>CM027866.1:4594636-5194636 GCA_016097605.1 Eucalyptus guilfoylei
ATTGACATCTCGATTTTTAACTGACGCATCATATAAATTAAAAATTTGAGATTAAGATTTTTGATGAAGATAGAGCCTGTTTTTCAACTAAAAAGAGTCATGTAATACTTTGTCTAGCATTAGCACCACATTTTCCTTTCATTTTCACTTTTACCTGAAAATTCAAAACGTTGACTTTTTCGGATTTGTAAAAATGATGTCCAGTGTGGATAAACCACAATTTACCTGGTGGAGAATGTTCAAATCGAGGCCATTAAGATATCCAGAATAGACAAAAGAATTAAGCCTATGCCTTTCGACTTACAAACCAAATCTAAGATGGCTCGATTTGTAACTACAACATTGTATTTTGTTTTTTTATATTCACCTCATTGAGGAAAAAATATTGGAGCTAACAATATAACTTAAAGGGAGGTGAATAGATTGTTTGAAAAACTCAAATAATTGAATTAATAGGTAAGCGTTAATTTGAAAATAATCGAACTTATCATGTTACGGGATGCTATTTTTCTTTTCTTTTTTTTTCTTTGGCTTGTAAAAGTGATGTCCAATGTGGATGGACCATGGTTTACTTGGTGGAGAATGTTCGAACTAGGGCCACAAATTTTGCCCGTTGTACTAGTCATCATTCTCCCTTCCTGACAATACAAACGCAAAGCCCATGATTAGCAATGTTTCCATGCATTACACGAACTAATTAAGATTCTTAGAACAGACTAGAGAATTGAGCTTGTGCATTTCGACTTGCAAACGTAATCTAGGATCGCTCGGTTGATAACTGCAGCAACTTATTTTTAATTTTTTTTTATTCACCTTATTGAGGAAAAACGTGTTGAGATTAATAATATAACTTAAGAGTGGTGAATAAATTATTTGCTAAACTCCACAATTTTTTCTTGTGGAAGATAGCAAGTCGTATCTAGGCAGTGCCAGAAACCAAGTTGAAAGCATCAAGTAGGCCAGTGCAACTATTAGATAGATATACACGATAATGATCAGATATAAAATAATATGCGACAATTTATAGCAGTTCAACTTTGTTCCCAAACGTATGTCTGCTTTCTTGAATAACAACCATAACTTGGACAGATTCTAGTAATCTTCAAAAAAAAGTTACAATCATGCAACTCCTATTACAAAATAGATCCTACTATCAAAACGCAAGTACTACTATTATTATTGTACACTTTGTCTTATTACTGATTACAATATCGCAAATCACAAGAAGGAAATTTCGATCGAGCAGTAGCACAATTTGCTAAACAGAGAGATGATGATAACAAAACCAGCTTTAATTATTTTTGATCCAACCCGTTTAAGCTACATTGTTCTTCTTTACGATGTTAACACCTGAATTTTAATCGACAAATTAACTATCGTCTTTTTACCTAAGACCTGTCATGCCCCGATCCTCGGGCACGCACACATCCTTCTACTTGGTCGATTTTAGAATGCGATATCCCAAGATTATCGCCGACCCTTTCATTTTCAATAGCACATGTGGAAGCAGTTATAAATCCCCAGACAATAAAACAATGGGATAGAAAAGTAAGTCCATATTTTTCATATTGAAATTCACAACCGTACTTTTATATAGAGCATAACTCAAAGTATTTCACAAACTATTCACGACTTTCTAAGTTCACTCTATTCACATATAAACACTGATCACAAAAGGGGATGGGATCTCAGTCCTCATCCGGTTCATATTGAGGATCATCCTGATCCTCTTTTGACTCATCTTCACTAAGCTCATTTCCTTCGAGCTCTTCATCTTTTTCGGCTCATCGTCATCTTCTGGCTCCTCCTCCTCAGGCTCATCTACAGGCCTAAAATGTTGTCCCACAACCGAGATGAGACTACGTCTCAGCAAGTTCTACCCCTTAAGACCCAATTAGTAAACCAATACACCGTCTAGGTTGCCTATGCACTCATGGGTCAGAGGACTTACCTTAGCCTCAGATTCCACCTGCATATTAGTACAGTTTAATAGGCACCCAAACAATCACACCACAGATCGATATCTCGATGAAATCGACTTAGTCGATTACACACCAACAAGACCACTCACGGTCATTTCCATTCAATCAATCAATAATCAAATCGACCTAGTCGATTTTAGGTTAGTCGGAGCAATTCTAGGTCATTCCCAAACATTAATTACATGTACTCTCTCGGGCGTCCTTTTCGCCAACTATTATACCATCACTGATCACGTGCATTCTTTAAGGCGCCATTTTCGCCAATGATATCCCAATCACCGAATCACGTATCATTCCTGTGGCGTCGTTTTCACCAATGACATACCAATCACCGACACCATGCGTTCTTTAAGGCGCCGTTTTCACCAGTGATATCCTCGATCACCGAACCACGTGTCCTTTTTAGGGCGCCGTTTTCGCCAAGGTGACATCAGCAATAGACAACATCGTGGGTCTTTAAGGCGTCGTTTTCACTAGTGACATTTCCTGAATCATCGAATCATGTTTTGTCTATAAGTCATTCACGTGCATTCTTTAAGGCGCCGTTTTCGCCAGTGATACTTCTAATCACCGAACCACGTATGTCAATAATATCATACCTGATTGATCTCAACCAATAACATTCTCAATTAGCTCTCACTATTCTCTTTACCATATAGCCCATCAACGTAAGTGACGCTATATACCCATACTCGACCATCTACCAATCAATTATTCAATAACAAACAATTTAGGACAAATCCTCAAATTTCACAATTAATTCAATTCCACAAAACGTAGAGCTCAAATAAATAAACGGGCTGCACCAAAAAGCACGAAATTTCGGTCGTGCTATCCCATCGCCTATTTTCCGAAAAATAATTAATTAATTAATTAATTTCGAAAATTAATAAATAAATACTAAAAATCCAATTTAGGCCCGTAATGTCTAATTAATCAGCTCGAATCGGGAGGGAAAAATCCCGAGATCATTCAATAAATAGTATAGGCAATTCTCTAACTAAGTACACTAACCACCTATCTAATATGTAATGCAATTAACTAATAATCACTAATACATTCTAATCTAACCACCTAATTGCACTTAATTAACACTAATCAACCGTTAAGTGTCATTAGCAAACTAAGATAGCATTAGTGAGCAAAACTCACTTGATCAAAGATTCGCTTGGATCAAAATGACGAGCACGCGACGAAGCTCGATCCTCTCCAAAGCGACGATAACAAGCGAAGCCAGGAAGGGCTCGAAAAAGCCTCCCGAAGTCCAAAACCCAAGCTGGTCTGTAGCTCCTGCTTGCTGGCCGAGAGGGCTGAAACCAGCAACTTCAATAGTTGAAATGGCGAAGACGAGACAATGAGCTGCAGTGGCTTTGGCGGGGCTAATCCGTGGCCGAACGGTGGCTGTTCCATGGTGGAAATCGGTGGAGATGCGGGCTGGTTTCTATGGACTCGTTGATAACAGAAGAAACGGAGGTGTGGCGTCGTTGCTTGGTCCACGAAATAGCTAAAGCAGCAGCTTCTTCATTGGGATTGGACTGATGCTTGGATGGTGGGGTGTCGCGGGCGTTAGGGAGGAGGAAGCGGCAAATTCGGAGGGACTCGGTGGTGCAGCAAACGTGCAAGTGAACGGAAGAGAAAGAAGCAAACTGAAAAGGACAGGGGTGCTAGCGTGATCCAGCTGAAGACCGAAGGAGGAAGAAAACGTGGGGGCAGCTGGCATCTTCGTCAAGCACAGAGAGAGAAGAGAAGATAAGGCCGCATGAAGTGTCAGCCACCAAAAGAGAAGAACACGTGAACAAAAGTAATGAAAGGATAACTATTGACTCAAAAGTCAAAGAATGAAAGATACGGGAGACACGGCAGAGAGGGGATGTCGGTTTGGGGGTACGAACCGAGAGAGAGAGAGAGAATTTGTGCGGCCAAGAGGGAGGATGGACGTGGGCATCGTGCAGCCCCACAAGAGAGAGAGAGAGTGTGTGTCATGAGAGGATAAAAAGAAACCGGTCAAAGAAGAAATGAAAATTGAAGACCAAGCAGATGGTTGTCGGGTGAGGGAAAGCACGCGCGGGGGAGAGTGAGAGAGAGAGGAAGACCGAAGGAAATAGGGGGAAAATTAATAGGATTTCTATATTAATCCAATCTTGATCCTGTGACTTCCATTCAATCCACTTTGATCCCCAAAAATCTCCAAGATGAAATACTTGATCCTCACTTGCTTTCTTGCACCGTAATTCCCTCAAATAACAAGTCTTTGGCAACAAAAACGGCCATTTTCCCTCAATTCCGAATTCTACTTTATTTTCGATTCGATTTTCTGAACAAACAAATCTGGTTGAGATCTAATTCGAATGTCAAAAAAGCCAAAACAACTTCCATTCACCGATTCACTTACACCAGATGCCAAAAGTCTCTTCAAATTGGCCAATCCATATTTCCGTTCATTTTCCAAATTGTCCATCGCGATTTCCCGAAAAATCCCGAACTCTCCAGAATTTCTTCAAAAGGTGAGTCGACGTTCCTAGAATGACTCATGACACGATAAGACTTTTGATTTCTGAAATCGAATTCAAACTCGCAGTTATTTTCAATCCAACGCGTTTTTAGCGTGACCTAGGCTAGCGGGTAGTTTTCAGAACTCTTTAGGGCAAATGACCAGTGGTCAATTTTCTTCGAGCCACAATGAACCCACTCGACACAATGGCAACTCTCGATTGTCGTGAAAATCTCGAGCATTCAAATACGAACACAGGGTACCAAAACGACAATAAAATCAAACTAGTACTGGTCGACGAGAATTTTCCAATTTAGTGGAGTCACCCACGATCGGCCACACATCTCAATCGAACCGATCTATATCTGATCTCAAAGCGGTTTTATACTATGCCATAATGGCCTCTAAAGATGAGCACGGTCAAGATTCGATTTTTGGTCGAATTTTCAAGTCTTTTTGCCTTAAAATCTCTTAATGACTCCCCCAGTTGGTCTAGTTATCTCGTGAGTGGCCAACCCCGAGAAAAACACTATAATCACGTCGATGAAAAGCCCAACTTATTCGATCGAAATCAGGACCTGAAAATCAGGATGTCACAAGACCAATTCGAACCCATTACGTCTACCCAAATTGGTGTCTTTGCCCCATTAAACAAAATCGGACTCAAGCCCTCTCTCAAGCCCATCAAGAATAAAAGGCCCAAAACTCCAATCTACCATTCCTTACATTTCTCTCATTCGGCCCGAGACATTCCCTGCACTTCTCTCGTTTTGCCAAGGCTGAAGAAAACTAATGCACGAAGCAGGAAGCAGGCGTTGCTTCGTGCCAAGCTGGCCTCACACAAGACGTTCGAAAAGGAGAGAGCAAGCAAGGGCGTCATTCTTGAGCAAAGGGGACGCACACAGAGAAGAGAGGAGAGACCTCTGGAGCTTAGAGAAACAACGAATGAACATCCATTGTTGATCATCACGAGCTCTAACTCCACTATTAGTCAGGATTTTAACTTTCCCCAGCCTCGGTTGTTCCATCGTCCCTCCATTAGAGCCGTGGGTTTCCGTTCTCAAGCGACGTAAGCCCCTCTCTCTCGCTAGCTGTCGCTAGAGGATGTCGGAGGGATTCGCAAAGGAGGGAGTGAAAGAGGTGAGCGCGATTTTATCAAAAAAAGAGCGTGAGTTCTTCTCCTTCTCAGCAGATTCCCGTCCGACGCCCTCTAGAGACCTCCATTAGTCGCCTCCAACCTGTAACCGATCATGCCCTCGTGCGACATAATCGAGGGCTCTTGATCATTAGATCCATTTAATTAACCCATAGTTCAATTAGGAGGTGGCTGAATTTCATTGAATTGCATAAGTGGTACAGCACGGGTGATGCGGGTGGCAAGATCAGCAACTCCGCGTTGTCGTGGAGTGAAGAGTAGGTTCATCATCAATGCAGCTAGACTAGAGCAGCAACGTCGTCAAGGTTGACGACAGCGAGCTCGGCACAGCAGGCCTTGTAGTTCGTCGACAAGTTGTCCTGGATGATAAGAGCATGACGGCAGCAACGGCGTGGGTCTCGGCCGAAGCGTGGCGAAAGGAACTCTCGTTCTCTCCTCTCTCTTTTCTCACGTTTATCTCCTCATCTGGCCTTGTATTGAATTGTGTGGCCTCCCCCCTTCCTTTGTCTATAGTGAGATAGCTTTTATAGGTGAGAGGACTAGGGCTCTCAAAGAAAGAGTGTAGACTTTCTTTCCTATTGTGAGCACTTTAAAAGATTTCCTTTTCTTCTTCACCCTTTTTCCTTTCTACTCATGCATGTTCAGAATATCCCTTTCCTTGTGTTGATACTTTTTTTAATATAGCTAAATATATGCCTCACGCTGACCGATAACGTCTTGGCGCGCTTGCCTTTCATTTTTCTTTTTTTATTTTCCATATATTGCAAGAATATATAGAAAAGCAAGTGCCATATCGTGGAATATTGAAAGAATAATACAAATCTTTTCCGAAATGTACTAATCTCCCAACTTGTCAAATTAAAGCTCGTCCATCACTGATCCAATGCAAATGCGATAAAAAAATAAATACTCTTAAAGCTATATGCTATGCAATCTAATTCTAATATTTTTGTTGAGGTTAAAAATTAATCCCTGATTTTTATCAAATAAATGAATTACAGAGTTGGCAAAATTTATGTGTCAACAAATACTTCTTAATTCAAAGATAATAGCATTAAATTCAGAAATATGAGATTTAAGAGAAGCACATTCATCCATATGAAGAATGATGAGTCGTTGTCTAACCCTCAACCAATTGATTAGGGGTTTTTTTTTTTTTTAAATACTCCACAATTCATTCCATAAACCTGCAGCTATTTTCTAATCAAGATCTCCTATAGAACTTCATTTGTGAGACACAACGAAATAACAGATAGAGCTCTTTCATCTAATTTTTCACACGTTTCATCTTATGTGCTTTCCAGTTTCTTCCCTTTTCCAAACAAAGTCTTCTTCAAACCCTATTGCATAAGAATAGCCAACAAACAAACTTGCCATAGGTTGAAATTGCTGCTCCCGTCAAACTTCTCAATGTCAAATCACATTGTTGAACTTGAAGTCATAACCAAAAGATCTAGAGAAAATAAAATAAATAAATAAAGGACCTAAGGCTCTAAAACTAGATTTGTTATGGTGAATGCGAAACTATAACAAAATTGAAATTGAGAAGAATAGAGGAATGCCGGATTTTATGTGGAAAGCCTTGTGGAAAAAACCACGAGAAAAAAAAAAAGCAAAATCCACTATAGTAATGAAAGATACCAAAAACTGGCTCTAAAAAGCGTACACTCTTCCCGTCTCAAATTTTTATATATAGATAAGAATCAAATCTAAAGTAGGAAACCTCTTTTTATGAGACCTTTTCCAACTACGAAAACCATTGAATTAGGAAATCTATTCAAAATAGGAAATCTACTACCTCTTTTTATGAAACCTTCTCCAACTACGAAAACCATTTAATCAGGAAATTTATTCAAAATAGGAAATCTACTTGAAGTAGAAAGCTTTCCTTTTCGAGCTCAAACTTGAGACATATCTAATAACTATTTATTAAACCAAAATATTAAATGAGATTACACAAACCTTGACTTACCTAAGATATCGGGGAGATCTCAGCAAGGGCAAGGGCGGCTAAGGGCCTAGACAACGACCTCGCGGAGCAGTGCAGGATGGTAGTGGTGGGGGTTGTTGAGACTAGAGTCATGGTAGCTGGGTGTTGCAAGTGGCCCGCTGGCGTTGCTGGACTGACGGTTGCCGAGGAGTCACTCGAAAGCTTGCAGAGATTGAATAAATTGATGACTTCATTGCAAGCTCTAGAGTTGCTGGTCAGGCACCTGAAGGCTACAATGTTGTCGTGCGGAGGCGGCAGTAGACTGGTTTGGGTGTGCCTAGATTTCCTGGGAGTCGGTCACACAATGGTCTTGGCATGACATGGAAATTCTCTAGACTCAAGAACAATGGCTCCTTCAGCGTGGGTGCAGGGACGGCAAGATGTTTTGGATTACGGTTGGGATGCCACAGATGACGTTTACTAGGACCTTGGGGAGCGACAGAAGTTTTATTGAAGCGTTGGTGAGGAGCTAGGCGCAAGAAAGCATAGCTTTGAGAAATCAACACAGCTGGACGTCAAGGGAGGTTTGCTTCACTGACGAGGATAGTGCAAGGGCATAAAATGTAGCAGTGAAATCCAACAATGCGGCAATTGACAAATCGCGACGTTAGTGGGGTGAGACGCGACGATGCACGGAAGTGGGAGGTTTGATGGTCAATCTACCGTGACTACAGGAGCTTTAGGTCACTGAGAACAAGGACAAAGACCAATAGGCGCAGTGGTTATGGATTAATCTATTTCATAACATTAGTTAGAGGTGGCAAAATGGGTCTTAGACCCATATATATGATCCATTTAAATCATAAATGGGTAATGTATGGGTCACTTATTTTTTAAAGAAACTAATTAAATGGGTTTAAAATTTGAAGATTTAAGATAAATGGCTCTTAAATTGATTGGACTTGGAACCCATTTTCAACTAAAGCCTCAAAATATTTCTCTTCCCTCTTTAACTTTATAAAAATATCTTTTATAAAAATCGAAATTATAATTATTTTTTATATTGCAATTTTCTTTCCTTTTTTTCCTTTTCTTTTTTCTTTCCTTTTTTTTCCTTGCTTCTTCCTCCTTCTTTAGCCGGTGGCCGACACGACGACGGTCGGCAACTGACCAGGTGAGACTCATGCTCACTGGCATTGGGCGAGCTCGAGCTAGCTGCATCTGGCAAGGTAGAGGCCTCGCCAAATGTTGTCAAGGCTCGAGCTGGCCGGATCCTACAAGGCAAAGGCCTCGCCAAATGTCCGCAAGGCTTGAGCTCACCCGACACTGGTGTGGCTCGAACCTCACCGACCTTTAGCAAGGCTCGAGCCTCGACGATCGAGCGAGTTGGAGGCTCGCCTGTGGTAGGTTGTTGACCATCGTCATGGCCGGGGAACCAGCTAAAGAAGAAGAAAAAGAAAAGAGAAAAGAGAAAAAGAAAATTTATACTTTTAAAAAATACAAATAATTAAAAAAATTATTTTTTTAAATAAAAATAATTAAAAAATCTATTTTTTTAAAAAATTTAAAAATTCGATTTTTAAAAAGTAAATTTTAAAAAAAAAATTATTAAATTGTCCATTAAATTTGAATTACATAAAAGTATTTTAGCAATACCATTTAAAAAAAATCATAAGAAATAAGCTTTCTTAGGTTTAGTTAAATGGGTCAGGTCAGGTGTAGGTCAAAAATTTTACACTATGATAAATGGGTCATAAACAAGTTAAATGCGTTGATTTAGGTGGGACCATTTGTGACTTGACCCAAACCCAATCTGACCCATCCATTTAACAGGCCTAACGTTAGTAGGGAACATTGTTCCCAAAAATAAAACTAGAATAGAATAAAAAAGTAGAAAAAACGTTCTTTCTCCCTCTTTTCTTTTCTTCTTTTTCTTTTCTTCCTCTTCCTCCTCTAGTTAGTTGCTAGGTTCAACGATGGCCCACGACGAGGTCTTCTAGTCTTGGCTAGGCGAGGTCAACCTGGCCTTGGCTGGGCAAGGCTCAACCTTGCCCAGATGAGGTCAAGTCTCACTGATGGCTAGGCAAGGCTCCCTCAAGGCTGGGGAGGTTGCCAACTCTCATTTAGCCGATCGCCAGCTATCGTGGAGGCCCGCTAACAACTAGAGTAAGAAGAAGAAAGAAGGAAAAAAAGCAACAAAAAAAAAATCTCATAAAATTATTTAAAAATTAAAAGAAAATTTTTGTGCCCCTAAGAAGAAGAAGACCTCCCCCTTTTATTATGCAAAAAAATTTCCTTCAACATCCTAGAATTTCTGCCCTCTCTGTCATGATTTCCAATCAAATATATCGTCAAATCTCCTCCTAGGTCTGGCCACGATCTCTTTCTTGATTTTCCTCTTCAAATCTACTCATGTATCCTTGTTTTAGATCAGGCATAATTCATCTTAGAAATTCAAAATCTATAATGCAAATGCACATTATGTTAATGATACCCTTTTTATTTAGGGTTAGGGTCCATCCCTAATTTTTAGGATTAATGCCACAAAAATTGTCAAACAAGTACATCTATGACAAATTTATCTCAAACTAATTTTTTAACCACCATAAATTTTCCAAAAATAATTTTTTGACCAACAAAAATCACAACATGATATATTTGTGATAAATTTACTCTCCATTAGTTTCTAAAATCACAAAACCGATATACTTGTAACAAATGGAGGGTAAACCAAATACTCAATCCATCATCCATCCAACTTAGAAATTTGATAGTAAATTTTAACGAAACCTAGCAAAAGATAAATTTGCCATATGTATACCAGTTTAGGTTGTCACAAGTATACTCATTTAGGGTTTTTTCCGTGAAATTAGCCCTAATTTTTATGCAAATGATTACACTTGAAGCCAAAATTTAAGTATCAACAATTGATAAATTAAACCTTTGATCAAATAATTTGGTTTTGGTTTTGGTTTGTTATTTAGCAAACTTATTTATTAATAATTAATGATTTGCCTAGATATTTTAGTGTGATTTTGCTCTGCATTAAATTATTTTTCAACAACTTGTGGAAAAAAAAGTGAAATAATTAATAGGTCTCATTAATTAATGAAAAGGAGCCAAGTTTATAAGTACAAAGTTCTGACCAATCTAATTTTTCCTTTATATCTATAAACCAAAATTGGCTTTGGTTTTCTAGATTAATTGAGATTATTTATAAGCTGAATTTTTTTGGTCAAATTATTTATTAGGTAATTATCCTTTAACAAGATTTGGGTTTTGGTTTTCCAGATTTATTAAACTCATTAATTAATCATTTAACCTTTGGACTAGATATTGGGGTGGGACTATTTTTTTCTTTATTAAAAATTATTAAAACTTGTGATAATTAATAGGTTTCATTAAATGAAGAGGGGCAAAGCCGATAAAAATAATCTTCTTCGTCATCTTCCGCAACATACATTCATTACACCGACCAAAAAAAAAATAAAATTCATTCATTATGTTTGGGTTGATTAAATTAAACCTACTCTTGCATATAACATGGTCAGACTTATTACGAACTCATTTTACATAAGATTTTGGGCCATCCATATTTCCAAATCCTTGGTACCAACAAAACCTCATTAAATGTTGAAAAGTCAAGTTTTCATGGTATATGAGTAGCAAAAGTGTATCCGCATTCTCACATGAACATATTGTTAACATTTGAAGGTTTCGTTGAATTGTCCAGTATAGGCTAGTTGAATTATCAGTTAACGAAAAGAAAAAAATTACTAATGGAGCATTTGGATACGTACATATATAAATAGAGAAATATATTTCAAGATTTGAATTTATTTTTTTTATGATTTCTTATAATTAAAAAGATTCAAAGTAAGATTTATATAAGATTATTAATTTATACATTTATCCATTGATAGAGTGTTAAATAAAACAACTATCCGGGATTTAATTTGTCAGAAAACCTTATAAGTAAGAAGTCCTCTTTACATAACTTTATATAATAGTATGCTAGATCGACTAGTTTTAGCTACGTATTCATGTGATTATTAGAGATGAATGTATGATTATCAAACCATCTATTAATTTTTTGATCGCTTAGGTATTTGTTTCAAAAGGTTGTGTTAAAATCATAAGAATTAAAGTGACATTTTCTTTATAGTTTTGTATGGGACTATGTTTTTAGACTCGAAAGCTAGTAACAACTTTAGGGGCAGATTGTATTTTGCAGATCATTTTTAAAAATTACAAGTTTAATAAGCACATTGAACACCGATTCATCCACAAGTGTGCTTCTGTGATAGTTAACCATAAGTCTGAAGAGGCACCAAAAATAAAATAAAAAATTTGAGAATAATCCAATAGAAAAATGATAATTTTTCGTTCTTTTTATTTTACACGTTTATTGTACTATAAAATAGGAATAGCTCTCAATGAGCAAGCTCGGGAGGGGATACAGGACTGAGAGCCGCAACGCAGTTGTTCCATGTCTCATTGCTCCTCCTATAGACATCAGATTTTGTCCCCTTAATCGTCTTGTGGCTCGAGACGCTCAACTCCACAAATTGGTTGTGGCAGTTCTTCCCCGCTTTCAACAGCTCATGACAACATTCATTGGTGGGTGTATTGGTGTCGGCAAGGACTATGATTTGAAAGAATCTAGACCCGCAATCGGAACTTATTCCCTTTCCGCAATCAAGGTTTCCGACCTTGGCGAAGGTAGCCTTAGGAAGCAATGCAACAGGGACGACCAACAAGATCATAAGAGCAGACAAGCTCTTGGGGGTTGCCATTATGGTCTTTTGGGGATAGGATGGTTAGAAAATTGTGTGAGATTGTTGATTGTTTGATCATGCAGTTGATCTAGAGATGAGAACTTATATAGCTCGAGGGAAGTAGTGCATTAATGAAATGAATTCTTCAGTTATGATTTAGGAATTTAGGTAGGAAACAAGTAAAATTATTTCCCTTGCAATAAATAAATTGATTGAGGGCCATGTCATCTCACTTTTTTTCCAGTTCAATCATTTTCCATAAAAAAAGAAAAAAAGTATTTATGAGTTGTTTGGTTGAATATGTGAATCAAAATACTTATTTCCATTTGGATTTTCAATCCCTGTTTGATATATAATATGAACTAGTCACATGTCCTCAGTTTAAAATAATTTATAAAATTATATTCACTTAAAACGTTTCACCATATATACTCTCGTAAAAATGGCCACAATTAAGTTTTAGAACAGATCTAAAATAGACCATAAAACACATAAGGATAAATCATTGCCACCGAGTTGGGGATGGTCCAAAATGTACCAAGAACCTACTGAAAGCCCACTGACCAAACCTAAGGCCAGTCTGGTCAGGGGATACCCAGCCTTAGTTTAGGCCTCCGGAGTTAGAGAATAGACTCCTTGAGATCAATGCATTAACAAAAAAGTGAATAAAGCATGACTATTCTGCTGTACAGTAAAAGCAATAACGACATGGGAAATAATCGCCGAAACCGACAAGCACAAACAGTCCAACAATGAGGAAACGAAGAACAAGTCATAATTGGTTTTTTAACAATCAAACCAGCTGCAATCTGGTGACGATAATCAATCTACCGAGTCTCCACTTGGTTAGGCTAAAGAGCCAAATATATAGATGTTCTCGAAATTTCGGCATGAATCAACGAGTAACGGATGCAAATCGCCAAATCCGTAAAACTACGCGAAATACACCTATGAGTCAGTAGTCTTTCCTCAAAGGAATACTTTTTGTCGGTTGCCATCTCTACGTGACAAACTCAAGAGTAATGTGTCGAACCAGTGCATCCCTCGACCTCGTGAAATTGCGCATTGGAATCACTAATTTGCTCGCGAAACACAAAACACTTCATGCGTCCTGTGGACTTTTTATGGTGTGACTTTGACATCCTTTTACCTCTATTGCTAATGGACCCTCGATGTTGGTCTCGACCTCGCAACTTTCTTTATCATTACTTAGAGAAGAAAGTGGACTTTATCTCTTCCCAAATAATTGTAATACATTCTTGTAGCAGTGAATCAATAAAGTGCTCCCATGACTCTAGTAAAAAAGTTAAAAACAACATGCCATATTCTTCAACATCAAGTATCAAATCCGTCATGAGTTTATTAAACTCATCTACATGGGATTTGATAAACATACCTTCAGTGCATTGAAATTAAAACGCCATCTTTAACGTGTATGAGTAATCATTCAAACCCTCCATTATATAGAGTGCTTGAAGTTTTGTCTATAAAACCGTGGCATCCTTCTCCTCGGCCACATTTATTAACACGTCATCCGACAGATTCGACAAAGTTATTTATATTCTTTGCTTTCTCCATTAGCATTATAATGAGCAACACATCTTTGTCATCTCATGCCTTGGCCAAACATTGGGTTGTCAATAGCGCACACATCTTGACACTTCATAACCAAATTTGTTTGTTTCGTTAAACTTCTCGATTTCAACTTCACCCAAGACATAATTACAATAACAAAATTTCTAAATAATAATCTGACAAACAAAAGCCTCAAATTTCAATCTAGAAATCCGATACTAATTGTTGAAATATGATCGTGGAAACTAATCGAGATCTAACAAACTAAGTCAATGCGAAAATACTAAAGAAATAAATCGGAAATGATGAAGGACATAAATAATTTACATGATTCGGTTTAAATATTAGTATTTATATCTAATAGGAGAACTGGCAGCAAATAATCCCCTATAATTAGAGAATTGGAGTTATAACTACTTACGTACTCAAATGTTTCCCACACCTTAAATTAAGTTCAAATCTAAAATATTTATAAATAAACAAATCAATTTGGATATTTTTTCCACAGTACAAAATCCCCGTCTTGTATTCAAGAGTTCCCCCTCTTTCATGCGTCCCGAAAGTGCTCTCTGTTCAGCTTTTGGCACGTCACTATGCGGCCCTATTTCTCTGTGTGGATCTGTTTTGAGGAAACCCTCAGGCGGCTTTTTCATGAGATGTGCGGCCAGGGAAAAGAACCCAAAAACACATAATTATTCCTTGTACTTTTTTTTTCCTCTAATTATCCTAGGCCCCATTTGCTTTCTTTTGTATGGCCAAAAGCAAGTCTAGCAAAGAAGCTTTTTCTGAGCAGACATCCACTACACGTCTTCTTAGGATTAATAGATAATGCCACCGTAAAGATTCTTCAAAACTAAAAATGACTTCAATTAATAATTCAATTCAAGTCAAGTTTAGCACGCTAGCTCAAACTTGAGATATTATTTAATAATATGAGATCAGAGGGCTTGACCAAATTCCCAACTCCAGTGAACTTGATCCAAAAATATAACTAAGTTCAAGGCCTCCCTATTTGATCCCGCCAAATAATGATATAGCTTATGTGGACTCAGTCCTCTTTACTCAAAAGTAAGAAGTCATCCCACTTATATTGGTTCAATCAAAGTGAGATTTATACAAGATTATTAATTTATGCATTTATCCATTCATAGATTATTATATAATTGAGATTTATACAAGATTATTAATTTATACATTTATCCATTTTTTTTTTGGTTAGAAAACCTTAAAAGTAAGAAGCCCTCTTTAATTTACTCTATATATAGATAGCTAGATCGGCTAACGTTAATTACATATTCATGTGATTGGTAGAGATGAATGTGTGATTATTAAACCATCATTTGATCTCATTTCAAAAGGTTATGTTAAAAGCATAAGAAACAAAGTGACATTTTCTTGTAGTTTTGAATGTGATTCTATCTTGTTAGACTAGAAAGTAAGTAACAACTTGAGGGGCGGATTGTATTTTGCAAATATTCTAAAAAAATTACAAGTTTCTAAGCACATAGAACACTAAAAATATGATTCATCCGCTTCTATTATAGTTAATTATAAGGCTTAGAGGCCCCAAAAAAAATTAGGAGAATCCAATAGAAAAATTACAATCTTTTCATTTTTTTTTTTTTACATGTCTAGTGTATTACAAAATAGGAATAGCTCTCAATAAGCGGCCTCGAGAGGGAATACAGGACTGATAGCCACAACACAATTGCTCCACGTCTCATTGCTCCTCTTGTAGACATTGGATTTCTTCCCCTCGATTGGGTTGTGGCTTGAGAGGATCAACTCCACGAATTGGCTATGGCAATTCGTCCCCACTTTCACGAGCTTGTGACAACATTCATCGATAGGTGCAAAGGTGTCACCAAGGACTGATTTGAAAGAACCCAAACCCACAATCATTAGTTATTCCCTTCGTGCAATCAAGGATTCCAACTGTGGCGAAGGTAGTCCTAGGAAGCAATGCCACAGTGATGACCAAAAAGATCATGAGAGCAAACAAGTTCTTGAGCATTGCCATGATGGTCTCTTGGGGACAAAAGTGTTAGAAAATTGTCTAAGTGCGTTGATTATTTGATGATGTATTCATGTAGAGATGAGAACTTATATATTTGGGGGGAAGTAGTGCATTGATAAAATGGATTCATCTGTTATGATTCAGAAATTTAAACAGGTTATTTCTCTTGCAATAAACTCTTCTCACTATAAGGATTGAGGCCCTTGTCATGTCACTTCCTTTGTGGTTCAATCATTTGACATAAAAGAAAAAAGTAGTAATGAGTTGTTTGAAATAATTTTATGAAATTAAATTTGCTGAACGCGCACTAAACAAACTTAAAGCCGGTTCAATCATTAAATTTGGGTTAGCACAAATGAAACAAATTCTCTAGAGAGTGAATAAAGCATGACTATTCCGTTGTACAGTAAAAGCAATAATGGCTTGAGAATTTCCAATCTCCAAGTGATTAAAGTTTATCTCACATTAGATAACGACCTTTTCCCATATGCAACGTTTATAAGGATCCATTGTACGCAGTTGACAGAAATAATCGACGGACGAACACAAAGCATCGAGGTACAAGGAAACGAAGAACAATAAATAATATGTTTTTCAACTAACGGACCAATTGAATCTAGAGTGAAATCTGGAGATGAAAATCAATCTTCCGAGTCTCCTCGCATGTCCTTTTGGTCAGGCTGTCATATTGGTTTTTCAACTAACGGAACACTTGAAATCTGGTGGTGAAAATCAATCTTCTGTGTCTCCACGTTTGTCCTTTTGGTCTGGCTGAGGAACTACATCTATAGGTGTTCTCCTTGAAATTTCAACACGGATCACCAAGTAACGGATGCATAATGTTAAAAAATATCTCGAGGAGTCCGTGAACGAAATTTAACTCAAACTGAACTATAATAAAGCATGAAGTTCATTTTTTAGATGCGCAACCAGCTAGTGCAGGATTTTAATTTTGGTAACTTGTGGACATGAAATATTCCCCGGAGAAGTGGAATCGGCTAAGGAAAATTAAAAGGAAAAAAAAAAAAAAAAAAAAGGTCCTGATTTAGACTTTGTTTCCTGATTTCACTTGGCGTGGACTTCTCACATGTTCCAATCTTGGACCTTTTTTCCAAAAGCGGTGGTATATATATTCAGATCGTGGGATTTATGAAAAAGTGGTCGTTGAAGCGCCGTATGAGTGCTTGATAGTGGGTTTCCTCCGTGGATTTGTTCATGGAATCACACCAAGATTTATGTGTTGAAGCTGATTGATAAGATTTGTTAATTCTTCTATGAAATTAAGGGATTATTTCGTGAGAAATCATAAGACTAAATATCATTGAAGTTATTAGATGTAATTGAGAGCCAGAAAACACTAAGTACTTAAGTGACTCGAATATGGTTATAATCTCCATTATAACGCTTGATTTGCAATGATATTCGTTACTATTCTCTCCACGAACGTAAGTCACATTGACCAAATCACATAAATCTGGAGTTCAATTTGTTTTTTTATTCTGTCTATTCTATTGGTCAATTGCTTGTTTCCACAACAATTGATATCAAAGCCAGGCTTGGTAGAGTTAAAGTGAATCGAGGCTACTATCGACATCTGATTTTTAACTGATGCATCATATAAAATTAAAAATTTGAGATTAAGATTTTTGATTGTGATAGAGCCTGTTTTTCAACTAAAAAGAGTCATTTAATACTTTGTCCAGCATTAGCACCACATTTTCCTTTCATTTTCACTTTTACCTGAATATTCCAAACGTTGACTTTTAAGTTTACTTTTTATCACTTTACCCAATTTTTTTCTTTTATTTTTTGACCTCGTAAAAATGATGTCCAGTGTGCATAAACCACAATTTACCTAGTGGAGAATGTTCAAATCGGGGCCATTAAGATATCGAGAATAGACAAAAGAATTAAGCCTATGCCTTTCGACCTACAAACCAAATCTAAGATGGCTCGGTTTGTAACTACAACATTGTATTTTGTTTTTTTTATATTCACCTCATTGAGGAAAAAAATATTGGAGCTAACAATATAACTTAAAGGGAGGCAAATAGATTGTTTGAGAAACTCAAATAATTGAATTAATAGCTAAGCGTTAATTTGAAAATAATCGAACTTATCAAGTTACGGGATGCTCTTTTGCTTTTCTTTTCTTTTTTCTTTGGCTTGTAAAAGTGATGTCCAGTGTGGATGGACCACGGTTTACTTGGTGGAGAACGTTCGAACTAGGGCCACAAATTTTGCCCGTTGTACTAGTCATCACGCTCCCTCCCCGACAATACAAACGCAAAGCCCATGATTAGCAATGTTTCCATGCATTACACGAACTAATTAAGATACTTAGAACAGACTAGAGAATTGAGCTTGTGCATTTCGACTTGCAAACATAATCTAGGATCGCTCGGTTGATAACTGCAACAGCTTATTTTTAATTTTTTTTATTCACCTTATTGAGGAAAAACGTGTTGAGATTAATAACATAACTTAAGAGTGGTGAATAAATTATTTGCTAAACTCCACAATTTTTTCTTGTGGAAGATGGCAAGTCGTATCTAGACAATACCAGAGACCGAGTTGAAAGTATCAAGTAGGCCAATGCAACTATTAGATAGATATACACGATAATGAGCAGATATAAAATAATATGCGACAATTTATAGCAGTTCAACTTTGTTCCCAAACGTATGTCTGCTTTCTTGAATAACAACCATAACTTGGACAGATTCTAGTAATCTTCAGAAAAAGTTACAATCATGCAACTGTTGATCATCACGAGCTCTAACTCCACTATTAGTCAGGATTTTAACTTTCCTCAGCCTCGATTGTTCCATCGTCCCTCCATTAGAGCCGTGGGTTTCTGTTCTCAAGTGACGTAATCCCCTCTCTCTCGCTAGCTGTTGCTAGAGGATGTCGGAGGGATTCGCAAAGGAGGGAGAGAAAGAGGTGAGTGCGATTTTATCAAAAAAGGGCGTGATTTCTTCTCCTTCTTGGCAGATTCCCATCCAACGCCCTCTGAAGACCTCCATTAGTCGCCTCGAACCTGCAACCGATCATGCCCTTGTGTAACACAATCGAGGGCTATTGATCGTTAGATCCGTTTAATTAACCCATAGTTCAATTAGGAGGTGGCTGAGGCTAATTGAATTGCATAAGTGTTACAGCACGGGTGATGCGGGTGGCAAGATCAGCAACTCCGCGTTGTCGTGGAGTGAAGAGTAGCTTCGTCATCAACACAGCTAGACTAGAGCAACGGCGTCGTCAAGGTTGACGACAACGAGCTCGGCACAGCAAGCCTTGCAGCTCGTCGACAAGTTGTTGTGGATGATGAGAGCATGACGGCAGCGACGGCGTGGGTCTTGGCCAAAGCTTGGCCAAGGGAACACTCGTTCTCTCATCTCTCTTTTCTCACGTATATCTCCTCATTTGACCTTGTATTGAATTGTGTGGCCTCCCCCCTTCCTTTGTCTATAGTGAGATAGCTTTTATAGGTGAGAGGACTAGGGCTCTCAAAGAAAGAGTGTAGACTTTCTTTCCTATTGTGAGCACTTTTTAAAACATTTCATTTTCTTCTTCACCCTTTTTCCTTTCTACTCATGCAAGTTCAGAATATCCCTTTCCTTGTGTTGATACTTTTTTTAATATCGCCAAATATATGCCTCACGCCTACCGATAATGTCTTAGCACACTTGCCTTTCATTTTTCTATTTTTATTTTCCATATATTGCAAGAATATATAGAAAATCAAGTGCCATATCATGGAATATTGAAAGAATAATACAAATCTTTTCCGAAATGTACTCATCTCCCAACTTGTCAAATTAAAGCTCGTCTGTCACCGATCCAATGCAAATGCGATAAAAAAAAATAAATACTCTTAAAGCTATATGCTATGCAATCTAATTCTAATATTTTTTTTAGAGGTTAAAAATTAATCCATGATTTTTAAGCAATAAATGAATTATAGGGTCGGCAAAATTTATGTGTCAACAAATACTTTTTAATTCAAAGATAATAGCAATAAATTCATAAATATGAGATTTAAGAGAAACACATTCAGCCATACGAAGAATGATGAGTCTTTGTCTGAGCCTCAACCGATTGATGAGGGATTTAAAAAAAAAAATCTCTTCAATTTATTCATAAACCTACAGCTATTTTATAATCTAGGATCTCCTATAGAACTTCATTTGTGAGACACAACGAAATAGCAGATAGAGCTCTTTCATCTAATTTTTCACATGTTTCATCTTTGTGCCTTCCGGTTTCTTTCCATTTTCCAAACAAAGTCTTCTTCAAACCCTATTGCATAAGAATAGCCAACAAACAAACTTGCCATAGGTTGAAATTGCCGCTCCCATCAAACTTCTCGATATCAAATCACGTTGTTGAACTTGAAGTCATAACCAAAAGATCTAGAGAAAATAAAATAAATAAATAAAGGACCTAAGGCTTTGAAACTAGATTTGTTATGGTGACTGCGAAAACTATAACAAAATTGAAATTGAGAAGAATAGAGAAATGCCGGATTTTATGTGGAAAGCCTTGTGGAAAAAGCCACGAGGAAAAAAAAAAAAAGAAGCAAAATCCACTGTAGAAATCAAATATTACAAAAACTGGCTCTAAAAAGTTTAGACTCTTTCTGTCTCAAATTTTTATATATAGATAAGAATCAAATCTAAAGTAGGAAACCTCTTTTTATGAAACCTTCTTCAACTACGAAAACTATTCAATCAGGAAATCTATTCAAAATAGGAAATCTACCACCCCTTTTTATGAAACCTTCTCCAACTACGAAAACCATTCAATCAGGAAATCTATTCAAAATAGGAAATCTACTTGAAGTAGAAAGCTTTCCTTTTGAGCTCAAACTTGAGACATATCTAATAACTATATATTAAACCAAAATATTAAATGAGATTACACGAACCTTGACTTACCTAAGATATTGGGGAGATCTCAGCAAGGGTCTCAATCTGAATATTAGAAGGGTTGTATTTTCCACTCTCTTGAAGTATAATGGTGATAAGATGGTGCCAGTTCCCACTTCACAAGTGAAGCAGATTGCCGGAAGAGCTGGTAGAAGAGGAAGCTGATATCCTGATGGGCTTACAACTACCTTTGAGCTTAATGATTTAGAGTACCTCATTGAGTGTTTGAAGCAGCCATTTGAAGAAGTTAAGAAGGTGGGTCTCTTTCCTTTCTTTGAGCAGGTTGAGCTCTTTGCTTGCCAACTTCCCAATGTTACGTTCTGCAAGCTACTCTAGAAATTTGGTGAAAATTGCCGTCTTGATGGCTCATACTTCTTGTGTTGGCACAACCATATTAAGAGGGTGGCAGACATGTTAGAGAAGGTCCCAGAGCTATCTCTTGAAGATCTCTTCAACTTTTGTTTTGCACCAATTAATGTCAGAGACCCAAAATCAATGTATCATCTTCTGAGGTTTGCCACAGCTTATAGTCAAAACTTACCTGTTAATATAGCAGTGGGCCTGCCTAAGGGCTCTGCTCGAAATGATCCTGAGCTTTTGGATCTGGAGACCAAACATCAGGTGCTGTCTATGTATCTGTGGTTGTCTCACTTCTTTGAGGAGTAAAATTTTCCATATGTTAAGAAGGCAGAAGCTATGGCAACAGGCATTGCTGAGTTATTGGGTCAGTCTTTGAAAGTCGCTAACTAGAAACCAGAATCAAGGCAGGCAGGAAAATGAAAGCCTAAAGAGAAGCCTGAACAAAAGAAGGATGGCTATGAGAGACCGCAGTGAGTTGCAAAACTGTTTTCTTTGTAAGTTAACCTGGATTAGTTTTCTGCAAATACTTTTCATGGAACAGGATGATATTTACTCTCTGCCAATCCTTTGTTGTGTATCTCTCTCTCTCTCTCTCTCTCTCTCTCTCTCTCTCTATATATATATATATATATATATATATATATATATATATATTGTGTGTATCTCGTGCATGGATTAGTAACAATCTTCTTGAGGGTAAACCCTAAATGACTACCCAATATGAAATCTTATCTGTACTTACATTAATGTTTTGTTGCTTTTTTGGTACCTGAAGCCAAGTTATGATATTGGCAGAATGTCTTTGTTACTCCTTCAGTATTCCAGTGATGGATCTTAGAAGGCAGATACTTTGGGAGGCTATAACTACTTAATGGGAGTGAAGGTGTGATTGTGAGTGTATTGAATTGACCTTGTCTGTTTCTAGCTGTACGTGACTGTGGCGACCTCAACTGATTTAGTGGTTCATTGACTAGATATTGCTTTGATGTGAGAGAATCTTTGTTGTTTAATATAAGGCAAACTCATTAAGGCTGTCAAATGCTCTAGTGGGAAGTCGTGACTGTATGATGTAGTGCATGTTATAATGGGTAAAAATATGCGGATGTTAACTTTAAGAAAAGACCTTGGGTTTGATGGGTTTCCATTTTAGTGGTGGGTGTTATTATTGTCTTTGTTGCAGCCGAGTCTTACTTTCATATGGCATTGGATAGCTCTTAAATATCTCTTCTGTAGATGACTTTTCTTTGTGATATGTACCGTTCTAGACTAGGAACATTGTTCATTTAACTATTTGTTTAGCTTGCTTGTCATGAAAATGAAAAGACTTGCGTTAAAAGGAAGCTAAGGTTTTGATACAGTGCTTTATCTGTTCATAACCTTTAGACGACAAACCTCTTGGTGGTAAACCTTGAGAGTTGTAGCCGTGCCATTGTCCAAAGTTGGGCAGCTCTTCACAAAGGCACAACTTTCTGCCTAGTCAAGGTTGGTGCTATTTCCAATTCATTATTATTTTCTTTGTCAACCTTCAAGGAAAAAAAAAAAAGATTGCTTTTCTTTGTCATACAGGAGAAGACAGAATAAAGTCCTGGAAATTCCACATTCTGAGAAATTGTCTACATGGTCATGTGCAGGTATCACAACTCAGCATCGTAGCCTATTTGTTGGCACCTCCAATGCAGTTTCTATTATGAATTTTTCATTGCTTTTCGCAAGAATCACTACTCCATTTCCTATTAAAGTGCCAGATGTAGCTCGGTGGCAACATATGCAATTTTCTTTATTAGTTTGGATCTGCAAATCATGCCATAATTAGGTAAGAGAATGGTTGTTGCTTGCTGTTCATTCAGCTGATTGAATGGAGGACCTCTGGGACTCACGTGTGCCTAAGATGGCAGGATGGTTGTCATTGTTGTGGCTTTGCATCTTTGTATGTTGAAATGGCCCATCAGATAAGCCGGTGCAGCTTCTGCAGGAGATATCCAATGACGAGGAGTTAGAGATTCACAACCTGAATACAAAATTTCTACCATTTAGCTATAGCAGTTTCTGTGAGCAGGCTGGTGAAGGGTGCTTTGCTTCAATTAGAGAGAGCTAAAATTTTGACGAAATATTCTAACTATCAAATTATCTCCAACCACTATTTCTTAGTAGCTTCTGTCTCGAAATGCCCATGAAATGGGTGCTTTGTACTGTAGGACAATGGGAGAGAATAATCCACCAAAATAGTGATGCTTCAGATTTGTTCCTTGCAAGAATAATGTGCTAATATGTTGTTTTCCCCATGCTTTACTTGAGGCTATGCATATGCAGAGGATGTAAGAGGTGGCTCTGATTATCTTTCTTGCTCGGAATGAACAAATCCATCTCTGCCACATGAGAGGCTCAGTTTTACCTTAGGATACTATGTGGATCGTAACTAATGCAGCATGGCGTTTGAGCAACTAGTCAGGCCGGGCTTTGTGGATGGATAGCTCATATTAGTGCAACAGAGTGGCTCTCATCATCAGTTTGGGTCTGACCATCCTTCGTTGAGATTCATTCCATCTTTCTGGTATTTTCCTATGTGCTTATATCCTCCTATCCAGTTGTTCTCATCAGCATGCTTCGGGACTTTTGAGTGAGGGCGTATTCTCTTAATGAGAATCATGTTAAGTTTGGTTTTAATATGGTATTTGATCGGATCGTCTCTCTTTTAATGTTATAATTTTTCATTTAAAATTTCCTCTGGTTGAAGAGCAATCTGTGTAGGGAGGATTTACCTTGAGTTTCGACCATGTCTCGAAATCAAAGTTTCTTATCTTGTATGGTTTCGCATGAAGCTGTTGAATTTGATCGTGTAATGAGAGGACAAAGACAAGGAGATGACCCCTTGTGTGCATGCCCTTCGTGAAGGTAAATACTTCTTCTCGAATGATAACTACTTCACAGATGATTTGAATCGAGTCTAGCCAGGAGAAAAATTACTCACATCTAGACATGCTTGGGTTGATATCTCATAGATCGTAAGAAATGAATCCTCAAAATCTTGGGGATTGGTTAGATCTTGTTACGTTTTAGAGGATCCTGTCCTTAAGGGTAACGGCATCAAGTTACAGGAGTTGGTTTTTCTCCTCATGCAGCATAAAGGACATCCTTATAATTGATTATTTCACAAAGCCAAAAGAATAGTCCAAGCGCTTGCATTGTTATGTTTTCGTGGACTGTCGCATTCTAAACTGCGATCATCTTCGAGAATGATCTAATTATAAAAAGCAATTATGACTTATTAGTATTTATATCAATTGGGTGGTGAGGCTTTTTTAATCGAAATTTAGATTTTTTATGTTGGCGTTGGAATATGCACATCGTGCATGGCACACTTATTATATTTTAATAATACCTAGCAAGAATGTGTCTAAAAAGAAGAAGAGAAAAAGAAGAAAGGCAGCAAAAAAATCCTCTTCAGCTCACACATTAAATCAGTACGAACACCGACGAAGGAACATTTCATTTAGAAATTTATTTGATTGCCAAGCAAATCGTCGCAATTCGGTTTCCTCCTGAAGAAAGCTCAAGGACCGAATCGGCTAAACCGGGTGACATTGAAAGCAGTTTGAATTGGTCGCTTTGATAACGCTGGATGATGACGTTTCTTCTCAACTCCTTAAAAACTTATTACAGTCTCGGGCCGTATTATATGTGTTTAAACTTAACTTTAAATTCAATAACTCCTTGAAATTAAGTATCATGAGGTTTTCATTCCTTTGAAGAAAGAAATTAAAAATAAGTGTCAGCTAATAGACTAATTGAAGAAGACATATAACAATCTAATAAAAAATTGCACAAATGGTTTTAAGCATCTGGCTACATGTAATTCAATCTTAAATGCTTTCAATCTTGTGTAATTAAGTCATTTCGATGCACCATTCGGCCCACTTTTTTAATGTGGCAAGGAGGGATCTCGTGTGCTTTTTAAAAAAATATTACTTTAAATATATATGGTGATGTACTTGAAGCCATGTCGGATAATAAGTCGATTGGTAAAAATCAAAAACCAAAAGAAAGTGTTGGCCATAGTCCTCATGCCAAAGACCTTGATATTGCACTTGAAACTCGAGTGCAAGCACTGAGGTCTTAAATTTTGTTGTTGTAAAACTTGAGAACTGTTGATGGTGGAAATGTAGATTGAGGTGCAGTCAACTAAATGAATTGTTGATATTACTTGACCAACACTAGGGGTGAGCATCGGTGTGAATGAGTGTGTTATTTATGTGTGCAAGTATGTGTGCGCGCAAAAAAGGAGGGAGGGATTGGGGACCGAGCTTTGCTTTTTGTTGTTGATGGGCCTACGAAAGTAAGGGAAACGGGAAGCTGAGTGTCTTGGGCCCGAAGATTTATTAAATGAGTGGGCCGAACATGCCGGCCCGCTCGGTTTCTTTTTTTATTTTTTATTAATATCTCCACTTATTTGTTATTTCCTTTTTTATTCACTTTTTGTTTCGTCCACTTTATTCATTTTTCAATTTTTTGGCTTTTTCATCTTTTATAAATTTTTAAAATTTTGCAAAATAAATGGATATTTAAAATATCAACAAAAATTCGGTTGTCAATACATGTAAAGATCATTGCACGTTATTAGAGAACAATTGAATTTAAGGCACGGATTCAGATGTTTCGTCCATTTCGAGGACATATTAGCAAAATTCCTTCGATGGTCCCTAAACTCCTCAAATCTCAAGTGGGAAAAATCTGATCATTTCTTCCCAAATCACTCTTCCATGGGATTGATTCCTATCGATCTTGTCCCTCTCATTCCGATCTAGCTAGGGCAAATCAAGGAAATCTGCTTGGAGGGGTTTAAATCCTACGTGACAATGCTAGTACGGCATGTGTGAATTGGGGTTGTGATGCTTTTTTAATCGAAATTTGGGTTTTTTATGTTTGTGTTAGAATATGCACATTATGTGCATGATGCTGGCATGGCACATGCACAGCACACTTATTATATTTTAATATTACCTAGCAACAACGCATCTAAAAGGAAGAAAGGCAGCAAAAAGAATCCACGTCCGCTCACACATTAAAGCCAAGAAAGAGGGCTTTTCTCGATTCTCCTTTTTGTTCCCCTTTGTTGTTTTCGCTTTCTTGTTTGGGAGGAAAGAACATAATCATCCTTCTTCTACGGATCCTCTTGTATTTTGGATTCCTCCACATCAGCGCTGATCAGACAAAATTGGCCTTTACTAGTTTGTTCAATTTAATAACCATACTTGATGCAGGCCCTTCCCCAAAAAACCCAATTCTCTTTGCAATAAAATGGATGGAAAAAAAAAAACAGAACTACGAAAATGAAAAACGTTCTGGGACACTACAAAAGGCCACCGATGCAACTTGGGAAAATAAAGAACAACCAAAAAAGAACCAGGGAAAAGAAAACAAAAACCAGGTATTTGTATAGATGTATATTTCATGTAGAAAGATAAACAAGAATAAGTCCCATTTATTTAATTATCCATTCCTTGCACTTATTATTTAATATATATAGTCACTTAGATACACTCAATATAATTATATACGAATTATAATTATTCTAGGATATCTTTCTAACAATAACATGTATAAATATTAAATCGAGGTACCCATTCTATGAAGGATGAGAACCAACTAGGTAGCATCTGCATCGAGAATTCAAGTATTGTATACGTCATTAGTCCAATCCTTTGCAAGAACTACCTGTAATAACGAACTTAGAAATGAAGAGTAAATTGAAGAAATGACCTTAAATCTGTGTACTAACCCCTAATCAAATTGTTTGGGATTCATAAGTGAAAGAAATCATTTTATCTACTAATACTGGACAAAATTGCATATTACCAAATCACGCGCCCATTGCCACAATTGTAGATATAGGTATTTTGAGAACATGCCTTAACGACCAATGGTTAACAATGGCTTTGATGGGTGGTTTTGCTAGAATGTTAATAATACGCCTAACTATTGACATATGATTTTTAACTGACGCATCATATAAAATTAAAAATTTGAGATTAAGATTTTTGATTGTGATAGAGCCTGTTTTTCAACTAAAAAGAGTCATTTAATACTTTGTCCAGCATTGGCACCACATTTTCCTTTCATTTTCACTTTTACCTGAAAATTAAAAACGTTGACTTGTAAGTTTATTTTTTGATCACTTTACCTGATTTTTTTTGTTTTATTTTTCAGGCTCTTAAAAATGATGTCCAATGTGGATAAACCACAATTTACCTAGTGGAGAATGTTCAAATCAGGGCCATTAAGATATCAAGAATAGACAAAAGAATTAAGCCTATGCCTTTCGACTTACAAACCAAATCTAAGATGGCTCAGTTTGTAACTACAACATTGCATTTTGTTTTTTTTTTTATATATTCACCTCATTGAGGAAAAAAATATTGGAGCTAACAATATAACTTAAAGGGAGGCGAATAGATTGTTTGAAAAACTCAAATAATTGAATTAATAGGTAAGCATTAATTTGAAAATAATCGAACTTATCATGTTACGGGATGCTCTTTTTCTTTTCTTTTTTTTTTTTTTTTTCTTTGGCTTGTAAAAGTGATGCCCAGTGTGGATGGACCATGGTTTACTTGGTGGAGAATGTTCGAACTAGGGCCACAAATTTTGCCCGTTGTACTACTCATCATGCTCCCTCCTCGACAATACAAACGCAAAGCCCATGATTAGCAATGTTTCCATGCATTACACGAACTAATTAAGATATCGCAAATCACAAGAAGGAAATTTCGATCGAGCAGTAGCACAATTTGCTAAACGGAGAGATGATGAAAACAAAACCAGCTTTATTTATTTTTTATCCAACCCGTTTAAGCTACATTGTTCTTCTTTACGATGTTAACACCTGAATTTTAATCGACAAATTAAATATTGTCTTTTTACCTAAGACCAATTCGGACCCATTACGTCTACACAAATTGGTGTCTTTGCCCTATTAAACAAAATCTAACTCAAGCCCTCTCTCAAGCCCATCAAGAATAAGAGGCCCTCTCTTTGAAACTAGATTTGTTATGGTGAATGCAAAAACTATAACAAAATTGAAATCGAGAAGAATAGAGGAATGACGGATTTTTTGTGGAAACCCTTGTGGAAAAAACCACAAGAAAAAAAAGAAGAAGCAAAATCCACTATAGAAATCAAAGATTACAAAAACTGGCTCTAAAAAGTTTTGACTCTTTCCGTCTCAAATTTTTTTATATGGATAAGAATCAAATCTAAAGTAGGAAACTTCTTTTTATGAAACCTTTTCCAACTACGAAAACCATTGAATTAGGAAATCTATTCAAAATAGGAAATCTACTACCTCTTTCTTCTCCAACTACGAAAACCATTTAATCAGGAAATCTATTCAAAATAGGAAATCTACTTGAAGTAGAAAGCTTTCCTTTTCAAGCTCAAACTTGAGACATATCTAATAACTATTTATTAAGCCAAAATATTAAATGAGATTACACAAACCTTGACTTACCTAAGATATTAGGGAGATCTCAGCAAGGGCAAGGGCGGCTAAGGGGCTAGACAACGACCTCGCAGAGCAGTGCAGGATGGTAGTGGTGGGGGTTGTTGAGACTAGAGTCATGGTAGCTGGGTGTTGCAGGTGGCCCGCTGGTGTTGCTGGACTGATGGTTGCCGAGGAGTCACTCGAAAGCTTGCCGAGATTGAATAAATTGATGACTTTGTTGCGAGCACTAGAGTTGGTCAGGCACTTGAAGGCTACAATGTTGTCGTGCGGAGGCGGCCGTAGACTGGTTTGGGTGTGCCTAGATTTGCTGGGAGTCGGTAACACAATGGTCTTGGCATGACATGGAAATTCTCTAGACTCAAGAACAATGGCTCCTTCAACGTGGGTGCAAGGATGGCAAGATGTTTTGGATTACGGATGGGATGCCACAGATGACGTTTACTAGGACCTTGGGGAGCGACAGAAGTTTTACTGAAGCATTGGTGAGGAGTTAGGCGCAAGAAAGCACAGCTTTGAGAAATCAACACAGCTAGATGTCAAGCGAGGTTTGCTTCACTGACGAGGATAGTGCAAGGGCATAAAGTGTAGCAGTGAAATTCAACAATGCGGCAATTGACAAATCGCGACGTTGGAGGGGTGAGACGCAACGATGCACGGAAGCGGGAGGTTTGATGGTCAATCTACCATGACTGCAGGAGCTTTAGGTCACTAAGAACAAGGACAAAGACCAATAGGCGCAATGGTTATGGATTAATCTATTTGATAACGTCAGTTAGAGGTGGCAAAGTGGGTCTTAGACCCATATATATGATCCATTTAAATCATAAATGGGTAATGTATGGGTCACTTATTTTTTAAAGAAACTAATTAAATAGGTTTAAAAATTGAAGATTTAAGATAAATGGCTGTTAAATTGATTGGACTTAGAACCCATTTTCAACTAAAGCCTCAAAATATTTCTCTTCCCTCTTTAACTTTATAAAAATATCTTTCATAAAAATCGAAATTATAATTATTTGTTATATTTCAATTTTCTTTCCTTTTTTTTTCCTTTTCTTTTTCTTTGCTTTTTTTTCCTTTCTTCTTCCTCCTTCTTTAGCTGGTGGCCGGCACGACGATGGTCGGCGACCTACCAGGTGAGACTCAAGCTCACTGGCATTGGGCGAGCTCGAGCTAGCTGCATCTGGCGAGGTAGAGGCCTCGCAAATGTCATCACGGCTCGAGCTGGCCGGATCCTACGAGGCAAAGGCGTCGCCAAATGTCCGCAAGGCTTGAGCTCACCCGACACCGGTGTGGCTCGAACCTTGCTAACCTTTAGCAAGGCTCAAGCCTGGACAATCGGGCGAGTTGTTGACCACCGTCATGGCTGGCAACTAGCTAAAGAAGAAAAAAAAAAAAGAAAAGAGAAAAAAAAAAGAAAAAATTATACTTTTAAAAAATACAAATAATTAAAAAAATTATTTTTTTAAATTAAAAATAATTAAAGAATCTATTTTTTAAAAATAATCAAAAATTCGATTTTTAAAAAGTAAATTTAAAAAAATTATAAAATTTTCCATTAAATTTGAATTGCATAAAAGTATTTTAGCAATACCATTTAAAAAAAATCATAAGGAATAAGCTTTCTTAGGTTTAGTTAAATGGGTCAGGTCAAGTGTGGGTCAAAAATTTTACACTATGATAAATAGGTCATAAACATGTTAAATGCGTTGATTTAGGTCGGACCATTTGTGACTTGACCCAAATCGAATCTGACCCATCCATTTAACAAGTCCAACGTTAGTAGGGAACAATGTTCCCAAAAATAAAACTAGAATAGAATAAAAAAGTATAAAAAAACTTATTTCATTATTCCCGAGGAAAATTCTAGCATCAAGTCATTTTCTCTTCTTTCTCCCTCTTTTCTTTTCTTCTTCTTCCTCCTCTAGTTGGTTGCTAGGCTCAGCGATGGCCCACGACGAGTTCTTCTGGTCCTGGCTATGCGAGGTCAACCTGGCCTTAGCTGGGCAGGGCTCAACCGTGCCCAAATGAGGTCAAGTCTCACTAATGGCCAGGCAAGGCTCCCTCAAGGATGGGGAGGTTGCCACCTCTCGTCTAGCCGATAGCCAGCTATGGTGGACGCCCGCTAATGAATAGAGTAGGAAGAAGAAGAGAAGGAAAAAAAAAAGCAACAAAAAAACAAATCTCATAAAATTATTTAAAAATTAAAAGAAAATTTTTGTGCCTTTGAGAAGAAGACGTCCCCCTTTTATTGTGCAAAAATTTCCTTCAACATCCTGGAATTTCCGCCCTCTCTTGTCATGATTTCCAGTCAAATATATCACCAAATCTCCTCTTGGCTAGCCAAGATCTCATTCTTGATTTTCCCTCTTCAAATCTGTGCCTGTATCCTCATTTCAGATCAGGCATAATTCATCTTAAAAATTCAAAAATCTATAATGCAAATGCACGTTATGTTAATGATACCTCTTATTTCGGGTTAGGGTCCATCCCTAATTTTTAGGATTAACGCCACAAAAATTATCAAACAAGTACATCTATGACAAATTTATCCCAAACTAATTTTTTAAACGCCATAATTCCAAACTAGTATTCCTATGACAAATTTTCCCAAACTAATTTTTTGACTACAAAAAATCCCAACTTGATACATTTGTGATAAATTTACTCTCAATTAGTTTCTATTAAATTGTATTAATATCACGAAAAATCACAAAACCGATATCCTTGTAACAAATGGAGGATAAACCAAATACCCATCAACTACCACATATCATCCATCCAACTCAGGAATTTGATAAAAAAATTTAACGAAAACTAGTAAAAGATAAATTTGTCATAAGTATATCAGTTTAGGTTGACACAAGTGTACTCATTTAGGGTTTTTCGTGATATAAGCCCTAATTTTTATGCAAATGATTACACTTGAAGCCAAAATTTAAGTATCACCAATTGATAAATTAACCATTGATCAAATAATTTGGTTTTGGTTTGTTATATTTAGCGAACTTATTAATTAATGATTTGCCCAGATATTTTAGTGTGATTTTGTTCTTCATTAAATTATTTTTCAACAACTTGTGGAAAAAAAGTTAAATAATCAAATTTAAAGTAGAAAACCTCTTTTTATGAAACCTTCTCCAACTATGAAAACCATTCAATCAGGAAATCTATTCAAAATAGGAAATCTACTTGAAGTAGAAAGCTTTCCTTTTCAAGCTCAAACTTGAGACATATCTAATAACTATATATTAAACCGAAATAGTAAATGAGATTACACAAACCTTGACTTACCTAAGATATCGGGGAGATCTCAGCAAGGGCAAGGGCGGCTAAGGGGCTAGACAACGACCTCGCGGAGTAGCGCAGGATGGTAGTGGTGGGGGTTGTTGAGACTAGAGTCATGGTAGCTGGGTGTTGCAGGTGGCCCGCTAGCGTTGCTGGACTAACGGTTGCCGAGGAGTCACTCAGAAGCTTGCAGACATTAAATAAATTGATGACTTTTTTGGGAGCACTAGAGTTGCTGGTCAGGCACCTGAAGGCTACAATGTTGTCGTGCAGAGGCGGCCGTAGACTAGTTTGGGTGTGCCTGGATTTGCTCGGAGTTGATCACACAATGATCTTGGCATGACATGGAAATTCTCTAGAGTCAGGAACAATGGCTCCTTCGGTGTGGGTGCAAGGACGGCAAGATGTTTTGGATTACGGCTAGGCTGCCACAAATGATGTTTACTAGGACCTTAGGGAGCGACAAAAGTTTTACTGAAGTGTCGGTGAGGAGTTGGGCGCAAGAAAGCGCAACTTTGAAAAATCAACATAGCTGGACGTCGAGCGAGGTTTGCTTCACTGACGAGGATAGTGCTAGGGCATAAAGTGTAGCAACGAAATTCAACAATGCGGCAACTAACAAATCGCAACGTTGGAGGGGTGAGACGCAACGATGCACAAAAGCGGGAGGTTTGATGGTCAATCTACCATGACTGCAGGAGCTTTAAGTCACTGAGAACAAGGATAAAGACCAATAGGCGCAATGGTTATGGATTAATCTATTTGATAACGTCAGTTAGAGGTGGCAAAATGGGTCTTAGACCCATATATATGATCCATTTACATCATAAATGGGTAATGTATGGGTCACTTATTTTTTAAAGAAACCAATTAAATGGGTTTAAAAATTGAAGATTTAAGATAAATGGCTGTTAAATTGATTCGACTTAGAACCCATTTTCAACTAAAGCCTCAAAATATTTCTCTTCCCTCTTGAACTTTATAAAAATATCTTTTATAAAAATCGAAATTATAATTATTTTTATATTTCAATTTTCTTTCCTTTTTTTCCTTTCTTCTTCCTCCTTTAGCTAGTGGCTGGCATGACGACGATTGGCGACCGACCAGGCGAGACTCAAGCTCACTGGCATCAAGCGAGCTCGAGCTAGCTGCATATGGCGAGGTAGAGGCCTCGCCAAATGTCGTCAAGGCTCGACCTGGCCGAATCCTGCGAGGCAAAGGCCTTGCCAAATGTCCGCAAGGCTCGACCTCACCTAACACCGGTGTGGCTCAAAGCCTCACCGACATCTAACAAGGCTCAAGCCTCGACGATCGGGCAAGCTGAAGGCTTGCCTGTGGCAGGTTGTTGACCATCATCATGGCCAGCGACCAACTAAAGAAGAAGAAAGAGAAAAGAGAAAAAGAAAAATTATATTTTTAAAAAATAGAAATAATTAAAAATTTATTTAAAAAATAGAAATAATTAAAAAATCGATTTTTAAAATTTAAATTTAAAAAAAATTATAAATTGTCCATTAAATTTGAATTGCATAAAAGTATTTTAGCAATACCATTTTAAAAAAAATCATAAGAAATAAGCTTTCATAGGTTTAGTTAAATGGGTCAAGTCTGGTATGGGTCAAAAATTTTACACTACGATAAATGGGTCATAAACAGGTTAAATGCGTTGATTTGGGTCGGACCATTTGTGGCTTGACCCAAATCCTACCTGACCCATCCATTTAACGGCTCTAACGTTAGTAGGGAACAATGTCCCTAAAAATAAAACTAGAATAGAATAAAAAAGTAGAAAAAAAAGTTATTTCATTATTCCCGAGGAAAATTCTAGAATCAAGTCATTTTCTCTTCTTTCTCCCTCTTTTCTTTTCTTCTTTTTCTTTTCTTCCTCTTCCTCCTTTAGTTGGTTGCTAGGCTCGGCGATGGCCCACAACGAGGTCTTCTTGTCGTGGCTAGGCAAGGTCAACCTGTCCTTGGCTGGGCAAGGCTCAACCTTGCCCAAATGAGGTCAGGTCTCACTGATGGCTAGGCAAGGCTCCCTCAAGGCTGGTGAGGTTGCCAACTCTCGTCTAGCCGATCGCCAGCTATCACGGAGGCCCACTAATGACTAGAGTAGGAAGAAGAAGAGAAGGAAAAGAAGCAACAAAAAAAAAAAAAAAAATCTCATAAAAATTATTTCAAAATTAAAAGAAAATTTTATGTCACAAAAAAATTTGAGAGTTGTACCGATCGCATTCATGTTCTTTTTCTATTTCGGAAATAAAATGGATCCTCAAAAACTTGTCCAAGGAACTAAAGCAAAAAAAAAAAACAAAAAAAAAACATTAATTTTTAAACAATAATTATTTTTAGGAACGAAATGATTACCAAACAAATTCACGAACTGATACAAGAAGCCATGATCGTCCCCTGAGAAGAAGACGTTCCCCTTTTATTGTGCAAAAATTTCCTTCAACATCCTAGAATTTCCGCCCTCTCTTGTCATGATTTCCAGTCAAATATATCATCAAATCTCCTCCTGGCTGGCCACGATCTCTTTCTTGATTTTCCCTCTTCAAATCTGCTCATGTATCCTCGTTTCAGATCAGGCATAATTCATCTTAGAAATTCAAAAATCTATAATGCAAATGCACGTTATGTTAATGATACCTCTTATTTCGGGTTAGGGTCCATCCCTAATTTTTAGGATTAACGCCACAAAAATTATCAAACAAGTAAATCTATGATAAATTTATCTCAAACTAATTTTTTAACCGCCATAATTCCAAACTAGTATACCTATGACAAATTTTCCAAAACTAATTTTTTGACCACAAAAAATCCCAACCTGATACATTTGTGATAAATTTACTCTCAATTAGTTTCTATTAAATTGTATTAATATCACGAAAAATCACAAAACCGATATCCTTGTAACAAATGGACGATAAACCAAATACCCATCAACTACCACATATCATCCATCCAACTCAGGAATTTGATAAAAAAAATTTAACGGAAACTAGTAAAAGATAAATTTGTCATAAGTATACTAGTTTAGGTTGACACAAGTGTACTCATTTAGGGTTTTTCGTGATATAAGCCCTAATTTTTATGCAAATGATTACACTTGAAGCCAAAATTTAAGTATCAACAATTGATAAACTAAACCATTGATCAAATAATTTGGTTTTGGTTTGTTATATTTAGCGAACTTATTAATTAATTAATTAATTAATTAATTAATGATTTGCCCAGATATTTTAGTGTGATTTTGTTCTTCATTAAATTATTTTTTAACAACTTGTCGAAAAAAAAGTTAAATAATCAATATGTCTCATTAATTAATGAAAAGGAGCCAAGTTTATATGTACAAAGTTCTTACAAGTCTTGTTTTTCCTTTATATCTATAAACCAAAATTGGCTTTGGATTTCTAGATTAATTGAGATTATTTAAAAGCTGAATTTTTTTGGTCAAATTATTTATTAGGTAATTATCCTTTAACAAGATTTGGGTTTTGGTTTTCCAGATTTACTGAACTCATTAATTAATCATTTAACCTTTGGACTAGTTATTGGGGTGGGACTATTTTTTCTTTATTTAAAATTATTAAAACTTGTGATAATTAATAGGTTTCGTGAAATGAAGAGGGGCCAAGCTGATAATAATAATCTTCGTTGTAATCTTCCGCGCCAAGCAACATACATTCATTACGTTTGGGTTGATCAAACTAAACCTACTCTTGTATAATAACATGGTCAGACTTATTACGAGTGCATTTTACATAAGATGTTGGGCCATACATATTTCTAAATTCTTGGTACCAACAAAACCTCATTAAATGTTCAAAAGTCAAGTTTACATAGTATATGAGTAGCAAAAGTGTACGCGCATTCTCGAATGAACATATAGTTAACAATTGAAGGTTTCGCTGAATCGTCCGGTATAGGCTATTTGAATTATCAGTTAACGGAAAGAAAGAAATTACTAATGGAGCAATTGGATACGTACATATATAAATAGAGAAATATATTTCGAGATTTGATTTTTTTTTTTTTATGATTGCTTACAAGATTAAAAAGATTCAAAGTAAGATTTATATAAGATTATTAATTTATACATTTATCCATTGATAGAGTGTTATATAAAACAACTATGGGGATTTAATTTGTTAGAAAACCTTTAAAGTAAGAAGTCCTCTTTACATTACTTTATCTAATAGTATGCTAGATCGACTAGCTTTAACTACGTATTCATGTGATTATTAGAGATGAATGTATGATTATTAAACCATCTATTAATCTTTTTATCGCTTAGGTATTTGTTTCAAAAGGTTGTGTTAAAAGCATAAGAAATAAAGTGACATTTTCTTTATAGTTTTGTATGGGACTATGTTTTTAGACTCGAAAGCTAGTAAGAACTTTAGGGGCGGATTGTATTCTGCATATCATTTTAAAAATTTACAAGTTTAATAAGCACATTAAACACTGAAAATATGATTCATCCACAATTGTGCTTCTGTGATAGTTAACCATAAGGCTTAAGAGGCACGAAAAATAAAATAAAAAATCTGAGGAGAATCCAATACACAAAATATAATTCTTTCGTTCTGTTTATATTACACGTTTATAGCTCTCAATGAGCTGGCTCGGGAGGGGATACGGGACTGAGAGCCGCAACGCAGTTGTTCCATGTCTCATTGCTCCTCCTATAGACATCAGATTTAGTCCCCCTAATCGGCTTGTGGCTCGAGATGCTCAACTCCACAAATTGGTTGTGGCAGTTCTTCCCCGCTTTCAAGAGCTCATGACAACATTCATTGGTGGGTGTAAAGGTGTCGGCAAGGAATATGAATTGAAAGAATCCAGACCCGCAATCAGATCTTATTCCCTTTCCGCAATCAGGGTTTTCGACCTTGGCGAAGGTAGCCTTAGGAAGCAATGCAACAGGGACAACCAACAAGATCATAAGAGCGAACAAGTTCTTCGGCGTTGCCATTATGGTCTTTTGGGGATAGGAGGGTTAGAAAATTGTCTGAGATTGTTGATCGTTTGATGATGCAGTTGATCTAGAGATGAGAACTTATATAGCTCGAGGGAAGTAGTGCATTAATGAAATCAATTCATCGGTTAAGATTCATAAATTTATGTAGGAAACGTGTAAAATTCTCTCTCTTGCAATAAATGCAATGATTGAGGGCCTTGTCATATGAGTTTGTTTCCAGTTCAATCATTTGCCATTAAAAAAAAAAAGTATTAATGAGTTGTTTGGTTGAAGAGAATTATTTGTAAACGAAAATACTTATTTCCAATTTGATTTTCAATCCCACGTTTGATATATAATATGAACTAGTGACATGCCCTCAGTTTAAAATAATTTTATAAAATTAATTTAGCTTAAAACGCTTCACCATATATACTCTCGTAAAAATGGCCACAATTAAGTTTTAGAACTTATCTAAAACAGACCCTAAAACACATAAGGATAAATGGTTGCCACCAACTTAGGGATGGTTCAAAATGAACCGAGAACCTGCTGAAAGCCCACTGACCAAACCTACGGCCGGTCTAGTCGGGGGATACCCAGCCTGAGTTTAGGCCTCCGGAGTTAGAGAATAGACTCCTTGAGACCACTGCATTCGTGAAAAAGTGAATAAAGCATGACTATTCTACTGTACAGTAAAAGCAATAACGGCATGGGAAATAATCGCCGAAACCGACGAACACAAACAGATCAAGAATGAGGAAACGAAGAACGAGTCATAATTGGCTTTTCAACCATCAAACCAGCCACGATCTGGTGACGATAATCAATCTACCAAGTCTCCACTCGGTCAGGCTGAAGAGCTAAATGTATAGATGTTATCGAAATTTCAGCATGAATCAACGAGTAAAGGATGCAAATCGCCAAATCCGTATGATTGTGCGATATACACCTATAAGTCATATAGTCTTTCCTCAAAGGAATACTTTTGTGTTCGTTGCCATATCTACGTGACAAACTCAAGAGTAATGTGTCGAACCAGTGCACTCCTCAACCTCATGAGATTGCAAACTGGAATCACTGATTTGCTCGCGAAACACAAAACACTTCATGCATCTTGTGGACTTTTTATGGAGTGACTTCAACCTACTTTTACCTCTATTGTTAGTGGACCCTCGATGTTGGTCTCTACCTCGCAACTTTCTTTATCATTCCTTAGAGAAGAAAGTGGACTTTATCTCTTCCCAAATAATCGTAATACATTCTTGTAGCAGTGAATCAAGAAAGTGCTCCCATGACTCTAGTAAAGAAGCTAAAAACAACATGCCATGTTCTTCAACATCAAGTATCAAATCCATTATGAGTTTATTCAACTCATCTAGATGGGATTTCATAAACATACCTTCAGTTCATCGAAATTAAAATGTCATCTTTAACATGTATGAGTAATTATTCAAACCCTCCATTATATATTATGAGTGCTTGAAGTTTTACCTACAAAACCGTGGCATCCTTCTCCTCCGCCACATTTATTAACACATCATCCGAGAGATTCAACAAGGTTATATTCTTTGCTTTTTCCATTAGCATTATAATCAGTGACCCATCTTTGTCATCTCATGCCTTGGCCAAATATTGGGTTGTCAATAGCGCACACATCTTTGACTCTCCATAACTAAAATTGTCCATTCCATTAAACATCTCGATTTCAACTTCACCCAAGACATAATTATAATAACAAAATTTCTAGATAATAATCTGACAAGCAAAAGTCTCAAGTTTCAATCTAGAAATTCGATACTGATTGTTGAAATATGTACGTGGAAACTCATCAGGATCTAACAAATTAAGTCAATGCGAAAATACTAAAGAAATAGACCAGAAACGATAAAGGACAAAAATAATTGATGTGATTCAGTTCAAATATTAGTATTTATATCTAATAGAAGAGCCGGCAGCAAATAATCCCCTATAATTAGAGAATTTGAGTTATAACTGCTTACGTACTCGAATGTTTTCTACACCTTACAATTAAGTTCAAATCTAAAATATTTCTAAATAAACAAATTAATTTGGATATAAATTCACAGTACGAAATCCCCGTCTTGTATTCAAGAGTTCCCCCTTTTTCATGGAAGTGCTCTCTGTTCAGCTTTTCGGACGTCACTATGGGCATATTTGGTAACCATTCTGCTCCAAGGAACAATTTTTGATCAAAATGATTTTTTTATGATTCTTCTCTCGGAAACAATTTCTGAGCAAAAGAACGCGCTTGCTAACTGTCCCAAATTTCTATTCCCGGGATATAAATGCATTTGGTAAAATTCTTAAATTTTTTGTTTCTTTTAATTTTTTAATACTTTTATTATATTTTTCTTCTTTTATTTCTCTTCTTTCTTTTTATTTTTTCTTTTTCTTTTTCTCTTCTTCCTCCTTCTTCGTAGCCAATCGCCCGCAACGGCGGTGGCCGGTTACCTGCTGGGCAAGTCCGGCAAGCTCATCGAAGCCTCACCAGGCTAGGGCGAGGTTTGACGAGGTCGCCGGCCCTCGTCTGACCGATTGCTAACCATAGCCAAGGCTGGCGACCTGCCAAAGGGAAGAAGAAGAAAGAAGAAGAGAAGAAGAGACAAAAAAATTAGAAGAAAAGAAAAAAATAGGAACTAATTCTAAGAATTGTTCTTGAGAATAAGATGTAACTTTTTTCTACTTCTTGATTCTGTTTCAAATCTATTCCCGGGAACAAAAAAACTATTGTTTTGTTCCCGAGAACAAAAATTTTACCAAACGAATTTCTATTCTTTTTTTGTTCCGAGGAATAAAAGAACAGAATCAGCCACTATTTAGAGTAAAAATAAACATGCCCTTTCGAACGTCACTATGCGGCCCTATTTCTCTGTGCGGCTCTGTTTTGAGGAAACCCTCTAGTGGCGTTTTCATGAGATGTGCGGCCAGGGAAAAGAACCCAAAAACACTAAATTCTTCTTTGTACTTTTTTTTTACTCTAATTATCCTAGGCCCCATTTGCTTTCCTTTGTGCGGCCGAAAGCAAGTCCAGCAAAGAAGCTTTTTCTGAGCAGTCATCCGCTACACGTCTTCTTAGGATTAATAGATAATGCCACAATAAAGATTCTTCAACACTAAAAATGACTTTGATTAATAATTCAATTCAAGTCAGGTTTAGCACTCGAGCTCAAACTTGAGATATTATTTCATAATATGAGATCAGAGGGCTTGACCAATACTTGATCCAAAAGTATAACTAAGTTCAAGGCCTCCCCATTTGATCTCGCCAAATATTGATATAACTTATGTGGGCTCAGTCCAATTAATCTAATTAAGCTAAAAACCTCCCTCCCTTGAGTCCTTTAGCACAACTTCGACGCAATTAGATGGGCTCAATTAAAATGCTCTTAATATTTATATATAATTTAATTAATTTGTTTGCTTAGGGGTCATGATAGATCATATATTATGTTGAAGTCCTCTTTACTCAAAAGAAAGAAGTCATCCCAATTCTATTGGCTCAATCAAAGTGAGATTTATACAATATTATTAATTTATACATTTATCCATTTAGAGATTATTATATAATTGGGGATTTCTTTTTCTTAGAAAACCTTAAAATTAAGAAGTCCTCTTTACTTTACACTATATATAGATAGCTAGATCGGCCAACGTTAATTACATATTCATGTGATCGGTAAAGATGAATGTATGATTATCAAACCATCATTTGATCTTATTTCAAAAGGTTATGTTAAAAGCATAAGAAACAAAGTGACATTTTCTTATAGTTTTTAATGTGACACTATCTTGTTAGACTAGAAAGTAAGTAACAACTTGGGGGGTGGATTTGCAAATCTGCTAAAAAATTTACAAGTTTCTAAGCACGTAGAACATTGAAAATATGATTCATCCAATATCGCGCTTCTATTATAGTTAATTATAAGGCTTAAGAGGCACACAAAATAATTCTTTTTAGGAGAATCCAATAGAAAAATTATAATCTTTTCATGTTTTTTTTTACACGTTTAGTGTATTACAACATAGGAATAGCTATCAATAAGCGGCCTCGAGAGGGGATACAGGACTAATAGCCACAACGCAATTGTTCCACGTCTCATTGCTCCTCTTGTAGACATTAGATTTCTTCCCCCCAATCGGCTTGTGGCTTGAGAGGATCAACTCCACGAATTGGCTATGGCAATTCTTCCCCACTTTCATGAGCTTGTGACAACATTCATCGATAGGTGCAGAGGTGTCACCAAGGACTATGATTTGAAAGAACCAAAACCCACAATCGTTAGTTATTCCCTCTGCGCAATCAGGCATTCCAATCGTGGCGAAGGTATTCCTAGGAAGCAATGCAACGGTGATGACCATAAAGATCATGAGAGCAAACAAGTTCTTAAGCGTTGCCATGATGGTCTTTTAGGGACAAAAGGGTTAGAAAATTGTCTGAGTGCGTTGATTATTTGATGATGTATTCATGTAGAGATGATAAGTTATATATCTTGAGGGAAGTAGTGCATTAATAAAATGGATTCATCTGTTATGATTCAGAAATTTATACAGCAAACATCTACAATTATTTCTCTTGCAATAAACTCTTCTCACTATAAGGATTGAGGCCCTTGTTATGTCACCTTCTTCGCGGTTCAATCATTTGAATTAAAAAAAGTAGAAATGAGTTGCTTAAAATAATTTTATGAAATTAAATTTGCTGAACACGCACTAAACAAACTTAAAGCCAGTTCAATCATTAAATATGGGTTAGCGCGAATGAAACTAATTCACAAGAGAGTGAATAAAGCATGACTATTCCGCTGTACAGTAAAAGCAATAATGGCTTGAGACTTCCCAATCTCCAAGCTATTAAAGTTTATCTCGCATTAGATAATGACCGGTTCCCATATGCAACGTTTATAAGGATCCATTGTACGCAGTTGACAGAAATAATCGACCGATGAACACAAAGCATTGAGGTACAAGGAAACGAAGAACAATAAATAATATGTTTTTCAACTAACGGACCAATTGAAATCTAGAGTGAAATCTGGAGATGAAAATCAATCTTCCGAGTCTCCACGCATGTCCTTTTGGTCAGGCTGTCATATTGGTTTTTCAACTAACGGAACACTTGAAATCTGGTGGTGAAAATCAATCTTCTGTGTCTCCACGTTTGTCCTTTTGGTCTGGCTGAGGAACTACATCTATAGGTGTTCTCCTTGAAATTTCAGCACGGATCACCGAGTAATGGATGCATAATGTTAAAAAATATCTCGAGGAGTCCGTGAACGAAATTTAACTCAAACTGAACTATAATAAAGCATGAAGTTCAGTTTTTAGATGCGCAACCAGCTAGTGCAGGATTTTAATTTTGGTAATTTGTGGACATGAAATATTCCCCGGAGAAGTGGAATCGGCTAAGGAAAATTAAAAGGAAAAAAAAAAGGTCCTGATTTAGACTTTGTTTCCTGATTTCACTTGGCGTGGACTTTTCACATGTTCCAATCTTGGACCTTTTTTCCAAAAGCGGTGGTATATATACTCTGATCGTGGGATTTATGAAAAAGTGGTCGTTGAAGCGCCGTATGAGTGCTTGATAGTGGGTTTTCTCCGTGGATTTTGTTCATGGAATCACACCAAGATTTATGTGTTGAAGCCGATTGATAAGATTTGTTAATTCTTCTACAAAATTAAGGGATTATTTCGTGAGAAATGATGAGACTAATATCATTGAAGTTATTAGGTGTAATTGAGAGCCGGAAAACACTAAGTACTTAAGTGACTCGAATATGGTTATAATCTCCACTATAACACTTGATTTGCAGTGATATTCGTTACTATTCTCTCCACAAATGTAAGTCACATTGACCAAATCGCATAAATCTGGAGTTCAATTTATTTTCTTGTTATGTCTATTCTATTGGTCAATTGCTTGTTTCCACAACAATTGATATCAAAGCTAGGCTTGGTAGAGTTAAAGTGAATCGATGGCTACTATTGATATCTGATTTTTAACTAACGCATCATATAAAATTAAAAATTTGAGATTAAGATTTTTGATTGCGATAGAGCCTGTTTTTCAACTAAAAAGAGTCATTTAATACTTTGTCCAACATTAGCACCACATTCTCCTTTCATTTTCACTTTTACCTAAAAATTCAAAACGTTGACTTTTAAGTTTACTTTTTATCACTTTACCTGATTTTTTTCTTTTATTTTTCGAGCTCATAAAAATGATGTCCAGTGTGGATAAACCACAATTTACCTGGTGGAGAATGTTCAAATCGGGGCCATTAAGATATCGAGAATAGACAAAAGAATTAAGCCTATACCTTTTGACCTACAAACCAAATCTAAGATGGCTCGGTTTGTAACTACAACATTGTATTTTGTTTTTTTTATATTCACCTCATTGAGGAAAAAAATATTGGAGCTAACAATATAACTTAAAGGGAGGTGAATAGATTGCTTGAAAAACTCAAATAATTGAATTAATAGGTAAGCTTTAATTTCAAAATAATCAAACTTATCATGTTACGGGATGCTCTTTTTCTTTTCTTTTTTTTTTCTTTGGCTTGTAAAAGTGATGTCCAGTGTGGATGGACCATGGTTTACTTGGTGGAGAATGTTCGAACTAGGGCCACAAATTTTGCCCGCTGTACTAGTCATCATGCTCCCTCCTCAACAATACAAACGCAAAGCCCACGATTAGCAATGTTTCCATGCATTACACGAACTAATTAAGATACTTAGAATAGACTAGAGAATTGAGCTTGTGCATTTCGACTTGGAAATGTAATCTAGGATTGCTCAGTTGATAACTGCATCAGCCTATTTTTAATTTTTTTTTTATTCACCTTATTGAGGAAAAACGTGTTGAGATTAATAACATAACTTAAAAGAGGTGAATAAATTATTTGCTAAACTCCACAATTTTTCTTGTGGAAGATAGCATAGTCGTATCTAGACAGTACTAGAGACCAAGTTGAAAGTATCAAGTAGGCCAGTGCAACTATTAGATAGATATACACGATAATGAGCAGATATAAAATAATATGCGACAATTTTTAGTAGTTCAACTTTGTTCCCAAATGAATGTCTGCTTTCTTGAATACCAACCTTAACATGGACAGATTTGAGTAATCTTCAAAAAAAGTTACAATCGTGCAACTCCTATTACAAAATAGATCCCACTATCAAAACGCAAGTACTACTACTACTATTGTACACTTTGTCTTATTACCGATTACAGTATCGCAACTCGCAAGAAGGAAATTTTGATCCAGCAATAGCACAATTTACTAAACAGAGAGATGATGATAACAAAATCAGCTTTATTTATTTTTGATCCAACCCGTTTAAGCTACATTGTTCTTCTTTACGATGTTAACACCTAAATTTAATCGACAAATTAAATATCGTCTTTTTACCTAAGACCAATTCGGACCCATTACGTCTACCCAAATTGGTGTCTTTCCCCCATTAAACACAATCGGACTCGAGCGCTCTCTCAAGCCCATCAAGAATAAGATGCCCAAAACTCCAATCTACCGTTCCTTACATTTCTCTCATTCAGCCCGCCTCATTCCCTGCACTTCTCTCGTTTCGCCGAGGCTGAAGAAAACTAATGCATGAAGAAGGAAGCAAGCGTTGCTTCGCGCCGGAGCTAGCCTCACACAAGACATTCGAAAAGAAGAGAGCAAAAGAGGGCGTCGTTCTTGAGCAAAGGGGACGCACATAGAGAAGAGAGGAGAGAGCTCTTGAGCTCAGAGGAACAACGAATGAACCTCCATTGTTGATCATCACGAGCTCTAACTCCACTATTAGTCAGGATTTTAACTTTCCTCAGCCTCGGTTGTTCCATCGTCCCTCCATTAGAGCCGTGGGTTTCCGTTCTCAAGCGATGTAAGCCCCTCTCTCTCGTTGGCTGTCGCTAGAGGATGTCAGGGGGATTTGCAAAGGAGGGAGAGAAAGAGGTGAGTGTGATTTTATCAAAAAAAGGGCGTGAGTTCTTCTCCTTCTCAGCAGATTCCCGTCCGACGCCCTCCGGAGACCTCCATTAGTTGCCTCCAACCTGCAACTGGTCATGCCCTCATGCGACACAATCGAGGGTTATTGATCGTTACATCTATTTAATTAACCCATAGTTCAATTAGGAGGTGGCTGAATTTAATTGAATTGCGTAAGTGGTACAACACGGGTGATGCGAGCGGCAAGATCAGCAACTCCGCGTTGTAGTGGAGTGAAGAGTAGCTTCGTCGTCAATGCAGCTGGACTAGAGAAGCAGCGTCGTCAAGGTTGACGACAGCGAACTCGGCACAGCAGGCCTTGCAGCTCGTCGACAAGTTGTTGTGGATCATGAGAGCATGACGGCAGTGACGGCGTGGGTCTCGGCCAAAGCTTGGCCAAGGGAACTCTCGTTCTCTCCTCTCTCTTTGTTCACGTATATCTCCTCATCTGGCCTTGTATTGAATTGTGTGGCCTCCCCCCTTCCTTTGTCTGTAATGAGATAGCTTTTATAGGTGAGAGGACTAGGGCTCTCAAAGAAAGAGTGTAGACTTTCTTTCCTATTGTGAGCACTTTTTAAAACATTTCATTTTCTTCTTCACCCTTTTTCCTTTCTACTCATGCATGTTCAGAATATCCCTTTCCTTGTGTTGATACTTTTTTTAATATAGCCAAATATATGTCTCACGTCGACCGATAACGTCTTAGTGCACTTGCCTTTCATTTTTCTATTTTTATTTTCCATATATTGCAAGAATATATAGAAAATCAAGTGCCATATCATGGAATATTGAAAGAATAATACAAATCTTTTCCGAAAAATGTACTCATCTCCCGACTTGTCAAATCAAAGCTCCTCCATCACTGATCCAATGCAAATGCGATAAAAAAATAAATACTCTTAAAGCTATATGCTATGCAATCTAATTCTAATATTTTTTTATAGGTTAAAAAACTAATCCCTGATTTTTATGCAATAAATGAATTACAAGATCAGCAAAATTTATGTGTCAACAAATACTTCTTAATTCAAAGATAATAGCATTAAATTCAGAATTATGAGATTTAAGAGAAGCACATTCAGCCATACGAAGACTGATGAGTCGATGTATGAGCCTCAACTGATTGATGAGGGATTTTAAAATAATAAAAAAATACTCGTCAATTTATTCCATAAACCTACAGCTATTTTCTAATCTAGGATGTCCTATAGAACTTCATTTGTGAGACACAATGAAATAGCAGATAGAGCTCTTTCATCTAATTTTTCACATGTTTCATCTTATGTGCCTTCTAGTTTCTTCCCTTTTTTTCCAAACAAAGTCTTCTTCAAACCCTATTGCATAAGAATAACCAACAAACAAACTTGCCATAGGTTGAAATTGCCGCTCCCATCAAACTTCTCGATATCAAATCACGTTGTTGAACTTGAAGTCATAACCAAAAGATCTAGAGAAAATAAAATAAATAAATAAAGGACCTAAGGCTCTGAAACTAGATTTGTTATGGTGAATGCGAAAACTATAACAAAATTGAAATTGAGAAGAATAGCGGAATGCCAGATTTTATGTGGAAAGCCTTGTGGAAAAAGCCACGAGAAAAATAAAAAGAAGCAAAATTCACTATAGAAATCAAAGATTACAAAAACTGGCTCTAAAAAGTTTAGACTCTTTCTATCTCAAATTTTTATATATAGATAAGAATCAAATCTAAAGTAGGAAACCTCTTTTTATGAAACCTTCTCCAACTACGAAAACCATTCAATCAGGAAATCTATTCAAAATAGGAAATCTACTTGAAGTAGAAAGCTTTCCTTTTCGAGCTCAAACTTGAGACATATCTAATAACTATATATTAAACCAAAATATTAAATGAGATTACACAAACCTTGACTTACCTAAGATATTGGGGAGATCTCAGCAAGGGCAACGGCGGCTAAGGGGCTAGACAACGACCTCGCAGAGTAGCGCAGGATGGTAGTGGTGGGGGTTGTTAAGACTAGAGTCGTGGTAGCTGGGTGTTGCAGGTGGCCCGCTGGCATTGCTGGACTAACGGTTGCCGAGGAGTCACTCAAAAGCTTGCAGAGATTAAATAAATTGATGACTTTTTTGGGAGCACTAGAGTTGCTGGTCAGGCACCTGAAGGCTACAATGTTGTCGTGCAGAGGCGGCCGTAGACTAGTTTGGGTGTGCTTGGATTTGCTAGGAGTCGATCACACAATGGTCTTGGCATGACATGGAAATTCTCTAGACTCAAGAACAATGGCTCCTTCAGTGTGGGTGCAAGGACGGCAAGATGTTTTGGATTACGGCTAGGCTGCCACAAATGACGTTTACTAGGACCTTAGGGAGCGACAAAAGTTTTACTGAAGTGTCGGTGAGGAGTTGGGCGCGAGAAAGCACAACTTTGAAAAATCAACATAGCTGGACATCGAGCGAGGTTTGCTTCACTGACGAGGATAGTGCTAGGGCGTGAAGTGTAGCAGTGAAATTCAACAATGCGGCAACTGACAAATTGCAACGTTGGAGGGGTGAGACGCAACGATGCATGGAAGTGGGAGGTTTGATGGTCAATCTACCATGTCTGCAGGAGCTTTAGGTCACTAAGAACAAGGATAAAGACCAATAGGTGCAATGGTTATGGATTACTCTATTTGATAACGTCAGTTTGAGGTGGCAAAATGGGTCTTAGACCCATATATATGATCCATTTAAATCATAAATGGGTAATGTATGGGTCACTTATTTTTTAAAGAAACCAATTTAATGGGTTTAAAAATTGAAGATTTAAGATAAATGGCTGTTAAATTGATTCCACTGAGAACCCATTTTCAACTAAAGCCTAAAAATATTTCTCTTCCCCTTGAACTTTATAAAAGTATCTTTTATAAAAATCGAAATTATAATTATTTTTTTATATTTCAATTTTCTTTTCTTTTTTTCCTTTTCTTTTTTCTTTCCTTTTTTTTCCTTTTCTTTTTTCTTTCCATTTTTTCCTTTTCTTTTTCTTTCCTTTTTTTCCTTTCTTCTTCCTCCTTCTTTACCCAGCGGCTGGCACGACGACGGTCGGCGACCAACCAAGCGAGACTCAAGCTCACTAGCATCGGGCGAGCTCGAGCTAGCTGCATCTGGCGAGGTAAAGGCCTCGCCAAATGTTGTCAAGGCTCGAGCTGGCCGGATCCTGTGAGGCAAAGGCCTTTCCAAATGTCCGCAAGGCTCGACCTCACCCGACACCGGTGTGGCTCGAACCTCGCCGACGTCTAACAAGGCTCAAGCCTCGACAATCAGGCAAGCTAAAGGCTCACCTGTGGCAAGTTGTTGACCATCGTCATGGCCAACAACCAGCTAAAGAAGAAGAAAGAGAAAACAGAAAAAAAAAAATTATATTTTTAAAAAATAAAAATTATTAAAAAAAAATATTTTTAAAAAAATAAAATTAATTAAAAAATCTATTTTTTAAAATTAATTAAAAATTCAATTTTTTTAAAAAATAATTAAAAATTCAATTTTTAAAATGTAATTTATAAAAAAATATATATAAATTGTCCATTAAATTTGAATTGCTTAAAAGTATTTTAGCAATACCATTTTAAAAAAAAATCATAAGAAATAAGCTTTCATAGGTTTAGTTAAATGGGTCAGGTGAGGTATGTGTCAAAAATTTTACACTACGATAAATGGGTCATAAAAAGGTTAAATGCGTTAATTTGGGTCGGACCATTTGTGACTTGACCCAAACCCTACCTGACCCATCCAGTTAATAGATCTAACATCAGTAGGGAACAATGTTCCCAAAAATAAAACTAGAATAGAATCAAAAAGTAGAAAAAAAAAAGTTATTTCATTATTCCCGAGGAAAATTCTAGAATCAAGTCATTTTCTCTTCTTTCTCCCTCTTTTCTTTTCTTCTTTTTCTTTTCTTCCTCTTCCTCCTTTAGTTGGTTGCTAGGCTCGATGATGGCCCACGACGAGGTCTTCTGGTCCTAGTTAGGCGAGGTCAACCTGGCCTTGGCTTGGCAAGGCTCAACCTTGCCTAGATGAGGTTAGGTCTCACTGATGGCTAGGCAAGGCTCCCTCAAGGCTGGTGAGGTTGCCAACTCTCGTCTAGCCGATTGCCAGCTATCGCGGAGGCCCGCTAACGACTAGAGTAGGAAGAAGAAGAGAAGGAAAAAAAGCAACAAAAAAATCTCATAAAATTATTTAAAAATTAAAAGAAAATTTTGTTGGAGAAATCTTCCTTCTGTATTTTGAAGTTGACAAAATGTTTCCTAGTCTAAAGATTTTCAGACTCATCTATCAAAGTCTGAAGGCTTCCAGACTGAAGATCGCCAGACTCAAGATTTAAAGTCTACCCTCGTTGACAGTTTCTAGATCATCGAAGAAGTCTTATCCAAATATGAGGATTTCCTTAAGGATTTGATTCGATTGATTAAAGATTATCTCACGGTTTGAGAAAGCATATAAAGATCTATTATTCTTATGACAAGTAAATCGAGTAAGACAGATCCGTTGATTGGCGAACTATATTTGGAAGGTTCTACTTATGGAAACCTAGATCTTGATTGTATGGGCGAACAGGATTGGTGGGCTATCTTCATATTCCTTAGATAACACGAGATCTCCCTAATTGATTCTGTCCAACGGGTAGATTGGAAGAACTCCTTTGGAAGGTGCCAATGGTTATGTAGGCATGGAGGAGTATAAAAGGAAGACGCTCTAGTTATTCGAGTGTGTGCGAGATAGAAAAATTCCAAAGTCTGAAGCTCCTTACTCTTTGCTAATTCATTTGTTGAGCATACAACTGTACTCAAAAGAGAGAATTTTGTGAGACCTCGAGGAAGTGTAGTAGAATCTCTGCACTGTGGAATCGAGGACGTGAGATTGTAATATCTCTTTTGATTCTTAGTGAAATCCAGACGGTGGGCTGTCAGCGTGGGAGAGTGGACGTAGGCTTGATCTAAGTCGAACCACTATAAACTCTGTGTTTCAATTCTCTTTCCTTATCTCTTCACTTATTTCGTATTTTAATCTATTCGATTATATTCTTGTTCTAAATTAAGTCATTAAGAGAAGGAGAATTTGTTTTTACACCTATTCACCCCCTTTAGGTGTCATACTAGCTCTATCAATTGGTATCAAAGCTAGTATGAACACCTAGAGGGGGTGAATAGGTGTAAAAACAAATTTATGTCACAAAAAAATTTCAGAGTTGTACCAATCACATTCATGTTCTTTTTCTATATCAGAAATAAAATGGATCCTCAAAAACTTGTCCAAGGAACTAAAGCAAAAAAAAAAAAAACTAAAAGAAAAATTTTTAAACAACAATTATTTTTAGGAATGAAATGATTACCAAACAAATTCACGAACTGATACAAGAAGCCATGATCATCCCCTGAGAAGAAGACGTCCCCCTTTTATTGTGCAAAAATTTCCTTCAACATCCTAGAATTTCCGCCCTCTCTTGTCATGATTTCCAGTCAAATATATCGTCAAATCTCCTCCTGGCTGGCCACGATCTCTTTCTTGATTTTCCCTCTTCAAATCTGCTCATGTATCCCTGTTTCAGATCAAGCATAATTCATCTTAGAAATTCAAACATCTATAATGCAAATGCACGTTATGTTAATGATACCTTTTATTTAGGGTTAGGGTCCATCCCTAATTTTTAGGATTAATGCCACAAAAATTATCAAACAAGTACATCTATGACAAATTTATCTCAAACTAATTTTTTAACCGCCATAATTCCAAACTAGTATTCCTATGACAAATTTTCCCAAACTAATTTTTTGACCACAAAAAATCCCAACCCGATACATTTGTGATCAATTTACTCTCAATTAGTTTCTATTAAATTGTATTAATATCACGAAAAATCACAAAACCGATATCCTTGTAACAAATGGAGGATAATCCAAATACCCATCAACTACCACATATCATCCATCCAACTCAGGAATTTGATAAAAAAATTTAACGGAAACTAGCAAAAGATAAATTTGTGATAAGTATACCAATTTAGGTTGACACAAGTGTACTCATTTAGGGTTTTTCGTGATATAAGCCCTAATTTTTATGCAAATGATTACACTTGAAGCCAAAATTTAAGTATCAACAATTGATAAATTAAACCTTTGATCAAATAATTTGGTTTTGGTTTGTTATATTTAGCAAACTTATTAATTAATTAAATAATTAATGATTTGCCCAGATATTTTAGTGTGATTTTGCTCTTCATTAAATTATTTTTCAACAACTTGTGGAAAAAAAAGTTAAATAATCAATAGGTCTCATTAATTAATGAAAAGGAGCCAAGTTTATATGTACAAAGTTCTTACCAGTCTTGTTTTTCCTTTATATCTATAAACCAAAATTGGCTTTGGTTTTCTAGATTAATTGAGATTATTTAAAAGCTGAATTTTTTTGGTCAAATTATTCATTAGGTAATTATCCTTTAACAAGATTTGGGTTTTGGTTTTCCAGATTTACTGAACTCATTAATTGATCATTTAACCTTTGGACTAGTTATTGGGGTGGGACTATTTTTTCTTTATTTAAAATTATTAAAACTTGTGATAATTAATAGGTTTTGTTAAATGAAGAGGGGCCAAGCCAATAATAATAATCTTCGTCGTCATCTTCCGTGCCAAGCAACATACATTCATTACGTTTGGGTTGATTAAATTAAACCTACTCTTGCATAATAACATGGTCAGACTTATTACGAACTCATTTTACATAAGATGTTGGGCCATACATATTTCTAAATTCTTGGTACCAACAAAACCTCATTAAATGTTCAAAAGTCAAGTTTACATAGTATATGAGTAGCAAAAGTGTACGCGCATTCTCGAATGAACATATAGTTAACATTTGAAGGTTTCGTTGAATCGTCCAGTATAGGCTATTTGAATTATCAGTTAACGGAAAGAAAGAAATTACTAATGGAGCAATTGGATACGTACATATATAAATAGAGAAATATATTTTGAGATTTGAATTTTTTATTTTTATGATTGCTTACAAGATTAAAAAGATTCAAAGTAAGATTTATATAAGATTATTAATTTATACATTTATCCATTGATAGAGTGTTATATAAAACAACTATCGGGGATTTAATTTGTCAAAAAACCTTTAAAGTAAGAAGTCCTCTTTACATTACTTTATATAATAGTATGCTAGATCGACTAGCTTTAACTACGTATTCATGTGATTATTAGAGATGAATGTATGATTATTAAACCATCTATTAATCTTTTTATCGCTTAGGTATTTGTTTCAAAAGGTTGTGTTAAAAGCATAAGAAATAAAGTGACAGTTTCTTTATAGTTTTGTATGGGACTATGTTTTTAGACTCGAAAGCTAGTAACAACTTTAGGGGTGGATTGTATTCTGCAGATCATTTTAAAAAATTACAAGTTTAATAAGCACATACACTGAAAATATGATTCATCCACAATTGTGCTTCCGTGATAGTTAACCATAAGGCTTAAGAGGCACGAAAAATAAAATAAAAAAATTGAGGAGAATCGAATACAGAAATTATAATTCTTTCGTTCTTTTTATATTACACGTTTATTGTACTATAAAATAGGAATAACTCTCAATGAGCCGGCTCAGGAGGGGATACGGGACTGAGAGTCACAACACAGTTGTTCCATGTCTCATTGCTCCTCCTATAGACATCAGATTTAGTCCCCCTAATCGGCTTATGGCTCGAGATGCTCAACTCCACAAATTGGTTGTGGCAGTTCTTCCCCGCTTTCAAGAGCTCATGACAACATTCATTGGTGGGTGTAAAGGTGTCGGCAAGGAATATGAATTGAAAGAATCCAGACCCGCAATCAGATCTTATTCCCTTTCCGCAATCAGGGTTTCCGACCTTGGCGAAGGTAGCCTTAGGAAGCAATGCAACAGGGACGACCAACAAGATCATAAGAGCGGACAAGTTCTTCGGCATTGCCATTATGGTCTTTTGGGGATAGGAGGGTTAGAAAATTGTCTGAGATTGTTGATCGTTTGATGATGCAGTTGATCTAGAGATGAGAACTTATATAGCTCGAGGGAAGTAGTGCATTAATGAAATCAATTCATCGGTTAAGATTCAGAAATTTATGTAGGAAACGTGTAAAATTATTTCTCTTGCAATAAATGCAATGATTGAGGGCCTTGTCATCTGACTTTGTTTCCAGTTCAATCATTTGCCATTAAAAAAAAAAGTATTAATGAGTTGTTTGGTTGAAGAGAATTATTTGCAAACGAAAATACTTATTTCCAATTTGATTTTCAATCCCACGTTTGATATATAATATGAACTAGTGACATGCCCTCAGTTTAAAATAATTTTATAAAATTAATTTAGCTTAAAACGCTTCACCATATATACTCTCGTAAAAATGGCCACAATTAAGTTTTAGAACTTATCTAAAACAGACCCTAAAACACATAAGGATAAATGGTTGCCACCAACTTGGGGATGGTTCAAAATGAACCGAGAACCTGCTGAAAGCCCACTGACCAAACCCACAGTCAGTCTGGTCGAGGGATACCCAGCCTGAGTTTAGGCCTCTGGAGTTAGAGAATAAACTCCTTGAGACCACTGCATTCGTGAAAAAGTGAATAAAGCATGACTATTCTACTGTACAGTAAAAGCAATAACGGCATGGGAAATAATCGCCGAAACCGATGAACACAAACAGTCCAAGAATGAGGAAATGAAGAACGAGTCATAATTGGTTTTTCAACCATTAGACTAGCCGCGATCTGGTGACGAGAATCAATCTACCGAGTCTCCACTAGGTCAGGCTGAAGAGCTAAATGTATAGATGTTCTCGAAATTTCAGCATGAATCAACGAGTAACGGATGCAAATCACCAAATCCGTATGATTGTGCAATATACACCTATGAGTCATATAGTCTTTCCTCAAAGGAATACTTTTGTGTTGGTTGCCATATCTACGTGACAAACTCAAGAGTAATGTGTCGAACTAGTGCACTCCTCGACCTCATGAGATTGCACATTGGAATCACTTATTTGCTCGCGAAACACAAAACACTTCATGCATCCCATGGAGTTTTTATGGTGTGACTTCGATCTGCTTTTACCTCTATTGTTAGTGGACCCTCGATGTTGGTCTCTACCTCACAACTTTCTTTATCATTCCTTAGAGAAGAAAGTGGACTTTATCTCTTCCCAAATAATTGTAATACATTCATGTAGCAGTGAATCAATAAAGTGCTCACATGACTCTAGTAAAGAAGCTAAAAACAACACGCCATGTTCTTCAACATCAAGTATCAAATCCATCATGAGTTTATTAAACTCATCTAGATGGGATTTGATAAACATACCTTCAATTCATCGAAATTAAAACGTCATCTTTAACATGTATGAGTAATTATTCAAACCCTCCATTATATATTATGAGTGCTTGAAGTTTTACCTACAAAACTGCGGCATCCTTCTCCTCCGCCACATTTATTAACACGTCATCCAACAGATTCAACAAGGTTATATTCTTTGCTTTCTCCATTAGCATTATAATCAGTGACCCATCTTTGTCATCTCATGCCTTGGCCAAATATTGGGTTGTCAATAGCGCACACATCTTGACTCTCCATAACTAAAATTGTCCATTCCATTAAACTTCTCGATTTCAACTTCACCCAAGACATAATTATAATAACAAAATTTCTAGATAATAATCTGACAAGCAAAAGTCTCAAGTTTCAATCTAGAAATTTGATACCGATTGTTGAAATATGTACGTGGAAACTCATCAAGATCTAACAAATTAAGTCAATGCGAAAATACTAAAGAAATAAACCAGAAACGATAAAGGACAAAAATAATTGATGTGATTCACTTCAAATATTAGTATTTATATCTAATAGAGAGCCGGCAGCAAATAATCCCCTATAATTAGAGAATTTGAGTTATAACGCTTACGTACTCGAATGTTTCCTACACCTTAAATTAAGTTCAAATCTAAAATATTTATAAATAAACAAATTAATTTGGATATAAATTCACAATACGAAATCCCCGTCTTGTATTCAAGAGTTCCCCCTTTTTCATGGAAGTGCTCTCTGTTCAGCTTTTCGAACGTCACTATGGGCATATTTGGTAACCATTATGCTCCGAGGAACAATTTTTGATCAAAATGATTTTTTTCTGATTCTTCTCCTGGAAACAATTTCTAAGCAAAAGAACGCACTTGCTAACTGTCCCAAATTTCTATTCCCGAGATATAAATGCATTTGGTAAAATTCTTAAATTTTTTGTTTCTTTTAATTTTTTAATACTTTTATTATATTTTTCTTCTCTTCTTTCTTTTTCCTTTTTCTTTTTCTTTTTCTCTTCTTCCTCCTTCTTCTTCGTAGCCGATCGCCCGCAACGGCGGTGGCCGGCAACCTACTAGGCAAGTCCAGCGAGCTCACCGGAGCCTCACCAGGCTAGGGCGAGGTTCGGCGAGGTCGCCGGCCCTCGTCTGACCAATCTCTAACCATAGCCAAGGCCACCGACCGACCAAAGGGAAGACTAAGAAAGAAGAAGGGAAGAAGAGAAAAAAAAAATTAGAAGAAAAGAAAAAAATAGGAACTGATTCTAAGAATTGTTCTCGAGAACAAGATGTAACTTTTTTCTACTTCTTGATTCTGTTCCAAATCTATTCCCGAGAACAAAAAATAATTTTTTTGTTCCCGAGAACAACAATTTTACCAAACGGATTTATGTTCTTTTTTTGTTCCGATGAATAAAAGAACAGAATCAGCCACTATTTAGAGTAAAAATAAACATGCCCTTTCGGACGTCACTATGCGGCCCTATTTCTCTGTGCGGCTCTGTTTTGAGGAAACCCTCTAGTGGCTTTTTCATGAGATGTGCGGCCAGGGAAAAGAACCCAAAAACACTAAATTCTTCTTTGTACTTTTTTTTTACTCTAATTATCCTAGGCCCCATTTGCTTTCTTTTGTGCGGCCGAAAGCAAGTCCAGCAAAGAAGCTTTTTCTGAGCAGTCATCCGCTACACGTCTTCTTAGGATTAATAGATAATGCCACAGTAAAGATTCTTCAACACTAAAAATGGCTTCGATTAATAATTCAATTCAAGTCAGGTTTAGCACGCGAGCTCAAACTTGAGATATTATTTAATAATATGAGATCAGAGGGCTTGACCAATACTTGATCCAAAAATATAACTAAGTTCAAGGCCTCCCTATTTGATCTCGCCAAATATTGATATAACTTACGTGGGCTCAGTCCAATTAATCTAATTAAGCTAAAAACCTCCCTCCCTTGAGTCCTTTAGCTCAACTTCGACGCAATTATATGGGCTCAATTAAAATGCTCTTAATATTTATATATAATTTAATTAATTTGTTTGCTTAGGGGTCGTGATAGATCATATATTATGTTGAAATCCTCTTCACTCAAAAGTAAGAAGTCATCCCAATTATATTGGCTCAATCAAAGTGAGATTTATACAAGATTATTAATTTATACATTTATCCATTCAGAGATTATTATATAATTGGGGATTTCTTTTTCTTAGAAAACCTTAAAAGTAAGAAGCCCTCTTTACTTTACTCTATATATAGATAGCAAGATCGGCCAACGTTAATTACATATTCATGTGATCGGTAAAGATGAATGTATGATTATCAAACCATCATTTGATCTCATTTCAAAAGGTTATGTTAAAAGCATAAGAAACAAAGTGACATTTTCTTATAAATGTGACACTATCTTGTTAGACTAGAAAGTAAGTAACAACTTGAGGGGCGGATTTGCAAATCTTCTAAAAAAATTACAAGTTTCTAAGCACATAGAACACTGAAAATATGATTCATCCAATATCGCGCTTCTATTATAGTTAATTATAAGGCTTAAGAGGCACAAAAAATAATTCTTTTTAGGAGAATCCAATAGAAAAATTATAATCCTTTCATTTTTTATTTTTTTTTTACACATTTAGTGTATTACAAAATAGGAATAGCTATCAATAAGCGGCCTCGAGAGGGGATACAGGACTGATAGCCACAATGCAATTGTTCCACGTCTCATTGCTCCTCTTGTAAACATTAGATTTCTTCCCCCCAATTGGCTTGTGGCTTGAGAGGATCAACTCCACAAATTGGCTATGGCAATTCTTCCCCACTTTCACAAGCTTCTGACAACATTCATCGATAGGTGCAGAGGTGTCACCAAGGACTATGATTTGAAAGAACCAAAACCCACAATCGTTAGTTATTCCCTCTGCGCAATCAGGGATTCCAACCGTGGCGAAGGTATTCCTAGGAAGCAATGCGACGGTGATGACCAAAAAGATCATGAGAGCAAACAAGTTCTTGCCATGATGGTCTTTTAGGGACAAAAGGGTTAGAAAATTGTCTGAGTGCGTTGATTATTTGATGATGTACTCATGTAGAGATGATAAGTTATATATCTTGAGGGAAGTAGTGCATTAATAAAATGGATTCATCTGTTATGATTCAGAAATTTATACAGGAAACATCTACAATTATTTCTCTTGCAATAAACTCTTCTCACTATAAGGATTGAGGCCCTTGTTATGTCACCTTCTTCGCGGTTCAATCATTTGAATTAAAAAAAAAAGTAGTAATGAGTTGTTTAAAATAATTTTATGAAATTAAATTTGCTGAACCCGCACTAAACAAACTTAAAGCCGGTTCAATCATTAAATATGGGTTAGCGCGAATGAAACTAATTCACGAGAGAGTGAATAAAGCATGACTATTCCACTGTACAGTAAAAGCAATAATGGCTTGAGACTTCCCAATCTCCAAGCTATTAAAGTTTATCTCGCATTAGATAATGACCGGTTCCCATATGCAACGTTTATAAGGATCCATTGTACGCAGTTGACAGAAATAATCGACGGACGAACACAAAGCATCGAGGTACAAGGAAACGAAGAACAATAAATAATATGTTTTTCAACTAACGGACCAATTGAAATCTAGAGTGAAATCTGGAGATGAAAATCAATCTTCCGAGTCTCCACGCATGTCCTTTTGGTCAGGCTGTCATATTGGTTTTTCAACTAACGGAACACTTGAAATCTGGTGGTGAAAATCAATCTTCTGTGTCTCCACGTTTGTCCTTTTGGTCTGGCTGAGGAACGACATCTATAGGTGTTCTCCTTGAAATTTCAGCACGGATCACCGAGTAACGGATGCATAATGTTAAAAAATATCTCGAGGAGTCCGTGAACGAAATTTAACTCAAACTGAACTATAATAAAGCATGAAGTTCAGTTTTTAGATGCGCAACCAGCTAGTGCAGGATTTTAATTTTGGTAACTTGTGGACATGAAATATTCCCCGGAGAAGTGGAATCGGCTAAGGAAAATTGAAAGGAAAAAAAAAAAAGGTCTTGATTTAGGCTTTGTTTCCTGATTTCACTTGGCGTGGACTTCTCACATGTTCCAATCATGGACCTTTTTCCAAAAGCGGTGGTATATATATTCTGATCGTGGGATTTATGAAAAAGTGGTCGTTGAAGCGCCGTATGAGTGCTTGATAGTGGGTTTTCTCCGTGGATTTTGTTCATGGAATCACACCAACATTTATGTGTTGAAGTCGATTGATAAGATTTGTTAATTCTTCTATGAAATTAAGGGATTATTTCGTGAGAAATGATGAGACTAATATCATTGAAGTTATTAGATGTAATTGAGAGCCAGAAAACACTAAGTACTTAAGTGACTCGAATATGGTTATAATCTCCATTATAACGCTTGATTTGCAGTGATATTCATTACTATTCTCTCCACGAACGTAAGTCACATTGACCAAATCACATAAATCTGGAGTTCAATTTATTTTCTTATTTTGTCTATTCTATTGGTCAATTGCTTGTTTCCACAACAATTGATATCAAAGCCAGGCTTGGTAGAGTTAAAGTGAATCGATGGCTACTATTGACATCTGATTTTTAACTGACCCATCATATAAACTTAAAAATTTGAGATTAAGATTTTTGATTGTGATAGAGCCTATTTTTCAACTAAAAAGAGTCATTTAACACTTTGTCCAGCATTAGCACCACATTTTCCTTTCATTTTCACTTTTACCTGAAAATTCAAAACGTTGACTTTTAGGTTTACTTTTTATCACTTTACCTGATTTTTTTCTTTTATTTTTGGAGCTCGTAAAAATGATGTCCAGTGTGGATAAACCACAATTTACCTAGTGGAGAATGTTCAAATCGGGGCCATTAAGATATCGAGAATAGACAAAAGAATTAAGCTTATGCCTTTCGACCTACAAACCAAATCTAAGATGGCTTGGTTTGTAACTGCAACATTGTATTTTGTTTTTTTTATATTCACCTCATTGAGGAAAAAAATATCGGAGCTAACAATATAACTTAAAGGGAGGCGAATAGATTGTTTGAAAAACTCAAATAATTGAATTAATAGGTAAGCGTTAATTTGAAAATAATCGAACTTATCATGTTACGGGATGCTCTTTTTCTTTTTTTTTTTTTTTCTTTGGCATGTAAAAGTGATGTCCAGTGTGGATGGACCACGGTTTACTTGGTGGAGAATGTTCGAACTAGGGCCACAAATTTTGCCCGTTGTACTAGTCATCATGCTCCCTCCCCGACAATACAAATGCAAAGCCCATGATTAGCAATGTTTCCATGCATTACACGAACTAATTAAGATACTTAGAACAGACTAGAGAATTGAGCTTGTGCATTTCAACTTGCAAACGTAATCTAGGATCGCTCGGTTGTAACTGCAGCAGCTTATTTTTAATTTTTTTTTTATTCACCTTATTGAGGAAAAATGTGTTGAGATTAATAACATAACTTAAGAGTGGTGAATAAATTATTTGCTAAACTCCACAATTTTTCTTGTGGAAGATAGAAAGTCGTATCTAGACAAGTACTAGAGACCAAGTTGAAAGTATCAAGTAGGCCAGTGCAACTATTAGATAGATATACACGATAATGAGCAGATATAAAATAATATGCGACAATTTATAGCTGTTCAACTTTGTTCCCAAACATATGTCTGCTTTCTTGAATAACAACCATAACTTGGACAGATTCTAGTAATCTTCAAAAAAAGTTACAATCGTGCAACTCCTATTACAAAATAGATTCCACTATCAAAACGCAAGTACTACTATTACTATTGTACACTTTGTCTTATTACTGATTACAATATCGCAAATCACAAGAAGGAAATTTCGATCGAGCAATAGCACAATTTGCTAAACAAAGAGATGATTGTAACAAAACCAACTTTATTTATTTTTGATCCAACCCGTTTAAGCTACATTGTTCTTCTTTACGATGTTAACACCTGAATTTTAATCGACAAATTAAATATCGTCTTTTTACCTAAGACCAATCCGGACCCATTACGTCTACCCAAATTGGTGTCTTTGCCCCATTAAACAAAATCGGACTCAAGCCCTCTCTGAAGCCCATCAAGAATAAGAGGCCCAAAACTCCAATCTACCATTCCTTACATTTCTCTCATTTGGCCCGGGTCATTCCCTACACTTCTCTCGTTCCGCCGAGGCTGAAGAAAACTAACGCACGAAGAAGGAAGCAGGCATTGCTTCGCGCCGGAGTTGGCCTCACACGAGACGTTCGAAAAGGAGAGAGCAAGCGAGGGCGTCATTCTTGAGCAAAGGGGGCGCACACAGAGAAGAGAGGAGAGAGCTCTGGAGCTTAGAGGAACAACGAATGAACCTCCATTGTTGATCATCACGAGCTCTAACTCCACTATTAGTCAGGAATTTAACTTTCCTCAGCCTCAATTGTTCCATCGTCCCTCCATTAGAGCCGTGGGTTTCCGTTCTCAAGCAACGTAAGCCCCTCTCTCTCGCTAGCTGTCACTAGAGGATGTCGGAGGGATTCGCAAAGGAGGGAGGGAAAGAGGTGAGCGCGATTTTATCAAAAAAAGGGCGTGAGTTCTTCTCCTTCTCGCAGGATTCTCGTCCGACGCCCTCCGGAGACCTCCATTAGTCGCCTCCAACCTGCAACCAGTCATGCCCTCGTGCGACACAATCGAGGGCTATTGATCATTAGATCCATTTAATTAACCCATAGTTCAATTGGGAGGTGGCTGAATTTAATTGAATTGCATAAGTGGTACAGCACGGGTGATGTAGGCGGCAAGATCAGCAACTCTGCGTTGCCGTGGAGTGAAGAGTAGCTTCGTCATCAACGCGGCTAGACTAGAGCAGCAGCGTCGTCAAGGTTGACGACAGCGAGCTCGACACAGCAGGCCTTGCAACTCGTCGACAAGTTGTTGTGGATGATGAGAGCATGACGGCAGCGACGGCGTGGGTCTCGGCCAAAGCTTGGCCAAGGGAACTCTCGTTCTCTCATCTCTCTTTTCTCACGTGTATCTCCTCATTTGGCCTTGTATTGAATTGTGTGGCCTCCCCCCTTCCTTTGTCTGTAGTGAGATAGCTTTTATAGGTGAGAGGACTAGGGCTCTCAAAGAAAGAGTCTAGACTTTCTTTCCTATTGTGAGCACTTTTTAAAACATTTCATTTTCTTCTTCACCCTTTTTCCTTTCTACTCATGCATGTTCAGAATATCCCTTTCCTTGTGTTGATACTTTTTTTAATATCGCCAAATATATGCCTCACGCCGACCGACAACGTCTTAGCACACTTGCCTTTCACTTTTCTATTTTTATTTTCCATATATTGCAAGAATATATAGAAAATCAAGTGCCATATCATGGAATATTGAAAGAATAATACAAATCTTTTCCAAAATGTACTCATCTCCCAACTTGTCAAATTAAAGCTCGTCCATTGCCGATCCAATGCAAATGCGATAAAAAAATAAATACTCTTAAAGCTATATGCTATGCAATCTAATTCTAATATTTTTTTAGAGGTTAAAAATTAATCCCTGATTTTATACAATAAATGAATTACTGGGTCGGCAAAATTTATGTGTCAACAAATACTTTTTAATTCAAAGATAATAGCAATAAATTTAGAAATATGAGATTTAAGAGAAGCACATTCAGCCATACGAAGAATGATGAGTCGTTGTCTGAGCCTCAACCGATTGATGAGGGATTTAAAAAAAAAAAATACTCCTCAATTTATTCCATAAACCTACAGCTATTTTCTAATCTAGGATCTCCTATAGAACTTCATTTGTGAGACACAACGAAATAGCAGATAGAGCTCTTTCATCTAATTTTTCACACGTTTCATCTTATATGCCTTCCGGTTTCTTTCCTTTTTCCAAACAAAGTCTTCTTCAAACCCTATTGCATAAGAATAGCCAACAAACAAACTTGCCATAGGTTGAAATTGCCGCTCCCATCAAACTTCTCAATATCAAATCACATTGTTGAACTTGAAGTCATAACCAAAAGATCTAGAGAAAATAAAATAAATAAATAAAGGACCTAAGGCTCTGAAACTAGATTTGTTATGGTGAATGCGAAAACTATAACAAAATTGAAATTGAGAAGCATAGAGGAATGCCGGATTTTATGTGGAAAGCCTTGTGGAAAAACCACGAAAAAAAAAAAAAGAAGCAAAATCCTCTATAGAAATCAAATATTACAAAAATTGGCTCTAAAAAGTTTAGACTCTTTTGTCTCAAATTTTTATATATAGATAAGAATCAAATCTAAAGTAGGAAACCTCTTTTTATGAAACCTTCTCCAACTATGAAAACCATTCAATCAGGAAATTTATTCGAAATAGGAAATCTACTACCTCTTTTTATGAAACCTTCTCCAACTACGAAAACCATTCAATCAGGAAATCTATTCAAAATAGGAAATCTACTTAAAGTAGAAAGCTTTCCTTTTTGAGCTCAAACTTGAGACATATCTAATAACTACATATTAAACCAAAATATTAAATGAGATTACACAAACCTTGACTTACCTAAGATATCGGGGAGATCTCAGCAAGGGTCTCAATCTGAATATGAGAAGGGTTGTGTTTTCCACTCTCTCGAAGTATAACGGTGATAAGATGGTGCCAATTCCCGCTTCACAGGTGAAGCAGATTGCCGGAAGAGCTGGTAGAAGAGGAAGCTGATATCCTGATGGGCTTACAACTACCTTTGAGCTTAATGATTTAGAGTACCTCATTGAGTGTTTGAAGCAGCCATTTGAAGAAGTTAAGAAGGTGGGTCTCTTTCCTTTCTTTGAGCAGGTTGAGCTCTTTGCTTGCCAACTTCCCAATGTTACGTTCTGCAAGCTACGCTAGAAATTTGGTGAAAATTGCCATCTTGATGGCTCATACTTCTTGTGTCGGCACGACCATATTAAGAGGGTGGCAGACATGTTGGAGAAGGTCCTAGGGCTATCTCTTGAAGATCGCTTCAACTTTTGTTTTGCACCAATTAATGTCAGAGACCAAAATCAATGTATCATCTTCTGAGGTTTGCCACAGCTTATAGTCAAAACTTACCTGTTAATATAGCAGTGGGCCTGCCTAAGGGCTCTGCTCGAAATGATGCTGAGCTTTTGGATCTGGAGACCAAACATCAGGTGCTGTCTATGTATCTGTGGTTGTCTCACTTCTTTGAGGAGTAAACTTTTCCATATGTTAAGAAGGCAGAAGCTATGGCAACAGGCATTGCTGAGTTATTGGGTCAGTCTTTGAAAGTCGCTAACTAGAAACCAGAATCAAGGCAGGCAGGAAAATGAAAGTCTAAAGAGAAGCCTGAACAAAAGGAGGATGGCTATGAGAGACCGCAGTCAGTTGCGAAACTGTTTTCTTTGTAAGTTAACCTGGATTAGTTTTCTGCAAATACTTTTCATGGAACAGGATGATATTTACTCTCTGCCAATCCTTTCTCTCTCTCTCTCTCTCTCTCTCTCTCTCTCTCTCTCTCTATATATATATATATATATATATATATATATATATATATATATATATATATTGTGTGTATCTCGTGTATGGATTAGTAACAATCTTCTTGAGGGTAAAACCTAAATGACTCCCCAGTATGAAATCTTATCTGTACTTACATTGATGTTTTGTTGCTTTTTTGGTACCTGAAGCCAAGTTATGATATTGGCAGAATGTCTTTGTTACTCCTTCAGTATTCCAGTGATGGATCTTAGAAGGCAGATACTTTGGGAGGCTATAACTACTTGATGGGAGTGAAGGAGTGATTGTGAGTGTATTGAATTGACCTTGTCTGTTCCTAGCTGTATGTGACTGTGGCGACCTCACTGATTTAGTGGTTCATTGACTAGATTTTGCTTTGATGTGAGAGAATCTTTGTTGTTTAATATAAGGCAAACTCATTAAGGCTGTCAAATGCTCTAGTGGGAAGTCGTGACTGTATGATGTAGTGCATGTTATAATGGGTAAAAATATGCGGATGATAACTTTAAGAAAAGACCTTGGGCTTGATGGGTTTCCATTTTAGTGGTGGGTGTTATTATTGTCTTTGTTGCAGCCGAGTCTTACTTTCATTTGGCATTGGATAGCTCTTAAATATCTCTTCCGTAGATGACTTTTCTTTGTGATATGTACAGTTCTAGACCAGGAACATTGTTCATTTAACTATTTGTTTAGCTTGCTTGTCATGAAAATGAAAAGACTTACGTTAAAAGGAAGCTAAGGTTTTGATACAGTGCTTTATCTGTTCATAACCTTTAGACGACAAACCTCTTGGTGGTAAACCTTGAGAGTTGTAGCCGTGCCATTGTCCAAAGTTGGGCAGCTCTTCACAAAGGCACAACTTTCTGCCTAGTCAAGGTTGGTGCTATTTCCAATTCATTATTATTTTCTTTGTCAACCTTCAAGAAAAAAAAAAAAAAAAAAAAAGATTGCTTTTCTTTGTCATACAGGAGAAGACAGAATAAAGTCCCGGAAATTCCACATTCTGAGAAATTGTCTACATGGTCATGTGCAGGTATTACAACTCAGCATCGTAGCCTATTTGTTGGCACCTCCAAAGCAGTTTCTATTATGAATTTTTCATTGCTTTTCGCAAGAATCACTACTCCATTTCCTATTAAAGTGTCAGATGTAGCTCGGTGGCAACATATGCAATTTTCTTTATTAGTTTGGATCGGCAAATCATGCCATAATTAGGTAAGAGAATGGTTGTTGCTTGCTGTTCATTCAGCTGATTGAATGGAGGACCTCTGGGACTCACGTGTGCCTAAGATGGCAGGAAGGTTGTCATTGTTGTGGCTCTGCATCTTTGTATGTTAAAATGGCCCATCAGATAAGCCGGTGCAGCTTCTGCAGGAGATATCCAATGACGAGGAGTTAGAGATTCACAACCTGAATACAAAATTTCTACCATATAGCTGTAGGAGTTTCTGTGAGCAGGCTGGTGAAGGGTGCTTTGCTTCAATTAGAGAAAGCTAAAATTTTGAAGAAATATTCTGACTGTCAAATTATCTCCAACCAATATTTCTTAGTAGCTTCTGTCCCGAAATGCCCATGAAAAGGGTGCTTTGTACTGTAGGACAATGGGAGAGAATAATCCACCAAAATAGTGATGCTTCAGATTTGTTCCTTGCAAGAATAATGTGCTAATTTGTTGTTTTCCCCATGCTTTGCTCGAGGCTATGCATATGCAGAGGATGTAAGAGGTGGCTCTGATTATCTTTATTGCTCAGAATGAACAAATCCATCTCTGCCACATGGGTGGCTCAGTTTTACCTTTGGATACTATGTGGATCGTCACTAATGCAGCATGGCGTTCAAGCAACTAGTCAGGCCAGGCTTTGTGGATGGACAGCTCATACTAGTGCAACAGAGTGCCTCTCATCATCAATTTGGGTCTGACCATCCTTCGTTGGGATTCATTCCATCTTTCTGATATTATCCTATGTGCTTATATCTTCCTATCCAGTTGTTCTCATCAGCATGCTTCTAGACTTTTGAGCGAGGGTGTATTCTCTTAATGAGAATCATGTTAAGTTTGGTTTTAATATGGTATTTGATCGGATCGTCTCTCTTTTAATGTTATAATTTTTCATTTTAAATTTCCTCTGGTTGAGGAGCAATCTGTGTAGGAGGATTTACCTCAAGTTTCAACCATGTCTCGAAATCAAAGATTCAATCTTAAATGCTTTAAATCTTGAGTAATTAAGTCATTTCAATGCACCATTTGGCCCACTTTTTTTGATGTGGCGAGGAGGGATCTCGTGTTTTTTTAAAAAAATTTATTATTTTAAATATATATGGTGCCGTACTTGAAGCCATGTCGGATAATAAGTCGATTGGTAAAACTCAAAAACCAAAAGAAAGTGTTGGCCGTAGTCCTCATGCCAAAGACCTTGATATTGCATTTGAAACTCGAGTGCAAGCACCGAGGTCTTAAGTTTTGTTGTTGTAAACCGTAGGCCTAGAAATGAGAATTGTTGATGGTGGTAATGTAGATTGGAATGAGAGGGACAAGATCGATACGAATCAATCCCATGGAAGATTGATTTGGGAAGAAATGTTCAGATTTTTTGCACCTAAGATTTGAGGAGTTCGGGGACCATCGAAGGAATTTTGCCAATATGTCCTCGAAATGGACGAAACATCTAAATTCGTGCCTTAAATTCAATTGTATTCTAATAACGTGCAATCATCTTTACATGTATTGACAACCGAATTTTTGTTGATATTTTAAATATCCATTTATTTTGCAAAAGTTTAAAAATTTATAAAAGATGAAAAGTGAATAAAAAAGGAAATAAGTGAAGATATTAATAATAAAAAAGAAAAAGAAACCGAGCGGGCCGGCATATTCGGCCCACTCATTTAATAAATCTTCGGGCCCAAGACACCCAGCTTCCCGTTTCCCTTACTTTCGTAGGCCCATCAACAACAAAAAGCAAAGCTCGGCCCCCAATCCCTCCCTCCTTTTTTGCGCGCGCACATAAATAGAAGATGGAAACGATGCCTTGCTTGCGTCACCGGGCCCCGATTTGTGACGTCATCCGTGGGGACCACGGACGCTTAGGTGGTCCACTCAAATATATGAAAACTCCATACTGACGCTCTCGATAAAAGGGGGTTAGAAGACCCCGATGGAGGTCTCAAAAGAGAGAGGAGCAGCAGCTTCAACTTTCATTTCACACATGTTGTTGCCTCGGTCGTCGTCATGAATACACGAATTGTCAGAATATCTAAATATTAACGTCTAACAATCATCAAATAATTTTAAGTCTTTAGAATAGTCCATAGTAATTTCATGAAATTTTTTATAATACCAAAGTAAGGATTCTCAAATTCCCAATATTTGAACAACCGAAAGTAGTTTTGCGAAATCTCAATGGAGTGATGCAAGAATTACGTCTATTGGACATTCAAACAGGAGCTATACCTCTAAGCTCATCACTCAAGGGTCATTACTTTTTTTGGATATAGTTCTTTATTTTTTTTTGCAGGTGCCTATGCTCTTTGGATTGTTTTGGTTGATTGTTGAGGATGTTGCACCGCCATTTATATGCTGGCTTGATTTGGATTTTTTTTTTTAAAAAACTTTTGGTAGATCACCAAGGAACTTCGACCTCATTTACCTGTACATATGATCTTGGCTTTCTTCATCTTCTTCCTTTTCTTTTATTATTGAGGTGGCTGGACCACTATTTTATGCATTGTTGCATCAGATATGAATGCCACTATCTTTGATCAAAAAATCCCTATAAGACATAAAATTGATACGCGTCTTCCAACTCTAATACATTCCAATCAACTTTGTCAAGTCAGTGTCATCATGAATGCCCCCCTAAGTGATGCGGAAGAACAATTCTTCCCCACCACCAGAAGGCTGGGTAAAATTAAGTACAAACATAAGAGCTTTTCAGAAGTTATTATTAATGAATTGGAAGCTCCTATGGTCGTGCAAGTCCTAAGAAGGCATTTTTGCGCCTACTCATCCTCTGCTCTACTCCCGTGGCCTTGGGACTACTGTTAATTAGCTTATACTTTTACCCTCGTTAGCCCAAACCAGCAAGTTAAAGAACTTGGAACACAGTAGAAGAAAATGAAATGAGTGAAGTTCACCTCCCCACAATCACTTGGCCAATGATTGTGCGTCAATCTGCTTCTACTCTTGTTTGTGGAGTGGATCCTACAAATGCAGAAAGTTACAGTGTAGTTCAGAGACCGGAAAGAATTCACAAAGATGTGGTGATGTTACGATACTGCATATCAAGTCAGGGAGAAATATTTTTATGAAAGACAACATCTTTAAGTGGAGAGAAAATGCAATGCGTGCAATATTGATTCACAAGCTCAGATTAGTCTAGTTTAAACAAACAAGATAGGACATGTATGGTTTTAGTTTTCATGATGAATTGGACTTACTACCTCTGGGTAGTTAGATGAACCTTAATCAGATATGTGGCTCACGTAATAACGATTTACAACATGTCAACAATTCATCATCTAGTTTATGTATGTTGAATAATAGATGCTGTAGTTAGAAAGTTTTGATGGAACATCCCTCAAGACTCGAGAAAACCCGAGTTCCTAGCTCTAAAACCAAGGCAATGTTTGCTACACAAACTCGGTTGGAGGATGTTGGTTGATGAAAACAAAGTCGGGAGTTAAGGTTTTGCAAGCCAAGTACTTGCAACATAGAAACTTTATGGAAGTTGACGAGAAAGAAGACCAATTCGATGGTATGGAAAACTTATTCAAGTAGGAGCTTTGAATGAGCCTAACGGTCAACAACCCCCCTCACCCTTGAGTCATAAAGTAAATTCCAAACATCCCAAACAGATGATCCCACCAATACACATGCTTGGAGAAAGATTCTGAATGATAGAAGCATTTGGGTTCTATATGTTGCAGTATATTCATTTCACACTAGAATGATCAGTCGAAAAGTTTTTATCTGACTTGACCTCGTATTTATTATACTATTGGTGATGGAAATACATTAGACTATGGCATAATGAGCAGGACTGTTTTGGTGCTTTAGCTTGTTCAAGGCAGTGCTAAATCTTGATCAAGATTTGCAGTGACGAGCCGATTGACCGGTGACCCAACAAAAGGGATACATTGCTATTGCTTGCAATTGGAAGTGAGGAAATTGGTGAAGATCCAGACCGAACAACAGCTGACAACAACGTGTCGCAATCTCCTTTGTGGGCATCTTATGTGTGGAGGCTTATAGGCTTAATCCAGGCTCTTTCTTACATATCTTTTTGTGTTCTTTCTGCGCGTGGTCAGAATAGACGAGAGAGTAGCCCCACCATTTGTACTTTATTGACCAAGAGACCAAAAAAGATCCACTTTTCATTTCTGTAATTTTTCCCTATGCAACCCGAGCGCCTCTCCTCCCTCTCCTCCCTCTCGACCTCTCGCCGCCCTCTGTTTTTTCGCGATTTTGGCCGGGCAAGACGGCGGCGCCGCTTGTCGCCTCCGCCTGGCCGTGTACCCTTGTCGGCGTCGCTTCGGCCAACTCAGACGGAGGTTTCCCAGCACCACCGCTCCTGGCCTCGACGTTTCCTCGCCGGATGCCTGAAGGGTAATACACTGTCGCTCCCGAGGCCGGCCACGGCAGCGACAGCTCTCGTCAACCCCAACGTCGCTGGTCGAGAGGCCAACCAACACCCAGAAGGGACTATTCCCGAGAGTAAGATAACGCGAGACGCTCGGGCATTCTATCGAGCACCTAAGACGCAAGGCCAAAGGAGGAAGGAACCGGCATGAGTAACATCTAAAAATCGCAGCCCATACACACGAACAGGGTTGGGAGATTCACGCGAGCCGGGCAACGGTTGCCCGGGCCGGCGAGCCCGATTAGGGCGCAAAAAATGAATGGGAAAACAGGGACGGGTCGGATTTTTCTCTCTCGGAACACCCCTCAAATTTTTCTCTTTCTCCGGCTTGCTCACTTCAGACACATCACTGATTTTACCGGAAAAGAGACTGGTTCCGGTCAAAGTTCATCAAATGCATATATTGACCCTGGTAATGTCAGATCCTGGTAACTCCACAAAGGAAATAGCTGGTGCAACTTATGGCCGAAATATAGAGAAGTTCAAAGGTGAAAAGAAGAACAGATCCTAATCTATAGGCGAGGAGGGTCCCGTCGATGGAGGGGCCGACCGCCGGTCCTCCTCTTGGTTGAACCGGCATCACCTCGGCCGTCTGCTCCACGCCCTGCTCTGCATTGAAGGCGTGCGATCTACGTCCTATTCCTCCGGATTTCTCGCCGGCCACCGCACTCTTCCACGTGCGGGCGCAGTCCGGGCGCGCCTCGTCGTCGCCGCGCGAGTGCTGCAGAGAAGAGAGGTAGACGAAGAAGAAGGAGGAGGAGGAGGAGAAGGGGGCCGGGCCGGGCCGGGACGCGAAGGTGAGGCGGCGAGATGGGCCCGGGCCCACACGGAAGGCCCAGCCCGCGAGGGCCTCTCCCTTTTTTAAATAATAATAATTATCTGAAAATAGTGTAAAATGAGGGAAATAAAATAGAAAATAAAAATTTTGTAAAAAAAATGATATTAATACTGGGTGATGTGAAAAATATTTTTGTTAGGATCAAATCGATCCCTAATTTTTTTATGCAATTTGATTTTAAATACTTAACCAAAATTTAGATATCAACACAATGCTGCTACTTGGCCCAAATCTAGAACTTACCCAATAATGTAGTAATAAGCATGACCTTGCTAATAGCCCTAGGACCTTCTCCAACATGTCTGCCACCCTCTTAATATGGTCGTAATGACACAAGAAGTATGAGCCATCAAGACGGCAATTTTCACCAAATTTCTAGAGTAGTTTGCAGAACGTAACATTGGGAAGTTGGCAAGCAAAGAGCTCAACCTGCTCAAAGAAAGTAAAGAGACCCACCTTCTTAACTTCTTCAAATGGCTGCTTCAAACACTCAATGAGGTACTCTAAATCATTAAGCTCAAAGGTAGTTGTAAGCCCATCAGGATATCAGCTTCCTCTTCTACCAGCTCTTCCGGCAATCTGCTTCACCTATGAAGCGGGAACTGGCACCATCTTATCACCGTTATACTTCGAGAGAGTGGAAAACACAACCCTTCTCATATTCAGATTGAGACCCATCCCCACCGCATCACTTGCAACCAAGACATCATTCTCATTGTCTTGATCATTAAACAAGTTAGCTTGCTGTCTTCAAATCTAAGGTGGCAAGGCACCGTATACAACACAGCAGCGGTGATTGGTGTGCTTCTCAATTGCCAATTTAACCTCAAATATTTCTCTCAGAGAAAAGGCAACTACAAAATCACCAGATCAAACATTGCGAAGATCCCCGAGCAGCGTCTTGGCTTCAACAACCAGTGGCTTGAATTTGCCGTAGTGGCATTCATGCAACTCATCCCCAGTATCGGAACAGATTTTTCTCACCATATTCAGAACACTTGGATCCCCGCAAACATGTATCTCATCAACCTTAAGTTCTAGCAATGCTCTCGTCCATGCATAGCCTCTGTATGGGTCTGCCATCATCTGGATCTCATAAATTATGGCCACATCACATAAGTGATCGGTTAACGCCATTTCCACAGTACAAGCAACATGGTTCAAGAAAGAGACATTCTTCTTTTCCTGCTCAGTGTGAAGACTAAACTCCCAAAGCATTCACCTTGTCAACCACTTCCTTAGCCAATAACCTAAGCGGACTACAATAAGATTGTTTGAATGAAGAAACTAACAAAAATATTGTATATTACTTCACTTGTAGGATTAGATAATGTGTGAAATTTAGGGGCTTGGGCCCCTTTTGTTATAAAAAGAAAAGGGTGCTCCAGTAAGCTAGAAATACAGTTTATGGGCAGCGACGGCTATTAATGCATGCCGACGTACAGAAGAATGTTATGGCAAAGACGCAACTCTATTATGTCCTGAGACATTCTAAAACATTAGAGTAAAATCTTTTAATGTTTTGGGAACAACTGTTTCGAGAGCAGACATTTGCCTGTACTTGAGAAACTTTTGCATTAGTATAGAAGTGATGCATGAATATCTCACACCCATGTTTTAGTGACTGATTGTTGACTGGCGGCGATCGAGGGTATGGAGGAAAAGGAGGAAAAAACAACAATTGTTGGGCTGAGGGGTGCAGAGGAACTTTATTTGCAGGTTAATGAACCTTTAAAGCAGTCGGTATAAGAATACAGAGCCATCTATCCCATCACATGCTTGTATATAATTTCTATTGCTAAAATAGGTGCAAGAATCCACCAAAATGAAGCAACAATAGGCAGGTACAACAGCATCATCACCTGGCATGGAACAAAGAAAATTCCAGCATTATACATCACTGTGTTCCTGACCGTAATTAGATTTCTCAGGAAAAGCGACACAATATAACAAGCATACAAAGTCAGGTGAGTTTGTCTCTTTTTATATGTAAGTTCCATTCAGTGAAGCCTCTTGAAATTAACACATTGAAAGATTTGTAGAGACAGCGGACTAACCCCTTAAGATCTTATTTTTATTCTAGCATAATTCCGAAAGTTTAGTAAAACGGAGGCGAAACCAGACTTCCTTTTACTATATAGAAGATATAAGGGCAATGTTAGACAGGATGGTAAGTTTACTATGAATTTTAGATTGGTCATTCATGATTTATCAATTCGTCCAATAAATCATGAAATAAAATAAATTTTGTCCTTCATATTTACACAATGCATAAAAAATAATATATTAAAAATAAAAAAAATGTTATTCATTTAAAGGCTTAAAATGTGGGGAATTTTTAAGAAAATCCAATTAACACTTAATCATCTTTTGCTGGAGGTGTGATACCGCCATCCACCGACACCTCCCACTTAAAATTGAGTCCCTTCGGTGGCCTCACCCTCAGAGAGCCATGTTCGGCGTTCGTCCGCCGCCGCTGCCGAGCTGTCCTCAAACGCCTCTCCGCCACTGCCACCTCCATCGGCAGACCTTCCTTCCTGCTGAATTCCCCCACAATCGGTGCCTCCTCGTCCAGCAGTGACCGTTGGCGCCACAAGTGGGACGGGACCGAGTATGATCGCATTAGAGCAGGCGCAAACTGTCCTCAGTGCTTGAAGCAATTGCCCCTCCTCTTCTCCAACCGCCCCTCTCCATTACCGGTTGAGAGCCCGGTGTTTACCTGGCCCTCAACCTTTGCCCATTGATGCTGGACCGCCTTCTATTTCAGGCCTTTCAAGCTAGAGCCACTGTAGGGGGAAGCTTCATCGAGATCAGCCGCGTCTTTGCTAAGGACATGGAGAGGCGTCGAGATGCATCGTGTGCGAAGAGCGAAGGTTGCAGTGAAACGGCAGAGTTGCCGATGCTGATGCCGAAGGAGCTTTGCAAGGGGCTTGACGAGTTCGTTATTGGGCAAGAAACGGCAAAAAGCTCCCGCCGTCGTGTTTATGTTCGGGGATTTTCATTTGTGGTTCATTTACTTGGGAGGGAATTTGTGTACAATTTGCATATGGTTCTGCTTCTCTGATCATCTCTAGTTTTTCGATGAAGAATTGGGTATGAACAACATTAGATAATATGTGGTATTGCGTTGCAGATATAGGACATGTTGGGTAAACAAGTCAAAAGAGTGGATTGGGTCGGATCAAAAGGATTCAATTTAAGTTCACTCATTTTCATGCAAGTAAATTTGGTAGCCCATACTCAATCCATATCCCACTCATACATTCATATCATCAACCTATGAAAATTCATATCCATTCACATGGCCCGCTTTAAGCTCTTATGTGAATGTATTATTTAGATAAAATTTTGTATCAAATTAAAAAGTAAAATAACAAAATAAGAAGATGTACATAAATAAATAAATATAAAAATCCTAGAAAGAACTATAACAGGTGCATGTGTTGTAACAAAACATTTTTTTTGGATGCATGCTTTACTCAACAAACTAAAAATTCAATCCTTTCTCAATAATTTCCGTTAAATTCCATGGCCTACTTATCCTTTTTCAGCACATATTGCATAGTGACGACTAGCTGGTGGAGTGAAATAACGTCTCTCTCAATTTCACCTTACAGTTCCACACTCAGAACCCATCGCGAAGCTCTCTCTCTCTCTCTCTCAGCTCACAAGCTCATAGAATTCCACCCAAGAAAATCATATTGTTTTTCAATTAAACACAGAAAAGAACACTTTGTGTGCAAATTTAGAGAGCCAATGTATGTTCAAGAAGAAAAATGAACAGCTCGTGGTCTCGTCGTCGACAAGCTAGTAGGCCCACAAAGTCTCCATGGGCGTCTCGAAAAGGTAAACAATTACATAGACACAATTAAAAGACAAACTACCATCTACAAACAGTCAAACGATGATGAAAAATGGAATTAGTGACTTACTGAAAAAAATTACTAATTCATCAAACACCCAGAGCAAAAGCTAATATTCTCTCAAAAAATACAGGTCCAGTCCAATGTACAAATTTCATCGCATGCCCACTATCAGCATGGACGATGCCACACCGCCCCCCGCAAAATGATGTCCATGGCAGCAGCGCTACAACTAAAAATTGCCAATGGAAGAAATCAATAGATCAAAACGCTTTCGAGCATGAAAGCACATGACATGACAAGCACACATGCAAAAGTGAAACTCATAACCCTAGAAATGCAGGAACGAATAGAGTACCTCGGATTGTGGGGAGGCCAAAGTGAAAGAGTGGATGGAGATGTGGCAAAGGCAGCAATCGAGGGAGTGCGGAGAAAAGAAACCTGAGCGATGTCGTGGGAAAAAAAGTTTTTATTTTTTTATTTTTTTTGGCAACACACTATTAATTTTCAAAATTATGTGAGTATCGTTGTTCTTTCTCATTTGAAAAACGTCTTTGTTGACTGATATTAAAATTTATAAGATAATGCACATCCTCTTGTATTATGCATTTTGATTGTAGTATAATGTCGATTGTGTGTGCCCAAAATTTGCTTTCAAGGCAATAAGTAGGTTGGGAAATATCAAAGTGAATTGTATATAGTTGGATTTGATCAAGTCCAACCGTAAGAATAGACTGATTGCAAAATATAAAAGGAAAAGGTATTATTACATATATATAAAATATATAAAGCAAGAATATCTTTAATTAGATTTTAAAGAAAAAGTAAAAGAGGAGGAGAAAAAAGAAATAGAAATTTCAGAAAAGAATATACCTTATATTTATTTATAGGAAAAATAAACCCAAAAAAAAAAGAGAAAAGAATATCTCGGAAAAAATAGAATAATATGGAAAAAAAAAAAACTCAAAGAAAAAAGCTTGGAGGCGCCCCGGCACCAGCATTCCAACCTCTGTCCTAGGAGTGGTTAACGGGGTCACACTCACTTGGGCCAAGCCCACAGCCCATGACGAACTTTTTTAGGTTGGGCCGCATAGGCCCAAACAAAAATAAGATAAAAAATGGCCTACATTGAATGCTCAAATACTGGTTTCAACAATAAATAATGGCCCGAAAGAATTTCCAACAATTTATCGTGGCTGAAATCGGAACGAGAAGAACTGTGTATTTTTACACAGCAAAAAAATTAGCAATTCAAATAAACGAGCGCCCCAGTGACGCAAGAAATAGAAATATAACGAGATGATTATTGAGAACAAGAACATGTGTCAAAGACATGCCATAACGTGAAAAATTTGATACAAAATAAATTTTACAGGAAAAGGTACATCAAATAGGCACTATCAAAGGTAATCATTATCATTAAAATGCTGTAGAGGAGAGATAAGGCATCAACGCATAAGCATACTTCCCATTTTTAGGCTTCACCTGACCACTCTTCAAAGGATGCCTTTATAAATGCAACATAACTCAGATTATATTTTACTCCATCGATAATCCAGTAATCAGGAGCGAATGTTTAGATGAAAGTCGAGACTCCGACATCAAAAAGGAGAAGAGGAGAAGGAAATAAATAGGGTTGAACAATGGCTATTTATAGGCACATTATCCCAGTTTACCACTGGCTTCCAGAGATTGGTGGTGTGGTGGCATGGATATGCGTTGGTCCGCCCGGAATTGAAAGACTTGCATTCCTTGAATTCACTATGGTTTGAGTTTGGACATCATTTCACGGCCATCGCTTCCCTAGTCTTGTTCTGAATATTTTATGTTCCTGCCTTGTATGGAAGATCTTCGATAGTCTTCAAAACTTCTACAACTTCACTCATCGGGGACGAGCTTTTGGATCTTCGCTAAGGCAGCGAGCAGCCAACTCGAAAGTAATCTGGACACCTTTTTCGGAGAACTCTTCAAGCCTTGGATCCATCAATTTGTACAATTCTTTTTTCCTTCCTAGATGTGGCCGAACGTATTCAACAAGGTTAACTTCATGGGAAGGCCGACCTCGGTCTATGACTCTCAGTCCAGTCATAATTTCCAAAAGAACAACACCAAATCCATAGACATCGCACTTTGCTGTGATGTGCCCCGCAACAGTATATGTGCACTCACTAACAGGAGTATATAAAATATGTACGAAATGGTCCTAAGTATCATCGGCAATTCCAAAGCACAATATTGTATCTCTTGTTATCATAATAAATTTTATTCAAGACTTCGGTAAGGCAGTAATTTATAGCATGATAGACATGGACCTCCAAAATTGATCTGTAAATTGGAATAATGCTTGTTCTTAAAAATTGTGAAGTCATGATAATCTCAATTTACAGTAACATAGTGAATACTCCTTTATGCATTGCCCACACTAAAATTATAATGAAGTATGTAGATCAAGGAAAAAAAGAGAAGATAAAAGTTTCAACTCTTAATCTCAACTGCCTTTTAATGGCCTCAAAGTTAAAGTTTTCTTGTCATAAATTACAAATAGGATAGTATAATGAGAAAACACATGAATCATAATGGGTGCGTTTGGTTGGACTTTTGAGGAAAATTTTTGGGAAAATGTAAAGGACTTTTAAGTTAAAGAAGTCTTTCAAAATGCAAATTGTGTTTGTTAAATCGTAATCTGAAAGTCCATTGTGAAATACCTTTGAGCAAAATAACATTTGAAGAGATTATATTTATGAAAGACTTATAATTAGAAAAAAGAAAAAAATTCATCAACAAAAAAATAAAAAAGCTGGCCAACAAGGGCAGGTGGTGGCCGACGATCAAAATCTGTCGCTAACGGCCGACCTATGAGGTTGTAAGACTCCAAGCAACCCCTAGAGACCACCGGTGAGGGTCACCTGGGGTCGAGCAACCCCCGACGAGGGCGCAATTAGACGGTCGCGACCTCCGCACGACCTAGATTTGGGTTGCTAAAGGTCGCGTGACCTCACCATGTGGGTCGAACGACCGGTAACCTAGTGACCCAAATTTGGGTATCACCCGACGAGGTCGCGCGACCTCCGGCGACCCAAATCTGGGTCGCGACAAGGTCGTGCTGGGTCACTGGAGGTGGGACGCGCAACCTCAATGGGCCCCTCATGGAGGTAGCACGATAGATCTGGGTTGCCGCTACTATCACCAAGAGTCACTCGATCGCTACTCTTCATCGGCGACCACTCACAACATGTTGGTCCTATTCAACAGAGAAGAAGAAGAAGATGAACAATAGCTCAGCATGCCCAAAAGGCAAAAGCTAAAGGCACCCCCTCTTGGGCTTTCAGCCTTTGGAAGGCTTCCATTTGGGAAATGAGGTTCAAAAAATAATTTGCCAAACACATTTATTTGGCCTAAAAGACTTTCGACGCCCAAGGGGCTTGTAATGACCCGGGCCCCACTGTGTAATATTGTCCGCTTTGGACACTAAGTCCTTACGGCTTTAAAACACGTCACACAAATTAGAGGGACCTAAGCCTAATAAACTAGAGCCGACTCCCGTAGCGTGTGGGGCCACAACAAGGGCGTTGTGCCTTAAGGGGGGGAGAATGTGATGACCCAGACCCAGGGCAGTATGGAGGAACGGACTAAGACCACCTCGGTAGTACACGGGCAAGGCTAAGGGCATGTCTCCCGTCCCACATCGCTTAGGGGAGGAGTCTTGGGTTAGTTTATAAGGCTTGGGTGTCTTTAACTTGCGTAACGCGTTTCACACATGCTTCCGTTGTGCTGAGAACAAAGCCTTGAGGGGTGGCTCGACTGGGATGGTAGTGCGTCCACACTAGTGCAGGGCCTAAAGAGGACAATATTATGGCTTGGGAGAGGGAAGGCCCGAGGGATGGCCTTCTGCCCCTGCGTAACGAGTTTTAAAGTCATAAGGACTCAGTGTCTAAAGCAGACAATATTACACAGTGAGGCCCAGGTCGTTACAGGGCTTTGGGAAAGCGATTCCCAAATGGACCCAATATACTACATATAGACCTAAAGCACGTAAAACAAAGAAACATATGATACCTAGTTTAGGTCTAAGTTATTTAGTAAAAATATAGCGCGTAGGACGGACAACTACCACATTTAGTGGAAATTAATTGGCTATTGGAAAAAACATAGATACTACATTCAGAACTGAGAACCCTTTGGACACGTAGCGTTGAAGCACATAAAAACATATAAAGAAAGAGCTTTGATTAAGAATCAGTGTTTGGGTAAAAACTAGTTGTGCATCCTATTAAAAATTACAACCGATGGGGATTAATCCGTATTCGAAGGGTGTAGCAGATATTCGGTCGTTAATTGAATAAAATAATATCAACCAAAGAGGAAAAAGAATAATAATAAACAAAGTAAAACAAAAACAAAAAATTCACTTGCCAGCAATGCGAAATGTCCCACAAGTTCAACCACGAAATATGCAAGATAATCCATTCAATGATTGATTATGTGGTGGACTGGAAGGTAAGGGAATAACATCAGTTGGGAGACTACATGCAGAACTCAAACAGAAAGAATGTGACTTTTTAGCATGATGTGCAAGAACTAAAGCTGATTGTACAATTACTGCAAATTGTGACCCTGTATGAGGACAGACCAGAAATAGGATGCACATAGTGAAAAGTAGGTTTATCAGTGTATAACCATCCCTCTAATTTTCTAGTCTTTCATCACGATTGATATTTACCTAATTCAATTCAATTCCTAATCATAACGGTGCCCATGTTGTGCATGAGGTGTGTACATTGGTGCTGTTCACTTGTTTTGACATGTAAAAAACATTGCTCAACCACTTTTGTGCAGATAACTTGGACAATTCTCATCCTCAAATTGCTTGTACACCGGTGGCTAAGTCTTCTGGGGCAGCATAGCGATACGTTCCCATGACACGGGTGGCCTTGGGAACAATTTTTGCAAGTCCTAAACCAGAAAGCTTGACATTGAAGTCCTAAAAAAGACAAGTTACGAAAAAGTCAAACGACATGATTAAAAAGGAAAAAGGAATGTCACGCAACTTTTGCTACATACGGCATCTAATAGGATATTGGAAGTTTTAAAATAACGAAATATCACTGGCACTTCTGCTTCCTCATGAAGAAAAGCAAGACCCTTTGCAGCACCCAGCGCTATTTTCACCCTGGAAGACCAAGGGAGAGGCGGAGTCCCTCCTACGCAGCCCACGAAAGAACACAATAATTAACTAATAAAATACTTGTCGTCACACATAAATCAATATTCCCTTTCTGAAGCCAGCCACCATTGTCAATGATAGTGTGGTTAAAACTGACACCACCTTCTGAAAGTTAACTATGAAGAATTAGTAGGCAAGGCAAGAAAATAGTAAAAACCACAGCAGGATTTCCTTTCTTTTCTTGTAGAAATAAAATTTTACGCTTATGCAAGGGAAAGCTCAGCGAAACCTGCTGAAACAAATCAATATGCCCTACTATTAAAAGCATTTAGTATCTTTCAAGAGTCCTTCCATTGCCAAGCATGTACCTCCATTAAATATCATTACCAGCATACTTACAAGCTTGTACTAAGTTTCATTCTCAATATGGTATAACTGTGGTGTTCTTGCACATAAATGACCAATTTAAAGAGAATTGAGTCCAGGATTCCCTGAGATGTAGTACGGAGAGACAAAGGTGATAAAATGATACTAAGATCATCACACGGACGAAGCTGCTAAAAAGCGACATTTCATGACCAATTCTGATCTCCCAACATTTCTTTCCTTCTTTTGCCTGGCTTCGAACAAATAATGTCCTCCGAGTATGATAACCGTGAAAGTCTCTGATATTGCATCCTTTAGTTCTCAGTGGCAGCAACAACGAAAAACCAATTTACATAAAAACAATTCAGGTAGAAGAACATTCAACAGAGGCTGAGCATTGTGGACATGACAATTTGTATGCAAATTGTTTAGGAAAATATGGTTCCGAATCCTACCATCTTTCGGAAAGATGTCAATTATAAGGATTAAAGTCAATAAAAAAATTAGCAAAATATAAAATGACTCCAAACCTGACAAATTTTAGTAGCACTATGAAAGCTTGTGAAAGCTAGTAACTCCCTCTTCTCCTTGGAGAGCATGGTCTAGTCCAGCAACAGCTAGATTTCTCTTTTCCAAGTGCCGTCTCTACCATGCCAATGATTATGATTTGATATTGCTTCTAGATGGTGAGATTGTAAATCGTTGTTCATCTTTTCTCTGCCGTGCATGCTGTCATCTAGATGATGAAATTTTATCTCATTTATGTGCATGGATCTAATGACAATGTTGTTGAGCTTGTGTAGAATGTTACATCTCCTGGTTCTATCTTTTACTTGCTTCGTCGCTTTGGATTGGTTGCTTGGCTTTTAAGACTGATATCTCGATCCTGTCTTAATCTCATCCTAGGTGTTGTTCATGGGAGAACATTCCCATATCTCTAAGGACTTTGACAAGGTAAGTCATCCTTGTAAGATGCACACTAAAAAACATAGTCAAACAATTCAAGCTGTATACATGTTTGGAGTTCTGATGTTCACCTTGAATGAAAAAGGCAGACATTTTAGCAAATCTGATGACTGACTGGCTCAGTCCAAGTCAGTAATTTCAATCTCCTTAAGGTGATGTATTTATTATGGAACAGATTATGTCAGTGATGCTGGAAAACTATGCATATCTACAAATGAACTTGGAGCATGCCAAGGAAAAGCCAGATTCTCTACCTCAGCAACAATGGCTTCAAGAAGAGCTTAAAGCAGATCGGGGCTCGTCAATTCAAGATATAAGTGACAAGGTTATTTCCTTACCAATCCACTTGACCAATCATGACATGGACAAGACAATGTAAGGCACCCTCTTCATTCTGTTGTTGATTCTAATATAGGTTCTTGTATTATCCAGGCGATTAGTGATTCTTTTGCTGCTTTATTTACAGAGATACCTCCAAGAGCCCATCTTACTGGTCAAGGGTTTGCTTACAGAATATAGCCAGCTTGACAAAAGAGACTGCGACTGTGCGACGTGTTCTTGAGCCCCTTTTTCATATTTTTGATGCTGAAAATCTTTGGTCCATGGATAAAGGACTTGCCTGTTCTGTATTGATGTATTTGCAGGCGCTTCTGCAAGAGAAAGGTTGAGAATTTAGTAATTTCTCCTCTTTAAGATGTACTTTTTTTCTAAATACTGTCATAGTTGGTAAATTAGAACCTGTTTGTAAAAATTTATTTTTGTTCCCCAAAACAACTATTTCTGTTCTTTGTTCCGAGGAACGAAAAAAAAAATAGAAACTCATTTGGTAAAACTTTTATTCCTTGGAACAAAAAATCTATTTTTTGTTCCGAGAATAGATTTGGAACAGAAACAAGAAGTACAAGAAAAAATTAGCTTATTGCTCTTGATAACAATTTCTAGAATCAATTTTTCTCTCTTATTTTTTCTTTTTCTTCCTTTTGTCCGGACGACGACAATTGGTCAGACGAGAGCCGACAACCTCACCGGAAAGTCGTCGGCCCCTGGAAACGCCGAGCCTCGCCGTGGCTGGGCGAGATCGACCTCGCCTAGATTTGGCGAGGCCAAGCTCACCCAGGTGAGGCTTGGCCTCAAGTTGTCCTAGAGGTGGCTCGGTGAGGCTGAGCCTCGTCGATGGCTGGGCGAGCTTGGCCTCGCTAGATCTGGGTGAGGTCGACCTCACCCAGCCAAGGCAAGGCTGAGGCTCGCGCAGCCACGGCGAGGCCCGGCCTCCCCAGCGGGTGGGAGGCTCGGCCTCACCGGTGGCCTAGGGTGCGCATGGTAACGCTTATTGGTCGGGGAACAATTTCTTTTCAAAAATAGTTCTTTTCTATTTTTACTCCGAGGAACAATTTCTGAGTAAAATAAGGTGTTTGGTAACTACAAAAATTTCTATTCTTGAAATAGAAAAATAATAGAAATGCGTTTGGTACGATTTTGTATTTTTTGTATTTATTCGTTTTTATTCTTGCTTACGGACCGTCGGTTGTTGCCGGCCGCCGCCCATTGCCGCTGCTACACGACCGCCGATCGTCACCGCCGATCGCCGTTGCACAGCCCATCGGCCGTAGCTGACTGCCAGCCATCAGCCACAGCTGGCCGGTTGGCTGGCAATCGGCGGCGGCGGCGACCGGCGGTCGATCGGCAGCGGTTGGCGAGCGGTGGATGCCGAGGGCGACGGCGGCGGCCGACGACGGGGGGCAGCAGGGGGCGGCCAATGGTCGGCGGTGGCTCCGGGCGGTTAGAGGTGGTCGTGGCAAGAGAGAGGAACAAAAGAAAAATAAAAAAGAAAATTAGCTTATTTCTAGAAATTGTTCCTAAGAATAAGAAGCTACTTTTTTTTTCTTGTTTTTATTCCAAATCTGTTCTCGAAAAACAAAAAAATAATTTTTTTGTTCTCGGGAACAAAAGTTTTACTAAATGGATTTCTGTTCTTTTTTTGTTCTGGGGAACAAAAAAAAGAAATTGCGAGAAACAGAAACGTTACCATGTAGACCCGGCGACTCACCTGGCCATCGGCGAGGCCGAGGCTCGCCATGGCTAGGCTGGCCTCTGGCGAGCTTGCCGGCCTCGCCCGGCTTGGTGAGGCTCGATGAGCTTGACGGACCTTGCCAAGCCGATCGCCGGTGACCGGCCAAAGAGAAAAAGAAAAATGAAAAGAAAAAAGAAAAAATAATAAAAAATAATTAAATAATAAAATAAATAAAATAAAATTCTAAAAATCCTACCAAACGTATTTCTATGTCGGGAATAAAAATTTAGGAAAGTTACCAAACGCGTTTTTTTTTTCAAAAATTGTTCCCGGAATAAAATAGCTACCAAACGTGCCCTTAGTAACATTTTCTATTTTTTGCAGGAGGCATTGCTAATGTACTTTTATCTATTTTGGTCAAGCACTTGGATCATAAAAATGTTGCTGGGAAACCCTTACTGCAGATAAACATTGTTCGTGTGACCACGCAGCTAGCACATACTGCTAAAGGGCAGGCTACAGTTATTATAATTGGGGCGATTACTGATCTAATTAAGCAACTAAAGAAGTGCTTGCAGAACTTATCTGAAGGATTGACCCCCAGAGATGGTTTAGATAAGAGGAACGCCGATCTTCAGTCTGCCCTGGAGAGTTGCATCTCTGAGCTTTCTAAAAAGGCATGTACAACTATTAACTTTTGCTTCACGTCTTTATGAAGGTGAAGGTGAAGTTAATTATATAGCATGGTTTTAACATAGCTGCTTAGAGCAAACAAACATAAAAAAGTCATCACTGACTTTCTTTCTTAAATTTACCTCATCTTTGTAGTTCCAATTGCCATAGCTATCCTGACCTTCGTTACAGAAACAAAGATAGAACTCTTGTCTTGTCATATTTATCAATTGCAAAAATTATGGTTACATTACTGGCAGTTCTTCTCACCTGTTCATGCCAAGATTTTTTTTTAAATCCTGGACTCCTCGTTGTCGGAATGGTTGGAGAAACACAAATACAGCTTCTACTTACACTACTAGTTATTCTAAAAGCTTCCAGCATCTACAGGTCTTGTTCATTACTTGAGTTGATAGTTTAAGATCTTAATGACAATTCTGCTAAGGCGCTGTACTTCAGCTGATGGAATATTAAAAGTAACTGATGGTCTCTTTTTCATCTCTCTTTTCCTGTCAAACTATGCTTGTCATTTAACTGCAAAGTATAGAGTTTTTGTACTGTACAGTCTTGCACTGATGAGCTTAACTTTCTCTTCAATCTCCTCATGTTTCAATTCGGTCAATGCTTGAGATGGCCATGAAAGGAGATTTCAGTCAATCCCTGCTATTTTATGTTCTAACGAGGATCATATGGTGCCATAACTTGATAATATATTTCTGATGTTACACAGTTGCCGTTGCTATCATCTTGTTGTAGTTGCTTTGTTGAATGTGTGGACACTCAGGAAAAGATATTATAATGTATGAGAACATTTGAAAAAAAGTTGGCATGGTGTCAGTTGATGATAGAAGATGGTTTGTATATGTGAAAATATGGACCTAGAGGCCAGAATGAGAATAATTGATGTCATGATGGAGATGGCATGGTCAAGGGGCAGGGGAAGGCTGGAAATACATGGGTGCATTGTGGTTACTGGGATCTTACAAATGCCATAATACAAGGAGGGCGATGGCGTAAGAAATCCATGTAATCAACTATACTTAGTGGGAAAAGGCTTGGTTGTTGATGGTTTTGTTGAAGTGAAGGACTTTCAACTTTTGGTTTCTTGTGCATTTTCTTTCTTATCGTAAAAATGAAGCTGGCTATTGGCAGGTTGGTGACATAGGACCCATTCTGGATATGATGGCTGTGGTGTTAGAGAGTCTCCCATCAACTACGCTTGTGGCCAGATCAACCATTTATGCTGTTTACTGCACTGCACGGATCATCTCTTCAATCCCCAGTGTGTCTAATGATAAAAAGGCAAGTATGGTAATCACCATATGCTGCTTCATAGTGCTTATGCAAATGCTTTCTTATGCTGACTTTGCATGTTTGAACCTTCCAGGCTTTCCCTGATTGTCTGTTTCATCAGTTGCTGGTCGCAATAGTCCACCCGGACCATGAAGCAAGAATTGGAGCACATTCTTTCCTCTCTACTGTGCTTATGCCGTCACTATTTTGCCTTCTATCAGACCAGAAGAAGCATATGCAGGCCTCAACAGCACCGAAAAGAAGTTTTGGTGATCAGGTTGAAGGGAAGGACTCAGAGGTGCCATCATCTGTCTTGAAGGAGGAAGTCAATCAGATATTGGATGGGGATGCTAAACAATCATCCTTTTCTGGAACTCTTTGCCAATCTAATAGTTTGAAGCTTGCATTAACAGATGGAAAAGCAGTATGAAACTTTCAGGCTTTTAGCTTTTCATTTACTTGCTGCATCTGCAAATAAATATTCAAAATAGTTGCCTATGCTTACTAGGATAAATGTTTTTTTTTTTTTTCCCAATTTTGGATAGGATGTTACTTCCCTTCGATTGAGCAGTCACCAAGTCAGCCTTTTGCTTTCATCAATCTGGGTTCAGGCAACATCTGCAGAGAACTCACCGGCAAATTTTGAAGCAATGGACATAGCTTTATTGTTTACACGTTCCAAGGTGAGCTCTGGGATGTGCTGCATCTGCTCTGTCCTTTGCATCCTTTCGACATCTTTCAAGAGCAATGTGAAAACCCTCAACTATCTTTGGTCCTTTGGTGAATTAAATTACTTGATGAAGTAGTATTTTTCTGTGGGGACATCCTTTCTTGATGCCATCCTTTCTTGATGCCTTGTATGATCTTTTGAAGAAATGGTGATCAAGATGTATAATATTCAAATTAGCCATGTATGCTAAGGAAAAAGCTTATTAAAAGGCCGCATATGTGAGGGCATATTTTTTTGTGTTTGGTACACGAGTAAATATGGAATATTTATTAGGGTGTGCACATTTGGGAAGATAGATGTAAAGGCTGTTTATTGGAAGTACTGTCTAAGTAACTTTCTATTTATTGTGTCGACAGTCTTCCAGTCACATGGCTCTAGTGAGATGCGTCCAGCTGGCATTGTCTCTTAGAAGCATTTCTCTTGACCAAGAAGGTTAGTGACTTTTCTATGTTTTCTTCTATTTTCAATCTTTATGTTTTTTTTATTCTTTTGCAAAATATATGCACATATTGCCATGTGATTGAATAGAAATTTCAGAGGTCATGGGAGATGCTTGATGAGTGTAATTTATATATATATATATGTATATGTATATATATATTGGTAGGAGTGTAATTTATATATCCGTACATTATAATTATAATAAAATTAACATCTCTTCAATTAGTGCAATATGCAAAAGAAAAGACCAAAGAATTTACGGGATGTCATGAACGATGTCTTGATAATAATGCATCCTTCTTCCGATCACTCTGTTATGTTGTATTTGAAATTACGGGTAGTTTACTTTTATTTCTTTGGTCATGAATTGCTGGGTATACATTCAATCAGGTGACTTTTCTAATATTCCTGGAAAAAGTAGCGGAATTTTGAGGTAGCAAGACTCATAGCAAATGGATTAAGTGTCGTGTCAGCATTCCAACGTGTGATTTAAAGAAGTGCGAAGAAAAATTTAGTGACATGCCTAAAAGCTTAATAATTTCAACGATCAGATTCCTTAAATATTAAAGTAATTGTTTGACTGTGTCATTTTCCCTAATTGCTACTAGAATTTGCATCTTTATCTTAGAAAGAATTCTTGCTATTGTAAGGCATACTCTTTATTATCAGAACATTTTCTCAATGTCTTTGTTCTTGTTAATACAGTAATCAATCAGGCAGGTTTGTATTAAGCTTGATAAAGTCTGTTTGAACTGCTTCTGTTTCTTCCATGAGATCCTTTATTATTGTTATTCAGATTGAGTGCATTTGGCACTGCAGTTTGTGAAATTTCGAAAACAGGAGGACGAACGTTGAGTATTAAATATTTTAATTAATGGTGGTTATTTCCTTGAAGGAGGTTTGCAACCGTCTCGAAGAAGATCTCTTTTTACCTTGGCATCCTACATGCTCATATTCTCAGCCAGGGCTGGCAATGTTCCGGACATTATCCCTCATGTGAAAGCATCATTAACAGATAGAACAGTTAGTCCACTTACCTCTCTATCTCTTTCTCAGACACATTCACTTACATATTTAGATGAACCATGCTTAATGTTGCTTTGTACTATTATTATATAATATCATTGTCATAAGAAAAATTGCAATTGTTTCTATTGGGCAGATTGATCCATACCTTGAGTTAATCGAAGATATCAGGCTACAGGCTGTATGTATAGAATCTATCTTGGAGAAGAAATCATATGGGTCAGAAGAAGATGAAGCTGCTGCGCCGAAGTCGCTGTCGGAGATAAGCTCAGATGATCAGCAGTTAAAAGAAATTATTCTTTCACATTTGATTACTAAATGTGGGGATTTGTCCGAGGTAATAATTGTGTCTTGGTAGTTTAGTATTGGCCCACATAACCTAATGCCTAGGGAAAAAATTTAGCATTTAAGCAAAAAGATCACGTGGGAAAGCACACCTTCAAAGAAAAAGTGAGGAAGAATGCTATGCCATTAAATGACAATGCTTAATAGAATGTCCAGGAAGAATCAAGTGGCACTCGAAAAGCAACTAAACAATTTCAGACTGTGGATTAGCGGCACATATATTCGTAATCTACTGTATATTGGTACACTACTGTAGAGAGTGCTATCAACAAGAATAATATTGCGTTCCTCCTCTGGAACTGAAAACATGTGTCCTCTTGTGCTCTTGCATTTGATATGATGCATACTCCATATGACCACTATATTTGAGGTCTTTCTCCACAGTTGGGAACCATGTCCTTTTATGCCTCTCAATATTTCTAATCATGTCCCCCTGTAAACATACATCTTCTCACGGGGGCACGCATTAGAGAACTTGATCAAAGACGCATCTGCTGTGTACCAGTTGTTGCCCTCATCTATGCTGTGTATGCCTGCATGCCTGCATATATGCATGCACGCTTACCTGTATACCCTACAGAGGTAGACAATGCTCCTCCATATGGTATCGGTAACATCTAGCTTTGACCTCATTGCATAGATTTCTGCTCTGTAGTTATGTGTCACCAATTTTAGAGGAGAAAAAATGGTTAAATGAGATGAGATCGCATTTGGGAATCACAGGGTGCACAGCAATGCTGATCTGTCTCGCTCTTTCTGTATTAATTTTATTTGTTGACTCATATTGTAAATGGATCCGGACTTCGCCATGAATTAAATTACTTTGGTTGAATTTGAAGTTGATCCCTTGGTTGTTTATCCTGCAAAAAGTTAATTCTGTTGATTTTGTGTTTATTTGTCCCGTCTGATTCAAGCATTACTTTCTTTTAACATTGGTTGCACTCTCCTAGTCGATAAGTGAACCCACATGTGCAATTTGACAGTCTCTTCTCATTGTCATGTTAATGTTACTGGATGCCGTCATTCTGTGCTATATTTTTGGACAGCTCATTCTACCTCAGCTTCTTAAGGATTCTCTTTGGCAATATATGACAGTGTTCTGTCAAGTTATTATATTATCAAATGCAGAAATATGATGTGGCTTGCTGCTTAATAGATATGTTAGACATTAGTTGTTAATAGATAGGATTAGGATGAGACTTTGAACCCTGGGGAAATGATGAGGGCACTGGTAGTCTGGAAGTGGTTAAATTTTCAACTCAAAAACTCCCTGGGTATGTGAAGAAATGAATGAGTCAGTAGTTGTAGTGGTCTCTTTTTTCCTTTTTAAGATTTGTCCTCAAACCTATGCTTTCTTCACGCAGGAAGAATTATCAGACTTGAAAAAGCAATTTCTACAAGCATTCTCACCTGACGAAGCTTATCCTTTAGGAGCTCCACTATTTATGGAGACACCCAGGCCATGTTCTCCTCTTGCCCAATTGGATTCTCAAGCTTTTGATGAAGTAAGGAATGTGGTGATTAAAATTATTTTCTGGTGCCATTATTAATATGGGATCTGTATTTGGTTTAACTCCTATTCAGGCCATGCCTTTAGTTGACATGACAGACGATGATGCCTTCCCTGAACCAAGTGGGAGTCAGTCAGATTGCAAGACATCACTCTCTAGCAGTGCAGTTGATATTATAAATGTCAATCAGCTCTTGGCATCTGTAAGAATTAATCCTGTACATCTGGACCTTTTTATGTGCTTAAATGTATGCGCAATTGCCTCTTGAGGACTGGCAAGCTAGCTGTACCTTTAGCCTCCAGGTTCATTTAACCCATTTTTCACTAGTTTGATACGTCTCCAGTTATCTCCATTGCTTATTATTTTGTTTGTATCTGTAAGTCGATAATGGTGCCTAATAGCCCTAGCTAAGTTACTTGTGGGAGGACTATCTCTTATCTGTACTAGATGTTGTGTTGTCGAGCAGTGTAGACATTCCTTCTACTAGCCATAGATGCCAAGTTCTTATAATTCTTTGGAGAGTATGATGCAGCAGAAGGGAGGTTTTTTGAAAGTTTGTACAGACTAAACTAAAACTCAAAGAAACTTAACATCCATGTGCTGTGGATATGGACAATCTCCCTTTTAATTACCTTAAAATTGACTGTTTTAAGGCATATTCTTACGAGTGGTTAATGGAGGATCTGTTTGTGACATTGTGCATTGTGCCTCTTAAGACTTGACCTCTTCCGTCCTTTCTGAAGGCTGAATTGATTAGTAAATCTAGAGAACAATCTGCAGAATGCTTAGCTGAGGAACCCTGAGTTTGATCAGTCTTGATGAGTGGTACAAATTAGATCGCATATATGGTAAATGGCCTACAGAGGCACAATGGGATGGATAAAATTAATGAAAGCTAATAGATGAACTTCATGTGCAGATTAGATGGCATAACGGTGAATAAGCTTAACCTTATTATAGCCCATGATGCAACCTGTCAGACTTGTTAATATTGAAGTATGTGAAACTGAGCTGGGTGGCTGAACTGGACAAAATTGAACTTCATTGAAGAATGGTTTTTGATGAAATTTGTGGAACATATATGTGAGTGAATGGAGAAGATATGTAAGCTGTTTCGAGAAAACTGTCAAGTTCATGAATTAAGCTATCCTGTTAATGATGGTTTGTGACGACCCAAGCGCGGGGGGTGCGTCTCCTTGTCCCACATCGCTTAGGGGGAAGTCCTGGGGCTAGTTTATAAAGGCTTAGGTCCATTTAATTAGTATAACGTGTTTTAAAACCGTGAGGGAAAAGACCGTAGCTGGGATGGCGGTTCGTTCACGCCAAAGTATGTTATTTTCTTTTGAGACATTCATGGCCATTCTTTTGGTACATTCACGAATGACATTCATGGCCAAATTGTGAAGATGTCTTGACAAAGTTTCCTCACGTGATTTTTATTTTGTGAAGGAAAAAAAAATTACAAAATTCTCGAGAAAATTTTTTGGAATGCTTTAGGAGATGCAATTGCATCTCAAAAACTCTCTAAAAGCCTCTAGGCTAACGTAGGTCTATGCTACATCAATCTTTACAGATTTATAATTGTCCAAGTTGCAACACGACGGCTCCAATTAGCATTTCAAAGAGCTTAGCCTACTGAAGCAAACACGACGCACACCCAGCGACTTCGTATTACAACTCAACTTGTAGAAATAAATTCACTTGACCAATAGTTTTCTTCATCTTCCTATGTACGTAGAAATAGCATTTTGAAGCATTCCCATGCCACATTGTTGTAATCCCTCATTAGAGACTTGATACCAAATCCTCTTATACACGACCATACTTTATATGCGATTAAATGGAGATATATTTAACTTGTTGTAAATAGAGGTGGGGCGGCAATTGTTTTTTCATTGACTAGGGCATTCGCAATCGTTGATCGCATGGACTAGGGGATTCGGATTTAAACAGGTATTTCTGCGTAAGATGACACTTAATTTGTAGGTTAACTGCACCTTGGGGCTCTCTCCATTTGTGGAAACAACTATGAGAGTCCAAACCAGCAACACACAATACGATAAATCCACTTTCTCAAGGTACATTGGGTTCAACATTTTGAAAATTCATTGACAAAATATAAAGTAATTTAACCTAAAGGATTTTGGATGTATACAAAGGCCATTTGGTAAATTATGCTTTGAGAAACAACTTTAAAATAAATGCCGTTTGGTAGAAAACACATTTGAAAAGTCTTTTGGGTGAGTAATATTAGTTTTTAATTTTTATTTGCTTAAAATTGAAAAAAATAATAATATATGCAACTTTTTAAATATAAATTTTGACAATAATGCTACAAAAAATCAAATATAAATAATTTTAAAAAAAAAACGACCAAATCTTTTGCCGATCCGACAAAGGGCTACGGTTGCCAATGAACTAGATTTGGTGCTGGTGGCCATTAGTTGAGGTCACCCAAGGGTTTGATTTTATGTTTTTTAGCATTTATATTATTTGATTTTTTTAGCATTTAAAAAATAATAACTAATGGGTGATGGTAGTTCTGGCAGAAAAAATGAATACTAACATTTGGCCATATGCTAAAAGCTCAATGCTAATCCCTACTAGCATTGTATTTTCAACTTTCTCAATGTTTACTTTTTCTTGAACATTACTTTGAAATTGTTACCAAATGGTCAAACATTTCTCCATGGGGCTTTAGAGGTCAAAAGCCCATCAGGAATGCCGAACTAAACACACCCTCAGTATGATGAATCACTTCATATTACCGGGGTGCAAACATTTTAGTTTCCTTTAGTTGTCTATTTTTTACCCTCTGCATCTATTAAAAAAAAAAATCTTTGGAAAATAAGAATTAAGTAGGATAATTACTTGAAAATATTAATGCTATTATATGGATATTAATTAAGTCTTGAATTTTTTAATTTGACAAATTTAATCATAATTTTTTATGATTTATCGAGGTAGGCATTCATAAAATAATTTTTTACAATTATCCCAAGAATAAATTGTTTAGCTTTCTTATTCATATTTTTAAATATTTAGATTCCCTAATCATATGCTAACTCGAGGACGACCACTTTGTTAGTGAACCATGAAATGCTCTTGTGGGCTTCATTCGACGAAAATTGGGTTAGTATTACTTTGGCACGTGGAAAAGAGGCAAAATGAGAATTCAAGAAGCAGATAAAAAATAATTTAAAAGAAAGAAAAAGTTTCCTTTTCTTCTAAATTTAGATGACAATCCCATCCAATGGGTCCTTTGATGTACCTGGACGGTGCAAACGTACTTTGGCCCTTTTTCTGTTTGTTTTTTTTGGAACGAAAGCAATTAAATCTTAGGAGAACGGATTTCTTTTCAGAAAAATTTTAGTGTTGTGTTGTTGAATTGATGTTTCACCCTTTAAAATTTCACTTAGAAAGTGCATTTATTGCGTAGAAAATAAATGATTTGAAAAGTATTTTCATAAAAACGATTCTTATATCTCTTATAAAAATAAATCAATAGAAAATATTTTTGTTGCCCATAAAAATTAATAGGCATATATTATGGTCGATAATGAAATTTCTTTCATTGAAGATTATAATTAAGCAGTGGAAGAGCTTTTTTTGGAAAAATATGTTTTGATTCATTTATTTTACACAAAACAAACACATTTATTCTTTTTGCTCAAGCACTTTATTTTGCTTTCTCAAAATACTTAAGTTTTTCATAACACATAAAATAGGTATGCAGATTCTCCTATAATTTGTTTGAAAATATTCAAAAAGTTTGAGCATTATTATAAAAGCGTAAAGGATGAGTTACACTTGGTATTATCAATTCGTGCATAAAATTGGCATATCAAGTTTTGTGGCAGATTGCGGGAGAATGTTGAAGTTAGTGAGCCACATTCAATTCCCTGATTGGAACTTGTTACATCACTAAGTAAACTAATTAGCTAATAATTATGTTTAACCCGAACAATGCTAACTAATAAGCAATGGAGCAGCTTATCGCGGCTACCGGTCTCCTTAGGAAATAAAAAAATTGCTATAAGTTAATCCCGATCTTATAATTGGCAAGTGCTTTAGGATTTGGTGTTTCAATCAATAACTCGCCCCATGAAAGAAACTCCAAACAAAATAAGGAAATTATTTTGCGCAAGTGCCGGTTTAAGATCTCACTTTCCCACAATCAATCGAGAAATACCAATGTTACTATAAATGATCGCTACTCAAAATGTTTAATCATTTAATCAGTCTTTGGATTTGTTACGAGACAAATTACACGAGAGACCAATCCTGCGCGACCTCTTTTATTTTTTATTTTATTTCGTGAGAGTGGATTGTGATGACGAGGCATCGTGGAAGTAGTCCACCACTAATCGCTTTAATCCACGTGGAGAATGCTCATTGGGCAGGGTCGTTGGCGAAAAGTTCCTGCATGCAATGCAAGACCTGGTCCTGCTCCTCCTCTTCCTCCGATCGCGTCGCCTCCATCTGAGCTCCCTGCATTTTTGTCGATACCTGACGGCCACCCTCCTCCCAATCTCTCTCTCTCTCCCTCTCCCTCTCTCTGTGAAAATGGCGGTACAAGACGACGGCGGCGGCGGCGGCGGCGGCGGCGGCGAACCACCCTCGGGGGGCGCTCTAGGCGCGGAATCGCTTCGCAATCCAATGGTACCGAACCATGTCGCGAGCTCCGTTTCATCAGCGCGATCGCCGTTGAGACTTGTATCGATTTCCTTCGAAATGCATAGGGCGAATCGCATATCTCGCCTGTGTTTTTTTTGGCGCCTTAATGGCATTCTCTTCGCGATCTTCTTTTATAAAAAGGATGCTCCTTTTGTTGTTTCACCGGAACAGAGGAGTGCCTTCTTTGTCAGGGTTCGAAACTTATGGGTCCCATCAAGAAACAGAGCATAGAATGCGGTGGAATGAAAAAAGGTCATCGATTGATGAGGTTTTGCTTTCACAGGGTCCGACGGAGAAGCAGCCAAGAAGAACTCGCGAGGAGGAGGCTACTGGAGAGAACGTGGGGTTCACGGAGCTGCCCACCGAGATAATCTCCAACATACTGTCGAGGCTGCCGGTGAAGACGCTCCTGCGGATCAGGTCCGTTTCGAAGGGCTGGCGCTCCATCATCGACCACCGGTCGTTCGCTGATTTAGTCTTGGCTCAGTCCCTCGGTTGCGCCGACGTCACCTCCCTCATATCCATCGTCAGCAACATCGACCCGACTCACTTCGGCTGCAGGTTCTTCAGCTTGGACCATCAGACTGGATTCGCGGTTCCCTTGGGCCAACTGGACCAGACCATCAACTCGACCAGGCTGGACTGGCAAAGTGTCAACGGGTTGATTTGCTTCGACGTCGGGGACCTTACGTACCTGTGCAACATCAGCACCAGAGAGGTCAGGGCCCTTCCGCCCGCGGGTCCAGATTTCCCCGACCATTTGCACCGCGGCATGCACAGCTTCAGCGCCTTGGGCTTCGATCCCGTCACGGGACGCTACAAAGTCATGAAGACGTGGGTTTCGAACGCCCTCAACCATGCGGCCGAAGTTATCACGGCGAACAAGATTCTGACGTTGGGAACCAATTCGTGGAGGAAAATCGATAGCGGCCCTATCGATTTTCCCTGCGGAGGCAGCGTTTGCATTAATGGAAGCATTCATTTCCTCACGCTTGACTTGATGAGCAACAAAATAATAGTGGCGTTCGATGTCGAGACCGAGAAGTTTAGGACTTTAGCATTGCCCGATGGTGCCCTGAATCAGGTGCATAAGACGAAGTTAATAGCATTTGAAGGCTGTCTGACAGTGTTGGACTATGAGCATCTTGAGGATGAAAACACCATGTTAATGTATGTACTAGAGGATTACAAAAATCGAGTTTGGATGGAACGTCCAATCGTGCTGCCCCGTCGTTGGAAAGAGGATCTAAGTCATTCTGAGCGGTTTCTCGTCGGTAGTGTCCGTGCCGGAGAAATCTTGCTTGCTCCAAGGGTTATGGCTGGTGAAGTGTACTTCTTGTCTTATGATGTAGAGAAGAAGACTCTGAAGAAGGTTCAAGTCCATGGTCTACCGCCGTCTCTATTGAGGAGTCCTGTGATCATCGCTTGCGCACCCATTGGATATGTGCATAGCATTTTGGCTTTGAGTGAGGTTTAGGCCTTCTTTATATAGAAGGAGTGCAGGCAAATAGCATCGGTGCACATATTTGATCATCTGATGTGCTTTCAAGTTATGGTCTTATGAAGAATTCCAATAATTTGCAACTCGCTTTCACTTCGACTACATTATGCCCACTTGTGTGCAATTGTATCTGTTTTCAAGATTATTATATGGTAATGACTTATTTCGATTATATAACGTTACTCTCCTATGTGAATCATGATATGATTGAAGATTTTAATGTCTTTGGTGGCTACCAAGTGGAATCACAAATTTTATGGCACAACATTGGCCCATCGGCTGAAAAATTCCAAGTGCATCCGTAACACAACATCTCACCTCCTTAAGCCAATTTCCCCAGGCCAAGTCATGCGAATCCTCGTATTTTCTTTCGACGATAGGAGCGTGTCTGAAGAATCGGTGTCCGTCCGGCCATTCGAACTCTCCGGAGAGCCCAAGCCCAAACAGACACGCCTCCCTACTCTTTTCTGGGCCATTTTCTTGACCTGGCCCGTGCAAGCTTTTCATTCCCCAGAGGCATCCCATTCTATTGTCCGAGTTTGGATTCTGCATCTGCATCTGCCGGTGATCCTCCGATCGTCAATCGGAGCTTCAGAAATGCGGGTAAGAATCCCACGGTCCCCCGCCCGTTTCTCGATTCGTTTCTTCAGCTGAATCTCTGGCTCCCAGCGAAACGGAAGGCAATGAGCTCAGATTTGATTTGTTTCTGGTGTAGAGGTTCTTCTCCTCGTGGTCGCGATTGCAATCGAGTGAAAAACCATGGGATTCGTGGTCGCAAGCAATGATTGAAATACTTGCATCGTTCTGTACCAGAGTTTTCTGCAACAGGGGGTCATCCACGAATTTGTACGTATCCTCTTCCTCCACATGTAGCGTGTGTTCTCATCGAGTCTGGTAGGGTCTAATTGGTTACATTTGATATTCGGTGCATGCATCACCTAAGCTAATTTCGTTCCGTCGCCTCACGAATCGCCGCAGCAAGTCCATTATCATTATCTAATACCAATTGTTATCTGACCTTGACAAACTTTGGAATCGTTCAATCCGAGCTGCCAATATAGGTTAGAAACCCATTTTATGACTCACTCTTAGGAGGCCAGGTTACAAATAAGTCACTTAAAATTTTATAAATGAGTGGAAATATAGTCTAACTTTGTGTTGTCCAAATTTTATAAATGACCCATTTAGTTTACCAGAAAATGGGTTTAGGGAAAAAAAAGAAAAAACAAAACACTGCTCCACGATAGCCGACATCGGGGATCCGCAACTCTTGGGCAAGCTGCATAGCCGGCATGCGTCGTTGAGTGCAAGTCGACATAGCTGGCCGCCCTGTGGTTTGCGAGGGAGGAGCGTATGACAGGGTAGTGGAGGTTGACGTGTGTCGAGGAGGCAGATCTGTGGAAGAAGGAGGTGATGATGGCGACGGAGGCGCGGGATGCAAAGGTGAAGGAGGAGGAGGAGGAGGAGGAGGAGAAGGAGGCAGCAGAGGACGGTGGTACGTGAAGTGCCGGAGGAGGAGAGGGAGCGGACCACCAGCCTGGTCGGTCGAGCTAGGTCTTCTTCTGGTGATCGCCGCCATTTTTCTATTACAGTAGAGAGAGAAAGTGGATTTCCTTTTCAGAGAGAGACGTTCTGAACGGGGAAGAGAAGAATTTTATTTTTTAAAAAAAATTAGATTTTATTTTTTAATAAATTCTTTTTTAATTTTTATTTTTTATTTTTCATTTTTCATTTTTAAATTTTACTTTTCATATTATTTTATTTGAAAAGTATGAGATATTTCAAACATATTTGAGTAGCAGAAATATCTAATCTCCATTATTTTTTAGCTCGATTTGTAAATTATTTAAACATTATTTTTTTTTATATAATCAATTTCAACGTCATTGATTGACAAAACCAAAAATTAACTTTTAAAACCTAGAGTCTAAATAGTAAAAAAAAAAAAAAAATTACCAAAAAAAAAAAAAAAAATGGAGGAAAATTACAAAATGAATTTTAAAATTTGTTGATTTCTTTTTTTTTTTCTCAAGCCATTTATAACTCATTTAAAAAGAAAAATAGTTGCTTATATGAGATTGAGCTCATTGAATCAAGTCACAAAATGGGTATAGAATCCATTTTGCAGCTCTAAGTCTTTATAAGTATTTTAATTTATATGTTTTTTTATGTTTTTTTATTTTATTTACTAATTTTTCATTATTTAATTTTTTTTTCATTTGACATGAAGTTTTTATCTAAGTAACATATACATGGGAAGTGTTTTGGATACGTGAGATTGTAAATTGTTTTGGACCTCAATCCATCCATTTCAAATGCTTCTTCTTTTTTTCTTTTTTTCAAATGATTATATTGATTTTCAAATGCTTCTTTGATATACAAAAATTACGTTAATTAGAGGAAATCAAGCGATCCCATATGAGATGTTTGATTATATTGATTATATGGTAGTGGCTGTGTGAATTGCTCTCAAAACCAAATATGAAGTTTTAAAAATCATGTTAATGTTGCCGTTTAAGTCGTCATATTTTTGTCTTGTAATTCTTTATGAATTGCTTTTTGAGGGACAATATTCGAGGAATGATAGTGATTGGAAGCCATCCAAGTACCTTTTCTAGTTAAGGCCAGTGTGTAAAAGCACCAGTATCTTCCAAGTCCAAACACGAGTCTACTGTAACCATATGTCAATCTTCAGGCAGCAGGGAATGTTCATCCGGTAGGATTATCGATAGTGGCCAAGACGATTAAAGAGAGACTAGCCCATAATCAATCTTCTCAAAGAAGAGATGTGTTGGTGGGATGTAAATGTCAAAATAAGCACAAATAATTGATATGAGTATTTAGATTCAGCAAAAAAATAAATAAAATAGAAATGCATACTTAGGGTAATGAACTTGAGTCATCACTTTGAGATTCTAACAAAATCAAGCAAATCATTATATGTTAGTTCATCCTCCTAATCGACTAAAATATAAGTTAGAATTGATGTTGATTGCCAAAATTAATCTCTTACTCTCCTACATTCAAATAGCCCTGATAAAACATCTCTTGTGAGTGATGTACCGTAAAATCCAATTCAACACTTATTAAATCATGTTTACCAGGTTAGCTTTGAGCAATACAACATTGAAAGGGAGCGATAGGAAGTGTTGGTAGTCTGTAACGATAATCGTCAATTGTTATAAATGACAATTGCTAATGCATAGTTCAAGTTGTACTTGAAAAAAAATGATTTTAGAGATGAATAACTTACTGAATGAAAAATAGTCATCAATGAGTGATAAAATCTCTTTGTTTTGTTGGACGGTAACTTGGAACAATATTCTTACTTGTAAGGATCTCGGAAATGGAATTTCATTCTTACAATTGGTGTCGCATGTTCCTTCGTCGACTTTGCTCTTAAGCTTTCAAATCACGTCCTTAGCTTGTCTAAGGTGGCGTGGGTTGTTGCAAGTCATGCCATTGAGCTTTTTAGATGTGTGAATGCTTATGGAGGAGGCTCAATTTCAAAGGAGTCTTGGGGAAGGAACACAACAAAATAGTGTTTTAGGTTTTAGAATCTTGGGTTGCTTATGTACCGTGCTCTTTTATTCGGATTCGGACATCATCTGACCTCGCACATTGCGTAGTCTTGTGATGTTTTCCTTGGTCTTTCGCTTTTCTTTCTTCTTTCCTCATACAATTCTTATGTGCTTCAACTTGAACATAAAATATTCGATACTTAATATATGAGCATGTGAACTATTGTTCAATTGATCGAACTGGTTGAAGTGCGTACTAATCATTGAACAAATTTCTCACTGGTACGGTCCTGAATATATTGGTTGGTGGTGAAACTGGCAAAGTAGTTCGGGTGCGATTGAGTCATTGCTGATGGGAGTGGTGGATTGCTGCAAGAGGAAGAGGAGGAGGTGGTCATGAGGATGGTAAGTGGCTGAAGGTGAAGCAGTAAGAGCGGTGGTGGCAGCATGAGAATCGCAAGGTAATTATAATTTGTGTAGTAAAAAAATTCAAGTCATTCCTAGTTGCTCTGGAATGAAAGCTAATCCCCATGGGACCAAGATAGTTGTTCTTGATGAGTTTTTCAACAATTGTTGGATTAAGTATCCCATCAAGAGTGAATGGGAATAATATCCGTCGCCCACATCAATCAAACAACTTTCAAGTACATATACACATTTCTTTTCTTCTATCCACATCTTTACCAAGATCACTGAAAAAAGTTTTAGAGATCAACTTTGGTAATCATGATCTAAATGTGTGCTTAAGCAAAAATATAAAGCAAAGATTTGGTGTCAAAGATATCTTGATAATACAGCATTCCAGAATCCAAACAAAAGAACAGGTCAAAGATACACAAAACTGCATAAACAAAGAAAAGAAAACATCATGAATTCTTGTCCATGTGCTAATGCAACACATTAGTGGAATCCATACCTCATTGGTGGACCCAAAGTGAATTTTGGAACATGGATAAACAGGGAGGTTTTAAAAGATAGTGCAAAGCAAACTTGTGCACATTGCATAACTAAACTAAGTGTGATACATCAAAGAGATTTGAATGAAGGGACATGACATGAAAGTTTTTGGAAATGTCACAAAATCAATACAAAAATAGCTGCTGGATGATTCTTTAGATTACCGCCTAATTGACCCATCATATGCGGAGAAAACTTTAATTGGACTCAAATCACTTCGGTAAAAGAATGCAATTACCAATGAAAATGAGATAGTTACGCCACATCTTCAGCAAATCCACTATCAATACAACCAAATGTTGATACCAAACCAACTTCCATATACAAAACCACAATGGCGGGGAAAGACTATTCGACAGATTTTTTCACATGTCCAATCTGAAACATACAATCAACAAGAGTGGACTCACATAAGCAAAATCTTCGGAAATATTGGTTGTTGTTATAGCAACTTGAATATCACCAAGACAGTCAAGCTATATGGGCGGAGGATTAGGCTAGGTATATAGGTTATGCTCCAAATGCATTGCCATTTCATAGTTTAGTTTTTATTTTCTTAAAAAAAATTATGTTCGAATGCCTTTGGGAGGTAGTTGATTTAACAATCCTCTCAAAGTTTCTTGACCTTTCAGACGGAGCCTCTCACTTTTCTAGTTATGCTATTAAGTTTATTACTTGGTGTAGCATTGTTTTCTATGTCTTAGTCACTATGAAGTAGAAACCCAAGCTAGTGAGACCTATGGCTCTTAGTTTTATGCATTAGTTGGCATTTTCTTTCTTTTCATAGCCATGTTATTAAACCCATGAAATCCAATTTAATCATTTTGATTTAATTTCATACCTCTAAAACCTGATTAAAATGACGATTGCATCTTGATTTTTGCTCATTCAATGTCTCCACAAAAGAAAAAAAAGATGCATGTGAAATTCCTTTTGCATTTGCCTAATTGGTTTATCCATGAACAAGCGGCACTTAATTAGGGCTATGGCTCTTGGCTTTCTTATGTAATTCAGATAGTAAGTTTATTGTCGCACGTAACGACATCCCTGCCCTCAAATTCTGATCAGTTAGTGAGCATAAGAGAAATGGCAGTTCTTTCGGCTTTGACGCTGATTGCGGCTGTGGAGAGGGTCCGCTCCGATGCGTGTCGCCGGGTCCTCGTGCTCAATGTCCTTTCCTCCGGTTCAGCAATTTTGTACTTTCCAAAATTCTGTATTCATTTTTTTGGATGGATTCTTCCAATTTTGATCAGCTTATGTTGGACTCTAGATGAGGACGGGTTCCAAGGAAGGATGAGTTTCGTGTTTGCGTGTACTGCAAAATTTTTCGCTCTAATTTTTTTCTCCGTGGATTGAGTAATGCATATCGGGGATGGCTATAAGAGGTTACGATTAGCCTAGATGTTGGGGTCTTTCGTATTAGATGAAAAAAGATGCCCAAACCAATTCTAGGGCTGTTGATCCTTATGGTCGTGTGCACTCATGGCATCACCAAACGGGCAAAACAAAACCCCCCGAGTGGCGAACATTGGGGACACCAACCGGCGATGTTTCGTAGGGGCAGGTCCAGCGTAATTTGCATGCGCATGCCCTACCCCGACACAATATAAAAAATATACATTATATATATATAACTCGAATTACTAATTATTAATAATTTACATGACTAAATGCCCAAAATAATTACGGAATACATCAAAATGTTAATTGGCCCACTTTGTTTTCATAATGGGAGCGTCCATGCCTAAGCACTACCGCACCACGAAGTGAGATCCCTTTTTTCATCTTTTTTATGATGATTATAATAAAGATCATCATAGTCACATCCTGTCCCGGCGAGGCGACACTCGACGAGGCCGTCCTCGCCCAAGCAAGGATGGGCCTTGCCCAAGCCAGATCCAACAAGGCCAGTTCGTTAGCCATGGCCAGTGGCCATCGCCTGTCGGCCAACCACCACCCAAAGGAAGAAGAAAAAAAGGAAAGAGAAAAAAAAAAAATAATAAAAGAAATCAAAAAATTATTATAATATTATTAAAAATTATACAATTCAGCGTTAGCAGTGCCACATCAGCGCTTGACGTCCATGTGAGCAAAATGCTGTCAAAATTAGCCAAAAGGACTGAATTAATGTTAAATCAAATCGTTTATGACTAAATTGACACTAATTTAAAATATTTATCACTATATTGATACTATTAAAAGGTTTATGATTGAATCGGCACCTTGTCAAAAGGTTTAGGACTAAATTAGCACCATTAAAAGGTTTATGACTAAATTGACACAAATATATAGATTGTAGACTTTTTTGATTCTTTTCCCTTGTCCTCATGGTTTTACCAATTGGTTTGACATTCAATGTTGGGCTTTGTATATGCTTTTGAGATATTTTTGCCCGGTTTTCTCGGTTGCTTGGACTCGAGTGCATCACTTTGTGGGTCTTTTGTGGCAAATTAAATTCCTCTAGGAGCAGCTGCATTTTCTACTCACTTTTCTAAATTTCTGATAATGCTGTTCCGGAAGTAAATCCTTGAGATTTTAACTGTGACATAAAGTTTTTTGGCTATGTCTAAATTATGAGAAAAGGAAAGAGACATGGTTTGTCCAGTTTGAAGAAAATACAAAAAGCTCAACTCTCAGGTTAGCAATTTAAACAGGTAATGCTGTCTTTGGTTTGTTTGGGGCTATGTATGGGTTCGGCTTTAATTTAATTCGTGGCATCTTTTAGCAAATTCAGTGGCCAGTATTAATTTCTACGTCAAAAGCTGGCAAGGCCTAATTGCAGAGAGCAAAAACCTTTACGTTGTAGGTGATTACAAACAGTTCTCACGAATCAAAAAGCCTCGGTGTAACTTTTGCTTTATGTTAATTGTGTGGTCAAGATATGAGAGTTCAAATCTGCAAATTTTTTTTTCCCGGATTGAAGGCATGTGCGTCTGTCTATTTTTGTTTTGCTTTTGTTTTTGATACCATGCAAAAGTAGGGATTAGGTTGTTTAACTAGTTTATCTTTCTTCAGTATTAGGCAAGTCATTTCTGGCCAATGCCACATGGCCTATGTTCATTTATGAGAGGCTTTGAAAACTTACTGTCTCATACGGCAAGTGGGTTGTCCCACAATTGTCCTTTGAAGGTCTTAATCATCTTAAAATTTTCTGTTTAGGAATGCTAGTTCACGTTTTACTAACTGAAAAAGTGCAAAGGTTAACCATCATGAGACGGAACAAACATTAATATGGAAAATAAGTGTAGATTGAGACCTGCTTATCCATGTATATTTGGAACCCGAAACACGAAAATAAGCACATAAACCATACTCCGTGAATTTCAGGCTAGTGATTGATGCTTGTTGTCTTTTCTTTTGTGATATGGTAATTTACTCAGCTACTGGATGAAATTCAATCACTAGTTTTCAAATGCAAAAGGGGAAGTTCGATGAGTTGGTTGAAGACTAGGGCATTAAGATTTTGGTTAAAACCAAAGGCTCTGATGCATGGTGTTGGAACCAAGATGGACTTTGTAGATGACAAACCTAGGTAACTGCGCTGCAATACATCATTTCCCCTGTCATGTACAAGTCCATAGTCCATATATGAATTGATCATCCAAACTTTAAGAGGCTTGCCATAATTTACAAATTATATTCCAGTCTAGATTTGACGTTATATGGTGTAAAGGAAATTAGTTTAGCAGCAACTTAATTTGCACATCATGTCTGTCGAAGTTGTTTTTAGGTGCTAGTCCTAGCACTATTATACACATTTCATGGAAGAAACATTGAATATGTTTCGGTCCATATGTGTCCAGGTGCTTGTGCAAAAGGTCTAACCATATGTATAGTCGGTTGACTCTTTGATATGATAGTTCAGTTTTTCAAGAGAGAAATTTGGCTACATCTTCTGTCTGTGATGACCGCTTTGGACTAGATGCTCCTGCATTTCGCCTCCCAGCGTTGACTAGCTTCTCTGCAGGTTTGAATTCCTATCTTCATCAATCCAAGTACTTGGTGAGTGAGAGTCCTTCATGACGACAACTAGTTCAGACCAAAGCATATCCGAGGACATGGCGAACACCTTTTGTCGCTGTCAACGGAAAATTGTTCAGCTAATCACTGTTTTGTCTTAATTACGAGGCGTGTAATCCGAAATGCGACAAAAATTTTCCTTGAAACTGTTACGCCCTACTTGAACATGAGTAGATAAAGACAAATGGAAAAAGGAAATCAGCTCAAATTCCGTGAGGTGTTTCTAATGGTCCCCCATCGCACCACGGCTGTCATTCATTCTCCCACCCATCGGAATTTCCACCGCTGACGTGGAAATCAAAATCTCACCCAGCAATCAGGAAATTACACGTGGCGTCGCTGACAGTGAAAGACTTTGTTGACTCTGACCTCTATTTGGAAAGAGCTAATTCTTTCATTTGCAATCCTTCGAAAAAACTTTCCTCTTCAATGTGCAACCGTAGGAAAAGCATCCCTTCACATTACTAAAGTATTTGAATATTACTTTGCGCTGTCACATCATTTTATGCTTACGAAAATATCATTTGTTTACCCAAATATCCCTGCCCAAGTCCTGAATTTCCCATTCCTATCCAACCAAACCAGAGCATGAGTGAACTGCTGTTGTTTAGTTTTTGAGCATTATGACACTAAGTTATTGGGTCTAGGACATTCCCGTGTCAGCTCCTCTCCAAGCTTGCTCACATCGCCATGACAGCATACTGGAGTAGGGATCATTCTCACGGCATAATGGGTTCGGTGAGATTGAAGTCTTCCTTGGTCCAACTCCATCCGAAATGTGACATTCTTGAAAGGATGGTGTACAAGAACAAGAACCAGCATTGGCATTGCTCCTATTTCTAGTATCTTTTGAAGGTTCCTTTTTTCCTCCCGCCGTTTGACTTGTGTCATGACCTATTCTCAAACTCGTTCTAATTAGTCAAAAAAGGAAATGGAATCTAAAAAATGTCTTATTTGAAGGAATGAAAGAGAAAGATTAAAGTTAAGAAGACGATGAATGATTCATGGATCTTAAGTGCTTATTGGTGGTTCTATTTGTGCAGCCTAAAAGGTTTAAACCAATGCACTCACAATCTCTCTTGTGACAAGCCAAAAATCAACTTTTGTGAAATTTTTAAATAGTGAGAGTATGCTTGTTTCAGGTAAGAAGGGATTTGAGGCTTTTGCAGTCGGCTAATCTGGAGGAATTACTAAGTTCTTTCTTTAAGTGATACCTAGAAAGAAGCCAAAGCAGAAAGTTAATCTTTTAGAAAGGTGCACCAGGCTTTCTTATAACATTGTGGGCATAGGAGTTTTTCGCTTTAAATTTTGATCTACCCTTAGCTTTTAGTTTGCGCCTTAAGAGGTGATCAAGCATAACTAGTTTAGATTACTCTCATGTTTCCCATGTTTCTTGCGTATGATCTTCTAGCAATTTTCAGCGGCTTGCTACATGCATTGCTTCTGATACTTCTAATGTCTTTACAATTCTGTACTTTAGTCTAAAGTGGAGGAAGTGTAATGTTGGGAAGCCTAATTTCATCAAACAACTTCATGGCGTCGCATAACTACCGTCGCAGGTATTATCTGATCATTCTCCATTTTGACCCCTTCTTTCTTTTTGACTGGATTCGACAAGATTCTCCACCTGTTTGCGATCAATTAAGCTCAATGCTATTATCAAAAACAAATTTTGAGCCAGACCTGAAATTAAGCTGAATATTGGACTCTCCTTCAACCTCCAAAGAAAATGTTACTTGTTCGCATTCGCTTACTTTCCTCTCTATATTATTGGATATCTTCAATGTGCTACGTTTCTGTGCAGATGGTTGAACCAATGTTGAAGGCAGCTTGGTATCCTTCTTTTGTTGTCAAGATACAACAATTTCTCTTGCATCTTAAAATTGGCATAGGCAGAAAAGAATATTCATTTTATGGATAGATGTATAATTTTTTCTTTTAAGTTTTCAGTAGCTACCAAGTCATTTTCAATCACTCTAGATGGACATTCATTAAATTTATGTCCTTGCTTATGCTTCTAAATTATCAAAATTGATATTTGTAATCTCGACTTTAAAAAAGTGAGATATATATCTTACTTGCTCGATCATTTTTCAAGGGATTTTCTATGAAAATCCCGCCATTGCTAGCATGTACCAGAGTACTGGTTCAGCATTTATGTATTACTTCCTTATTCTACTGTTGAGGTAGTTCAGTCTGGTTTGTTCTTTTGGCCTTTGAGAACGTTATGGTAATTTACGTAGGTTACCCATTCATGTGCTGATTTGACGATGACATTGCTAGATATGTCTTGTTCCAATCACTAGCTTGTTGAAGCAATTGGTGTGGGTGGAGGCATGATAAGAATTTAGATTTCAGTTTCCTAACTGGAAGCTATTTACCAAGTTTGACTCATTTGCGTTCAACTGTAAATCATATAGGAATCTGCAATTAATGCATAATTTGGATCTGAATTGAGCTAATTCACTGTGTTTTAACTTTATCAAGAGCTTTAGTCATTTGCTATGTTATGATCAAACTGATAAAAGGTGTAATTGGAAATCAACTTGATGTCGCTCTAGATCTAAATCTATTTTTTCTTAGTAGAAAGAAAATTCGGAGGATGGTCTAAAGCTTCTTGGAATTGCAAAAATTGAACTGTCTCCTTTTCTTTTCTTTTTAAGTAAGCAACGTTAGTCATGTGACATCCAATCTAATTTTCTTTTATTTTTTTTGGTAAGCAACTTTAGTCACGTGATATCCAATCCTCTGGTCATTTCACAACTATTACAACTCCGTTCATACATTTAGAGATTGTGTGGCTTCCCGTTTTAAGAGTGCAAGTTTGAGAATCATTGGACATTGAAGGCGTACTCTTTAATACTTAACGTTGTCTTCCTTTGATGGGGGCGCAAGTGCGACATGAGAGTCCTTTTTTCAGCACTTTCAGAACCTTTGAACAGTTTACTATACTCTCAAAACGATTTCAATCTGGTTTAGTCGATCGGATATCTTTAGAAAAAGTTATAGAAAGCTGACAAGACACGTGATGTGGAATGCTTATCATCAGCATACCACATATCACACAACACCGTCATTTCATTACTTTGCAATGGATAGTTGACAAAGTGGCTTGCTTGAAATCACTCCAGAGGCACGGTGAACAAATTGGAAGTGTCAAAAAGCTCCTTTTTTTTTGGAACGGTTAAAAAGCTCATTTCCCTGATTGAAAATAGCGTCAGAAAGAATCCCCGCGAAGGTAGTTCATCATAAGCTCCTGTTAACAATTTTAAGTCAAGGTAGCTTGTAATGGTATTTGGTAGATGCCCTTAAATTTTGGATTTGCTCATATAATCAAGAACAATGCACTTGAATAGATCCTATATTGTGTTTGAAGGTGCTGCTACGAACCTCTGTTTTAAAGATTTGTTGATAAAGATCTGAACTTATAAGTTTCTATATTACGTGAATTTTGTGTTTCCAGTTTGTATGATTCCCATGGCATTTCATCCTATGACCCTAGCTTGGTTAATATTGACATTTCTTAATTGCTGTAGCCATATGAATTTGACGTTGGCTAATCAAGAGAGGGGAAAAGTACTTCATTGTTTTAAGGCATGCAAGTAGGAGGCTAGGTATAGGTAATATATATTTTTGTTTATTGTAACGTGACATAGCTTTGTCTACCATGGGAAACGATTCTCGAGTAGCTGTGTCTAATTTTCCTATCCGGAACCAACTAAGGAGGTAATGCCCAATAAGTGATTCATGTATTAACTGGCAGAAGAGTTGCCGCATCACTTTTGCCTAAGAATATTAGTGAAGTGCGATAGTGAGAGCATTAGGGTACATGAAACGATGTGCAGATCTTACGGAGTAAATGGCAGAAGCTAGGTTCCAGCTGTGCATCAGCGGATGATACATGGAGTGGCAACACGGCTTTCCTCCACTTGCCTCTCCTTGTTATTATGTTCTCTTTTAACTTTATCCCAAACCTTCCTTTTCAACTCAGAGACTACTAAGGGCCTGCATGATAACATTTCTATTTTTCCCAATTTTTTTTTTGTTCTCCTAAATAAAAAAAGAACAGAAATCTATTTGATAACGCCATTTTATTTTTCTATTCCCCGGAATAGAAAAATGGCTGAGAATAGATTTGGAATAGAAACAAGAAACAAAAAAAAAAAAAAAAGTAGCTTATTGTTTCCAGGAACAATTTCTAAAAATAAGTTTATTTTTATTTTTATTTGTTCTTCTTCTTTGTTGCTTTGTCATCGTCGATCATGTGCCAATCGTCGGCCACCTCCTGCCGCTCGTAGGCACCGTCGGCAGCCGATCGTCGGCGACGTTACCGCCGCTTGTAGCCCACCGGCCATCGCCCATGGCCCACCGGTCGGCGATCGTCACCATCCGTCGATAGCCTGTGGTCGCCAATCATCACATGACCGTCACTGTCGCCGCAAGACCGCCGACCGTCGCTGTTGACCGCTGCCGTTAGGACCGCCGCCCACAGCTCACCGACCACCGCCCCCTCCCGCGACCGGTGGGCTGTGGGTGGCAATCCTGTGGCAGCGGTCGGCGGGGACGGTTGGCGGTCGTGCGGTGGTCGTGCGACGGCCGTGCGGCGGTCGTGCGACGGCCATGCAGCGGCCGGGCGGCGGCCGAGCAGCGATCGTGCAGTAGCGAGCGGCAATCAGTGGTCTGTGAGTAAGAAGAAGAAACAAATAAATACAAAAATTTATAAATTTTTACTAAACGCATTTCTATTCTTTTTCTATTCCAAGAATATAAATTTTATATAATTACCAATCACCTTACTTTACTTAGAAATTGTTCCCAGAGTAGAAATAAAAAAAAACTATTTATGAAAATAAATAGTTTCTCAGAATAGAAACGTTACCATGCGCAACCTAATAATTTTGCCCTGAGCTAGCTAGCCTATGAAAGCAGAGGGGTTCACGAGATCCTGCCAAGTGCACACGGTGCATCTGCCCTCGATGCACTTGGTGTTCTCGGTGCATTGGCCTTCGTCTCTCGATTGCACGTATATGTCAAACCACTCAAACTGTCCGGGCCACGAAAAGCCGCAAAAGAAAAGGGTCCCGCCGATGAAGTTCGATATGAACGAGAATTCCCAGCTGTCCTTCACCTGACGGGCTCCCAGATCGTCGTCCTTCGATTTGCAGTAGACGGTGAGAGTGGTTCCGGCCGGAAAACCATTCTCGATCTCCACGTGCGTCCTCTTCCAAATGCTTCCGACGCAGCTACTCATGAAAAAGGAGCAAACGAGGAGGAGCGCAACCAATAGCTTCGTCATTGGGGGCAGGAGTTGGTCCGAATATGGAATCTGGCACTCAGATTAAACACCGATTCTCAGTGATGAATGACCTCACGAACGAAACAGGGAAAACAGGGGGAAGAGAGAGGGAGGGAGAAGTGGAGCAACGAAAGCTGACCTCACAAGCGTGTTCTCCGGAAGTATCTCCGTCCGACGTTCCGGCGGCGGGCGGCGACGAAACAGAAGGCGCACCCCTCTGCCCCTGTTTCTCCTCCTTCCTTTTCTTCCCTTGCGTCTCTCAAGCTCCAAATGCCGTGGGAATGCTCTCTTAAATGTCTGGAGTTGGAGTCCCTCCTCAGCCGCAGTCCAACTTTGGATGCCATTTTTGCACTTGCAGAGAGAACCTCTGCAAGTCCAAAAATGGTTAACTTTAACTTGGCTTCCCAGAACGAGAACTTGGTGGAGAAGATGGGAGAGAGATGGAGTGGAGTTTACAGACTACTATTATTGATAATTCACTAATTCAGACAGACCATCGTTTCTTTTTCAGGGCTAAAACTGCACCCCCACTTCATTTTGCCAAAGTGGGTTTCCTTTCAATAACTCGAAAGGCTACGATTTTATAAGAAATCAAATCGCAGTATAAACTATGCATATCAAAAGTTTTTACTGAATTTAATAAACAATATGGTTTTAACTCATTTTCTTAATCACATTCAGCTACATCAAATAAGTTATCGCATATTAAATACAAACCCACATGGTCGTCCTAGAATATGTGTACTATTCCAAGTTTAATAAGTATTGTGAAACTACATAAATTACATGATTTTCTTTTCTTATTCTCAGTTAAGATAGATTCGGTTAAAATAAAATTATAGCATTTAAATGTATATTTAGATTGATATCCTCTTCTTGATATTCAATGAAACAATACTTGTTGATGATGAACGTGAGAGAGGCATGGCGAAGTCCCGTTGGGTTGCTAACGAGCATGGACGTGATGAAGGATTAAAGAAAACTCAATGTTTGCACATTTGCCATTTGACATTTTATAAATAAATAAATAAAAAGTTAATTTCTATTGGTGGTACCTTCGCAAAGGAGGCACGTGGCCAAACGGTAGAAAATATCCTGAGCGCCACGTATTTTCTTCTTTTTGCTTATAGATTTACTTACAATTGATATTTATCTCAAAATAAAGAAAAAAATTATTTCTCATGATATCTCACCTCCTCCTCCGTCCAGTAACCGGCCCGCGCGCGCGTTCCTTTGTGGACGCAAATCGAGAAACTATTTGAATACTCAGAATTAATTACAGGAGGATGAAAGTGACAGAAAGAAAGCCCGTCAACTTCAATTTTTTTCTTAAGGAAAAAAATGATGACGCATTTTTTAATTGAAAAGATTAAGCTTCTACGTATTTATTATCTGATGACTAACTTCCATCCAAAGCTGTGCAATTCCGTCCTTACATCGCAATAAATGAATTCGCACATGGGTTGCTTTGCAAGACTAAAACCTACGACATGCAACTCGCATCTGCAAAATAAATGAATTTGTCAAAACTACAAACAAATATATTATTATATATGCTTATAATTCCTTAAGAAGAGAACCTAAACTAGACTGGGGTTGAACGTTGCTGGAAATTCAAGACGAAACCGATACTCAGTTTTTCAATTGAAAATTTGGTAGTAAATTAAAGCGAGCCGATGTGGTCATACCGATCGGCATTTAGTGTCTCACTGCTTCTTCAGTGATCGAGTCATTTGCAACTGATAGAACGCTAACTTTCCTCAATGCACCATCTAGTCGGCATCAATGCCTTTGCCGGTGGAGCCGTGATGATGGATGAGAGACTTGTCAAGGCCAACGCAATTGCGGGGATGTTTACTGGAATATACGGGGTTGTCGTTGCCCGCGACCTTCCAAAATCCAGGACCCGATCGCTTTATTTGACCTTATGCTGTGTCTTTGTACCTCCTCTCTCTGATGCGGTTGTGGCGACGGTTGGTGATCGTGCGACGATCGTGCGGCGGCCAGGCAGCGGCCGAGCGGTGATCGTGTGGTAGCGAGCAGCGGTCAGCGGTCCGTAAGTAAGAAAAAAAAGCAAATAAATACAAATATTTATAAATTTTTACTAAACGCATTTCTATTCTTTTTTTTATTTCAAGAATATAAATTTATATAATTACCAATCACTTTACTTTACTTAGAAATTGTTCCGGAGTAGAAATAGAAAAAAATTATTTCTGAAAAGAAATAGTTTCTCGGAATAAATACAAAGATCATGGTCTATGGTCCTAAAGCAGCACCTTAAAAGGCCACCACCGTGGAATAGTCTGAATAGAGGTTGGAATCCGGGCATCGAAAAATATTCCGACCCCATTGGTCAGCCCGTCCACAACAGCTGCTGGAAAAAGCAGAGAGAGTGACGCTCTGATGCAAAATCCATGGCAATCGCAGCATCAGAGAAAGCACACTCTCTTTATACTCATCGGGGACCACCAAAATTCACTTTCCTATCTTAACAATCACTTTTCCCCGGACAAATACAGCACCAGCCCACATGCCTAATCTTTTATACCACAGCACCCTCTACTACTTCATCAATAATGGTCAAATGTCTTTTTACACGAAAAGACATTCAGCTATATCAAAGGAGAGTGACGTTCTGATCATCAATAATGATCCAATAACGGTGCCGTGGGGTAATTGAAATGTACTTTTTAAACAGTAGATACAAGTGACCGACCCCAAAAAAAAAAAAAAAAAAAAGAATAGTAGATACAAGTGAAAAATGATAGAAATAATAAATTTAAGAATTCATGTAAGTAAAAGATTAAATATCAAACATGAACATGATATTTTGATTCTTGGATTTTCAAAGTTCTTTAGATGTATCTGGTTTGTGGTAAATATTATTTTCATTTTTAATGAGTTAACGGAAGATATTTTCCTTGTAACAGAAAATGTTTTCCCATCAAAACTTAAATCCAAGAGAATGATTTCCTATTTCAAAGAGCTGGAAAACGTTTTCCAGAATAATTTTTCCTATTCTTTGAGTTATTGGTTAATGAAAATTTTATTCTTATAAAAATGATTTTTTTAAATCAATTTTTAATTATTTTTATTTTTTTTTTTAAAATCACATTTTTTTCCCTTCCTCTTTCCTTTTCTTTTCTATCATTTCCTTTTTCCTTCTTCCTTCGTTGGCTGCGTGCCATGGGAAGAGCTAGCAATCGACCATGATATGGGCTAATGAGCTTAAAGCTCAATCGATCTAGGTGAGCTTGAGTTGGCCGAGATTGCCAAGCTCGAGGCTCGCCAGATCCAGGCAAGCTCACAGCTCAGTCGAGGCCGGCAAGCTCACAAGTTGCTAGATCCAAGTAAGTTTGTGGCTTGCTTGATCTTGGCGAGCATAGACTCTGCTGAGGCTAGTGCGCATGTGGCTCACTCGATCCCGGCAAGCTCAACCTTTATCAAGGTAGACAAGCATGCAGCTTGCCCAATCCGATGAGCTTGAGCTCGCCTGTGGCTGTCGTCGGCTAGTCACGGCGGAGGAAGTTAGATAAAGAAAAGGAAAGAAAGGAAAAAGAAAAAGAAAAGAAAAATTCGAATTTTTTTATAAAAAAAGATAATAAAAAAATAAAAAAGACAAAAAGTAAAAATAATTAAATATTCAATTTTTATAAAATTAAAAAAATTAAATATTCGATTTTTTTAATCAAAAATAAAGTTATGAGATTGAAATTATTTTTCAATAAAGTCCGAACATCAAAAAATATTTTCGATTTATATCACCAAACAAAGTAAAATTAATTGTATTCCTAGAAAATACTTTTTAGGAAGGCTTTTTCTTTTATCATTGAGTTTTTCATCAAACAAATGCACTTTAAGTTTAAAAATTAAATTCGCTAATCTCTCTTGATTTTGATTTTGATTTTGATGTCAAATAAACAAAAAAGAAAATCAAATTACAATGTGATGTAGGGAGTAGAATGAATATAAATTCAATAACAGTTCTTGACGCGATACAACATAAGACACTTTTTCTTCTTCCTTTTTTTTTTCACAAGTAGGAACTTATTTGAGAACCAACATTTTCGATGTTTCTTTTTTATTTTGAAAAAGAATAAATATTTGCAATAACATTAGGAATCTCTTTTAAGTGATATTACTTTCATACTTGTTATTTTATGTTAGCAGTAAATTTTCCTCGGAATAATTTTGCCCATTGTTTTCTTTCTTTCTCTTCCGTGTGAAGGAAAACCCACTTTAATGGAAGTGGACCCAATCCCAAGTTGACAATTTTCATTCAGCTTTTCTTAAAAAAAATTGAAATGGCCAGCTAGCTTTTCTCTCTCCTCCCCCTTTTTTTTTTTGGGTCAGATCTCTCCTCCCCTTCGACCTACCATTTCCTCTACAAAAAGAGAAGGACCAGACGCTCCGTCCCCTAACTCCACCAGTCCACCTTCATCCTCAACGCCTTGCCCTTGCCAACTTGCCAAGGTCTCGCTATTCGCCCCTAAAGGAGCCGTCACCCAACTCGAGCAAAACCGCCCTCCCAAGGACATGATCCTCCCCCTCGAAGACCGCGTTGAACCTCCGCAACGAGTCCTTCACGTGGTTCATCGACGTCTCCGGCGGCGGCGGCGAGGCCAGCACCTTGCTCCACCCCATCTCCTCGTAGTTCGCGGCATTCTGCTTGGCCTCCGCCTCTTTGGTTCACCACCCAATCCTCCCCGAGCAGGTACCTGAGGCTCGACTGCCGGACCTTGACGACGACGTATGGGAGGGGTTGTTGTATTCATTTCTTAAATGAAAACCTAATCACATCTCTCTTTCATCGCTTCTCATTCTCAGCCTCTCCCCTCTCGCACATATAAAATTCTTCCTCCCACAGTCATTCCAAGTCTTCTTTATTCGCTTTTGCTTGAGTTTAGTGCTCATCAATTTCATGTTTCAGTGCTGAATGTCACATCACGTGTCAAGCAAGAAACCCAAAAGAATAAGAAGTGAAGAGACAGAGCTAGACGCTATGAGAATTCTTGATGATGGCATCCCAAGACGTGGTTCCTTTCATGGGCTTGTCTAACTTGTGCTTGGAGATGGCTGCTTCGTTTCTTTGCGTTGGATAATAAAGTTCAAGCACTTCAGGCTAGGAATATCCGTTGATTGATCAAATAAAGGTCCAAATTTTTTGCGTGAAGATAATGGGGATTACTGTATTTCTGGGCTAATCAACCCTTTCCTTTGGGAGATTCTTGAGCTTTGCATTACTTCCAATCTACTTCGGCTAAGCGAAAGCTTCATTGGTTTCATCGAACCACCTAGGAACCGAACCAAACCGGTCGGTTCGCTCGAGCTCACGGTCCTGTCTTTGGTTCGGTCTAGTTCCTGGTTTCTAAGTGAGATCGGATTTGATTGGGAATCGATCACCCTTAAAATCAATTAAACAAATTAACCTTCCTTTTTAAGGATGACGACTTGTATCATGACATTGCTCATTGTAATATGGCTCATTGTAATAGACTATTCCATGTCTCCTATCAATATGTGCATTTCATCACTGAGTAGGGCATCATATCAATTCAACAAAATAACTAGGCTACCCCTAAAATCAATTAAACAAACTAGTAAAGAAAGCATATAAGGCATTCAAATTTAGTCTACCCCACTATATGAAAAGTGGTTGTGTTTTGCCCAAAAAAAAAAAAAAAAAAAAAAGCGAAAGAACTTTACCCAAAAGGATATGTCAAAAGGAAAATCTAGACGTGCAATTACTGGATTTGAAAGGTTGCAAGCAATGTAAATTTGTGAGGAAATTAGAGAAATAAAAAAACGTGCTATCATTAATTTGTGGGAGTGTTCGTTACAAAGATCATAAAGTGAGCTTTTATATCCCACTAAAAGCAGTTACCACAGACGGTTATAGATTTTGAATTCGAAAATAACTTCCTAATCTTTAATGTAGTTATAAGAAGTTACGATTACAGCCTCTTATTATCTATAACGATAATCTACAGGAAGCGTAACGGTGCAGTCATTAAGCTTTTTCCCATTTTTTTCCCGATCTCAAAAGCAGAGGACAGTCGCCGCTCAAGAAAAGCTCTCTCTCTCGCTCGCGTTCGCAGAGCGAGTGACGAGAAAGCGAGCACTGCCGGCGATGCCCACGGTTGAACGGGTCGGAACGGGTCGGGCAGCCCGAGGCGGCGGCGGCCGTGACGCACCATCATCACGCCCTCGAGTGTCGCGGCCTGGTTGGGTCGTCATCGTCTGGACAAGGTACCGTCTCTGTTTGCGCGGACGCTTTTTCTTGGATATGGGTGTCTCTGCCTCTGTCTTGTCCGTGCGGTAAAATTGAAAAGTTTTGAGTTTTTCGGATTCTGGGTGGGATTACCGTGGAGAAAAAGGCGAGGCTTTTGCGGTTTCTCATCGTTCATTGTCCATTATGAATGCTTTGGTTTCTGAAAGTCTGATTAATTAGGTCGGGCTGAGTCACCAAACTGAGACTGAAACGGCGTTTTCTTTGATTTTTTTGGTGGCATATTCCTCATCGTTCGAGTTGGTCGTGACCGCCTCGCCGCCGGAGATGCCATTCCTTAAGCCGGAGAAGCCCGCGGTTAGAAACCGCCACGGTTAGTTTCCTATCCACTCATTTGTGTGCTCATTCTGTTGGAATGGATGCCGTTTTGTATCACATGTTTCGGCGACATTGAAGTCGCCGGTGAGGTTCGGTTATGGCCGGCGAGGGACGGCCGGCGACGGAGTGATTGGCCGGCGGTGACCAGCGTTGTCGTGCTAAACAATGGACGCCGGGTGGTGGCTCGGCAATGGCCTGAGCGCCGGCAAGGGCTCATGGTAGAATGGTGGGATTCGGTTGAAGAGGAGGTTCGCAGGGAAGAAGTCGTTCTCGGGGAGAAGATGATGGACGGTGGAAGGGAAGAGAAAATAAGGAATAATGGAAAATAGGAAAAGAAAAATAAAAAAAGGGGAGATACAGAAAGAAAAAAGGAGAAAAAATTAGATAAGACGAGGATTGGTGTAAGTGGGCTTAGTTTAGTTTAATGAACTTCGGGCTTAATTAGACTTGACGGATCTTGGACTTAAGTGGTTTTAACATATTCAGGCTGGTTTTAGTCTTAGAGGTGTTTGGGCTGAGTTTTTTTAAGCAAGATGGGCTTAGTGTTTTTTTTATTACAACAAATGGGCTTGGTGATTTTCTTTTTAAATGGGCGCGTTTTGAATAAGCCGGGTGGTGGCTCGGCAGTAAAATTAAAAAAATCTGAGAATGTTGAGCGGATTTTAAAGGGGAAAAGGAGGGGAAAGATTAAAATGGTTAAAAAAATGGGAATGTGAGTTTTAGAGAAGGAGAGAGACGATAATGATAATAATAACGATAAGGATAGTGATAATGATAATAGACAGAGAGCGACCACGTCGGACAAGGATATGAGATCTCCCCGCTCGAATGGGGAAATTCGGATAATTTAATAATGCATTTTCCCTGTCCGAAAAGATAAAATAAAATTAATTAACGCCTAGAAATTCACCGGATCTTTTATTTTTCCGTGGATTTTTTATTCTCTCTTTTGGCTGACGATTTTATTGGCGCATTTGACTAATGGACTAGTGTGGAGAGTGACAAATCTCGCACACGTCATAAATTATTTTTTTTTTAATTTTACGCAATTTGCTGTTAGTTACAAACTCATATAAGTATTCAGGTATGACGGAGCCATGCCACAGCACCAAGAGCGTGAGCTATGCCGAAATTGGTGGACCCCACCGCCGGGACAGCTGCCTTCGAGAAATCCTTCACGAGGCGTTCGCTGGCGTCAACATGTCCTGTTGAAGAGATGATTGGGATGACATGCTTGTAGCTATCTCAATTTTATATATATTTGGGAAGAAGTGTTATTAGGCTAATGTTATGAGAGAGTTTAGTTGCATTACGTGGTGGTTCTCGTAGTCAACTGCAAGACATTGTCGGAAATACTAGCTAAGGAAATTTGCACCTCTAATTTGCACTTATTTCGTCAGTGACCCATTTTCGACCCACCTCCGTCGCTAGCCTCCAAGCCGCCTCTGCCACTCGCCGCCGTGGCTCACCTCCGAGTCGCCTTCCCAGCCCCCCTCTGCGGCTCGCCTCTGCCGCTCCCTCAAAGGTCGACGAGCTTCGTCACCCACCTCCGCAGCTCGCCCACGAAATCGGAGGTGTCCGGGCCGACGCCCTGTGGTTCGGCCTCCATGGCGTCAAGAGTGAGATCGTCGGATCTCACCCTCTCGAATCCGCCTACCAATCGGTAACCCCCATTTTTTTCTCCCTTTCCGTTGGTGCGGGCGGGGGACTTTCTATTCGCTCTTTGTACTGCCCTCTCGTCTCGGGGATGTTGGAATTAAGCGGCATTTTCGCGTCGATGTTGGTATCCTGAATTGTTGCTCATCAAGAAGATGTAGCGACCGATCATCGAGACGAAACGAGGCGTTTTCAGCTGTGTGCATAGCTGGTTTTTTTTATCATCATGACTCAGCATGATTTTATCATCATGACTCAGCAAGCGTGCATTAATTTTTTTTTTGTTTGCTATTCTAACGCAGGCAGTAATTGCGGATGGTAATCCAGTAGTTCCCATAGGCAGATGTTATTTGGTTTCTGAAATTCTATTTCCAGTTGCAGTGCCCCTTGAGGCGTCTCCTATGGTTGCCCTTTGGGTCTTGTGGGATGATTTTGTATTGCTGTTGCCATTGTTGATATTGATATCACTGATAGGCAAGCTATTTCAAAATTCAAAGGTTAGTCATCGGTACCATAAAGCCACAATCTATGTTAGTTTTGTTACCGAGTCAGTTCCTACAGATGTACTTGTCCATGAACAAATAGAGCTTTGACTAATATCGACTGTCATTTAAAGGTGGAATTTCCTAAATTAGCAGTGATACTTTCAGAGGTTATTTTTGAAGATCAACATTCTAAATATCATTGCTATAGTCAGGAGACTTGTGATTGGACAGTGGCGAAGTTCGTTGTTTATCTCTTGAAATAATAAATTTGGTAGTGGTTGTTGCTTGTGGAAGAATTTCTCCGAGTAGTTATCCATAATCTTCTTTGGCTTATCTGAAAATGGAGCCATTAGTAGACATATGCTACTAATTTGTGAAGAAGAAACATCATCTCATATGTATTCTACCAAATCAGCAAATGTTTTGGACAGCCGACAGATTTTTTGGCATATTTGCCACCTGAGAAAGAGGTTGTGTTACGAGTCTGTTGCTTTGTTCTCGACCTTGCAGTCGTGGGAAGTAATAACATATTAACCTTTCTGGGAGAAGTTCTCTTTTGCTTTTATATTTTGTGGGTTCTGGGTTTGGTTGTTCCTAAAAGATCTGAAAGGCACTATCTTCTTGTGATATTGTAATACCCTATCTCCCATTTTGGAATATGCATTTCACAAGGCTAAGGCTTCTGCAAACCTGATGTCATATGATTGAGATAGCTTCTGTTTTTCTAAAACAAAGTTGAATTGTGCATCTTGAGTCCACAAGTACAAGAACAGTTCTCTGCATTGTTGCAATGCTTGTCGTGATTCTGCATTGAAGACTTGAAATCATATGCTATTGGTTTATTTCTTTTTGTTGATTGATTAATGTGGAGGCTAACCTTTTTTTTCTGCATGTTTTCTCTTTTGTACTCTACTCTTAAAGGAGAATGAAAGTTGGAGATGTTTTCTTTTAGTGTTAAATAGAAATATAACATGTCATTTTCTCTTTGAGTAAATAACATAGTGCATGGACAGTTGCCAAGTTCGCGTGTGCTACTTTGTGCTTTATCTTATTGACTAAAGTTCAAGATATCTTTAGATCTAGACCTTTCCCTTTCTGAAGTCTGAAATGTGACTTTGTGGCAGAAACAGCTCGAAACGAACCAGGAACTCTCGTTTTTAGGGCGATTCTTCTTGTATACTAGTCAGTTACTTGGAGTAGGAGTTGTATACATTGCATACCATTACAGTTTCCCGTTCTTTATAAGGAACTACAATGAGGATTGTGTGATTTCCAGCAATTAAGACACTTCAAAATGTGGCTGTTGCCTCTTTCATGTTTACGTTGTCATATGCATTTGTTGTTTTCTTTCAATTTTAGGTATACCCTCTCTGGCTTTGCCCACACAGGCTCTATAAGCTCCCCATGAAGACCCAAGCTGACTGAAAAGAAGTTCTGGAGGATGTTCGATGCTGGCCTCTACGAGCACTGTAGGAGGAAGTACAAAGCTGTGGGAACCTTCATGAGTGTGTACTACAAGTCCAAGAAGGGAAGGAAGACTGAGAAGGAGGTGAAGGAAGAGGAGCAAGCACACCTTGAAAAAGCTTATGCCGAGGTCGATCGGCCTGCAGATTAACGAGGATGGAGTGTTTTTGGATTTGCAGGGATTTCTTACTTCTGTGTCGGTCATCTTTCGATTTCCTTCCACCCTTGTTCGTGAGACTGGTTGGCGTTTTCTTCTTTTGTAACTTTATTTGTGGAGGATTGTTTAGTTTGAATTCTATTTTGGATGATCTAATTAGTTGACCCTTGCTAGATGGCTATCTATAACCTTATGTTTGCTCTTTTTCAATTTATAATATGACCTCAATAGTATGCTCACTTTAAATAAGAGAAGCATGTGCATATTCTAATTCTTCATAAATATTTCAATTTATAGGTTTTTTTAACAATTTTTATTTTATTTACTATTTTTAAATTTAATTTTATAGGTTTTTTCACAATTTTTATTTTATTTACTATTTTTTAATTTAATTTGAGGTTTTTATCCAATTAGCATGTAGCTTAAAGTGAGCGCGGGTTTTTTTAGAATATTAGTAGGTTTAAGCAATATGGGTCAGGTCGGATATGGATCGAGTATGGGTCATTATATTTACATTACAAGAATATGGGTCAAAACGGGTTAAATGGGTCGAATATGGGTCGACCCATTTTCGACCCAACCCACACCCGACCCGACCCACCCATTTGCCACCTCTACTTGGTAGGGCCAGCTCGACGCCAAAAGCATTTTCAAATGGTCTTCGGACTGAGCCCCTATAGACTTTTTGAACCAAACTTTGAAGTTTTTTTCGTAATAAAATTTCGTACACTTTTTGAGTCGAAGCCAAATTCTCCGATTTAATTACAAGTATCTTATTATATAATGAATTTTAATAATATAAATTGAACTACGAATTAAAGTTACATGATAGAAAAATTATTTCAACACATAGGTAAACCTATTGTGTTTCTTAATATATGCTAAGGGAAGTTAATTAGGTTATATGCAATAATGCATAACATTAACTTCATTTGATTGGAATATGTACGTGTATGGAATAATCAATATATTAATTTAAATTTATTTCCTTAAATAGAGTGATTTTAAATTAACCGGTTAACTTTTGAAATTGATTATAGTGGTTAAAATTCATGTAATTTGATTAAAAAAAGAAGTAGACAAAAGCTATTACCTTTTCATCTCATGTTTGGTTGTGGAGATTGGATGTCCCTGTTCCCGGTTGAACAGATCTGTTTCAAAGCAAGGGTAGGTGGCGTGACATTAGCACAAAGCACCTGATGGCACGATAGTAAGACAATATATTTTAGGATTAACCGTGGAGCTTAGAGAGTAAAGGAATGTTGAGGATTGAGATTTGTAATATTGAATGTCTCTTCTATAATCAACTTGAATTTTATTTCACTAGCAAGGTAATCTTCTCTATACATTATCATGATCAGTTGAACGAAAATAAAGTTCGATGTAGTTTCTCCTTTTATTTGAAATAGAAGCAATTAGCATTTGAACCTATCCATCTAATTTAGAACATTACTTGAATTTCGTTCAACTCGAGTCGGGAATATGAGTTTGAAATGGTTAAAATCTATTCCTCAACTTGCTGACCATAAACCATTCGACGATATGCTTTAAAGATGAATTCGTGAAATGACTCCTTGAGTAGTTAAATCGAAAAAGTTGGGATGCGGTTTGATGTTAGAAACTTGGGCACCACTAGTCTATTTCGGATTGAGTAGAGGGCGAAAGGGGCCATTTCTATTTCGAATTACTCCGTGAGGCATTTCACTTGGCCATGCATCTTCAACCGTGAAGTCACAATCAAAAGGAAAATGAAAGAAAGAGAAAAAGCAAATTGAATAGTGCCACTATAAACTTAATGAGTTGCTTGGCCTTAGTTTAGACGAAAGACCCCTACCAAGTGGACCCAAAAGTGCTCGATGTGGTGGCATATGAGCCAAATTTGTCTCCAACCATGTGGCCTCGTAAGGAAAAAAATAAAAGATATTAGTGATGATGGATTTAACTTTAAAATAGTTTTGTTTTAAATCATTTTTCAACAAAGTTAATTTTTTGAGAAACAGAAGTAAGTTAAAAATATGCTTCGCATGCAAAATCTTGAATTTAGGTTTGCACAGGAATGTGGTAGCAAGTTCATACGCAAATATAGAATGACGTTGATAGAATGTGTAAAAAAATGCGATATTATTGTTGTTGGTGTTATTATTATTATTATTATATTCTTCTCTTTTTTGTTTGTTATATTGCAATTTCATTGGAGGGACAATTTGCGCGCGGGCATTCAGCCTTGCAGGAAAAAACCTTAAAAAAAGGAACACACTCTCTTATAATATATTTTTTTAATTTCTGGTTTTTTTTTGCAGTGTCATGTCTTGAGGAGCGCGGGGCGGCGGGGCTTTGGGTGGGAGATTTGAGTTTGAAGAAGTACCCCTATAGATGTGCGTTAATTACACCGACGCCTCCTCGTAAGTTGGAGTTCACGACTTGACCCCTCGCCGCATCACATAAAACGGGCTATTTTTTATTTTATTTTATTCAGAATATAAAAAAGAGAGAAAAGGAAATGGACTTTTTGTCCTTTTAGAAGCCCCCCGAACAAAAAATAAGACTGGAGATTTTTTATGCCCTCTGCCTTTGCATGGCTTTTTGTTCTCGTTGCATGGAATGAAGCTTGAAATCGTGGACCCCACTCGGTTGACCCATGTCCTTGTCAGTCACCGTCTTCCCATCCCTTTCTCTTTGATCCTTCCGCAGAGTTGTTGCCAATCCTCTTCTTCCCTCACTGTACATGTTATTTAGAAAAAAACTTCATGTTGAATGAAACAAATTGAATAATAAAAAATTAGTAAATAAAATAAACAATGAAAAACTTATAAATTGAAATACTTATAAAGACGTAGGGCTGGAAAAATAGGTTCTATACCCATTTTGTGACTCGGATTCAATCAGCTCAATCTCATATAAGCAACTTGTTTGCCTTTAAAATGAGTTATAAATGGTTTGAGAAAAAAAAGTAATCAACAAATTTTAAAACTTATTTTGTAATTTTCCTCCATATTTTTTACTATTTAGACTCTGGGCAATGACTTCAAAGGTTATTTTTAGCTTTTGTCAATCAATGACTTTGAAATTGACCAATTCATAAATGACCAAAAATAATGTTTAGATAATTTACAAATCAAGCTAAAAAATAATGGAGATTAGATATTACTGCTACTCAAGTATGTTCCGAAGTAGAGATATCTCATACTTTTCACGAAAAGTAAAATTAAAAAATGAAAAATGAAAAAGAAATTAAAGAAAGCTTCATCTTCTTCCCATTAGAACGCGGTTGACCTTTCGGCTTTGTCCGTCGATAGCTGAATGTTTCGATTTTGTTCGATTAAAGATTGCATCACTGTCTCATTCTCTCTCTCTCTCTCTCTACTGCAACGACCACCAGAAGGACCTAGCCTGTTCGCTCCCTCTCCTCCTCCGGTAGCTTCACGTCGCTGCCTCCTCCTCCGCCCCCTCACCATCTTGTTTCAGGTTCAGCCATTTCTTTGATATCGTTTTTTGCCCTTTTTGATTCGAGGGTCGTTGGAATTTTCAGCTAAAGGTTTGCTTCCTTTTTTCCTTTTTTTTGTTTTTTGTTTTTCAAGTTTTGTTGTTAGTGCAGTGTTTTTTAGTAGATGTTTATTATTACTTATGTCAATTGGATTTGTGATGTTTTTTTAATCAAAGTTTAAGTTTTTTATATTGATATTGGAATATGCACATAATACGCACGATACTGGCACGGCACGTGCACGATGTTGGCACGGCACGTGCATAACACACTCGGTATATTAAGAGCTTGAGTATAGCATGCAATGCGAAGACAATGTACTTAAATAATTGTGGGAGAGATGTACAAAAAGATGGATTGTGTCGAGGATTATATCCTAAGATCTCCTAGCAAGTTGACAAAAATGTTTTTTAAGTGTTTATGTTGCTTCTTTGTTGCGCTTTTAGTTAATTAACAAAACTGGTTTAATTTATATCACCGTCAGCTTTGTCCGTCGATAGCTGAATGTTTCGATTTTGTTCGATTAAAGATCGCATCACTATCTCATTTCTCTCTCTCTCTCTCTCTCTCTCTCTCTCTCTCTACTGCAACGACCACCAGAAGGACCTAGCCCGTTTGCTCCCTCTCCTCCTCCGGCAGCTTCACGTCGCTGCCTCCTCCTCCGCCCCCTCACCATCTTGTTTCAGGTTCAGCCATTTCTTTCATATCGTTTTTTGCTCTTTTTGATTCAAGGGTCGTTGGAATTTTCAGCTAAAGGTTTGCTTCCTTTTTTCCTTTTTTTTGTTTTTTGTTTTTCAAGTTTTGTTGTTAGTGCAGTGTTTTTTAGTAGATGTTTATTATTACTTATGTCAATTGGATTTGTGATGTTTTTTTAATCAAAGTTTAAGTTTTTTATATTGATATTGGAATATGCACATAATACGCACGATACTGGCACGGCACGTGCACGATGTTGGCACGGCACGTGCATAACACACTCGGTATATTAAGAGCTTGAGTATAGCATGCAATGCGAAGACAATGTACTTAAATAATTGTGGGAGAGATGTACAAAAAGATGGATTGTGTCGAGGATTATATCCTAAGATCTCCTAGCAAGTTGACAAAAATGTTTTTTAAGTGTTTATGTTGCTTCTTTGTTGCGCTTTTAGTTAATTAACAAAACTGGTTTAATTTATATCACCGTCAGCTTTGTCCGTCGATAGCTGAATGTTTCGATTTTGTTCGATTAAAGATCGCATCACTGTCTCATTCTCTCTCTCTCTCTCTTTCTCTCTCTCTCTCTACTGCAACGACCACCAGAAGGACCTAGCCCGTTCGCTCCCTCTCCTCCTCCGGCAGCTTCACGTCGCTGCCTCCTCCTCCGCCCCCTCACCATCTTGTTTCAGGTTCAGCCATTTCTTTCATATCGTTTTTTGCTCTTTTTGATTCCAGGGTCGTTGGAATTTTCAGCTAAAGGTTTGCTTCCTTTTTTCCTTTTTTTGTTTTTTGTTTTTCAAGTTTTGTTGTTAGTGCAGTGTTTTTTAGTAGATGTTTATTATTACTTATGTCAATTGGATTTGTGATGTTTTTTTAATCAAAGTTTAAGTTTTTTATATTGATATTGGAATATGCACATAATACGCACGATACCGCACGGCACGTGCACGATGTTGGCACGGCACGTGCATAACACACTCGGTATATTAAGAGCTTGAGTATAGCATGCAATGCGAAGACAATGTACTTAAATAATTATGGGAGAGATGTACAAAAAGATGGATGGTGTCGAGGATTATATCCTAAGATCTCCTAGCAAGTTGACAAAAATGTTTTTTAAGTGTTTATGTTGCTTCTTTGTTGCGCTTTTAGTTAATTAACAAAACTGGTTTAATTTATATCACCGTCAGCTTTGTCCGTCGATAGCTGAATGTTTCGATTTTGTTCGATTAAAGATCGCATCACTGTCTCATTCTCTCTCTCTCTCTCTCTCTCTCTCTCTCTCTCTCTCTCTCTCTCTCTCTCTCTCTCTCTCTCTACTGCAACGACCACCAGAAGGACCTAGCCCGTTCGCTCCCTCTCCTCCTCCGGCAGCTTCACGTCGCTGCCTCCTCCTCCGCCCCCTCACCATCTTGTTTCAGGTTCAGCCATTTCTTTCATATCGTTTTTTGCTCTTTTTGATTCAAGGGTCGTTGGAATTTTCAGCTAAAGGTTTGCTTCCTTTTTTCCTTTTTTTTTTGTTTTTTGTTTTTCAAGTTTTGTTGTTAGTGCAGTGTTTTTTAGTAGATGTTTATTATTACTTATGTCAATTGGATTTGTGATGTTTTTTTAATCAAAGTTTAAGTTTTTATATTGATATTGGAATATGCACATAATACGCACGATGCGGCACGGCACGTGCACGATGTTGGCACGGCACGTGCATAACACACTCGGTATATTAAGAGCTTGAGTATAGCATGCAATGCGAAGACAATGTACTTAAATAATTGTGGGAGAGATGTACAAAAAGATGGATTGTGTCGAGGATTATATCCTAAGATCTCCTAGCAAGTTGACAAAAATGTTTTTTAAGTGTTTATGTTGCTTCTTTGTTGCGCTTTTAGTTAATTAACAAAACTGGTTTAATTTATATCACCGTCATAAGATTCCCTCCTCCTCCTACTTCTTCTTCACATACCCCTAACTTAATTACGTCTGGAAACAAATTGATTTCAAAACATTAAGTATGTTCGATTTATGGATAATGCCATCAATAGAGTTACTCATCACCATCTTGTTTCAGGTTCAGCCATTTCTTTTGATATCGTTTTTTGCCCTTTCTGATTCGAGGGTCGTTGGAATTTTCAGCTAAAGGTTTGCTTCCTTAAATGAATGTTTGACTCGGGGATTTGCCTTGTGATTAGCTTTAGGAAGTGGGTTTCTTGGCCGGTGGCGTCTTGGGGCTTTTAGCAAGACTTATACCACGCCTCTTGCTCGCCTCACCATCTTGTTTCAGGTTCAGCCATTTCTTTGATATCGTTTTTTGCCCTTTTTGATTCAAGGGTCGTTGGAATTTTCAGCTGAAGGTTTGCTTCCTTAAATGAATGTTTGATTCGGGGATTTGCCTTGTGATGAGCTTTAGGAAGTGGGTTTCTTGGCCGGTGGCGTCTCGGGGCTTTTAGCAAGACTTGTACTGCGCCTCTTGCTCGCCTCACCATCTTGTTTCAGGTTTAGCCATTTCTTTGATATCGTTTTTTGCCCTTTCTGATTCGAGGGTCGTTGGAATTTTCAGCTGAAGGTTTTCTTCCTTAAATGAATGTTTGATTCGGGGATTTGCCTTGTGATGAGCTTTAGGAAGTGGGTTTCTTGGCAGCGTCGCGAGGCTTTTAGCAAGACTTGTACCGCTCCTCTTGCTCGCCTCCCCATCTTGTTTCAGGTTCAGCCATTTCTTTTGATATCGTGTTTTGCCCTTTCTGATTCGAGGGTTGTTGGAAATTTGAGCTAAAGGTTTGCTTTCTTAAATGAATGTTTGATTCGGGGATTTGCCTTGTGATGAGCTTTAAGGAGTGGGTTTCTAGGCCGGTGGTGTCTCGGGGCTTTTAGCGAGACTTGTACCGCGCCTCTTGCTCGCCTCCCCATCTTGTTTCAGGTTCAGCCATTTCTTTGATATCGTTTTTTGCCCTTTCTGATTCGAGGGTCGTTGGAATTTTCAGTTGAAGGTTTGCTTCCTTTTTTCCTTTTTTTTTGTTTTTTGTTTTTCAAGTTTTGTTGTTAGTGCAGTGTTTTTTAGTAGATGTTTATTATTACTTATGTCAATTGGATTTGTGATGTTTTTTTAATCAAAATTTAAGTTTTTTATATTGATATTGGAATATGCACATAATACGCACGATGCTGGCACGGCACGTGCACGATGTTGGCACGGCACGTGCATAACACACTCGGTATATTAAGAGCTTGAGTATAGCATGCAATGCGAAGACAATGTACTTAAATAATTGTGGGAGAGATGTACAAAAAGATGGATTGTGTCGAGGATTATATCCTAAGATCTCCTAGCAAGTTGACAAAAATGTTTTTTAAGTGTTTATGTTGCTTCTTTGTTGCGCTTTTAGTTAATTAACAAAACTGGTTTAATTTATATCACCGTCATAAGATTTCCTCCTCCTCCTACTTCTTCTTCACATACCCCTAACTTAATTACGTCAGGAAACAAATTGATTTCAAAACATTAAGTATATTCGATTTATGGATAATGCCATAAATAGAGTTACTCATCACCAAATACAATCCCGAGAGAAACAGAGAGTCTCAAGCTGGGTGTATTGATAGCGTTTCAATTCCGTTCAATTAAGATGGTAATTGATATTGGGTTTTTTGGGCTTTATATCTGCATGTGTTGGTTTTTAGAAACTTTCGTCATGTTTTTAGCCTAAAACCATGTGTGGACACCTCCATTACTTTTCAACAAAAGTAGGCTTTTAGACTTCTTTAGGCAAATGTGACAATCCCAGCGGAGATGAGTCTCATCTCCCATTGGAGAGCGAATCTCACCTTCGAAGGAAATTTATATCTAATGCTTTATGCAAGATAAGATAAACGATTGCATCACCAACATAATCCATTTAATCGAACCCATATAGTTTAACATATTTTTTATGAAGTAACAGTTGGGTTCGCAAAAAATTTTAGAGGTAGAAATACTAAATTTGAGACGATTGTAGTGAAAATCCTAGAACTTGTAGTTTTTGAGTAGTTGAATTATGAATATTTCATATCCCGAATTTAACTTTTAAACTTGCAATTTCAATATACTTGACTTCTTCCATTAACTCCATCCATTTTAAATTGAGGGAGGACTCAAGTGCATCAAAAGTTCAAGTCTGAAGGCTAGGTGAACAAAATAAGTTTCAAGATTCAGGTGCACCAAATTTACAAATTTTAGTATTTACACTGTTATTGTGCCTTTAATTTTCAAGCACCGTCTCCTTTTTGTTTTACTCTCTTTCTGTCTTCTTCCCAGTCAACATCCGCCTTCAATGTACTCATCAGTAGACGGAGATCCGACTCCGTAAATAGGTGCTGAATATTCCTCACAATACTCCATGTTATGTTGTGTAATCATGAGGGAAAGCAAGCGTACACCTGCACATCAGAGTGAAACTAGTTGCTTAATATCCAAATATTGAAAATTAGTAGTTCTTCGGTTGCAATAAACAGAAAAGACTAAACCACCAGTTGATGGTGACTGGTAGAGCTACTTGGAGCTTTATTTTTCCTTTTTATTTTCTCCACGCCACTTTGGCTCAATAAGTGATCCTGTTTGAACCCAAAGCAAGCGAAAGAGCTAAATTAGATATGAAAAGTAAGACTCCATCGAGTAGCAAAGATTTGCCTCGCATTCTCGAGCAAAGGACTAGTCCGACGATTGTTTCCCACAAAATGACCAATTGAGCTAATTCCAATCGTGATTTTTCATAAAAAAAAAAATACTATAAATTAAGCATATCGCAAACACTATAAGATAGGTGATTGGTATGAAATCCGACAATATCATATCAAAGTGCATTACTTTTGGTCAATAAACATGCACAAACACAAATGATAAACATAAACATACACACGAAAAAATAAAACTTCTTCGGAGGTTCGCCTCCTCTCCTCTCCGCTCGAGGAGGCTTTGTGCCGGTTGCCAAATTCCACCTCGTACCCTCTTCCTTAAACCACTAGAGTAATTGAAATAATCCCATTCCCAACAGGAGGAAGCCTTGGAAAATGAAGTCCCCACAACACGAGCCGTCTTGGTCTTGGTGCCCGATGACGTCAACATCAAACATGGCTGTCTGACGCGGGGAATTTGATTTTAAAAAGTAAATAGGCTTAAAAAGTGACCAAGATAATGCTAGCTGCTGCTGCGCACCGCCAGACGCGGCTTTCGGTCAAGCAGCCATTGCCTGCAAGCCGGTGCACGAGATCCCAGCTCGTACTCATCGTCAGATCAGGCAGGCTCTTCATATGGCCCATCTCATCTAACGACGTATATGAAGCCTGGTCCATTTGTGATATCTTTCCTAATAAATTGGCAGGGGCATCCCTCCCCCTCATCCCCCACCCGGTCCTCAAATCAAGCGGACCACAACACGGTAGCTCACCGATCCATTATACACCCGCCCGCACCGATCCTCGCCCCACCCCCAGCCCCCTATCTCTTTCCTTTTGTGTTACCTCTATCTTTATAAGCAAATACTAAAAAATTAACGTTCAGGCAACGATCCATGTAATTAGCTTGCGTCGTCACCATTTGACGACCCATGTTCAATTTAATATCAACACTAAGTTCCCTTAAAATTTCTCATGTCCGATATATTGTGATTGATGGTTAGAATAAAATTAAGTGAATCATTAACTAACATATTGGTCACTTGTTAAGTGTATTTACATTTCAAAATCAAATTCCAGGCATTGATTTCAAGTGACACGAGAACTTAATTTATTGAAAGTTGCAAAGTTTCCATTGTTAATTGCTAATCATAGCTTTAGGTTGAATATCTTAACTCTACAACGTGTCAACCTTTAACGTTGGATTGGGGGGAACACCTCATTTAATCTTAATCTTGTATCACAACCACAAATTGATGTCAAAGATATTAGATCTACAATCGTTTAACTCGTTTGCCATGGTCACTAGCTTCAACCTTGGAAGGTGGAAGGCCTCAATCACCTCGAAGGCATTTGACCCCTTTTAAGGTTGCTGGTGGTGAGGCAGACACTTTTGAGTGGCCTTGCTTGCTCAATTGCAGAGCAACGTGGAAAGAAGAAATGGCCAAAAGAAGAAAAAAAAAAGAAAAAAAAGGAATAATCACCTAAAACAGATCTCAGCCTTTCAAAATTATCGAAATACAATCAATATCTGCAGATGTGGCAAAAACCGTCCCATCCTAGTGGAAAATTTGTCCGACCTTATTCAAAATTGAATGCCGTAAGAATTCTTTTTAACGAAATCCAAACAAAAATTCACAAATCGTGGGAAAAAGTGACTAGATTTCAATAAATTCATTAGTTTTATTTCCTTGGACACTTCGCTTTTCTAAAACCTTTACTAAAAGTAAAAGCTCGATTCTTTAATTTACTCCAATTTCAATTGGTTTTTGGCTGGATTATCTTTTGATCCAATTCAATAATGGGGTTCCAACCAAACCGTACATGTAAAACATTTAGCTAACTAAGCCAATTGAGGGGTTGGTGGCCGATGGCACGGTGACTCGATCCCAAGGCTTTGGTGATCATTTTCGCAAAGCCCGGTCTGGAGGCGGCGGGAGGGGTGGGCTGGTGGTGGGATCTCAATAGAGAGAGTCGTAAGGAAAAAAATATGTAGGGTGGTGAGGAACTGATAGGATATGTTGAGGTCCAAAATAAATTAGACACGTATCAATATTTGATGAGAGAGATAGCAAATGGGTACATAAATTTGTATAGTAGATTTGTGTGCATCTGATCGAGCTTTTAAAAAAATTAAGATACATCGGCCTGCACATGATATATCATAAGAATCACAAATGACATCAAATAGACATACTAGTGACAACCTCTAACGGCAGTTGCTGCAATCTTGCCTCCACTGGCCACACTAGCAAATATGACACCTACAGTTGTTGCATCAGAAGAAGATCCCATGGACACTTGGTTCCCTTCTTCTTGCTATTACCAATGCAAGAGCATCCCATCATTTTTTTAGTTCTCAACTTGCAAGTTGCCACCTTCGCCCAAAAGCCACTCCAGAATCATAGCTTTTCTTTTGTCACTTTTTTTCCTTCATAATTAAGGAATCTTACTTAGTGGGAGGACGAGACGAGGAAACAATTCAATTTCAAATTTCTTGAAATCAAGTGTGGTGGAGGAGCCACGTTTGTTAACGGTTTGTTTGCTCATCATTTTCCTTATAAAGAGGATTAATACATTTGAAAAATACAGTTTGCATGAGTCTCAAAAGAAATATTGACGAAATATAGTGTGTGGAAAGGCGCGAGCCGAACTTTTGATAAATGGACATCATTCAGATTGCTTGGTGGTACTTTGCTTGCATAAAAAGTGTGTGAAGCAGGATTTGGATGGAGGAGTGGAAAGTAATTGCCTTAAAGGAAAATCTAAATTGACTAGAAATGTGTGGAATTGAATTACATGAAAAGTAAAGTACTGAGAAATGTAAATGGGCAAGGAATTTAAAAATGTCAGGATAAGGAAAGTACAGAGAAATGTAAAAGGGCAAGAAACTGAAGAATGTAAGGAAAATATAAAAATAGAAAGCTCTTATAAAGTGTGCTCCCACGTGTGTTTTCTCTACTTCAAGTCTTGGGGTTTTTCTATGCTATTCTCACCTAACTCTATTAAAAAAAAAAAAAACTCTACTTTTAGGTATAATTTCAATTTTATCTTGGATTGAATCTTTTTTATCTAAATTTTTTTTCAAAATTTCACTATAGTCCCAGATATGCCCATGAATTTAAAAAATCTCCACTAGTTTCATCAAACTCCAAATTCATATAAAACAAAAAGTAGCCTCTTCATATTGGTAATATTGAAGAAACTAGTGAAGGCATGAGAAAAGTTGGAGATTTTTTTTAATAAGAAAAGTTCGGATCCTAATTGGAATTAAATCTAAAGTTGAGGGAAAAAGGACTACACTAGTATGACCACATTGTTGCTTCCTTAGTAATTGTGCAATTTGGGCCATCCATTTCGTTTTTGTATAATGGGCAACTCGATGTAAATTTGCTGTGAAAAACCATGAGGAGTGAGCTCACACTGAGATTTCTTGATTGAAATTTCCCTCTTATTTCTTCCCAATTTCTCTTCACTTTCTCTCCAGATTAATTGTCAAGAATCATCTCCGTCATTAGGAATTGTAGCTCTTTTTCCGAATATAGCTACCGGAGATTCATAGTTGCAGCTGTCATTGTTTTTCTTGTTGATTTGAGTGTAATCGTTTTAGATAATTTCAATTGCCTTCCAACCACCATTGTTTCTCCATTTTCCAAAGCCACACCTTCAAAGCTCTCTTCTCCCCTATTTCACAACCAAGAGATTTGCAGAGACTATTTCGTGTTTGATCCTTTACTAATGCTTCCGACCCTCGTTGGTGACATTTCAGGATATCCACGGTTTGATTTTCCTACTGACCGGAGTTAGAAGTCTTGCTTTGCAAGGTTAAGAACTACATGACTTGTTCTCAATCTCTTTTTGAGTGAAAAGCAGAGTCTACGTTCTGAGTGACATTGATTTGGAAATCTACTATCATTAAGACTGAGCTGATAATTTAAGTTCACTTTAATATCATTGTGATAGGTTGAAATGAATTGTTGCCTCAAAACTTGCTTGTAGACTCAACGACTGAAGCACACACAATGTGCTTGATGAAATACAAAAATGAGATTTATATCAACTTGTCTCCAATTTTTTATTACCTTGAGTGTGTTTTCGTATGTATTATCTCTGGTGTTCCTTTCGCCACGTCCTTATATTTTCTGTGTGATTATCCCTGGTAATGTCATTGAGTGCTTGCATTTGCCTTGTTAGTTCTGTGCATCCAGCCTATGTTCTGCAATACTGAGGCATCATTGTCGGAAAGGCTGGTGAATGGAGATGGTTGTCTTGTGGAGGTTGAAGATGGATGGTGGCTGAGTAAGAGGTAATTTTTTTGGCTTTTGCTTAGAATTTATGAATGAATTTGATATGTTAGATTCTGGAACAATGAAAAGTTGAAGAAGACAAACACAAGGCGTCCAGTGGAAAGAAATGAAAAAAAGAAAGAGATGTAAAACGGACAATAAAATAGAGGGAAAGTGATAAAAAGCTGTGTTTAGTAAAGATAATAGAAAAGGCTTGAGCCCATTTTTATTTGTTTCTTGGGCTTGTGAAGTTCACATCTCATTCTTCATGTGGATCAGGCCCAAAATCCTTACCTGCGTCCGTGTCCCATTTTATCAGAATAAATAAAATAAAAATAAAATAACAAAAACAGAAATAAGGAGAAGGTATAATTTGATCATGTTGACAGTGGGCGTAGTAGGAGCAATAATAACAAATAACAAAATAATAACAAAAGGATAATAAATAAATAAATAAATGGAAAAATAGTTGAAAAAATAGGTCTTGATTAGATTGTTCGATCTTAGTATTAGATTTCATCTATATTCATTTAACTCGTACACATATGGTTTAGGAAAGGTCATGTTTATGTTTCTCTAAGTTTAAGTTTAGGTTTATGAAAATTTGTAAGAAAGTGGGTTTAGAGATAATGACAAAGTTGGACCCAAAGTTCCATATGGATTGGGTTCTCCAAACCTTAGAACGGTAGCCTAGTTTCAATGTAATAAGACCGTCTCACTCCTGTGAAAGCCACTACGAATCCATCTAAATGCCTAAGGAAGTGGGGTCGTTGGGCAGACTTGCTAGCCTCTGCTGCTGCACAGTTCATGGCTTATTAGGCAACACAAGGATTGCGAGGGGATCAAATTGCAATCACGTCTTTTCTTTATTTAGGCTGACAATGTTAACATGCTCCCCGTCGCCACACCGGGGAGTTTCCTCCCCAGCCCGGGTCATAGCACTGTACCACACCCGACATCCTCGGAGCGGTCGGGCAAGGCGTCGCGGCGCTCTCCGGTGGGTCCCTTTCCCCCCCGAAGGGGGTTGTGGCGGGTGGCCCTGTGGGATAATACCTCCCATTAACCTCGGGAGGGAATCCATGTAGGGGGAGCCTTTTAACCTCCTGCTCGGGAGGGATAGTTCATGGCTTATTAGGCAACACAAGGACTGCGAGGGAATCAAATTGCAATCACGTCTTTTCTTTATTTAGGCTGACAATGTTAACATGCTCCCCTTCAACAACCCACCCCCCTCCTCCCGCGGTGGGTCGGTCACCTTTTTCGTCATGTTCACTTGGAAACATCTGACCCCTTCAGGATCCCACAAATCAAAATGACCCATGTGATGGGGTGCAACCAAGAAAGAGGAATGAAAAAAAAATCTTCCTTAAAAAAGACGATGGATATTGGGTCTAATTTCAATTCTGCCACAAAGCTTCTTTTTTTCTAAAGAAAAACCCATAAATTTTTACTCTAATCCCAAATTTGTCTATATGTTCATTATCACAATTGACACTTTTTATGGCAGTTTTGGTTTTGGTTTTGGGACGTATGATCATATTTAGGATTAGAGAAAAGATTGATAATTTGTTCAAGATAAAAAAAAAAAGTTCAAGATTGAACCTAAATTCGGAGAATTTTTTTTTTTTTTTTTATGGGATTAGCTCAATCAATTGATGTCACATTCAACACAAGTATGACCCCAAGAGTTGGATTGCTTCTGTAGTGCCTGTATTTTTACCCCTTGAAAAATAGAGCACACTTTTTGATCTCCTTTGTTGATTTTTTTATTGCAGAAGATAACTCAAAATTAAACAAAGCAAAGCTTTTATCTAACTGTTTGCATCGACTTTATCTCATTATAAATTTCATAATTCAATATAGATCGAAATGACCATGTATTATGTACACAAAACAAAATAATACCAACCCTTCAACCCTTGAAGTAATTAACAGAGAAATTTGTGAAGTAATTAACAGAGAAATTTCTACAATTGCTAATGTACCAATTGACCTCGTGTCGCACAATCAGTGCCATGAAAATTGCTCATAGTATTAAAGCCCATTTAACAAGGGCGTAAAGAAACAATCACGTGAGTAAAAACTGGTCGGGCAGAGCTGTTTTTATCGAGAAAAGCATAAACTTTGATGGGGCTCCGCGTCAGCGGGTAGTTTCGCATAGAATAAAACCCAGCAAGCCGCGATCGCTTTTTGCGCAGGGGAAGAGAGGGAAAGAGCCCGACTCGATGGCGTTCGTATGCGCGCTCATGTCGCCAGGAGGCCACCGCCGGCGAGAGTCTCTCTATGTAAATATGTTCATTTTTAATGGGTTGATAAATGGGTCTTAAATGGATAGACCCATTTAAGATCCATATATCTCAACATCTTTATTTTCAAAACTCATTATAGATGTTTTGGAAAATTAGTCTTGACTTATTAACGACCCATTTAACTAGAAATGGGTCCATAAATGGGTCATTGACCCATTTAACACCTCTAGCCGCAGCTGGGGACGCCTCCATGGCGCCGTGCTAGTTGCGGCCGTGCACCAGATGGGCGGGCGGGTCGTCCACATCTCGCCGGGGCTAGACAAGTCGAGAGCCTCCAGGGACGTGCTGGAGTGGGTCCTTCTGAACAGGAAGGAGGAGGAGAGGAGGAGGAGGAGGAGGACAGGAGCTTGAACTTGTCGATAATGTCGGGTGAAGCGGAGGCGGAGCGATGCTGGTGTAGGTGTTGTTCTTCGAGGAAGAAGGCGAGGAGGAAGCCCATGCTCTTGCCCTTGCTCGTTGCTAATGTATCCATTTGCTCGCCTTCTAGTTCTACCCTCTCTCTTCTCGATCTCTCTGTTTCGATGCTTTGGCTGTGCCATGACCGTGATTGCGAATGTAAACTGGTGATAGCTCGTCGCTGGATTGGTAGTTATCATTTTGCTTGCTTGAGTCTATCGTGTGGGGTTCTTCTTTTGTTTGCCACCATTTCTTTTATCTTCCTTCCCCGTATTCAATTACGAATTTTGTCGAAACTCTCGAAATTTCTTGATATATAGCTTTTTCTCATTCGTGCCATCGATATTCTGAAAATTGAAATATTTACGTTCTAAATATTTAATTTGATCTCCTCTCCCCACCCTCTCTCTTTCAATCAATCAAATATTGACAAATCTTCAAAACTAAAGTTCCGTGAATGGGGACTTTCTTTCGCTCGTGAAACGACGGAAAGCGACTTCGTTAAGCCGTAATCATCGTCCCGAGAATAAAATCCTTCACTAATCACAGGCATCCTCGTTTCGTAAAATGGTGAAAACCCTAGTGGCCGTAGGGTTTGACTTAATTGGCCCTAACTTCCTTTTTTAATTTCAAGAAATGATGACACGTTCTAATCCTTATTAGACCGGATGTCGAGACCCAAGAACCAGTCACGACTCTGCATTTAGTTAATCATTATGCACATGTTAGAGACACGTTGCTCGGTAGGTAGGATGGATCAGACACGCTTTTCACCGGAATAAAACCACGTAAACAAGTAGTTGTTCAAAAAAAAAAAAAAAACCACCTAAACAAGTAAACAAGCAGAAGCAGTGCGTGCAATAATACTTTGTTCTCGAGATGTAAAAACAAAAAGCCAAAAAAAAAAAAAAAACAATGGGGAAATGTGCCGAGCATTTATTATTTTATCACGAGTGCAAAAATAAGAACAGACGAAAAAATGTAATATGTAATTATATACGGGAAATTTAGCACTTATTATTTTATCATGAGTGTGAAAAAATAAGAACAGATGAAAAAGATGTGACTATATAAGGAAAATTGTGTCTGATTTCTCGTACATAGCTTATTGGTTTCTTCAGTTTTAATATTTTCTGAATATGTTAATGTGTAGCCACCTCTAATGGCTCACTTGCTTAGCTAGAACTCTCTGAGCTTGACCAATTCAATTGGCTCACTTGCTTAGCTCGAATTCTCTCGAACCCACCGGTTCAATTCACAATTTATTATTCGAATTTTTAACATATAAGTCGATTTCATTTTGGAGTATTTCAGGTGGATCGATTAGAAATCCGAATGAAATATCGGGAGAAATACTTCACTCCTGCACAACAAAACTTAATTATATTAATTAATCACCAATGCCACCAGCTAAATCTTGTTTAAACATCAAGTTTGATTTTTTTTTTCATTCACTAAAAAAAGATACTCAAATAAAAAAATTTTAGGCCTTTCCTAATTTCAGAAATTTTTGAAAGATTTTTCGTGCATTTTTAAGAGAAAAAATGCTCGAAATTAAAATTAGGCCTTTCCCTAAAAGTAATTTTTCTTTTGGATTTTTTTTTTTATTTCTTTTTCGATTTTTTAAAAATATAATAAACTGACCCGTTCAGTCAGACCCGGGCCGGCCCGATTTGGATCCGGCCCAACCGACCCGGGTCTCCCTATGTTTCCTCTTTTCTGTTTTCTTTATTTTCCCTCTCTTTTGTCTTTTTCACTTTGGTTTTTCTTGCTCTCTCTCTCTCTCTTAGTTCGCGGCATTCTGCTTGGCCTCCGCCTCTTTGGTTCGCCACCCAATCCTCCCCAGCAGGTACCTGAGGCTCGACTGCCGGACCTTGACGACGACGTATGGGAGGGGTTGTTGTATTCATTTCTTAAATGAAAACCTAATCACATCTCTCTTTCATCGCTTCTCATTCTCAGCCTCTCCCCTCTCGCACATGTAAAATTCTTCCTCCCACAGTCATTCCAAGTCTTCTTTATTCGCTTTTGCTTGAGTTTAGTGCTCACCAATTTCATGTTTCAGTGCTGAATGTCACATCACGTGTCAAGCAAGAAACCCAGAAGAATAAGAAGTGAAGAGACAGAGCTAGACGCTACGAGAATTCTTGATGATGGCATCCCAAGACGTGGTTCCTTTCATGGGCTTGTCTAACTTGTGCTTGGAGATGGCTGCTTCGTTTCTTTGCGTTGGATAATAAAGTTCAAGCACTTCAGGCTAGGAATATCCGTTGATTGATCAAATAAAGGTCCAAATTTTTTACGTGAAGATAATGGGGATTACTGTATTTCTGGGCTAATCAACCCTTTCCTTTGGGAGATTCTTGAGCTTTGCATTACTTCCAATCTACTTCGGCTAAGCGAAAGCTTCATTGGTTTCATCGAACCACCTAGGAACCGAACCAAACCGGTCGGTTCGCTCTCGAGCTCACGGTCCTGTCTTTGGTTCGGTCTAGTTCCTGGTTTCTAAGTGAGATCGGATTTGATTGGGAATCGATCACCCTTAAAATCAATTAAACAAATTAACCTTCCTTTTTAAGGATGACGACTTGTATCATGACATTGCTCATTGTAATATGGCTCATTGTAATAGACTATTCCATGTCTCCTATCAATATGTGCATTTCATCACTGAGTAGGGCATCATATCAATTCAACAAAATAACTAGGCTACCCCTAAAATCAATTAAACAAACTAGTAAAGAAAGCATATAAGGCATTCAAATTTAGTCTACCCCACTATATGAAAAGTGGTTGTGTTTTGCCCAAAAAAAAAAAAAAAAAAAAAAAAAAAAAAAAAAAAAAAAAAAGCGAAAGAACTTTACCCAAAAGGATATGTCAAAAGGAAAATCTAGACGTGCAATTACTGGATTTGAAAGGTTGCAAGCAATGTAAATTTGTGAGGAAATTAGAGAAATAAAAAAACGTGCTATCATTAATTTGTGGGAGTGTTCGTTACAAAGATCATAAAGTGAGCTTTTATATCCCACTAAAAACAGTTATCACAGACGGTTATGAATTTTGAATTCGAGAATAACTTCCTAATCTTTAATGTAGTTAGAATAAGTTATGATTAGGGCCTCTTATTATCTATAACGATAATCTACAGGAAGCGTAACGGTGCAGTCATTAAGCTTTTTCCCTTTTTTTTCCCGATCTCAAAAGCAGAGGACAGTCGCCGCTCAAGAAAAGCTCTCTCTCTCTCGCTCGCTCGCGTTCGCAGAGCGAGTGACGAGAAAGCGAGCACTGCCGGCGATGCCCACGGTTGAACGGGTCGGGCAGCCCGAGGCGGCGGCGGCCGTGACGCACCATCATCACGCCCTCGAGTGTCGCGGCCTGGTTGGGTCGTCATCGTCTGGACAAGGTACCGTCTCTGTTTGCGCGGACGCTTTTTCTTGGATATGGGTGTCTCTGTCTCTGTCTTGTCAGTGCGGTAAAATTGAAAAGTCTTGAGTTTTTCGGATTCTGGGTGGGATTACCGTGGAGAAAAAGGCGAGGCTTTTGCGGTTTCTCATCGTTCATTGTCCGTTATGAATGCTTTGGTTTCTGAAAGTCTGATTTATTAGGTCGGGCTGAGTCACTAAACTGAGATTGAAACGGCGTTTTCTTTTATTTTTTTTGGTGGCATATTCCTCATCGTTCGAGTTGGCCGTGACCGCCTCGCCGCCGGAGATGCCATTCCTTAAGCCTGAGAAGCCCGTGGTTAGAAACCGCCGCGGTTAGTTTCGTATCCACTCATTTGTGTGCTCGTTCTGTTGGACTGGATGCCGATTTGTATCACGTGTTTCGGCGACATTGAAGTCGCCGGTGAGGTTCGGTTATGGCCGGCGAGGGATGGCCGGCGACGGAGTGATTGGCCGGCGGTGACCAGCGTTGTCGTGCTAAACGATGGACGCCGGGTGGTGGCTCGGCAATGGCCTGAGCGCCGGCAAGGGCTCATGGTAGAATGGTGGGATTCGGTTGAAGAGGAGGTTCGCAGGGAAGAAGTCGTTCTCGGGGAGAAGATGATGGACGGTGGAAGGGAAGAGAAAATAAGGAATAATGGAAAATAGGAAAAGAAAAATAAAAAAAAGGGGAGATACAGAAAGAAAAAAGGAGAAAAAATTAGATAAGACGAGGATTGGTGTAAGTGGGCTTAGTTTAGTTTAATGAACTTCGGGCTTAATTAGACTTGACGGATCTTGGACTTAAGTGGTTTTAACATATTCAGGCTGGTTTTAGTCTTAGAGGTGTTTGGGCTGAGTTTTTTTAAGCAAGATGGGCTTAGTGTTTTTTTTATTACAACAAATGGGCTTGGTGATTTTCTTTTTAAATGGGCGCGTTTTGAATAAGCCGGGTGGTGGCTCGGCAGTAAAATTAAAAAAATCTGAGAATGTTGAGCGGATTTTAAAGGGGAAAAGGAGGGGAAAGATTAAAATGGTTAAAAAATGGGAATGTGAGTTTTAGAGGAGAGAGATGATAATGATAATGATAACGATAATGATAATGATAATACTGACAGAGAGCGACCACGACGGACAGGGACATGAGATCTCTCCGCTCGAATGGGAAAATTCGGATAATTTAATAATGCCTTTTCCCTGTCCGAAAAGATAAAATAAAATTAATTAACGCCTGGAAATTCACCAGATCTTTTATTTTTCCGTGAATTTTTTATTCTCTCTCTTTTGGTTGACGATTTTATTGGCGCATTTGACTAATGGACTAGTGTGGAGAGTGACAAATCTCGCACACGTCATAAATTATTTTTTTAATTTTACGCAATCTGCTGTTAGTTACAAACTCATATAAGTATTCAGGTATGACGGAGCCATGCCACAGCACCAAGAGCGTGAGCTATGCCGAAATTGGTGGACCCCACCGCCGGGACAGCGGCCTTCGAGAAATCCTTCACGAGGCGTTCGCTGGCGTCAACATGTCCTGTTGAAGAGATGATTGGGATGACATGCTTGTAGCTATCTCAATTTTATATATATTTGGGAAGAAGTGTTATTAGGCTAATGTTATGAGAGAGTTTAGTTGCATTACGTGGTGGTTCTCGTAGTCAACTGCAAGACATTGTCGGAAATACTAGCTAAGGAAATTTGCACCTCTAATTGCACCTATTTCGTCAGTGACCCATTTTCGACCCACCTCCGTCGCTCGCCTCCGAGCCGCCTCTGCCACTCGCCGCCGTGGCTCACCTCCGAGTCGCCTTCGCAGCCCCCCTCTGAGGCTCACCTCTGCCGCTCCCTCAAAGGTCAACGAGCTTCGTCACCCACTTCCGCGGCTCGCCCACGAAATCGGAGGTGTTCGGGCCGACGCCCTGCGGTTCGGCCTCCATGGCGTCAAGAGCGAGATCGTCGGATCTCACCCTCTCGAATCCGCCTACTAATCGATAACCCCCATTTTTTTCTCCCTTTCCGTTGGTGCGGGCGGGGGACTTTCTATTCGCTCTTTGTACTGCCCTCTCGTCTCGGGGATGTTGGAATTAAGCGGCATTGGGTTCGCGTCGATGTTGGTATCCTGAATTGTTGCTCATCAAGAAGATGTAGCGACCGATCATCGAGACGAAACGAGGCGTTTTCAGCTGTGTGCGTAGCTGGTTTTTTTTTATCATCATGACTCAGCAAGCGTGCATTAATTTTTTTTTTGTTTGCTATTCTAACGCAGGCAGTAATTGCGGATGGTAATCCGGTAGTTCCCATAGGCAGATGTTATTTGGTTTCTGAAATTCTATTTCCAGTTGCGGTGCCCCTTGAGGCGTCTCCTGTGGTTGCCCTTTGGGTCTTGTGGGATGATTTTGTATTGCTGTTGCCATTGTTGTTGATATTGATATCACTGATTGGCAAGCTATTTCAAAATTCAAAGGTTAGTCATCGGTACCATAAAGCCACAATCTATGTTAGTTTTGTTACCGAGTCAGTTCCTACAGATGTACTTGTCCATGAACAAATAGAGCTTTGACTAATATCGACTGTCATTTAAAGGTGGAATTTCCTAAATTAGCAGTGATACTTTCATAGGTTATTTTTGAAGATCAACATTCTAAATATCATTGCTATAGTCAGGAGACTTGTGATTGGACAGTGGCGAAGTTCGTTGTTTATCTCTTGAAATAATAAATTGGTAGTGGTTGTTGCTTGTGGAAGAATTTCTCCGAGTAGTTATCCATAATCTTCTTTGGCTTATCTGAAAATGGAGCCATTAGTAGACATATGCTACTAATTTGTGAAGAAGAAACATCATCTCATATGTATTCTACCAAATCAGCAAATGTTTTGGACAGTCGACAGATTTTTTGGCATATTTGCCACCTGAGAAAGAGGTTGTGTTACGAGTCTGTTCATTTGTTCTCAACCTTGCAGTCGTGGGAAGTAATAACATATTAACCTTTCTGGGAGAAGTTCTCTTTTGCTTTTATATTTTGTGGGTTCTGGGTTTGGTTGTTCCTAAAAGATTTGAAAGGCACTATCTTCTTGTGATATTGTAATACCCTATCTCCCATTTTGGAATATGCATTTCACAAGGCTAAGGCTTCTGCAAACCTGATGTCATATGATTGAGATAGCTTCTGTTTTTCTAAAACAAAGTTGAATTGTGCATCTTGAGTCCACAAGTACAAGAACAGTTCTCTGCATTGTTGCAATGCTTGTCGTGATTCTGCATTGAAGACTTGAAATCATATGCTATTGGTTTATTTCTTTTTGTTGATTGATTAATGTGGAGGCTAACCTTTTTTTCTGCATGTTTTCTCTTTTGTACTCTACTCTTAAAGGAGAATGAAAGTTGGAGATGTTTTCTTTTAGTGTTAAATAGAAATATAACATGTCATTTTCTCTTTGAGTAAATAACATAGTGCATGGACAGTTGCCAAGTTCGCGTGTGCTACTTTGTGCTTTATCTTATTGACTAGAGTTCAAGATATCTTTAGATCTAGACCTTTCCCTTTCTGAAGTCCGAAATGTGACTTTGTGGCGAGCTTGACTCGAATCGAACCAGGAACTCTCGTTTTTAGGGCAATTCTTCTTGTATACTAGTCAGTTACTTGGAGTAGGAGTTGTATACATTGCATACCATTACAGTTTCCCGTTCTTTATAAGGAACTACAATGAGGATTGTGTGATTTCCAGCAATTAAGACACTTCAAAATGTGGTTGTTGCCTCTTTCATGTTTACGTTGTCATATGCATTTGTTGTTTTCTTTCAATTTCAGGTATATCCTCTCTGGCTTTGCCCACACAGGCTCTATAAGCTCCCCATGAAGACCTGAGCTGACTGAAAAGAAGTTCTTGAGGATGTTCGATGCTGGGCTCTACGAGCACTGTAGGAGGAAGTACAAAGCTGTGGGAACCTTCATGAGTGTGTACTACAAGTCCAAGAAGGGAAGGAAGACTGAGAAGGAGGTGAAGGAAGAGGAGCAAGCACACCTCGAAAAAGCTTATGCCGAGGTCGATCGGCCTGTAGATTAACGAGGATGGAGTGTTTTTGGATTTGCAGGGATTTCTTACTTCTGTGTCGGTCATCTTTCGATTTCCTTCCACCCTTGTTCGTGAGACTGGTTGGCGTTTTCTTCTTTTGTAACTTTATTTGTGGAGGATTGTTTAGTTTGAATTCTATTTTGGATGATCTAATGAGTTGACCCTTGCTAGATGGCTATCTATAACCTTATGTTTGCTCTTTTTCAATTTATAATATGACCTCAATAGTATGCTCACTTTAAATAAGAGAAGCATGTGCATATTCTAATTCTTCATAAATATTTCAATTTATAGGTTTTTTTTAACAATTTTTATTTTATTTACTATTTTAAAATTTAATTTTATAGGTTTTTTCACAATTTTTATTTTATTTACTATTTTTTAATTTAATTTGAGGTTTTTATCCAATTAGCATGTAGCTTAAAGTGAGGGCCGGTTTTTTTTAGAATATTAATAGGTTTTAGCAATATGGGTCAGGTCGGATATGGATCGAGTATGGGTCATTATATTTACATTACAAGAATATGGGTCAAAACGGGTTAAATGGGTCGAATATGGGTCGACTCATTTTCGACCCAACCCATACCCGACCCGACCCACCCATTTGCCACCTCTACTTGGTAGGGCCAGCTTTGACGCGTAATTTTCAAATGGTCTTCAGACCGAGCCCCTATAGACTTTTTGAACCAAACTTTGAAGTTTTTTTGGCAATAAAATTTCGTACACTTTTTGAGTCGAAGCCAAATTCTCCGATTTAATTACAAGTATCTTATTATATAATGAATTTTAATAATATAAATTGAACTACGAATTAAAGTTACATGATAGAAAAATTATTTCAACACATAGGTAAACCTATTGTGTTTCTTAATATATGCTAAGGGAAGTTAATTAGGTTATATGCAATAATGCATAACATTAACTTCATTTGATTGGAATATGTACGTGTATGGAATAATCAATATATTAATTTAAATTTATTTCCTTAAATAGAGTGATTTTAAATTAACGGGTTAACTTTTGAAATTGATTATAGTGGTTAAAATTCATGTAATTTGATTAAAAAAAGAAGTAGACAAAAGCTATTACCTTTTCATCTCATGTTTGGTTGTGGAGATTGGATGTCCTGTTCCGGTTGAACAGATCTGTTTCAAAGCAAGGGTAGGTGGCGTGACATTAGCACAAAGCGCTGATGGCACGATAGTAAGACAATATATTTTAGGATTAACCGTGGAGCTTAGAGAGTAAAGGAATGTTGAGGATTGAGATTTGTAATATTGAATGTCTCTTCTATAATCAACTTGAATTTTATTTCACTAGCAAGGTAATCTTCTCTATACATTATCATGATCAGTTGAACGAAAATAAAGTTCGATGTAGTTTCTCCTTTTATTTGAAATAGAAGCAATTAGCATTTGAACCTATCCATCTAATTTAGAACATTACTTCGGAATTTCGTTCAACTCGAGCCGGGAATATGAGTTTGAAATGGTTAAAATCTATTCCTCAACTTGCTGACCATAAACCATTCGACGATATGCTTTAAAGATGAATTCGTGAAATGACTCCTTGAGTAGTTAAATCGAAAAAGTTGGGATGCGGTTTGATGTGGCTAGTGCATATGTTTTCCTGTTAGAAACTTGGGCACCACTAGTCTATTTCGGATTGAGTAGAGGGCGAAAGGGGCCATTTCTATTTCGAATTACTCCGTGAGGCATTTCACTTGGCCGTGCATCTTCAACCGTGAAGTCACAATCAAAAGGAAAATGAAAGAAAGAGAAAAAGCAAATTGAATAGTGCCACTATAAACTTAATGAGTTGCTTGGCCTTAGTTTAGACGAAAGACCCCTACCAAGTGGACCCAAAAGTGCTCGATGTGGTGGCATATGAGCCAAATTTGTCTCCAACCATGTGGCCTCGTAAGGAAAAAAATAAGAGATATTAATGATGATGGATTTAACTTTAAAATAGTTTTGTTTTAAATCATTTTTCAACAAAGTTAATTTTTTGAGAAACAGAAGTAAGTTAAAAATATGCTGCGCATGCAAAATCTTGAATTTAGGTTTGCACAGGAATGTGGTAGCAAGTTCATACGCAAATATAGAATGACGTTGATAGAATGTGTAAAAAAATGCGATATTATTGTTGTTATTATTATTATTATTATTATTATTATTATTATTATTATTATTATTATATTCTTCTCTTTTTTGTTTGTTATATTGCAATTTCATTGGAGGGACAAATTGCGCGCGGGCATTCAGCCTTGCAGGAAAAAACCTTAAAAAAAGGAACACACTCTCTTATAATATATTTTTTAATTTCTGGGTTTTTTTTTTTTTTTTGCAATGTCGTGTCTTGAGGAGCGCGGGGTGGCGGGGCTTTGGATGGGAGATTTGAGTTTGAAGAAGTACCCCTGGAGATGTGCGTTAATTACACCGACGCCTCCTCGTAAGTTGGAGTTCACAACTTGATCCCTCGCCGCATCACATAAAACGGGCTATTTTTTATTTTATTTTATTCAGAATATAAAAAAGAGAGAAAAGGAAATGGACTTTTTGTCCTTTTAGAAGCCCCCCGAACAAAAAATAAGACTGGAGATTTTTTATGCCCTCTGCCTTTGCATGGCTTTTTGTTCTCGTTGCATGGAATGAAGCTTGAAATCGTGGACCCCACTCGGTTGACCCATGTCCTTGTCAGTCACCGTCTTCCCATCCCTTTCTCTTTGATCCTTCCGCATCCTCTTCTTCCCTCACTGTACATGTTATTTAGAAAAAAACTTCATCTTGAAAGAAAAAAATTAAATAATAAAAAATTAGTAAATAAAATAAACAATGAAAAACTTATAAATTGAAATACTTATAAAGACGTAGGGCTGGAAAAATGGGTTCTATACCCATTTTGTGACTCGGATTCAATCAGCTCAATCTCATATAAGCAACTTGTTTGCCTTTAAAATGAGTTATAAATGGTTTGAGAAAAAAAAAGTAATCGACAAATTTTAAAACTTATTTTGTAATTTTCCTCCATATTTTTTACTATTTAGACTCTGGGGCAATGACTTCAAAGGTTATTTTTAGCTTTTGTCAATGAATGACTTTGAAATTGACCAATTCATAAATGACCAAAAATAATGTTTAGATAATTTACAAATCAAGCTAAAAAATAATGGAGATCAGATATTACTGCTACTCAAGTATGTTCCAAAGTAGGGATATCTCATACTTTTCACGAAAAGTAAAATTAAAAAATGAAAAATGAAAAAGAAATTAAAGAAAGCTTCATCTTCTTCCCATTAGAACGCGGTTGACCTTTCGGCTTTGTCCGTCGACAGCTGAATGTTTCGATTTTGTTCGATTAAAGATCGCATCACTGTCTCATTCTCTCTCTCTCTCTACTGCAACGACCACTAGAAGGACCTAGCCCGTTCGCTCCCTCTCCTCCTCCGGCAACTTCACGTCGCTGCCTCCTCCTCCGCCCCCTCACCATCTCGTTTCAGGTTCAGCCATTTCTTTGATATCGTTTTTTGCCCTTTTTGATTCGAGGGTCGTTGGAATTTTCAGCTAAAGGTTTGCTTCATTTTTTCCTTTTTTTTGTTTTTTGTTTTTCAAGTTTTGTTGTTAGTGCAGTGTTTTTTAGTAGATGTTTATTATTACTTATGTCAATTGGATTTGTGATGTTTTTTTAATCAAAATTTAAGTTTTTTATATTGATATTGGAATATGCACATAATACGCACGATGCCGGCACGGCACGTGCACGATGTTGGCACGGCACGTGCATAACACACTCGGTATATTAAGAGCTTGAGTATAGCATGCAATGCGAAGACAATGTACTTAAATAATTGTGGGAGAGATGTACAAAAAGATGGATTGTGTCGAGGATTATATCCTAAGATCTCCTAGCAAGTTGACAAAAATGTTTTTTAAGTGTTTATGTTGCTTCTTTGTTGCGCTTTTAGTTAATTAACAAAACTGGTTTAATTTATATCACCGTCATAAGATTTCCTCCTCCTCCTACTTCTTCTTCACATAGCCCTAACTTAATTACGTCTGGAAACAAATTGATTTCAAAACATTAAGTATGTTCGATTTATGGATAATGCCATAAATAGAGTTACTCATCACCATCTTGTTTCAGGTTCAGCCATTTCTTTTGATATCGTTTTTGCCCTTTCTGATTCGAGGGTCGTTGGAATTTTCAGCTAAAGGTTTGCTTCCTTAAATGAATGTTTGATTCGGGGATTTGCCTTGTGATGAGCTTTAGGAAGTGGGTTTCTTGGCCGGTGGCGTCTTGGGGCTTTTAGCAAGACTTATACCACGCCTCTTGCTCGCCTCACCATCTTGTTTCAGTTCAGCCATTTATTTGATATCGTTTTTTGCCCTTTTTGATTCGAGGGTCGTTGGAATTTTCAGCTGAAGGTTTGCTTCCTTAAATGAATGTTTGATTCGGGGATTTGCCTTGTGATGAGCTTTAGGAAGTGGGTTTCTTGGCCAGTGGCGTCTCGGGGCTTTTAGCAAGACTTGTACCGCGCCTCTTGCTCACCTCACCATCTTGTTTCAGGTTTAGCCATTTCTTTGATATCGTTTTTTGCCCTTTCTGATTCGAGGGTCGTTGGAATTTTCAGCTGAAGGTTTGCTTCCTTAAATGAATGTTTGATTCGGGGATTTGCCTTGTGATGAGCTTTAGGAAGTGGGTTTCTTGGCCGGTGGCATCTCGGGGCTTTTAGCAAGACTTGTACTGCGCCTCTTGCTTGCCTCACCATCTTGTTTCAGGTTCAGCCATTTCTTTGATATCGTTTTTTGCCCTTTCTGATTCGAAGGTCGTTGGAATTTTCAGCTGAAGGTTTGCTTCCTTAAATAAATGTTTGATTCGGGGATTTGCCTTGTGATGAGTTTTAGGAAGTGGGTTTCTTGGCCAGCGGCGTTGCCGGGGCTTTTAGCAAGACTTGTACCGCGCCTCTTGCTCGCCTCACCATCTTGTTTCAGGTTCAGCCATTTCTTTTGATATTGTTTTTTGCCCTTTCTGATTCGAGGGTCGTTGGAATTTTCAGCTGAAGGTTTGCTTCCTTAAATGAATGTTTGATTCGGGGATTTGCCTTGTGATGAGCTTTCGGGAAGTGGGTTTCTTGGCCAGTGGCGTCGCGGGGCTTTTAGCAAGACTTGTACCGCTCCTCTTGCTCGCCTCCCCATCTTGTTTCAGGTTCAGCCATTTCTTTTGATATCGTGTTTTGCCCTTTCTGATTCGAGGGTCGTTGGAAATTTGAGCTGAAGGTTTGCTTTCTTAAATGAATGTTTGATTCGGGGATTTGCCTTGTGATGAGCTTTAGGAAGTGGGTTTCTAGGCCGGTGGTGTCTCGGGGCTTTTAGCGAGACTTGTACCGCGCCTCTTGCTCGCGTCACCATCTTGTTTCAGGTTCAGCCATTTCTTTGATATCGGTTTTTGCCCTTTCTGATTCGAGGGTCGTTGGAATTTTCAGCTGAAGGTTTGCTTCCTTTTTTCCTTTTTTTTGTTTTTTGTTTTTCAAGTTTTGTTGTTAGTGCAGTGTTTTTTAGTAGATGTTTATTATTACTTATGTCAATTGGATTTGTGATGTTTTTTTAATCAAAATTTAAGTTTTTTATATTGATATTGGAATATGCACATAATACGCACGATGCTGGCATGGCACGTTCACGATGTTGGCACGGCACGTGCATAACACACTCGGTATATTAAGAGCTTGAGTATAGCATGCAATGCGAAGACAATGTACTTAAACAATTGTGGGAGAGATGTACAAAAAGATGGATTGTGTCGTGGATTATATCCTAAGATCTCCTAGCAAGTTGACAAAAATGTTTTTTAAGTGTTTATGTTGCTTCTTTGTTGCGCTTTTAGTTAATTAACAAAACTGGTTTAATTTATATCACCGTCATAAGATTTCCTCCTCCTCCTACTTCTTCTTCACATACCCCTAACTTAATTACGTCTGGAAACAAATTGATTTCAAAACATTAAGTATATTCGATTTATGGATAATGCCATAAATAGAGTTACTCATCACCAAATACAATCCTGAGAGAAAGAGAGAGTCTCAAGCTGGGTGTATTGATAGTGTTTCAATTCCGTTCAATTAAGATGATAATTGATATTGGGTTTTTTGGGCTTTATATCTGCATGTGTTGGTTTTTAGAAACTTTCGTCATGTTTTTAGCCTAAAACCATGTGTGGACACCTCCATTACTTTTCAACAAAAGTAGGCTACTCGCTTTTAGACTTCTTTAGGCAAATGTGACAATCTCAGCAGAGATGAGTCCCATCTCCCATTGGAGAGCGAATCTCACTTTCGAAGGAAATTTATATCTAATGCTTTATGCAAGATAAGATAAACAATTGCATCACCAATATAATCCATTTAATCGAACCCATAGAGTTTAACATATTTTTTATGAAGTAACAGTTGGGTTCGCAAAAAATTTTAGAGGTAGAAATACTAAATTTGAGACGATTGCAGTGAAAATCCTAGAACTTGTAGTTTTTGAGTAGTTGAATTATGAATATTTCATATCCCGAATTTAACTTTTAAACTTGCAATTTCAATATACTTGACTTCTTCCATTAACTCCATCCATTTTAAATTGAGGGAGGACTCAAGTGCATCAAAAGTTCAAGTCTGAAGGCTAGGTGAACAAAATAAGTTTCAAGATTCAAGTGCACCAAATTTACAAATTTTAGTATTTACACTGTTATTGTGCCTTTAATTTTCAAGCACCGTCTCCTTTTTGTTTTACTCTCTTTCTGTCTTCTTCCCAGTCAACATCCGCCTTCAATGTACTCATCAGTAGACGGAGATCCGACTCCGTAAATAGGTGCTGAATATTCCTCACAATACTCCATGTTATGTTGTGTAATCATGAGGGAAAGCAAGCGTACACCTGCACATCAGAGTGAAACTAGTTGCTTAATATCCAAATATTGAAAATTAGTAGTTCTTCGGTTGCAATAAACAGAAAAGACTAAACCACCAGTTGACTGGTGACTGGTAGAGCTACTTGGAGCTTTATTTTTCCTTTTTTATTTCTCTCCACGCCACTTTGGCTCAATAAGTGATCCTGTTTGAACCCAAAGCAAGCGAAAGAGCTAAATTAGATATGGTAAGTAAGACTCCATCGAGTAGCAAAGATTTTCCTCGCATTCTCGAGCAAAGGACTAGTCCGACGATTGTTTCCCACAAAATGACCAACTGAGCTAATTCCAATCGTGATTTTTCATAAAAAAAAAATACTATAAATTAAGCATATTGCAAACACTATAAGATAGGTGATTGGTATGAAATCCGACAATATCATATCAAAGTGCATTACTTTTGGTCAATAAACATGCACAAACACAAATGATAAACATAAACATACACACGAAAAAATAAAACTTCTTCGGAGGTTCGCCTCCTCTCCTCTCCGCTCGAGGAGGCTTTGTGTCGGTTGCCAAATTCCACCTCGTACCCTCTTCCTTAAACCACTAGAGTAATTGAAATAATCCCATAAGTACATGAACTTTTTGACTAAATAAAACTAAAGATTCACAAGGCCAATTATCGTAAACAAATATCATGAGGCAAAGCGAAAATCTTGTACAATGGATGGTGCAACCATGAGCCGGTGAGGGAGGAAGGCAAGCGAGGAAGAGGAACGACGAAGGAGTGTCGTGCAAGAGGAAAAACGCAATTTCAATATTAGAAATCAGGGAAAAAAATATAGATTTTTGGATTTATGGTCTTGCAAAACCGATTTGCAAACCAATTTGATCAATCCGGTTCTCAGGTGGGTATTCACTCAGAATTGACTCCCGGATTGATTCAAATCAATTCTGAATTTTGAGAACCAATTCTCAAACTAATTTTAATGGAAATCGGTTTCCAAACCTGTTTTTCAAGTGAGCTGATCCGGTTCTTGAGTAGATTCGGTTCGGTTGCACATCGTTACGCTAGAGAGCCCACATGTAGTCAGCATTGGAGATAAAAAGGTGATCTGATTGTCTTGTCGAGGATACGTGGAGGGGAGGGGCTCCATGGCGATCGAACTAGCGGGTGGGTGCAGGGGGTGCTGCCACGTGGCTTTGCTCTCCCCTCGCCATGGGGATCTAATTTGTGGCCCCTCCACAATATCACGTTGAAACGAAAAAGACAAAAAGGAAGGACTTCCACTTCCTAATATCCTTCTTGGCAATGCCTTCTTTCTCTCTCAACAAGTCGCGGCAAGGAAAGGAGAATTGCTCGTTTCCAACCAAATGGAAAAAGAAGAGTAAAAATAAATAATAATAATCGCTCCTATATTAAAAAAGAAAAAAGACCATTATTTAAAGAGCATAGTTGTGGTTGTGTGGAAATATATTTGGAAGACGCCACAATGCCCTAGATGGGGGTGCTTATCGGGCGAATTCTGGTGAAACCTTATGATCACACGCTTAATTCCTTAATTGAGCTCATTCATCTTAATACAGACAAATTTATGGATAAGATGGCCTCTTTGATCAAATGCCATTGCTCGAGCTCGCCCAATAGCGTCTTCGGCCCCTCGTGACTCTGATTGGGTTGAGAGCACGTGGTTCCAATTTGTGGGATACATAACTATTATTTGTGATGATCGTGCCTAGGGAGCAGGACATCATTGTCGTTGTCGTCCACCTCCATCATCTTCTTATCCCTCCCCCCCCCCACCCCTCAAAAGAAACACCCGGCGGCCTCCTCTCTCTATCTGTAAAACTGAAGTATCTAATAATCTCTCTCTCTCTCTCTCTCTTCCTAGGTTGAGCTTTCGATGGCGTACCAACGCCATACTATGTTTGCTTGTTGACGGTACCACAAAGCAACTCTCACTTCTTTCCTCTCTCCCGACCATCGCCATCATCTCGGATCCAATAATTCCCACTTCTTGATTTCATTCAAAACATTAATCATAACGTCACTAGATGATTAAGATCACAATTGAAAGGATATGACTATCTTTTGTAAATAAAAGATAGTAAAATTATTGATATTGCATATTTAGTAAACTTATAAAATGACCAGTTTGATTTCGAGTGCTACAAACCAAGACAGCTCTACTTTAAATTCTGGAAGCCGTTGATGGTCAGAAAAGAGGGGACTATGACCCTCTGTAGCTGTAGATATATCATTATCATCGTCATGAATTATATTCATGATGAATGAGACGCATGTATATTTGGTTAATCGCAAATGCTGGAGTGAATGTTTTACAATTATTTTCACGATGATCTCAAAATAACAAACGGGGGCAATTCACCGGCGGTCAGCTAACTCATCTTGAACTTCATGGTGAAAAAACACCTACCTAATCTCGTAGATATGTGTAGAAACTTGATTGGTTTTCCTGTTGGAAATTTTTATAATATGGGTTTACATTAATTAATTGATTTTCTATTTTAAATAATCGGGTTAATAGATATTTTAATATTTGTTGAATCTTATTGAATTGGGTATTGACATTTATTAATAACGGGCCTAGTTGAGTAGTAAAGTGTAGGGAATCGTGTTTAACTGAAGCCTGTAATGGGAGGGGCCCAGTTGACATGCTATTGATTATGGTTTGCTAAGTCCCCTCTCTAGCCTATAAAAGAGTAGGTCTATCAATGGGATTCAAGCTGCTATACTGAAATAGGTAATAGAGATGAAGATTTGACATTCCGATAGATCTCTGATTATCAAAGTGATATATTTTTTTTCAAGTGAAGTAATGGCTCAAACATGTACGCTTTAATTCCGTTGTGCTTATTGATTGCAGTGTTTTATAGTCATATATGGATCCAATTCTTCTTGATTGATTAATTGTTTATGTAAATAATTTTCTACATGTGGTATCAGAGCTAATTATATATGATTGTAGAACCCATTTTTTTTTCTTTTTCATGGAAAAATTTGAAATTGTTCTCTTTGAGCCGAATATGGGCATTATTTTTTCGTGTGGATTTTTTACTCGATTGATCCTAAAACCATAGAGCTTTTGTTCTACATGTCGAGATCTTTCCAACCATATATAATTTGTATAATTTCGTTGAGAATTGAGAGAGAATTTTAAATTTGAAATTCTAGAGTTTATACATGATAAAGTTCGAGAATTTTCAAATTACTTGCAATTGATTGATGTTCGTTGCAAATCGTTGCATGGGTATTATTATATATATGTTATGCATCCTTTTGTTGTATTAAATTAAGTTTTTAGAGCTTAAATTTAAGAAATTTGAAATTCGGCCATGTGAGGTTAAGATCCGAAACTTTGAAGCTTGTATGTGGTAGATTTACTCGGTTTTCCTTCGTTTAATTCATTATAGTCAATCATATTGATGTTATATGCAAGACCCATGGAGAATTTTCATCAAAAATCAAGCTAATATTCTATTTTGGAGCTTCGGGTCGAAACCGGGTCGCACGACCCGATTTTTTAGAAAATTCGGGACCCGGCTGGAGGTTGAAGAAGACCTCCAGCCGGGCCGGGCTTATAATGGGCGTAAGCCCATTTTGTCTATAAGGAAAAGAGTTCTGGGCGTGAGCCCAGAACCATCAGTGAAATAAAGGGTCTGGGCTCTCGCCCAGAACCAGAAACATATTAAAAATGTTTGCACATGGGCCTATGGCCTAATATTTGGATTTTTTAAAGAGCCGTGGGCCATTTTAATTCGTGGCCCGCCCGTTCCATGCGGCCCGCGTGGGCTTCTGCGGGTCTATGGGCCGGGCGAAGGTCAGGGCCCGCGGGTAGGGTCCGAAATATTATAATAATATTAAAATAATAATAATAATTAAAAAAATTTAAAAAAATTTAAAAAAATTTGTGACAAAAATTGTTGTTTGAAAGAATGCAATATGATCGTTGGGAAGCACATGTTGTAAAATGCTTCATATTGTTAGACGAAGAATAAGCCTTTTTTTTAAATAAAAAAATTGATTTCATTTTTCAATAAATTAGATTTTTAATTTTTAATTTCTTTTTCATTTTCCATTTTTTAATTTCACTTTTCATGTTATTTTATTTGAAAAGTATGAGATATTTGACACATATTTGAGTAGCAGTAATATCTAATCTCCATTATTTTTTAGCTCGATTTGTAAATTATCTAAACATTATTTTTGTTCATATAATCAATTTCAACGTCATTGATTGACAAAACAAAAAAATAACTTTAAAGTCATTTCCCTAGGGTCTAAATAGTAAAAAAAAAAAATGGAGGAAAATTACAAAATGTGTTTTAAAATTTGTTGATTTCTTTCATTTCTTTCTCAAGCCATTTATAACTCATTTAAAAAGCAAAAGAGTTGCTAATATGAGATTGAGCTCATTGAATTTGAGTCACAAAATGGGTATATAACCCATTTTGCAGCCCTAATTTATAAGTATTTTAATTTACAATTTTTTTTATGTTTTTTATTTTATTTACTAATTTTTCATTATTTAATTTTTTTTTCATTTGACATGAAGTTTTTATCTAAGTAACATATACATGCGAGGTGTTTTAAATACGTGAGATTGTAAATTGTTTTGGACCTCAATCCACCCATTTCAAATGCTTCTTTTATTTATTTATTTTTTTATTTCCGGGATTGAAGACATGCGCATCTTTCTATTTTTGTTATGCTATTGTCTTGTGATACAGTGCAAAAGTAGGGATTAGGTTGTTTAACTAGTTTATCTTTCTTCAGTATTAGGCAAGTCATTTCTAGCCAATGCCACATGGCCTATGTTCATTTATGAGAGGCTTTGAAAACTTACTGTCTCATACAGCAAGTGGGTTGTCCCACAATTGTCCTTTGAAGGTCTTAATCATCTTAAAATTTTCTATTTAGGAACGCTAGTTCACGTTTCACTAACTGAAAAAGTGCAAAGGTTAACCATCTTTCAAAAAGTGTGTTATTAGACGGAATGGTGGCAACGGTTGGCGGTGAGCTGTGGGCGGCAATCCTGCGGTAGCGATCGGTGGCGACGGTTGGCGGTCGTGCGACGATCATGTGACGATCGTCGGTCGTGGTCGTCGCGGCGGGCGTCGTGATCGTCACGGCAACCGTCTGGCGCGGGCAGCGGCAAGCGGTGATCATCTTGCGGGCGAAACAGCGGTCATGGTCCGTGAGTAAGAAGAAAAAGCAAATGAATACAAAAATTTATAAATTTTTACTAAACGCATTTCTATTCTTTTTCTATTTCAAGAATATAAATTTTATATAATTACCAATCACCTTACTTTACTTAGGAATTATTCCCGGAGTAAAAATAAATAAATAAATTATTTCTAAAAAGAAATAGTTTCTCGGAATAGAAACGTTATCATAGGCAACCTAATAGTTTTGCCATGAGCTAGCTAGCCTATGAAAGCAGAGGGGTTCACGAGATCCCGCCAAATGCAACCTCGAGCGTTTGGGAAAGATGAACAGCAAAGCGCTCTCTCTCTCCATGTCTGGTTTGGCGTGCCTATCGAGCAATCTCCCTCTCTCACCTCATCATTATTAATCACGGTGCGTGAACGAGCCATGGGAAAATGAATGCGGAAGAAGAACTTTTAACTTTTTGTTCTTATGACTGCACCATTTATTCCTTTTGTCTTTATCAATGGATCGTGTAGATAATTAGTTTTGACATATATCAGACGTTTGTCTATATAATCTGTTGATTAATTCTAGCTAAAATACAACCTTGACATAATTCTTGAATTATTAAACTATTTGTTAAGAGGAATGGTCACGGTTTTTTCCTCAACTTGCTAACCATAAACCATTCGACGATATGCTTTAAAGATGAATTCATGAAATGGCTCCTTGAGTAGTTAAATCGAAAAAGTTGGGATGCGGTTTGATGTGGCTAGTGCATATGTTTTCCTGTTAGAAACTTGGGCACCACTAGTCTATTTCGGATTGAGTAGAGGGCGAAAGGGGCCATTTCTATTTCGAATTACTCCGTGAGGCATTTCACTTGGCTATCGTGCATCTTCAACCGTGAAGTCACAATCAAAAGGAAAATGAAAGAAAGAGAAAAAGCAAATTGAATAGTGCCACTATAAACTTAATGAGTTGCTTGGCCTTAGTTTAGACGAAAGACCCCTACCAAGTGGACCCAAAAGTGCTCGATGTGGTGGCATAAGAGCCAAATTTGTCTCCAACCATGTGGCCTCGTAAGCAAAAAAATAAAAGAAGATATTAATGATGATGGATTTAACTTTAAAATAGTTTTGTTTTAAATCATTTTTCAACAAAGTTAATTTTTTGAGAAAGAAAAGTAAGTTAAAAATATGCTTCGCATGCAAAATCTTGAATTTAAGTTTGCACGAGAATGTGGTAATGACGTTGATAGAATTTGTAAAAAGATGCAATATTATTGTTGTTTTTATTATTATTATTATTATTATTATTATTATTATTATTATTATTATTATTATTATTATTATTATTATTATTATTATTATTATTATTATATTATTATTATTATTATTATTATATTCTTCCCTTTTTTGTTTGTTATATTGCAATGGACAATTTGCGCGCGGGCATTCGGTCTTGCAGGAAAAAACCTTTAAAAAAGGAACACATTCTCTTATAATATATTTTTTTAATTTCTGGTTTTTTTTTGGTTGTTAGTGCAGTGTTTTTTAGTAGACGTTCATTATTACTTATGTCAATTGGATTTATAATGCTTTTTTAATCGAAATTTAAGTTTTTTTATATTGATATTGGAATATATACATAATACGCACAATGCTGGCACGTCACGTGCACGATGCTGGCCCGGCTCATGCATAACACACTTGGTATATTAAGAGCTTGAGTATAGCATGCAATGCGAAGACAATGTACTTAAATAATTGTGGGATGGATCGTGTCGAGGATTATATCCTAAGATCTCCTAGCAAGTTGACAAAAATGTTTTTTAAGTTTTTATGTTGTTTCTTTGTTGTGCTTTTAGTTAATTAACAAAACTGGTTTAATTTATATCACTGTCATAAGATTTCCTCCTCCTCCTACTTCTTCTTCACAGACCCCTAACTTAATTACGTTAGGTTAGGATGAACTTTAAAACCTTTAATAGGTTGCTCTGACACTTTAGTTAGCAAATAGTCAAGTTTAGGTATTGAAATGGCTCTAGTTAAATAGATAGTGTAATCAAGTTTTCGAGTATGAAATCTCTAATTGTGACAGATTGGCAGCTCTGTTCAAGACTCAAGGATTTATGCCTAATAAAACCCAATTGTTTGTTATCTAACATGATTTTATGGCGGCGCAATGTAATGAAGGGTAACATATGTTTGCTAACATTGTGTTAAATGTTGATGTAGGCTGGGAGTCATAAAAGGTGGAGTGACATGCTATTGATTATCAGAGTGATCTATTTTTCTTTAAGTAAAGTAATGGCTCAAACATGTACGCTTTAATTCCGTTGTGCTTATTGATTTCAGTGTTTTACAGTCATATATGGATCCGATTCTTTTTTATTGATTAATTGTTTATATAAATAATTTTCTACATGTGGTATCGAGCTAATCATATATGATTGTAGAACCCAATTTTTTTTTTTTCATGGAAAAATTTGAAATTTTTCTCTTTGAGCTTAATATGGGCATTATTTTTTCGTGTGGATTTTTTACTCGATTGATCCTGAAACCATAGAGCTTTTGTTCTACATGTCGAGATCTTTCCAACCATATATAATTTGTATAATTTCGTTGAGAATTGAGAGAGAATTTTAAATTTGAAATTCTAGGGTTTATACATGATAAAGTTCTAGAATTTTCAAATTACTTGCAATTGATTGATGTTTGTTACAAATCGTTGCATGTGTATTATTATATATATGTTATGCATCCTTTTGTTGTATTAAATTAAGTTTTTAGGGCTTAAATTTAAGAAATTCGAAATTCGGCCATGGGAGGTTAAGATCCGAAACTTTGAAGCTTGTATGTGGTAGATTTACTCGGTTTTCCTTCGTTTAATTCATTATAGTCAATCATATTGATGTTATATGCGAGACCCATGGAGAAATTTCATCAAAAATCAAACTAATATGCTATCTTGGAGCTTCGGGTCGAAACCGGATCGCACGACCCGGTTTTTAGAAAATTCGGGACCCGGATAGAGGTTGGAATGCGAACTGTGAGGGAACTCTCATGGCCGTGAGGTCAGGTCACAACAATACTCAGTATTTTCTTTTTAATATTTAAAAAAAAAAAAAATTGTTGTTCCACCGTCTGCACTTGTGAAAGAATCGAGAAAAGGCTAGAAAACCAATTCATCTATCAATGGCGCAACCTCAGACAAAGCTCCATTCCTGGCATGCACGCGCATCTCTCTCTCTCTCTCTCTCTCTCTCTCTCTCTCTCTCTCTCTCTCTCTGTGTTCGTCTCACGCAAGAACACCCCTTTTCAATTCAGTTCAATCTTGCCTCCTGCACCTTTGGCTAGCAATTTGGCCGACTTCGCACATGATCCCTCATCTTTTTCTGCATTGGAGCTTGGAAGCCTGCCAACTTCATCACATTTTTCAAGCTTGAAGAAAACCCATTTGAGATGTTGTCTTCTCTCACTCCAAGATCGTCTTTCTATTTTGGTATCCATGAAGTAGCAATTTTTGTGCTTGCCCATGTTCTCAAATTTGGTTATTTCTTTATTGTGACTAGTCAGTTGCGCGGTGTTCCTGATTTGAGTACTCCGTTTCTGAATTATCTCATTTATATTTTACTTTGGTTCCCCCATTGACCATTGTTCCATTTATCCATAAACCAAACTTGCAGTGTTGTTGAGTCTCCCAGTGTGTTCTGGTCTTGTGGTTCCTTTTCCGTTACATTGATTTTGGAAGAGTTCACTCTTCCAAGGATTGGATAAAGTGTGTCAAGCGCGAGGTTCACTCGATGTTGAGATTTTTAATGTTGGGAATTAGGTGTATCATGGTCTTGCTCTATGCTTGGTGGCGCGGATGAGAAGGTAAGCCGAATTACTTATGAGAGGCCATGTGGAATTGATATGACGAGCAACTAAATTGCTACACCCCTTTGTGAGATTGTGAATTGCTATTATTAATACATGAACTGTTTCTGAATTGGACCCTCGGATTTGAAGAGATTCTAATGTTATGAAAGATTTTGTGTCCATGAAAACAATTATTCCTTTTACGTTTTACAACTTGGAAAAGAACATTAGCTTTTGTTAAAAAAAAAAAAAAATTAACCGTGATCGAGAGTGTTATTCAAAGTGATTTCAAGCAGAGTATAAGGAAAATATCATTGTGTAAAAAATTGGGTGGGAAGGTTTAATTTGCAATTTGAGTGTGAAAATCCCTTGGGCAAATATAGTTTACATTGTTGAAAAAATATATTTGACTGGGGCTGGTTGCACTAGCTAATTGATGTAAAAACATATTAAGGAAGTTAATTTACTCTAAAATATTTCTTTCCTCATCTTGTGGTTTTCTTCTAATGTTAGGTCTCTATATGGGAAGGTCCACAAATGTTGGACAAGGATAGAGCCGCTTACATAAGAGGAGTCTCTTGATATTTATGTTGAATCAAGGAAGAATGGTTAGTCTGATTTATTTAAAAAGTTAGCACTTCTTTGGAACAAAAAACCACTTCTTCTATTTTTCATGAAAAATATCTTACTGAATATCCAAATGAGAGTTTTAAGAAGCCATCAATTCCATAATATACAGGACCAAATAAGCTAATGTGCAAGAATTCTTTGTGACCCTTGTCGACACTCAAATTTTTATCGACATTTTAGGGTGTCCTTTTTTATTTACAAAAAATATAAGAAAATATAAAAAGATAAAATCCAAGAAATTAAATAAAAAAAATCGAGTCGAGTGGGCTGGTGTAGTCTAGCCCATTATTTTAGTCCCCTAGCCAATCTTCTTTTTGTTTCCTTTCGGCCCATTTCATTTATTGTTTCATGGCCCATCTGTCGATTCCTTTTTTCTAGCCCATTTCTCTGACTTTTTTTTACCCAGGGAAGAAAGAGAACAAGGCCCGGCCCAACATGCTCTCTCCTTTTCCCTTTGCACAACCAGCATGTGGGTGACACAAGAAGATGAACGCAGCAAAATGGGCAGAAGAGGAGAAACCGAGAAAGTGGGAGAGGTCGAGCAAAGAGGTGGTCGGCCATAGGTGGTGGTGGTGGGGGTCCGGTCCTTGTTCTGAACGAGTAAAAAAGAAGGGAAAGAGAGGTGGGGGAGAGGGCTTCCTTATTTTTCCATGTTCTCCAATTAATTGCATGAAAAGAACATCTCAAAGAAACGCTTTCTCTTTGACTAAAAAATCTCAATAAAAAATGAAAAATCCCCTGACTTAGGGATATTACATAAACAGTCCTTAAATTTTAGTTTAATGGACATAAGGGAGAGAGAGAGATTTTGTTAAGATTGAACGTCATTTTGCCATGAACACCGATCTCTAGCTTGCCTATTCTACTAAAGTGTACATCATGGGTTTGCTAAAATGTCCAAAAAAAGACCGAAAAAATTCCCCAGGAATTGACTGCTGTTTTTTAGGGGATCTTGTGGAAACGAAGCTGTTTTGTAGCTAAAAATGGTGTTTGGAGCCTATACAGGTTGTCGCAAGTCTGAGAACCACGCTTGAATAGGAATACCACTATAGAACCTGCCACATATATTACGTGTTTGATACAATGCTTGAAAGAAGGCCGAACCTCGTTCTTTCTTGAACTTAATATCAATTTGTGTTTGCTTCTACACTGGTTTGGGGTTAGTTCACAGCAACCCTCACTACAGTCGACCTCCTACTTCATTGGAAAGTTTCATTGAAATGTTCTCCTCATACTCCGGGAAGTCCATATGCATGACTATTTTTAACTTTTACATTTAGGATACTAAATGTCTGAGAGACAAGCCCTCAACCAGCAGCATCAAGTTCATCCCCAGCTGCAATCTCCACAGCCTCCAAAGGAAGATATGGTTGCTTGTGTTACTGCATTGGAGGAAGCTTTGCTACCATGCCTGCCGGCAAGAGAGCTTCAGGCTATAGACCGCTTGTAGCATCCTTCTCATCAAAGTTTGTCATTGCTTAATCTCTTATCCAATCTTTTCCCCAGCGTGGGGAATGCTTGGTGTGCTATCATCTTATTTCTGCTACTTGAGATTGCTCCATATGCATTACCAAACCAGGACTATTCATATTTTGGCTTTTGTCATTGCTTGATGAAAAATGATTTCATTCGTTTATGTCCTTATGTTGTTGTTTTCTCCTTTTGAAGACTTCCGTCAGTTAAATTGATAACTATGTTTTTCATTTGTAATTTCCCATAATGTCAGTTTATTACTAGATCATAGGTGCACTTACACTTGGTTCTTGTGAAAATTTCGATTGTGATTACATACTAGTTCGGATTTGCTGAGTAGGACAAGGGTTAGTTTGTTATTGGTTAAGATTCTAGTTGATGGTTCTTTACCACCACGCTAAGAGGAGGGAATAAAAGATCACTAATCAATCATGCCCAGTGAGGACTTGCACATGTGATGTTCTGTAAACCTATGAAGTTCTATTTAGACATATCATGATGGAGCTAGTTATTTGGATTCTAAACCAGAAGAGGATATCCTGTAGGCTTTCTCTTACAATTGAACTCAAAAGCAGTTTTAATAAATTGCCTTTCTTGGGTTTCTAAACTATGAAATCATATTTATAAGCTGCAAGTTTCCTTGTAGTTGTACAGTTTGAGACAATCTGTTGGAGGGACTTGACCTCTTATGGAGCACATTTGGGTTATTGCAAGTCTTAAGTGGATTGCACTAGGTAACATTGGCCGGTATGTAGTAAGTGTTCTTGTTTGAGTCATGCGTGGAGGAAGCTTGAGGAATGAAAGATCCTTAACATCTAGTTGTAGGACAGCATTCTTGTGATGTTTTTTCATTGGATACAAAAGGGACAGTGCACTCAACTTGTAACGGAGTGCTGGTTTGGTGCCACTAGGAAACCAAAAAATGATCATGATATCTCTACACTTTTGGCTGAATAAGCTTTTTTGTAATTTTATCAGCATCTTAGATCTAAGTTATGTCTAACTTGTTGCTTGTCCAATATCATGCTCATTGGATATGACTTAAGTTCAGTTGTTTTCATTAGTTAACTTGCCCCACGTGTAATTGGCTGAGATTATGTCTCTGTTTGTGTAATTCTAACTGTTCAAATTTCATATTAGTAAAGTTCCATTTGTTATTGAAAAAAGAATAATATATGCATAAGTATTCCTAATTTATCTCTCATTCATCACTGAACAAAGGTGTTATGCTAGCTATTTTTGAAAGAAATTGGTAATCTTGGTTACCTACCCCAGAGTGCAATTGCTTCCCCCCAACAAACACCCACGGCCGGGGCTCTCTTAGCTGGTTTATTGTTGTGAATGCCTGGTTAATAAGAACGTGCTTCTTACTGCTTTAGTTGATGTTGAAAGGCATGCTTGAGATTTTATGGAGGCTGCCAAAAAACTTCAAGTTTACTTTATCAGTCTCCAGCGTGAGGATCAGCCAACCGAGGCTGAAAAGCGTACAAAGGTAATGCTAAGGAAATAGTTGGGAAAATAGTAAATGGTTTTTCTTTTATGTTTGAAGTTATTTGAAGGCATTTGCAAACTTAACTCCCCTATGGAAACAGGAGATACTTATCATGGAGGAAGAACTAAAAATAAAGACCGAGCTCATCAAGAAACAAGAGAGACTGATCCAAGGGTGGAGGAAGGACTTGAAGGACCAATTGGACAAAATCAACTGTGAACTTGAGAAGGTATAGACAATTTTTGGTGGACTCAGTCTGTGCTCAACTTGTAGGTGGACAATAGATGGGTTGCTTTTTATGCTACTGGTTATCTCAACATGAAAAGAATTTTATTCTTTGCCTCATGAGTGTGCAATTTTTTCAACCACTGTTTTTTTTTTTTTCTAAAATTCAGTAGGTCTTGTATAATTATATGCTCTTGCTTCAGAATACTGCAAAAGGGGAAAACTCACCCTTCGTAGGGCAATCTGTGGGTCAACCACGATGATTGATGGCTTATTTTAGCATTTGTTATTCTAATTGTGAGCTGTAGATATTTTTTTCGCCTAATTGTGCGTCTATTGCTTTCGAATTAATGTCATGAAGAAGTCACTATTTGCAACTCATTAATGGGATAAGAGCCTCCTCTTCTTCCTCGGCTTTGGGTGTGGCAATCTGTCACAAGAAGGAAATTTCAGATATATGAATGGGTGAACTTCTTTTAATTTCATGGGCAATCATCACCCGAAAGAAAAGTTTGGAAAGAGAGAGAGAGAGAGAGAAGAACGTCTTACACCATAAGGTGTGTAAGATTCTAACTTGATCAAAGTCGGTAATTTCTAGACAATTAGCACTTTGGGCTTATGCCGCATGATTCATGTAGATCTTGAATAAGCATGTTTTTGTCTTTCCCTGAAGCTGAGAAATGATTCTCCACTGGGACAATTTTAGAATGTAAGGGCCTATTTGTTAATCCTTATTAGGTTTCGCAGATGATCAAAAGTATTTTGTCCAACATTTGGAGCCACACCTTTGGATCGAATAGGTTCTAGTAAGGCACATTGTGATACTATTTTTGAAGAAGAATTTTAAAAGTGAGGCAATGGTCTTAAGCTAGGCCTGCATTTGCCTTTCCCACGATCCATTGTTTGTTTATCAGGATTTGGGATAAAGACTAGTTTTGTAGATAGAGCAGCTAGAAATGAGGAAGAAATTTCAATTCAATCTCAAACCCCGATCTGCTGCAAAGAATGTGCTTTGATAGCAAACTCATTCCCAAAATCTGAACTGCTCTGCATTTTCCAAGTTGGCTTGCAAACCAAAAAAATAATCTTCTCCTTTCCCCTAATACATTTGCCCATGTGCTACACGCTCATGGAAAAACTTGCAGTTGTCCCCAAAATAGCATTTTCCTTGCTCAAAATAGCGTCAACGTTGTGGCTTCCTGAGGCCTTGCTCAGCTCCTCTGGTGACGTTCCTTGGATTTTGATTCTCGATTCCCAATGGCTGCCCCTCACGAACCCAGTGTGGTAACATGAATGCAGTCAAACCTTCGTGAGTAGAATTTGGCCCCACACAGAAGCTACTCTCTCTCCATTACTTCCCAGGCATTGTACTTGCACTGCTCCATTTATATTTGAAAAATTATGACTAGGTCTCTGGTTACCCAAATTAGCATCATTCCGAGAATGCCAAAGTTCATGCTTAGTTCTATTCATAGAGCTCAAACTTTTCCTATGTTCTGTGAGTCCCTGCATTTCTCTCAAAATTGGTCTCTGCTACGATGGTTTTCTGTTGAACTCATCTGTATAGGCTGAACGATTGGCATCCCAACACCGGCAATAGATGATCCTCTTAATTGCCCTGCTTCATTACCTGTTTTTGAGGTTGAGATTGATATTGGCAGAGCCCGGTTCTTCTTAGTGTTTTGTTTTCTGGAAGTCCTGGGGAGTACAAAAGTAAAATACTTTTGAAATTCAACATAATATTCTTTCAGAGCAATGGTGCAGCAAAAGTTGTGTACTGATTTTTCTAGACCACACTCAACCTAATATCATTTATGATGTTACCACGATGGAATCCAGGAATTACCCAGGATTACCTGGCCATATTCTAGGGAAAAAGATTCGTACTTGTTTCCCTTCATGAGTTTCCTCCTTTCCTTCTCTTGGAGTTGCGCTTCTGCTTCTATATTAGACCTTGTTAATGAGCCCCTCGAACGCTTTTCCATCAATGCTTTGGCCCTCTCTCCTTCATCTTCCCGTCTCTGAAATTGACACCAGAGTTATTATGCCTGAATCAGCACGTTATCGGCATGCAATCAGATCTCCTATATGGTTCAGACCTGTCTCATGGTGTTGTTACAATTCTCTTTCCACATGGAGGACCAGTGGCACTCCGAGATGCTATGTTAAATTTGAGAAAGGAAGTACCAATTGTAAGTCAATAACTGAGGAGGCAATACAAAATAGAGGGTACAAACCATACAAAGCATTTCCACTGAAGGAAGGGTGGAACATAAAACAAACAAATTTGACCAATCATATTTTCGATTCACCAAAACAGAACCACCTGTTCAATTTTGCAAGAAGTATTCCACTTGAGCCAAAGTTGTTCCGACAACTTTTTTAGGCGACATATGTTTTGACATTTCAAGAGGAATCTCATGGAAAACATGAAGTTTCTCAAAAATAGGAGGGAGAAAGCTAATAGAACATCTCTCGTTATTTGTCCTGCTACAATGGGTTTGAGAGGGCGAAACTACGTCGAGGTAGACTTTGAAACCAACAGAATATATATGCATACATGTATTGGTTTCAGTTTTCACTAGGTAGTCATAATCACAAAAGTGGACAAGATGCCATATCAAGAAGTTACAGAGTCCTTTTTGTTTGATACGCAGCAAATGTAAGGTTTAGAGTGACAAAAAATGGGATGAATTAACAGATCACGAAATTTAGGAATATGTTCATAGTGGCTATTAAACCTAAAACTTCCATACTTGCCATTAAACCAACATTCGCTGATTTCAAGTTACGCCAGGAGAAATCCAAAGGCTAAGTACAATGAACAGAATCATTACCATCCCCAATCATGGAACTCATTCTTATTGGTATTTTTAATCCAGAAAAAATTTATTAGATGAGGAATGTTTATATTCTAGTTAAACCAAATAAGTTAAGATAGAATAACTTATCTGGATACATGGACGAAGAGAGGTCTTTCAATGACTTTGAAGTATCTCAGATACATGAAGACTTAAATTATGAACCGCATAAAAAAAAAAACAAAAAAACAAAGGGAATTGCATGGCTTATGTACTTCAATATCTTATTAAAACTAGAGGGATTCAAATAAATACCAGTTGAAAGTAAAGCTTCTTCAACTTCTAGCATCAACTGTGCACAATACAAATGAACACTTCGGTATCAGTTGCTAGGACAGAGAGCTTACTGTTCATAGACATTCTGTTTGAACATGACAACATCGCCAGTGCATGCATCGCCTGCATAAACCCCCTAACACAGGAATAGAAAGGAAGCTATTTTGTAGCATGCTGCTATCTTTTATGTTAACTAACCCAATAAAATATGAGGTGATGAGCAGCACATCACAGCAGCATTCCTTATATTCATACTTTCACAGATTCACAAGAACTATGTATGATGGGATGGAAAAGGCAGTTTTTCGGTTGGTGCTATGTACATGACATAAGCTATGAACCATACCAAGAGTAGCTGTAATTTAACAATTTATAAGCTCATGCCATTTTAACCCAGGAATTTGTAATATAGGTATTTGGCTTAAAGAGAGAGCGTACAGGTCTTGCAACTCAATACAAAACTAGACATTGGATAAACTCACCCTCCTCCTCACCGGGTGACGATCCTGAGAAATCATCATGCAATTTTCACTAAAAGGAATTTTTGAAGTTGTACATGCAACAATGTCTTTTATAACTAAGACTAAGAGGGAGAAATTATTCTATATGCTCCTTGATCCGCTGAATGAGTGTCTTCTTGTTGCCCGTCAACCTCAAACCACTTCGAGTTTCTCAAGTCGGCCCGCTACAACAGAAGGGAAAAATAGAGCAAACCATGATGATCCAGCTTAAAATCCGAGACAACAGCATACTTGACAGCCCTCTTACGTGCCTAAGATGGCTCAAATTGAAGAAGAAGTCAATTTTGCAAATGAAGCATCGTCCAGAAGCCAATCCAAATCGGAAAACACAGAAAATGAAGTAGAAACCGTGCAAATATTCATCCTCTTTCTCATCCTCTTTCTCATCAATCTTTATAAGAAGCTCACTTGCTAGTCAGCATCGTCACTCCAATCAACATTTTTTATTGTTTCTACGCGATTCCCACGAACAGCTCCATCGAGTTTTGCCCAGGAGAGGAGATAATTCTTATATAATTCTAGCTCAATTCATTATAAATTTTTATGGCACAAAAGAAAGGAAAAAAAAAAAAGGATTTATAAGTTTCGTTTACCTTTGTCACTCTTGTCGTCCGTATATTATTCTTATTGTTATATTGTGTTTTGATATATATTAAAATAATCACTTCAATTTATCTTTTGAAATTTATATCACAATGAAAGTGGAAAGCACTAGAGAAATGCAAATAAAAAAAAAAAAGGTATCATAATTCATTTGGCATAAAAATAACACCAACCAACATAATTCATCTAACTTGCACGACACGATTTGATCAATTTGGCATAGGAGCTCCGGGATCCATAAACAATCATGATGCACACTATATAAGCCACCTAACTATTTGAATAAGAGGAAAATGTTTGTTCACCAAGCATGCATCGGAGTCAATTATATATAAAATGAATTATTGAAAGATTTGCATTCTCCCCCCCCCCAAAAAAGACAAGTATTCATAAACTAAAAATAAAAACTTAGTAATCAATGATCAATGGAATAGACTTATTGATTAACAAAAATAATTTCTATGATAAAAACTACTAAACTCGTAGAGAGTTCGTCTCATTGTCTTTCGACCATTTTTTTTTTTTTTGGGGGGGGGGGGGGGTGTCGGTCTAGTAAACTTTTAATGTCCGTCAATTATTTTTTAACAGCTCTCTACTTTGACTTGGTACAATGAAAAGAAAAAATCGAGATGGGCAAAGTAGGTTTGATAGTTACCTATCTAATTCGCAAATTTTAAGAAAACATGGAGAAGCAAGAATATTACCAACAGATCCTGTGCTTCTCTGTCGAACCGAACAAATATTAGATTCAATCTCTAATTTTTCTAGGCCCCACCCCTTTTTGTCCCCTTAGTGGGGCCCATCCACATCCGGGCGTCTTTATGCGCGAGCACATGAGGAGAACTGGAGAAGAGATTCAAGGTCCCCCTCCTCCATACGATTTCTTATCAATTTCTACTTGTTTTCATTGGCTTGCCTTCTGCTTTCGACTTGCCCTCGTTACAAATTTCCAGTTTTTCACTTACTTGATAGATCTTCGGCGGATTGCATGCGTAGGTTGCATCTAATTCAGGTGGGTGATGGTCTTTTCTCAATCGTTCATTTGATTGGATTGTACTAAAAATCTGACATTTTTAAAGCGACGGCTCATATAATCTATTGGATTGAGCTCAAAATAGTAAAATTGCATTGATTGAGACTATGAGACAATGCCTTCTTTCTCAAGCAAGGGCTGTCCGATGTTACTACTTGTTATTATATTATTAGTTAAACTTTAACTTTGGGCCAAATAGCAAAGATTTTATCGATACTTAAATTTTAGTTAAGTATTTATGATTAAATTACATAAAAAAATTAGGGACCAATTTGGTCCTAACAAAAATATTTTTAACATCACATAGTATCGATATCATTTTTTTTACAAATTTTTATTTCCAATTTTATTTCCCTTATTTTACACTATTTTCGGATAATTATTATTATTTAAAAAAGGGAGAGGCCCACGCGAGCTGGGCCTTCGCGCGCAACCCTCCTTTTCTTCTCTTTCTTCCTCGTGGACCCGGCCCCCTTCTCCTTCATCTTCTTCGTCTTCCTCTCTTCTCTGCAACACGCGCAGCGACAACGAGGCGCGCTCGGACTGCGCCCGCACGTGGAACAGTGCGGTGGCCGGCGAGAAATCCGGAGGAATAGGACGCAGTGGCGGTGGCTAGGGCAACCAAGAGGAGGCCCGGTCGGCCCGCCGAGGACCGGCGGCCGACCCCTCTATCGACCGGACCCTCCTCGCTTATCGATAGTCAGGCTGTGAGCTCGGTTAAGACGGGCAGCGAGCTCCGAGGACTTCCTTGGAGAGACATCAGGGGAGGGACGAGAGTGAGCAAGCCGGAGAGAGAAAGTGAGGTTCTGGGGAGAGGAAGAAAGCAGGACCACCGTGCCTTCGCCGAAGTCGATAGTCTACGGACCTTTCCCCCTCTTCCCTCGCGCCGAGCGTCGGTAGGTTCCGACCTCGAGTCTTCGTCGGCTTTCGATTTGTCCGATTTTGGGGGTCGGTTTCCCGAGGATCCCGGCTCGGAGACGAGCGAGGCGGACGGACATTGGCCGATCTATCGAGCTCGTCTGTCGTTCGACGCCGCCAGCCGGGTAGGGACCCCCTGGCCGACCCGTCCCTGTTTTCCCTTTCATTTTTTGCGCCCTATTCGGGCTCATCGGACCGGGCTGCCGTTGCCTGGTTCGCGCGGATCTCCCGACCCTGTTCGTGTGTATAGGCTGCGATTTTTAGATGTTACTCGTCCACTGCCACGAATTCCAGCGCGATCCCAGATCGGCCATGCCGGTTCCTTCCTCCTTTGGCCTTTGCGTCTTAGGTGCTCGATAGAATGCCCGAGCGTGTCGCGTTGTGTCTTTCTCTCGGGAATAGTCCGTTCTGGGTGTTGGGGTTGACGAGAGCTGTTGCTGCCGTGGCTGGCCTCGGGAGCGATAGTTTATTCCCCTCCAGGCGTCCGGCAAGCAGAGATCGTGGCCGCCGTGAGGGTGGCGAGGAAACGTTGAGGCCAGGAGCGGTGGTGCTGGGAAACTTCCGTCTGAGTTGGCCGAAGCGACGCCGACAAGCCGCCCCGCCATCTCGGCCGGCCAAATCGCGAAAAACAGAGGACGGTGAGAGGTCGAGAGGGAGGAGAGGCGCTCGAGTTGCATAAGGAAAAAGAAAAGTAGAAAAATAAAAAAAAAAGAAATAAAAGGAAAGAAAAGATTAAAAAAAAGGGGGGGGGGAACGGGCAGCAATTTTACAGAAACGAAAAGGGGATCTCTTTTTGTCTCTTGATCAATAAAGTACAAATAGTGGGTCTGACCACGCGCAGAAAGGTCAAAAAGGGAATGAGGAAAACACAAAAAGATTCGTAAAAGAGAGCACCTAATATTTAGCAAATCATTAGCATCCGCACGCCCGCACGTAAGGGCGCCCACAAAGGAGGTTGCGACACGTTATCCTCAGCTGCTGTTCGGTTTGGATCTTCACCGATTCGTCACTTCGGGTTGCAAGCAATAATGATATATCCCTCTCGTTGGACCATCAGTCCATCGGCTCGTCACTGTAAATCATGATTAAGATTTAACACTGCCTTGCATATGCTATAGAGCTCTGAAGCAATCCTGCTCATTATGCCATAGTCTAATGTATTTTCATCACGGATTATTTAATAAATACGAGATTGAGTCGGATAACCAACTTTCGAATGTTCATTCTAATATAAAATGAATATACTACAACATGTAGAACCCAATGCTTCTATTATCAAGAATCTTTCTCCAAGCATGTGTATTGGCGGGACCATTTGTTTGTGATAGATACTAGGCTGCCCAAAATAGATCTTTGAGGCTTGGGATTTTTGGAATTTACTTTACAACTCAAGGGTGAGAGGGGTTGACTGTTAGGCTCATTCTTAGCTCCCGCGTGCATAAGTTTTCCATACCATCAAATTGGTCTTCTTTCTTGTCAACTCCCATAAAGTTTTTATGTTGCAAGTACCTGACTTTCAAAACCTTAACTCCCGAATTTGTTTTCATCAACCAATATCCTCTAACCAAGTTTGTGTAGTAAATATTGCCATGGTTTTAGGGCTAGGAATTGGGTTTTTCTCGAGTCTTGAGGGATGTTCTATCAAAACTTTCTAACCATAGCATCTATTATTCAACATACATAAACTGGATGATGAAATGTCGACAGGTTGTAAATCGTTATTACCTAAGCCACATATCTGATTAAGGTTCATTTAACTGCCTAGAGGTGCTAAGTCCAATTCATCATGAAAACTGAAACCGTACATGTACTATCTTGTTTGTTTAAAGCTAGACTAGTGTAAGCTTGTGAAGCAATATTGCACACATTGCATATTCTCTCCACTTAAAGATGTTGTCTACTTGATATGCAGTAACATAACATCACCACATCTTTGTGGATTCTTTCCGGTCTCTGAACCACACCATAACTTTATGCATCTGTAGGATCCACTTTGCAAACAAGAGCAGAAGCAGACTGATGCACAATCATTGGCCAAGTGTGGGGAGGTGAACTTCACTCATTTCATTTTCTTCTATTGTGTTCCAAGTTCTTTAACTTGCTGGTTTGGGCCAACAAGGGTAGAAGTATTTGCTAATTAAGAGAGGTCCAAGGCTGCGGGAGAAGAGGATGAGTAGGGGCAAGAATGTGTTCTCAGGTCTTGCACGACCACAAGAGCATCCAATTCATTAATAATTTTACCTAGCCTTCTGGTGGTGGGAAGAACTGTTCTTCCGCATCATTTAGAGGCGGCATTCATGGTGATACTAACTTAACAAAATTGATTGGATGGTATTAGAGTCGGAAGACACATATCAATTTCATGTCTTACAAATATTTTATGATAAAAGGTAGTGGCATTCATGTCTAATGCAACAATGCATAATACAGTGGTCCATCCATCTCAATTGATAAAATGAAAAGAAGAAGAAGAAGAAGAAAGCTAAGATCATATCATTAGGTAAATGAGGTCGAAGTTCCTTGGTGAGGCAATCCTGTGTTGTGTTCTTGAGGATATGTTGGCTCTCTGAACATTTTTATGTCCCGTGTTCTCTTTGCTCTTTTTGATGGTTGATCTGTATTTGATTTGTTTTGTTATCAGCCTCACAGGAGTTTTGATCTTGTTGAATTGAGCTTACAATGCATTGTTATTGCTGTTCATGGGAACAAATTGGACGTAAGAATATTTCCCAATCGTCTAGATCCTTTTTTGTTGTGACCAAAGAATTGCTTATTCTCGGCTTCCATTTCCCTGGCCTATTTTCTAGTGGTTTATGGCCTTCCATGATTGATGCCCCAATTTGCAAGAGCCAAGAGCTGAGAGCTGCCTCGAGGGAAGGGTTTGGTGGTGGTTGAGGAGCAAGGGAGCTCAAGAGAGTGAGCGGATCAAATTTTCTGGTGATCTATGACATTTCCGCCGGCCATGGATTGTGGCCGTGGGGGAGGGTCTGGCTGCTCATTTGAAAGCTAGCTTTGAGAAGATGGGGCTTTGGGCTTGTTAGGTTCTTATGATAGAAAGAATTAAACTTAACTCTGGTTCGAGTCCGTGTGGGCTTCGTTTGCTCTAATAGATAGACATTATGAACTTTTGTTTGTTTGCACTTTGCTTGAGTTTTTTCCTTGAAAATAGATTTCATTATCAAAACCTCATTGTACCCATTGTTTTGAACCGTGATACCCCATCACTCACATTCCGCCCAGCTCGAGAGGTTTCAATAATTACTTTGATTATGTCATGGCGGACTATCGAGTTTTCCTTTCTTATACTTAGATAGATGCTTTCAATTCCTTACAATCATCCATATATTAGATTTAAAAGTTCCGATTCTTGAGGAATGAAGAGGCTGTTGGATGCCAAATGAAAGCTCATGAGGAATGGGGATGATGTGGAATGTCCATAACTTCTTCATGTGCTTATGGAGAGTTATCTCATGTAATTTAAATACTTAATAAAAAGCCCCATAATAAAGAGATGCTTACGATTAGTGGGGATTTAAATTTCTACTAAATTAATGGCATGAATGTTGAATTATTGCAACACGATTTTTTCAATTTGTTTTAATCCCTCAATTTCATTTTTCTTGGGGGACATTTTAAATATTTGACTAACAAATGTGTAAGCTGTAATTTGTATGGTGATAACTAATAGCCTGTGCTTTCAGGTTTTCTAGTGGTTAGCCCAAAATTAAAACCGTGATTTTGCGAAATTAGCTATCAAGAGGTTTGGAAGCATGATATGACAAAAAATACTATGTTAAGCTTCTTCAGACTTTATAGTTATGCATGTTTGGGCTTTAGAGTGGTCCATTATGGGAAGAAGAAATGCTAGCCTTATTAATCTCTTTAGCTAAATAGGGAGGGGCAAAAAAACAAGTGGGGGTCGAATAAGAACAAATTTAATTTGTGTATGCATATTTGGGAAATAATATGAGACACTACACAGAGTGCATGTAAATATTGCAATCGGAGTTTTATATCTTTAAATAAGAAAAACACCATTGCAACTGAGCTCTAGACATTCTAATTGATTCAATTGTATTCTAAGTAGCGTAACGGTAATTAATTATTTATTTTTCATGGTTCTTGTATGACCTTTTGATTAACCATACGATACTATTTTGCAATTTTTTATTCCGCGCATCGGCCTCCTTTTAATTTTCTAGCCATTTTATAAATGGTTTGAAAATTAGAGTGTTTTTTATTATTTTAAGAAGAAATTCAAAGGTTCTTTGTGTATTTTGATTCGGCTTTAGAATGCATCGAATTGAATGTATATTTCTTATATTACACTTTGTTACCACCACCACCACCATCATCATCATCTTCTTCTCCTTCTTCTTTTTCATCATCATCTTCATCATCATCATCATCTTCTTCTTCTTCTTCTTCTTCTTCCTCTTCTTCTTTTTGCATCATCATCATCATCATCATCATCATCAAAAAAAAAAAAAAAACAGAAAAATGGAAAGAGAGAAAAGAAAAAAGAAGAAGAAGAGTATACAATAATAAGTATAGTAATAAATTAATAAGAAGAAATGAGAAACCGAGCTGAGTCCATGAACATGCACATGCACATCTTCCCTCTCTTTTCTATTCTCCGCTCTATACGAAGGCAAGAGCATCCAACGAGGCACGTGTAAACTAATGATCGAAGTGGACTACAAATGTTCTAAAACATCCATGCTTAGCAGGTTTTTAAAAATAGGCCTTTGCAACTTGCAACCCTAGAGAGCCCTAAAGAGAAGAGGGGAATATACCCCTATAAAGCTCCCTTCTTAAAGCCTCCAACTCTTTTCTTCAAAATAACCAAAATGACCTCTCTTCTCACTCCTCCACTTCACTTCTCCACTTTGCTCGTCTCTCTCTCTGAGTCTCTGTGCAGCTCCTGTTGGAGAGCTCGAGACCATTATAGGTTTCAGGTTCGTCTCGATTCTCTATGGACTTCTCCTTGTGCTCGCGCTCGCATATTGTCTTCTTTTGATCTTCTTTCTACTGGCCATGGTCCAGTTCTGTACTTGTATCGGTGGTCTGCATTGCCATTACCGAGGCGATCTTATGTTGTGTTCTTAAAGATATGTTGGCCCTCTGAACTTTTTTATGTGTCGTGCCCTCTTTGCTCTTTTTGGTGGTTGATCTATATTTGATTCGCTCTATTATTAGCTTTATTTGAGTTCTGATCTTGCTGAGTTGGGCTTGTAGTGCATTGTTATTGTTATTTATGGGAACAAATTGGACATGAAAATATTTCCAAATCATCTAGATCTTTTTTGCTATGACCTAAGAATTGCTTATTTTCTACTTCCATTTCCTTGACTTATTTTATAGTGGTTTATGACCTTTCATGATCATAGGTCCCAATCCGGCGAGAGCTAAGAGCTGAGAGATGCCTCGGGGGGAGGGTCTGGTAGTGGTCGGGGAGGGAAGGAGCTCGAGGAAGCAAGTGAATCAAAATTTTTGGTGGTTTGGGACGATCTCGCCGACCACAGATCGTGGCCGTGGGGAGGGTCTAGCCACTCATTTTAAAGTTGGCTTTGGGAGAACAGGACTTTGGGCTTGTTAGGTTTTATGATCAAAAGAATTGGGCTTAATTTTGGTTTGAGTCTCTGTGGGCTTCATTTGCTCTAATAGACAAGTTTATGGGCTTTTGTTTGTTTGTGCTTTGCTTGAGTTTTTTCTCCCTTGAAAAAGGATTTCATCATCAAAGCCTCATTGTATCCATTATTCTGAACCATGATACCTCATCACTCATAGTCCACCAACTTGAGGGATTTTAATAATTACTTTGATATAGCTTTAGTCTTGATAGTTTAATCTTTTAGGAGAAGATGGAATATGACTTGAATTTTGCTCATGGGATTATGTCTAGGTGAGCTTATTAGGTTTTCCTTTTTCGTATTTAGACAGATGCTTTCAATTCCTTGCAATCTTTCCATATATTGGATTAAAAAATTCTAATTCTTGAGGAATGAAGAGGCCATTGGATGCTAGATGAAGCTAATGAGGAATGAGGATGATGTGGAATGCCTATAACTTCTTCATGTACTTATGGAGAATTATCTCATGTAATTTAAATACTCAACAAAAAACCTCATAATAAAGAGATGCTTACAAATAGTGGGGATTTAAATTTCTACTAAATTAACGGCATGAATGTTGAATTATTGCAATTTAATTTTTTCAATCTGTTTAATCCCTCGGTTTCATTTTTTTGGGACATTTTAAATATTTGACCAACAAAAATATAAGCTGTGCTTTGTATGGTGGTAACTAATAGTCCACGATTTCAATATTCAGGTGGTGTAGCTCAAAATTAAAATCGTAATTTTGCGGAATTAGCCATCAATTGGTTTGGAAACTTGATATAACCAAATATACTATGCTAAGCTTCTCCACACTTTATAGTTATGCATTTTTGGTCTTGTCCATTATGGGAAGAAGGAATCCTAACCTTATTATGCTCTTTAGCAAGATACGGAGGGGCATAAAAGCAGATGGGGAATGGACAAGAACGAATTTATTTTTTGTATGTATATTTGTGCAATTATATGAGACACTACACACAGTGCATGTAAATATTTCAACTGGAGTTTTAATTCTTAAAAAAGAAAAACACCTAAACATTCCAATCAATTCAATTATATTCTAAGAAGCATAATGTCAATTAATTATTTTATTTCATGGTTCTTGTATGGCTTTTTGATTAACCATATGCTCCTATTATGTAACTTTATTTTGCGCATTGGTCTCCTTTTAATTTTCTAGCCATTTTATAAATGGTTTGAAGATTATAGTGTTTTTAATTATTTTGAGTAGAAATTCAAAATGGAAGCCGTGGTCCTATGTGCATTTTGATTTGGCTTTGAAATGCATCAAACGTTCGAATGTATATTTCGTATGTTACTGAGAAACAAAAAATTGGTTGGAATAAAGACAAACCCTCTTCGGTGTGTATATGGTATTACCTTTTTCTCAGATTCTATAATTTTGACCTACTTGACATGTAATAAATAAATTAAAAAAGAAAAAAAATTGGTTGGAATAAATCAAACTTTGACTAATGCTAATAGGCATAGTATAATATTATCCTGTAATTTCTTCTTCTGCACAATGCTCATCATCTTATTAAATGTATGCATTTCGAATATTTTATTCATTTAATATTTTATAAGATGTTTTTACAAATTAGGTCCGTGCTTAGTCAAGTTGTCACTTGTCCTGTTGTATGATGGAAGAGGAGTGGTGTCTTTTTAATGGGAGGAGTTTTAGGAAACTCTCGTTTTCTCCCTCTATCTACAAATTTTACATTGTCAACGTCCAATCTGGATGGGCCTCCTCTTGGTACCATTTGCTCATGCTGCCGTGTGCTGTGAACTCATCAAAATGGAAACTTGTCTTATTCATGCGCCTCGCATCCTAATCTTATTCAAGTTCATCTATGGTCCTATGATCACTTGCTTCTCGCCCAAAAATACCATAGAACAGAATAAATTATTCCTTGTCATGTCAACGCAACAGAAACAATCATCAACGTTATATAACGATGCAACCCAAGCTCTTTGTACCCATGACTAGACATCAAGGCATAGAAGCGCTTTCGAGTTACTGTGTTTAAAAAGGATCATAATCCATACCTTACCTCGGAAATTTTTGGTGATTCCAATCAGCCACCTATCACCAATGATTTGCCTGAGTTTTTGTACCAACAGCTGCCTTGACATCTTTCTTTCCTGGAAAATGATGATCATGAAATAATTCAACATTAGGAAGCAAAAAGAAAAACGCTAGCAAGACGAATTTCGTGATGACAATGTTGATGTGGCACTTACTTTGTAAGCATTGTAATACTTGGAGACCAAATTTATGTCAGATGGAGGGAATGTTTTCGAGAATTCCTTAATAAAAAATTGAAACGGGATCCAATGGGCATTTGGATTCCATGACTTCTCCGGAGTTCTCAACGGCCCTGTTGCATATAAATTTCACAAATCATCAGGGCAAGTGAATAATATAATTTGGTAAAAATGTACAATATAAGATGAACCTATCTTAAATGACAAAAGCCGAAACAGCTCCCCCCAACCCCCTCTTGATATGTAAGCACGACTTCTTTTTTCCCGGTCAGTGAGTTCTAAGAGAGGAGATTTATTAAGCATTAACACATGATATGATATGTATTCCCATCTAAATCACATGGCATGGAGATATCACCAAAAGATAAATCAGGTATATCGTCCAAAAAGATTATATATATAATAAAGGAGCATAGAAACAGATAAGACTTCTTTTGTGTCCTCCCCTTCTTCCAACATGTTTTGTTAAAGCTGAAAACCAAGGCCCATCATTTCTATTTAGGTTTTGAATAACCATTCAAAGGTCTGACTGCTAATTCACTTGGAATGGCAACTTTGGCAATGGTTAAAGTCGCAAAGGCTGGAGTTGGTTAAATCCTGTAAAGATGGTGTTCTTCCATTTTGACCACATGGCCCAAAACCTTTTCTACAGTAGAGTTAGATCTTTTGGCTGAACTATTTTAGTCAATGCTCCAACAAAGCTAGCGATTGGAACAAGACATATCTAGCAATGTCATCGCCACATCAACATATAATAGGCGACCTAGGTAAATCACCATAATGTTCTCAAAGGCCAAAAGCACAAACCAGACCGAACTACTTCAACGGTAGAATTAGGAAGAAATACATACTTGCTGAACCAGTACTTTGAGACATGCTAGTAATGACAAGATTGTCATAGAAAATCCTGTGAAAAATGATTGAACAAGTAAGATGGATATCTTGCTATTTGAAAGTCAGTACACATATATCAATTTTGATAATTTAGAAGCATAAGCAAGGACATGAATTCAATAAATGTCCATCTAGAGTGATTGAAAATGCTTTGGTATCTACTAAAAACTCAAAAGAAAAAATTATTTATGTATCCATAAAATGAATATACTTTTTTGCGTATGCGAAATTTAAGATGCAAACGCATTTGTTGTATCTTGCCAACAAAAGGATAAGATTCTGCCATTGGTTCAACCATCTGCACATAACGTAGCACATTGAAGATATCCAATTATATAGAGAGGAAAGTAAGCAATTGGGAACATGTAACATTGACTTTTGAGGTTTAAGTAGAGTCCAGTATCAAGCTTAATTTCAGATTGGCTCAAGATTAGTGTTTGAAGAGGGCACTGAGCTTAATTGATCGCAAACGGGTAGAGCATCTTCTCGAGTCAGGTCAGAAAGAAGGAAGGCGGTCAAAAAGGGGAATTATTGAATAATACAGGTGACAATAGCTGTGCAACACCATGGAGTTGTTCAATGAAATTGGGCTTCCCAACATCACACTTCCTTCACTTTAGACTACAGTATAGAATTATGGAAACATTAGAAGTATCAGATAAAATTATCCATTCATGGTTCAATTAAAAATAATGCATGTAGCAACCACTGAAAATTGCTAAAAGATAATACGCAAGAAACATGGGAAAATTGACAGCAATTTATACTAGCGCTCCCTAATCACTCTTAAGGCGCACACTAAGGACTAATGGTAGATCAAAATTAAAAGCAATTAATTCCCATGCTTGCAACATTATGAAAAAGCCTAATGTACCTTTCTAAAAGATGAACTTTCTGTTTGGGCTTCTTTCCTGTTATCACTTGAAAGTCATAACTTAATAATTCCTCCAGCTTAGCTAACTACAAAAGCCCCAAATCCCTTCTTAACTTAAACAAGCATACTCATTATCAAAACTACACAATAGTTGTTGATCTTAGGCTTGTTACAAGAGAGACTTTGAGTGCATTGGTTCAAACCTTTTAGGCTGCATAAACATAACCATCAGGAAGCACTTAAGATCCATGAATCATTCATTGGCTATTTATCTTAACTTCAATCTTTAATCTTTCTATTTCTTTTTTTCAAATAAGACATTTTTAGATTCCACTTCCTTTTTTGACTAATTAAAATGAGTTTGAGAACAGGTCATGACACAAGTCAAACCCGCTACCCGAGTACGCCGGGGGGGGGGGGGTGTGGAAGGACTTCAAAGATACTGGAAATAGGAGCAACGCCTATGTTGGTGCTTGTTTTTGTACACCATCCTTTCAAGAATGGCACATTCCGCATGGAGCTGGACCAAGGAAGACTTCAATCTCTCCGAACCCATTATGTCCCCGGGAATGATCCTACTTTAGTATGCAGTCATGGCGATGTGAGAAAGCTTGAAGAGAAAGCTGACATGGGGAATGTCCTGGCCCAATAACTTAACGTCACAATCACTTCAAAACTAAACGAGGTAGTTCACTTGGGAATTCAAGCGAACATAGAGTGTGCACACAACCTCGAAAGGCCGGTCACTCACATGGTAGAGCAACGCAATACCTGACCCGATACCCAAACAAACATGGGCCTGACCCATAATTTTTATATGGGTCCAGTTTTGGTGATAAAGAGAGAGGGGCTTGTCTCTTGCTTAGGATATGATCATTGGACACGCCCACCCTTAATGGTAATAAAGTGCACCACCCTGGCCAGTGCAGGCCCAAACCACGGGGCCCGTTATGGTGGTAAGGCCTGCCCAGAAGATGGACAAGGTGGGCCAAGCCTGCCTAGCCCGCCTGACAAAAAATAGTCTAAAATTTGGAAGACAAAAGGAAAACTTAAGAGAAAAAAACAAAAAAAAACAGTACAAACAGATTGATTCCATGTAAACATCTAAAAATCGAAAATACCCAGCAAAAATCCAATATGAGGAAAATCATTTAAATAAAATTAACACCGAAAGAAATCTGAGGAAAGAAAAAAGCAAAAGAAGCATACTTGAACCAAGTGAGATGGAAAGATCGAGAGACGGACAGAGGAGAGGTGAGAGAGAATTTTCTTAGGATTTGAAAAATTAAGGGCTTCTTATTTGTTAAACGTATTGTGGGCGAGCCGGGCCTTTGTCTCAAGCTCAAACTTGACGGCTTCCCGCCCCAGCAATGCCGACTCTTAGTCTCACAACTATATAGACACAAATATAAACATTCTAAAAGTAAGGATGACCAATATTATGCTAAAATACCATACAATATGAGCAGCCAACCAAGTCTGAAACATGCAGTTAGCCGTTTGTAGATTAAATTATGCAAAATCAAGTTGACTGAGCACAACGGTAACTGAGTATTATCAATGACAAAAAAGACGGGGAGGGAAAAAATGCAATAACATCTTATCTTTAGAACATCACTCGTATTTTCGACCAAAAAATAAAATAAAATAAAATAAAATAAACTATGAGAATAGGTATAGTCTGATTTGTACAAAACACACCTCTTCTGACCTAACAATTTCTACATACAAACATGCGACTACATCTCTGACTTAGCTGCATCTCTATTTTTCTTGGCCTATGAACTATAATACCATTGTTAGAATATTTTAAATAATAAACCGCGCCTTCATCTAACAGCTTAAGCTTTTAGAACAGTTGGTAGTGGTCCCACAAAATCTCACATGGTATCAGAGCTAAGAGGTCCTGAGTTCGAATCTTCCAAGCCCCTATTTGCCTCCTAAATTAAATTTTCACGCTTAGTACTAGGCAAAATACCAGACTAAGCGTGAGGGGGAGTGTTAGAATATTTAAATAATAAATCACGCCTTCATCTAACAGCTTAAGCTTTTAGAACAGTTGGCAGTGGTCCCACAAAATCTCACATGGTATCAGAGCTAGGAGGTCCTGAGTTCGAATCTTCCAGGCCTCTATTTGCCTCCCCAATTAAATTTCCACGCTTAGTACTAGGCAAAAAGACCAGACTAAGCGTGAGGGGGAGTGTTAGAATATTTTAAATAATAAACCACGCCTTCATCTAACAGCTTAAGCTTTTAGAACAGTTGGTAGTGGTCCCACAAAATCTCACAACCATCACCTATCTTCTTGAACTTCACGTTGCTCGCTATAACAGATCTCAGCTACGTGCTCGACTGGGTGTTTCCGTGGTGGCTGGTGAAACATCATTGACACAAGTTATGGTAGTGGACTACATGGACACTACATCTTGATATAGGAGAGCTTTCTGAGTTGGCGGACTTAGGACCTTGTTATAGGCTACTATATTAAGATACTGCTCTATTTTGACTGCTCGGTCGCACAAGAAATGAAAAAAAAAAATACACGTGGAGAAGAGGATGACCAAAAGCCTTTACTTCCTAACATTTTAAGATGATTGGTGTTTTGAAGATTGGTTGTTCTAGGCGAATTGAAGGATGAGTTCGAGAACTTAAAGAGGGTCCTAAAATTTTTATTGACTGTATCAATATTTAGTTTTGGTCGAGGAATATATCAATATTACCAACTAATGAATAAATTATTAATCACATGAAATTTACTAGAAAACTTTCTAATTGTTTAGTAATTTCTGACAGGACAATAATATTATTAAATATTTTATCTGCAATAATTCTAATATCTACGCATTAAAGAGTAGCAACCCAATCTTAATTTTTTTTTTTAAATTATGTAATCAAATCCAATCCTCCCTGTCAATATAACAAAACTTATTGCTCATTAAAGCACAACTCGTAATGAATAAACCATATTACTCTCCATGCATTTTATACAGTTATAATAGGCCGTACAAGAATGGAAAAAAAATCGTAATATACGAGTTATCATATGCACCCATTGTCGGGTTTCATTTGGCAAGTGACGAGAGAACAAAAAACATCTAAATTACAAATGGCTAATCATAAAAAGATCATTTTACCAAAAACGTTTAAATCTCTTCTCCCTCCAGCCGCGCAAAGCCTCTCTCTCTCTCTCTCTCTCTCTCTCTTCAGTAATTTCCCCTTCACCTCCTTCCCTCCTTTTATGTACTCTTCCTTCTCATCTCAACCAACCAAGTATAGCCTGTGCGGCCATAAGTTCCACTACAAGTTCGTACAACAATTCATGCTCTAGGTAAAACTGTAAATTCTGGCTCAAGGGAGTAGATGAAAGTAAAGTTACAGAGGATTACACAATCACCCATATTTGCAAAGTTGAGTCCTCGAGCCCATGCTTCTCGAACAAGAAGCCCCGAAGTGTTCTTGTGTAGTCATGATCACCACTCATGGCCACGAGCCCAAAGCTCAAGCTTGAGAGTCCGTGGCGGCAATGAGCCAAAGCTCAACTCAAGCGGTCATGGCGGCCACAAGCTAGAGCTCGAGATTTGGCATCCACAGCTGCCAGTGGAGCTCGAGCTCGAACAACCATGGCTGTTGAGAGAAAAAGACGCAGCTAATAAGGGAGAATTTGAATGAGGAAACAGTGGGACCCCGCCGACACATGGTGCCATGTATCGGCCATTGAATGGGCCGACCCACATAATATTTTATCGAATTGAATGGACATGAGTTTTTCCCTACACAATCGGCAGTAACATTCACTTTAGCAGAAAACTATCCATAAGAAAATATATGCTGCAAAAATTGGCCTGAAAATAAAATGCTGGAACTACTATTTAAGAAAATCTCTAGTCATTTCTCTTGATAAAATAAATTAATAATTCAATAATATGCCAGGTTTAGTATTTTAGCTATAATTAGCGGATTACTAGGATAGATTATAAAGACAAATGTGTGGTATATGTCAAGACTAATCATCTAAAAATGATCAAAATTGATAACGGTACAAGCAAAAAGACAAAAAAAAAAAGCTGAAATTTTCTTCCTTCTCCTGCATTCCTTTACCGATTGCTTATCTCTCTCCTTCCCAAACGTTGGACGCGCGTGTCATGAGAAAGAGATTGGCTGTGTTCCCCAGTCAAAGGTAGGAACTGGTGCTTTGGCAGGTCGCTCGATCGTGCTCTGCTCTCGACCCTGCCTCTTCGCCGACTGCGTCCACCCTCAAAAAGCTCTATAACAAGATATCCTCCAATGGGAAAGCGTCCAACCTCGAGCTGTGCATCGATTTTGCCTCCGACGATGTTGTCTTGTCGCCCGTTGGGTGTGGTTGAAGTTTCTAGAGCGATGATTGATTGTTTGTGAGGGCGCGTTTATGATTCATTCTTGGGTTTTCCTTTGGTCTGCATAGATGGATAGAGCTTGGATTGGCTTGGAGGACGTGCCTGAGGGGTCTTTCAAGAGTAAAATGCACGGATAAAGTCCATGTAAGCGGGGTTTTATCATTTGTTTTAGTTATTATGAGCTTGTGAGTTCCATTGTAAATATTCATTACGTTAACCATCAACGTCAAATAAATATGCAAGATAAGTACTTCATAGACAAGCCACCATCTACTTTTATGTGCATCATCAAATTATGATGATACTAAAGTTGAATACCATAAAGATCATATGTCTCTGTACCCAAATGATTCAGCATCTTAGCTAAATAAATTCACATGAATCACCAAATGATAAAAACTACCAAGTGATCATAATTTTTTTTTTTTTGGGAGACTAGTAAATCTTTTAATGCCCGCCAACTATTTTTTAACAATTCTCTACTTTGACCTGGTACAAAGAAGAGAGGATGGAGACAGGCGATCTCATTTCAATGGAGAAACACGAGAATACTACCAATGTTGTGCTTCTCAATTCTTGAAATCGAGCAAAACGTTAGAAAAGCGGGCAATTTTACCCAGCGGCTCCATCTACTTTTCTTTCTTTTCTGTATATTTTTCTATTTTTGTTGGGCCCCTTTTTTTTCCCACTTGGTGGGGCCCATCCACATATCGGCGTCTTCATTTATGCACAGGAGCGGGAGGAGCAGAAATTCAAGGAAGGTCTTACTGTCTCTCTGTCTCTCTCTCTCCCCGTGAAATTTCAAATTTGTTACTATTTCCAATTAGATAATGTGCAAAGTGCAATTTTGAATAGGTAAAGATAGTTATTTTTCACAATGTTTCAATAAAATGTCTTCAAAATAATTCATATAACAATTTAGACTTTGGTAATTTCGATTAGATAGGTACGATTATCCGTGATCGAACAAATTTTTATTTCTTTTTGCCTTTTCAATCCAAGTCAAATCCCCCATTAACAAACACTTTGCTAAAATCTGTAATTAAAAAGAGTCGAGATAATTACAAAAAAATCTCTTAAATCTCTTGTGCACTTCGTAGATCTATCCTAATAATTAAACAAATCCCATCATGACTTCAATCTCAACTTTTTACCCAAAAATAAAAAAAAATTGTGATAAACCTTTGTACGTATCTATCATGTCTTGCAATTACACTTGACTCTAGATAGCCATCGTAATTTATAATGTTCAAGATAATTGACAAATAATCTATGAATGTTTACCATTCTAAATTTGGACTCAAAAAATTATCTAGTATTTCATGAACATTGAACTCTCTATTACTTTCCCTTATAGGACGATGGAAAGTTTGTTTAAAAAACATATTGAAATCTTTACATATTACTGTACTCTCTATTAATTTCATTTCACTATATCTATCTTCACACACAAAACGAAGTGAGTTATCTGATACTAATTTGAATTAAAAATGAAATCTTCTATATTACAAGTTGGGTGAAGTTTTTTCGAGATAGATAAAATCTTCAAATATTACCTCTCTTTTTACTTAATAAATTTTTCCAATTTTTTTCTAGACACGGCACCAGTTGATTTTTACCAAAAAAGGTTGAAGGGAAAAAAAGAAGAAGAAAGAAAACAAAAGAAGACAAAACATAAAAAGAAAAAATATATGTATAATCTTCGAGTTGATTGGATAGGATAGATTTGGGGCCCACGAAGAGAAGAGAGCTGAGCCATGTGGTAGCGTCTCCGCTGCCGGCTCACTCTAGACAATCTCGGCCCATGATAATCTCGACTTTTGCATGTAAAATATCGACTAATATTCATCCAATAACCACACAAGGTTAAAAGTATATAAATTATCGACTACCCCATAATAATCTTGACTTTTTGTTGAATGAGACAAAATACTATTTCCGATAAATACAACTTAATCCATGGCGATATGTTGACAAAACTCCAAAGTTTCTTCATGAAAATTTTCATTAGCCACAACATCTAGCTAAGGTTTGGAATCCTTGGACAAAAAGGAATCTAGGGTTGTATGTTTGGCCCTTGTAACATATACAGAGGGAGAGATTTTACACAACTTGCAATATTTCTGATTTTTTGGACAGTCTGGTGATATACCTAGTCGTACAGTAAGCAAGGGATGCATAATAAATCAGAACTGGAGCGAAGTGAAGGAAAAACATAAAAAGAAAAAGAGATAACAGTAATAGAAGTCCAAAAACTTATCAAGAAAATATAATTAAGTCCTAAAACTTACAAAAAGTACAATCAAGTCCTAAAACTTATCAAATTAGTTCAATTAAGTCCTAAAGTTAATATCGTCAAACTTACTAATGCAAACTACTAATGTGGCGCAGACTTGGCATTTTAAATAAATTTTTATTTTCCACGTGACTTTTTTAAAATTATTTTTTATTCAATTTTTTAAAGTTAAATTTAAAAATTAAAATAAAAAACTAAAATTTATTTAAAAAACAAAACTATTTAAAGAAAAAAGAAAATGGCACCTGTGGGCACTTCTCTACCGCCACCGCCCATCTTTGAAGGGGTTGGCAATGGTCACCGGCCCTCGCCAGCCCCAAGTGAGGGCCGACGACCCCCGCCAAGCTTTGGCTCAAGCGTCTAGATCTAGGCGTGCTGGCCCTCGCTTGGGGTTGGCGAGGCTCACCACATCTAGGCGTCACCCAAACTTCTAGATCTAGTGAGCCTTGCCAGCCCCAAGCAATGCCCTATGAGGCCTCGCCCAAGGCAGATGATGGTTTCTGGCCCTCACTAGGGGCCAACATGTCCAAATCTGGGTGCTCTCACCCGAGGCTGGCAAGGCCTTTCCCTAGCAAGGCTAGGGCCCCTCGCCCTAGGCCGGCGGCAAAAGTGCCCACTGATGAATTTCTTTTTTTTTTTTTGGAACAATTTTATTTTTTAAATAAATTTTAGCTTTTCTTTTTTAGTTCTTAAATATAATTTTAAAAGGTGTTGAATAAAAAAAAGCCACGTGAAAAATAAAAACTCATTTAAAATGTCATGTTCACGCCACGTCAGTGTTTTTCGTTAGCAAGTTTAACAGTGTTAATTTCAGGACTCAATTGAATCAATTTGACAAATTTTAATATTTGATTGCACATTTTAGAACTCAATTGCATTTTCATAATAAGTTTTAGGACTTCTATTGCACTTTATCCCAAAGAAAAACATTCTACCAACTCCTACTCAGTCCCTCAATTCACTCGGTCCCTTTGCCTCCTTCCTCCTTCTCTCGTCGCTCCTCTCCAAGTCCTCTCTCCAATCCTAGTCCTAACTCTCACTCATTCTCACTTATCTCCCAGTCCTTGCTCATGTCCCATTCCTCGCTTCTCTCCCAGTCCTCACTTTTGCGGGCAACAACGGGTGGGCAACGGGCTAGAGGGCATCTAGGCGGTAGGCCGGAAAGCGTGTGGGCGGGCGGGCAACATGCGGTGGGCGGGCGTAGCACCACCATCATCTTGGCTCTTCCGAGAAACAAAAAATTATTGGGTGAGCAACCTTTGGGAAGGCGTAGCACAACCATCTTGGCTCTTCATTAGAGTAATAATTTCTTTAACATATATATAATTCAAAACCCTTCTTTTTTAAGAAACAAAAAGAATGCCATGACGATCATAAGTAATCTTATTTGCAAATTGTTATCGAGAAACTAGAAACAAAAAGATAAGTTTTCCCAGCTCAACTATTGGGGGAAATTTTGAACGCCACCTTCTTCTATCTTCTTTTTCAAATAAAATCAAAAGATGAAGTTTTTTTTTTTTTTTTTTTAAGAAATAGGAAAAAAAATACTTTAATCTTTAAACCATTTATAATTTTATCTTTAAACCTAATTGATAAAATAGAGCCCCCTCATTCTTTTTTGAGACCTCTAGTAATACCCGTCTCTCTCACATGAAGAGCAGCTACGAGGATAAGGCAAAAAGCTGTAAAATCCAGCAATAGAGACCCATGAAGTCAAACGAAAGACCAAAAATGGAAGCCCTCAGAGAAATACTTCAGAGAAAAGAAAGGGCACGATTGGGAACTTCTTGTTGGTGTGCAAATTAAGTCTTGCTCATGATAGTCCTACCTGCTCACCCTCCCTCGTCCATTACGTGAACCTCTACGTACTCTCCCTCTTTCACATTAACCTCCCTCACTCTTGCTCATGTTGGATGCAAATTACGCAATCCCAAGATCTCTATAACTAGAACAAGAACATGCATAATAGATCAGAAAGATTTACGCACCTGTTTTAGGATCCATTGTACTTGAAGCGGAAGCGGAAACACAATGTTCCACGCACAAGTCCTTCTCCTCTATTGCCCTCCGTATCACTGGCTCAATGAGGCACCCCCCTCACATTTAGTGTTAGGTAAACACTCCTTAGGTGAGGATACATGTGAGAATTAGGGTTAGAGGAGAGACTTGAGCACTATTTATAGAGTTTCTAGCCAGTCCCCCTCATTACGGGCCAGGCTCAACTCGGCCCACACTAGCCAGCCCATATTAGACTAATTAAGAAACCTTCTATCTCACCTTAGACCAAACCCCGTAAAACGGTAAACGTTAAACGGTAAATTACAATATCAATTAATGTAGTCCAAATTAGGTAAACTCTTACATTCTCCCACTTGGACTATATTAATTGAAATTGTACTATATGTGCGCACTTTGGTCCAGAGATAATTCTTAATAATCAATCCTATCCCATAAAATCTCAAATACCGAATCATGTCGGTAACTGCATGTATACACACAGAGCCTTTCATGGTCACGAATGTTCTTAACTTTATTGATATGGATTCAATATGGTAGTGTGGCAAAATGATAACATCTCTCATAGAGAAATCTCATTTGTCAGTCACCATTCTCTTAACTTTAGGCGTCACAAAACTTGTGCCACGAGAGAATGCTTAATGGTTCCAATGAACCCACATATGTCTTGTCCTTACGGTTAACCTTTCTTTATGCATCACAAGACATATGCACAAGGCTAATAACTGGATGCCCCTAGCCTTCACTCAAGGATTTAACAATACCTTGAGACTTTTAACAATATATATATATATATATATATATATATATATATATATATATATATTCAACATAATAACAATCCGTTCAAAAATATTTATTGAATGCAAAAAAGTTGACATATATATATCGAAGTGTTACTAAATTGTAACAAAAACAAATGTAAATTTTATTCAAAGAAAAATAAAACATAGCTCCCACTAAATAACAGCATCCCAAGATGCTCCTAGGCCCATGCTAATGACATGTCGATCAAATACACACGGGCGTAGGCCTTTAGTCAGTGGATCTGCTATCATATCATCTGTAGGAATATACTTTACTACAACGTCACCATTCTGCACTGATTCCTTTATAGTCAAAAATTTGACCTCCATGTGTTTAGACCCCTTGAGACTTCTATTGTTATTAATAAACAATACTGCAGAGTTATTGTCACAATATAGCTGTATGGGCTTATCCACAAAATCAAAAACTGATAACTCCCTAATGAGGTTCCAGAGCCAAATAGCTTGAGTAGCAGCTGAAAAACATGCTACAAACTCCGCTTGCATGGTAGAAGAAGATATGGATTTCTGTTTTTTGCTCTTCCATGATACTGCACCTCCTGCCAACATAAATATATATCCTGTCGTCGACTTTTTATCATCTTGACAACCAGCAAAATCTGCATCTGAATATCCTACTAGTTGCAAGTCTGGAACATATCTATAAAACAGCATATACTCTTTTGTTCTCTTTAAGTACCTTAAAATCTTCTTGGCAGCAATCCAGTGATCATGACCTGTATTTGACTGATATCTGCCTAGAAGCCCTGTTGCAAAAGCAATATCTCGTCTAGTGCAAACTTGAGCATACATGATATTTCCAAGCACACTAGCATAAGGTACATCCATCATTTGAGCTTTCTCAAAATCTGAATTAGGGCATTGTGAAAGACTCAACTTATCACCCTTAACAACAGGAGCAATTCCTGGTTTGCAATCCTGCATATTGAATCTTTCTAAAATGCGATCAATATATGCCCTCTGAGACAAACCCAATGAACGGCGTGAGCGATCCCTATGGATCTCAATGCCAAGAACAAAAGACGCCTCACCAAGGTCTTTCATATCAAAATTTTTCGATAACATTCGCTTTGTCTCATGTAGTAAACCAATGTCATTACTAGCGAGCAAGATATCATCCACATAAAGTATGAGAAAAATATATCTCCTCCCACTGACCTTGGTGTATATACACTGATCTACTTTGTCCTCAATAAATCCTAATGAAGTGACAACACTATGAAACTTGAAATACCACTGTCTAGAAGCTTGCTTAAGGTCATAAATAGACTTTTGCAATTTACAAACGAGCTTACCTGAGTCATCTGCTGCAAAACCTTCATGCTGCACCATATAAACCTCTTCATCAAGGTCTCCATTTAGAAAAGCAGTCTTGACATCCATCTGGTGTAACTCCATATCGAAATGAGCTACCAATGCCATGATCACTCTAAATGAATCTTTAGAAGAAACTGGAGAAAAAGTTGCTTCATAATCTATTCCTTCTCTTTGAGTGAAACCCTTAGCTACCAGTCTGGCTTTAAACTTTTCAATTTTTCCTTTGGAATCCCTTTTAGTTTTGAATACCCATTTGCAGCCAATAGGTTTATAACTTTTAGGCAATACAACAAGCTCCCAAACACCATTGTGTTTCATAGATTGCATCTCATCTTTCATCGCATCTAGCCATAAATCTGATTGAGGACATGAGATGGCATCCGTATAAGTTACCGGATCAACAACACAGCCAATATCATAATCATGCTCTCCTAGGTAGACAAGATAGTCTGGTGGTATAGCTGAACGTCTTTCCCTAGTCGATCTTCTGAGTGGAGCTATTTCAACCTCATTCTGAATTTGAGGGACTTGAGGATTTTCTTCAGGAACTGTCTCAACAACAGGATCTTGGGCCGCAACAGGCTCAGTTTGTGGTGCAGGAGGCTCTATAATTGTTTGCACAGGATGAGACAGGGATCCAGTAATCCCCACCATATTATCATCTTCGATAGCTTGTGAGCAGCTACCCTTTTCAGCTACATCAAATTCTAGAAATTTTGCAGTCTGAGATTCCACAATTCTTGTATCTCTATTAGGGTTATAAAACCGATACCCCTTTGAATGATCTGGGTAGGATACAAAGTAACACCGAGTAGTTTTATAATCCAACTTACTCAATGTCGGATTATATAACTTCACCTCTGCAGGACATCCCCAAACTTTAAGGTGATTCAAGCTAGGCTTACGTCCAGTCCACAATTCAAAAGGAGTCAATGGAACTGCTTTAGTAGGAACACGATTTAGAATATAAAGAGCTGTTTTCAAAGCTTCACCCCATAGAAAATTAGGCAAATTGGTCCTGTTAATCATACTTCTCATCATGTCCATAAGAGTACGATTGCGCATTTCAACTACACCATTTTATTCAGGACTTCCGGGCATAGTAAATTGACCTATTATCCCAGAATCCTCTAGGTATCTAGCAAACGGCCCTTTAAGTTGTCCAGCATCACCGTGCCTACCAAAATACTCACCACCACGATCAGATCTAACGATCTTTATAACTTTTCCCAACTGTTTCTCCACTTCAGTCCAAAAAATCTTGAATTTGGCAAGAGACTCGAACTTTTCTTTAATCAAGTAAATGTGATGAAATAAAAATTTCTGCATAAAGTAGCCGTGTATGGTCCACTGATATCAGTGTGAACAACCTCCAACAAGTCAGAACTTCGTACGGCAGATTTCTTCTTTATCTAGTCATCTTACCTCTACAACAGTCTATGCACGCCTCTAAATCACCTTTAAGAGTAGGCAATATGTCAGCCTTCATAAGTCTTTCTACTCTTTCTTTAGAGATGTGACAAAGACGTTTATGCCACAACGCATAAGACTGTTCATTAGGTAAAGGCCTTTTGGAAACAACTTTTTCAGCTGAATAAGCAACGTACATGTCGTTGGGAGATAAACTTAATCGATATAATCCATTGGATAAATTGCAACACCCAATCTTATTTGAATTATAAAACATGGAAATAGTATTACTCTTTATTTCAAAAGAATATCCACACATGTCTAAACAAGACACTGAAACTAAATTCCGCCTAAAAAAAGGTACGTAAAAAGTGTTTCTCAACACCATCCTAAAACCAGAATCTAAGATCAAAGTAACATCTCCCACGAACTCGACGTCAACTCCAACACTGTTCCCAACAGTGAGCTTTAATTCATCCTTATTTGGCGTCCTTCGGTTTATGAACCCCTGTATGGTAAATGCAACATGATTAGTTGCACCACTATCTAGCCACCACGAATTGGTCGGGACTTCAGATAGATTTGATTCATAAACAAATGCCAAAGAATTATTTCCTTTAGGCTCATTCTTGTTTCTCTTAGACAACCAAGCCTTAAATTTGTTGCAGCGTTTCTTTACGTGTCCTCTCTCCCTACAAAAGTAGCAAAGAACACCATCCTTCTTGGTGAATGCTTTCTTAGGACCCAAACTATTAGAGGGTCCAGCACCTTTAGAATTTCCTTTATAGTTGGAAGGTCCAGCAACTTCAGAATTGCTCTTATGAGAATAATTTCTCACATTCTTACCCTTATCACTGCCATAACTAGAAACATAAAGAGCAATATGCCCTTTATCTTTCTTTAATTTCTCTTCCTCTGCCACCACCCTTGCAATCAGGTCATTAACTGACCAGGTTTCATCTTGGGAATTATAATTGGTCTTGATAATCCCAAAATCAGGAGGAAGATTATTTAGAGCTTGATGCACAATGCAAGCAGTGTGAATAACAACATTGAGAGCCTCAAGCTTTGTCTGCAAATCCACCATCCTCATAACGTAATCTCTAACTCCACCAGAACCATCAAACTTCATAGTAAATAATATTTGCAGGTGTGTTCCTATCTCAGCATTAGGTGAAACACGGTTTCTAGCCATCAAGGCCTCCGTCATCTGCCTAGCAGTGCAGTCTGCAGGCAAACCACTTTTCAAGTGTTCCTGAATGGAACGCTTCATTGACAATAAGCAAATTCTATTGCTCTTTTCCCATGCAGTAAAATGAGCTTTCTGAGCTTCTGTACTCTCGACAGTAAGATCTGTCGGCCGATCGACAGTAAGAGCAATATGAACATCTGCCATCTCCATAGCAAACAGAAAATCTTCTCTCCATTTCTTAAAGTTTGAACCAGCAAGACCCTCAATAGTGATGGAGTTACCGTTTACAGAAAAGGTGACTGTAAAAATAAGCAGATTATATATAATTAGCATCATGTGAGCATTGTGTAACTTGACAAACAAGCACACATCCAGAGAGTTACATGCAAAATTACATAATCACCTTTGGGTAGAATACATAACATGCAATTGTATACTCCCCACATGATAGCGGTTATGAGAATATATTCCAATCTTTCGTGAATTCATCACCTTTGGGCATATGAACCATTAGGATCCGTCATTCCCCCACCGCACTATCATGTATCCCTCCATGAACTAATACACAATCACCCCCTTTGGGAGTATGACTATGCATTAGATCAGGAGACATTCCAATCAATATACGAGACCGAAATTTCTCAAACCCAATCAAGTGTGCCACTTTGGCGGTCACAACTCAATTGAATCTTTGAAACTCTCTCATGCCAATGATATAAAATTACATCTCACATAAACCATACATATGTGATTTTAACTTTAGTGACAGGGGCGGTAAATCACTAAAATCACATATCATGCTAATTACATTGCTTTATTCATTAATAAAATATAAACTTTATTGTATATTATTAATGAATAACAAAAATAAAGCTCATGTGATAACATACCGTAACCCAGCACCTGTATTTCCAAAATCACAGAAAAATACAAGAAAAATACGCAAAAAATACACTAAAAAGCACGTATATAGGGTTCCGTATGTATTTTTACATCCATAAAATTATCAAACATGTAAAACAAATACACCACAAGATAGAGGACAGTCATACGAGTCCAGCGTCGCCGGTCACGCGCCGATCCGACGCCCCACGCGCCCGCACGCGCCGCCTGAATGCGCGGCACGTGGAGCCCACGTGCGGGCGTCAACTGCCGGTCAAAATCGGTCCGACCGGTGGCGATCCGACCGGTTGATTGGGTCGAGTCGGGTCAACAGGTCCGGTCGAGTCAACGGGTCAGGTCGGGTCGGGTCGGTCGCCATTCGGGTCGGGTTCGGGTGGATGAAGTCATCGTGACGTCATCACCCGGAAAACGAATCGGGTCGGGGATGGCTCCGGGTCGTTGACGTTAGGTGACGTTAGCACCCGCGAACCGGATCGGGTCGATTCCGGGTCTGGGACGCTAACGTCACGTGATGTTAGCACCCGCGAATCGGATCGGGTCGGTTCCGGGTCGCTGACGTCACGTGACGTCAGCACCCGCGTGCTTCACATGCGCGAGCCGCGCCTCGCGCGTGGGAGCGCGTGAGGGCGCATGCCCGCGCGTGGGGCGCGTGCTTAATGCCTAGGCGGCGTCTGGCCGCGCGTGGGGGCGCGTGGGGCCTCCCCCGACGACGCGCCGCCCACGGTTTTGCTCGTCTCACCGATTCCAATCCGAATATATAATTTAATTATATATTTATTTTACGAAAAATCTCGAAAATCACAAATTAGGGCAAAATCCTTTGCGTTCGAGTTCTAGGGTTATGAAGGCTCTGATACCACATGTTGGATGCAAATTACGCAATCCCAAGATTTCCATAACTAGAACAAGAACATGCATAATAGATCAGAAAGATTTACGCACCTGTTTTAGGATCCATTGTACTTGAAGCGGAAGCGTAAACACAATGTTCCACGCGCAAATCCTTCTCCTCTATTGCCCTCCGTATCACTGGCTCAATGAGGCACCCCCCTCACGTTTAGTGTTAGGTAAACACTCCTTAGGTGATGATACATGTGAGAATTAGGGTTAGATGAGAGACTTGAGCACTATTTATAGAGTTTCCAGCCAGTACCCCTCATTACGGGCCAGGCTCAACTCGGCCCACACTAGCCAGCCCATATTAGACTAATTAAGAAAGTTTCTATCTCACCTTAGACCAAACCCCGTAAAACGGTAAACGTTAAACGGTAAATTACAATATTAATTAATGTAGTCCAAATTAGGTAAACTCTTACAGCTCACTCTTGCTCACTGTCACTCCTCTGCCTTGCTCTCGCTTGTTGTTGCCCCTCTCCCTCGCTCTCACTCCTCTCACATCGCCCTCAAATGATTCGTCGATTTTTTTTTTCCTACTTACAATTTTTGTTTGTCTTGTTGAATGATGTTGTTAGAGATGGATTTGGGGAGGTGAAGCGCCGGGGGAAGAGAGGTTTTTCTTTTGGGTCATTAGAGGGAAGAAAAAGATGGGAAAATTGTAGTCATAGAGTAAAGAAAAACAGATGATGGAAAACTTGGAAAAGGTAGTGAGAATCGGTGGCTAGGAGTAGTGGTCCAACTAGATTGGCCTTGCTCCAAATAGATTATGAACTAAAAATCTGAGCTTAGCCTTTAAAAACAGCCTCCATCAAAGGTAATATTGAAGTGGATTTCATGGGTTGCATCCATATGAAATGCGATGGTTAAAAAAGAATATTATAGTCACAGTCCCATTAGAGATTGTTCTGTAATTCATGGTGCCAACGAAACAGATTGTTTTGATCAACTTGGTTTTTCCACCATAACAAACAATGCAAAGTTTTAGGATAGTAGCATTGGGTACTTAATCTTGTTTCCAATGAATATGCTAAATTACTTAACAAAAAATAAGTGGGTATCTTAAGAAGTTATAAATGCAATCACCGCATAGGAGTCCAACACATCAATTTGCTAATCAATTTTGCAAACCTTTTTTCCCTTAAAATTGACTTTAATTAACAACTACTTATGAGTGAGAGAACTTATACAAGCTATATAATATATGAAGATATTTTTTAATCAAATAATATATAGATAGTTTACTAGTTTTTTTCTATAATAAAAATGATTGTTGGGAGAGAAAAGGGCAAAAAAAAAAAAAAGACAGGGAAAGCAAGAAAGAAATAAGTAAAAGGGTTTCTAAAGGTTTTCATAAAAAATTCAGAAAATTTATAAAAATCAGAAATCTTCAGAAAAAACTAATAAATTAGCTTTTTCAGTGGTGTTTTTCATAAAGAGCAAAGAAAAAATCCTTACAAAATTGAAATCCAATTGATTAAGCCTTTAGGGTTTTCCATACGATTTTTTGGATGACTTTCTTTCTTTTTAGAGATGATGCAAGATAATATTAAAAGATAATAAATAATAAAAAAAAATAAAAAAAAATTCAGAAAATTCATGAAAAATTGAGAAAATTCATAAAAACGAAATTTTTGAAAAAAGATAAAAATTAGCTTTTTGAATAGTTTTCTCGTAAAGAGTAAAGAAAAATCCTTAAAAATTTGAAACCCTATTGAATAAGCCATTAGGTCTTTACCATATGATTTGTTTAGATGTTTTTTTTTCCATTTAGAGACAATGCTAGTTAATATTAAAAGATATAAATAATATAAAAATAATTCAAAATTTGAAAATTTATAAAAATCAGAAATATTTAGGAAAGAACTTAAAAATTCACTTTTTGAGTGGCTTTATCATAGGAATTTTTTGGATGCCTTTTTTTTTTTTTTAGAGATGATACTAGGTAATATTAAAAGATAAAAAATATTAAAAATTTTAAAAATTCATAAAAAATTCATAAAATTCATAAATATCAGAAATCTTTAGAAAAAAAAACTTTAAAATGAGCTTTTTGAGTAGTTTTCTCCTAAAGAGTAATAAGAATTCCTTAAAATAAATTAACGATAATAATAAAAAATTGAAAAATTAAAATTCAGAAAAGTCATTAAAAATTCAGAAAATTCATTAAAAATTTCAGAAAATTCATAAAATTAGAAATATTTAAAAAAATCTTAAAAATTATCTTTTTGAGAAGTTTTCTCATAAAGAATAAAGAAAACATCCTTAAAAAAAATTGAAGCCCAATTAAATAAGCCTTTAGAGTTTTGTGATATGATTTTTTTGGATGCATTTTTCCTTTTAGAGACAATGTTAGGTAATATTTAAAGATAATAAATAATCAAAAAATAAAAAATTGTTTACAAAAATCATAAATTTCATAAAAATTAGAACTGTTTAGAAAAAAAAAACTTAAAAATGAGCTTTTTGAGTAGTTTTCTCTTATAGAGTAACTAAAAAACCCTTAAAAAAATTGAAACCCAATTGAATAAGCCTTTAGAGCTTTACCATAGGATTTTTATTTTTGTCTTTTTTCCTTTGTTGACACCTAAATTTTTGCCTAAAAAATGGGTTAATTTTTACCCCAAAAATTAAAATAAAAATTGCACGACATATAGTATAGAAATATTTATTTTATTTTGTTTTTGCATTGGACCGATGGTGAGCGTTGATTCAGGTGAGATTTTTCACATATTCAGGTAATATACACTGATGGGTATATTCTTGGGCAGAAATGAAATTTTCGGATGGAATAGTTGAAAAATACAATCGGGAATATTGCACGGGGTGCAACGATATATTCATGGGTATTATGCACAAGCGAAATTAGAAACAAAATATGCCACGAAGATTTAAATTTTTCCCTATAGAAGGTGTGGTTCATGTACGGAGACAGGAGACGAAAAAAATTGAAAGAATTGGGAGAAAGTTCGTGCAAGAGAGTCTTTGTCTGTCTTGGTCCAAAGAGAAAATCACTTTCTCAAAAAAAAAAAAAAAACCCTTGCGGGTACTTTTCATCTTCTTCGCGGAGGTAGTCTTGCCTGTGCCGGCGCCACGCCTGCACCGGCCACTGCACCAGTAGCCCTCGTCCACACCACCAAATCCGAACTTGTCGTCATCTTGCTCTTGACGCGCTGCTCAACGACAATCCAATGAGATCCATCTCCCTTCCTCCGGTGAGCTTGACCCACAACCACTAGGCGCTATTCACCGGCCCCGACGAGCTGCTGTTGTTTGCCGCCTCTACTCGCCACCGTTGCTGTCGTCGACTAGCCCCACCCTGTGCCTCGTCGAGCCTCTACCGTGTCTCCTCTTGCAACCTGACATCGGAAGCCTCCACTGCGGCTACCAACGCCGCCGGTCTACCCTTGCTGCCCGCACCAGACATGTTCCTCACCGGCGTCTTCCCCTCACCAGAGCTCGGTTGCCAAGCTTTTCTTTAAAAAAAAGGAAAAAATCAAATTAGGTTTATTTATTTTATTTTATTAGGCAAGTTTATTTTTTTATTCTTTTATTTTATTTCTTGTTTTCTTATTTGAAATATACCTCTATGCCTAATTGGAAATTCCAACATACCACCTGATTCGCAACCATGCATGGGTTTTTTTTATTCCATCTATAAGGTTTTAGATGGAATAATTAATCAAGTGAGAATAAAATTGATATTTTGATTTTTAAGGCTTAAGCTCAATTTATCGATTTTATTAGCGAGATATTATCCTTTGATCTAAACAATATATGATATCTTTGATGATTTGGTGCTTGTCTTGTGGTGCTTGTCTCATCTTGATTGTTTTATTTATATTGAAATATGTTTGAGCTAGATTAGGTTCATATTAGAATGTCGCATGCTTTGGGGTAATTTGCATATTTAGACTAAGCATTTTATTTATTCTGAATTTTTGAAATAAAAAAAAACAAAAACATGAATTGGGATGTTAGATTTTCGTTTCATTAATTTAAATTGCATGTTTAATTATTTGACAATTTTAATTTCCAATTTTATAAAAAAAAAGGAAAACTTAGAATTAGGGCATTCTTTGCACGTCATTGCATGTTAGGATAAAATTGCATGTAATTCAATTCTAGATAATAGTTTTTAATTTATTATAGGTTTAGATAAATTCATTAGATAGATTGCATCTTAGATTAGGGATTACCAAGTTATGATAACATTCTAGTTTAAATTAGGGTTTGGCTTAGCTTAATTTCTTATGTAAATTGGATGATACCACAATCTTGATAGATATTTGTTTTGCAATTTTCTAATTTTGAATTTCATGAAAAATACAAAAAAAAAATCATCTTAGGATAAATTAATTCCACTTTTTAGGATAGATTGTATACTTATTAAGAAAAAACAAAAAATATTATGTGCACGTCATCTAGAATTAGGTTTATGAATGCATGTCATTTAGTGATTATCTCTAGGTCCATTTATTTAAAAATTGCTCGTCATTAGAATTAGGTTATTTGGTTAGATTGCATTGCATATGGATTAGATTTCATTAAACAAGAAAAAACTCTTAGGAAAAATTGAGTGACTGCGTGTTAAAACCTAGGGCTTTTGGTGTGAATTTTGAATTAATCTTGCAGATGCTTTCGTTGCTATAAGGTAAGTCCTGTAATTTATTCATCGCTTTCTTGGGTGTTAAATTGGTGGTTTGCACACTCGCATGATCACCTCACATGTTAGGGAAATAGATTTAAAATTAATCCAAGATGCTTGTAAAAATATGTTTTTGAAAATAAAAAGAAATGGTACCGAAAGGATATTAGAGAAGTCTAGTGTAACTAAGTCCCCGTACCTAAAGTCTCCGGTTCGCGAAGTAAAATAATTCTCCAATTATTTTACTTAGATGTCTAATCGACCTATCGTAAACTAATTAATAGCGACTCTTAGATAAAATCCATTTGCATGTTAAAAACTTGAACGTAAGTTATGAATTGGTATGGGCTTGGGAGAGCTCGAGCTATATTTAGGCTTAGTAATCCATTAGCCAAACCCTAGGTGGTTCACTCGAAATTTTGGTTGCGACATCCTTTTAGAGAGGATGTTAGGTAATATTGAAAAATAATAAAAAATTTATAAGTTCAAAAATTCATGAACGATTCAGAAATTCATAAAATTCAAAAATCTTTAGAAAAAACATTAAAAATTAGTTTCTTGAGAAGTTTTCTCCAAAAGAGTAAAGAAAAATCCTTAAAAGAATTGAAATACAATTGAATAAGCCTTTAGGTTTTACCATAGGATTTTCTTGGGTGCCTTTTTTTTTTTCTTTTTAGAGACAATGCCATAAAATTTTAAAAGATAACAAATAATAGAAAATTAATAAAAATTTAAAATTTCAAAAAATTCATAAAAATCGCAAATCCTTAAAAAATTAAAATCCAATCGAATAAGCCTTTTGGGCTATGCCCTAGAATTTTTTTGAATGCCTTTTTTTCTTTTAAAAGACGATGCTAGTAATATTAAAAGATAATAATTAATAGGAAAATAATAAAAAATAAAAATTCAGAAAATTCGTAAAAATTCAAAAAATTCCTTAAGATCTTTAGAAAAGAACCTTAAAATTAGCTTTTTGATTTGTTTTCTCCCAAAGAGTAAATTCGAAATTCTTAAAAAAAAATTGGCATACAATTGAATAAGCCTTTAGGGCTTTATCGTAGGATTTTTTTGGATGCCTTCATCTTTTTAAAGATGATGCTAGGTAATATTAAAGGATAATAAATAATAGAAGAATAATATAAAATTTAAAAGGTTAGAAAGCGTTTTTTGCAAATAGAACAAAATACTCTAATCTTCAAACCATTTATAGATTTATCTTTAAACCTAATTGATAAAATAGAGCTCCTCATTCTTTCTGAGAGGCCTAGTAGTACTCTTCTCTCTCGCATGAAGAGCTTTCCTTTACCAACTTGGTAGCTTCTATTTACTCCCAAATCCTAACTTAAACCCTAGCCTCTCCCCCATACGATAATGGTGCAATTAATTTTCCCTATTCCTTTTGGGTAAGCTTTACCTTTCATCTTCTTCTACTTTACCCTAACCTTAAAGAGCAAACCATCCCACCACTACCCCATACTTCTACGATCATTTACCAAGGCCATCAAAAGGGAGTGAAGAAATTAGAGTGCGCTCTCTCCATTTAAAACTATACAAATATGGAAATGAAGAAAATCCTAGCTGGTTCATAGAGTAAAGGCGCATTGCTTCATTTATAGCAATCTCCCATTGTCAATTTTTCTAAAGCTCTTCTCGTGGCACTTTCTAGGTATTTTTGGTTGTCCTATGGTAGACGCTTTCCTCGTCTCTCTTGCAAGTAAGAAACTAAGGTTAATGAAGTGAGACCTTTAGAGTTGTCAAGTGGGCGTGGGGCAACTTAATTTTTTAGTTTTATCTTCTACTTATAATCGTTCTTTTTTTTTTCCTCCCCTCAAAATTGAAAAATCGTAAAGAATTTGTGATCTTTTAAGTTTTCAAAAATCGAGAAAATTAGTATAATATTGAATAATACCCTAGTGATGATAATTATCAATGGCAATGATTTGATGTGTGAAAAAGTAATCCCTAGAAAAAGAAAATGCCTAGCGACAAGAGAAGCAAAGAAAAAGCAATCGCTGCTATGAGGAAAAGGCAAAAAGCTACAAACCCTAACAATAGGGACCCATGAAGTCAAACGAAAGACTGAAAATGGAACCTCTAAAGGAATTCCATTTGGGGAAAAAAAGGCACGGTTGAGAATAAGGGTGTGCATGATCTAGGTGGGCGGTTACCGATCTAGAATCGAGAATCACCCGCTAAGAACTAGTTCCGAAAAATTAGAACGGGAACTGCCTGTTGGTTACATGGATACACCCGAGAACTAGACCGCCAGTCTAGTCCGATTCTCGGGTGGATCCATAGAATTGGTCCAACCTCCATGCCTTCCCCTTTTCGCCCTCTTGACATCTGCTTATTCTGGCTTTTAGTCTCCTCAAGTACTAGCGCCACGGCGGTGGCGATCATGATCGTCGCACCACTTCTATCCCAGCCACCACCACCACCACTATCTTCGCCATTGCCTCCACCGTCTCCTGCTCCTCCCCTGAGACCGACGATGAGGAGGACAACGGGGACGAGGAGCCGTTCTTTGACTTGGAGTTTGCTCATCCCTGAAGATGAGGATGATGGGGAGAAGCCTAAGGAGGGGGAGGAGGAAGAGGAGAGGTAGAAGTGGGACGAGCCCAACAACGACGAGGACGATATTGATAGTGAATGCGGAGGTGGCGACGATGTAGAGAGAGAGTTCAAGTTCGAGGGGGAAAAGAGAATCGGCTCATCGTTTCGCCGAGTTCGAACTAGGACTCCAAGGGAGATGAGCAGATTTGGAGGTGAATCGAAGAGGAAGAGGGAGCTAGGGGAAATTTTGAACTGAGAGAGACGAGATGGAGTAGGAGAGTAATGAATTGAGACAAGATGATGATTGGAGCCCTAACTTTTAGATTTGCTAATTTTGTTTTTTTTAATATTAAAAATTAATATATTATTATAATATAACTGGTCTGGTCCGGTCTGAGTGGGCGGATCCGTCCATGGAACTAGGAACTGAACCAATAACCACCGGTTTCCATAAATCAGAATCGGGAATTGGACCGGTTCCCTTAAGAACCACCGGTTCCAGGTGGTTCCGGTTCGGTTTTGAGCGATCCGAGCGGGTTCCGGTTCTTTTGCACACCCCTAGTTGAGAAGTCGTTGTTAGTGTAGTAGATTAAGGATGCGTTTAGTTCAACATTCTCAAGGGGCTTTCAGCCTCCAAAGCCCTTTGAGGAAATGCTGGATTGTTTGACAACCATTTTAAAGTAGCTTTCAAGTGAAAGTCAGCATTGGGAAGGCTAAAAAGCCCAATACTAATAGAGACTAGCTTTGAGCTTTCAGCATTTGGCCAAATGTTAAAACTTAATATTTTCTTCCAAAACTATCCGCACTCATTCTTCAAATTTCTAATTTTACCCTCATTATTATTATTTTTAAATACCAAAATAATGTTAAAAAAATCAAATATATATAAATGCTAAAAAAATTAAATATATTTTGGTCTTTTAAAAAAATTATTTATATATTTGATTTTTTTAGCATATATATTTGATTTTTTAGCATTATTGTCAAAATTTATATTCAAAAAAAGATGCATACATTATTTTTTTCAATTTTTTTAAAATTAAAATTAAAAAATTCTGACAAAGGGTTTGGTCTTTTAAAAAAAATTATATATATATATATATATATTTGATTTATTAGCATTATTATCAATTTATATTTAAAAAGTCGCATACATTATTTTTTCAAATTTTAAAAAATAAAAATTAAAAACTTTCGATGAAGGATTTAGTCTTTTTTTAAATATATATATATATATGTATGTATGTAAATGTATTTGATTTTTTTAGTATTATTGTCAAAATTTATATTTAAAAAGTTGCATACATTATTTTTTTCAATTTTAAATAATTAAAAATTTAAAAATTCCGATGAAGGGTTTGGCCTTTTTTCTTTTCTTTAAAAAGATTATATATATTTATTTGATTTTTTAGCATTATTTTGAAATTTATATTTAAAAAGTTGCATACATTATTTTTTCAATTTTAAACAAATAAAAATTAAAAAATTTCGACAAAGGATTTAGTCTTTTTTTAAAAAATAATTATATATATATATATATATATATATGTATTTGATTTTTTTTAGCATTATTGTTGAAAATTTATATTTAAAAAGTTGCATACATCAATTTTTTTTTTTCAATTTTAAGCAAATAAAAATGAAAAAATTCCAATGAAGGGTTTGGTCTTTTTAAAAAAAAAAATTATATATGTATTTGTTTTTTTAGTATTATTGCCAAAATTTATATTTAAAAAGTTACATACATTATTTTTTTCAATTTTAAACAAATAAAATTTAAAAAACTAATATTAATCACTCAAAGAGCTTTTTAAATGTGTTTTCTACCAAACGGCATTTCTTTCAAAGTTGCTTCTCAAAGCATAGTTTACCAAACGGTGTTTGCATTTGCCTAAAGTCCATTATACGAAACTATTTTGCATTTTCCTAATGGAATTTCAAAATGCTGATCCAAACACACCCTAAATCTTGCTCATAATAGCCCTACCTGCTCGCCCTCCCTCGCCCACTATGTGAATCTCTATCTGCTTCCTCCCTCTTGTGCATTACTCTCCATCACTCTTGCTCACTCTTGCCCCTCTCCTTTCCTCTTGCTTGCTCTCGCTCCTCTTATGCTGCCCTCAGGCAATTTGGTGAGTTTTTTTTTTTTTTTTCTACTCACAAATTTTGTTTTCTTGTTAAATGTTGTTGTTAGAGATAGATTTGAGGAGGTGAAGTGCAGGGGGTAGAGAGTTTTTTCTTTTGGGTCATTACAGGGAGGAAAAAGACGGAAAAATTGTAGTCATAGGGTAAGGGAAAAATAAATGACAAAAAACTTGGAAAAGTTAGTGAGAGCCAGTGGCTAGAAGTAATGGCCCAATTGGATTAGCCTTGCTCTAAATAGATTATGAGCTTGGCCTTTGAAAATAACCTCCATCAAGATAATATTGAAGTGGACTTCATGGATTGCGTTCATATGAAATACGATAGCAAAAAGAATATCACAGTTACAATCCCATTAGAGATTGTTTTGTAGTTCATGGTGCCATCAAAATAGACTATTTTGATCAACTTAGTTTTTCCACCATAACAAATAATGCAAAGTTTTAGAATAGTAGCATTAGGTATTGAATCTTGTTTCAAATGAATATACTAAATTACTTAACAAAACATAAGTGGGTACCTTAAGAAGTCATAAATGCAATCACCAGATAGGAATCCAATGCATTATTTTGCTTATCAATTTTGTAAACCCTTTTTCTCCTTAATATTGACTTTAATTAACAACTATTTATGAGTGAGAGAACTTATAAAAGCTATATAATAAATAAAGATAATTTTTTTAATCAAATGATATGTAGATTGTTTACTAGTTTTTTTCTTAAGAAATATAATTGCTAGGAAAGAATAAGATGATGAAAAAAAGACAAAGAAAGAAAGAAATAAGTAATGGGTTTCTAAAGGTTTTCATGAAAAAATTCAGAAAATTCATAAAAATAAGAAATTTTCAGAAAAAAAAAACTTAAAAATTAGCATTTTGAGTAAGTTTCTTTTAAAGAGCAAAGAAAAAAATCCTTATAAATTAAACGCAATTCGAATAAGTCTTTAGGATTTTACCATATGATTTTTTTGGATGCTTTTTTTTTTCATTTTAGAGACGATGTTTTGTAATATTAAAAGATAATAACTAATAGAAAATAATAAAATTTAAAAAATTCAAAAATTCATGAAAAATTGAGAAAATTTATAATAATAACTAATTACTTCCAAACCCTAACATAAACCCTAGCCTCTCCCCCATACAATAATGGTGCAATCGGTTTTCCCTATTCCTTTTGGGTAAGCTTTACCTTTCATCTTCTTCTACTTTATCCTAATCTTAAAGAACAAACCACCCCACCACTATCCCATACTCCTGATCATTCACCACGACCATCAAAAGGGAGTTCAATTACAATGCTCTCTCTCCATTTAAAACTATACAAAGATGAAAATGAAGAAAATCCCAACTAGTTCATAGATAGCAATCTCCCATTGTCCATTTTTTTGGAGCTCTTCCACGCAGCACCTTCTCGATATTTATGGTTGTCCTATGGTAAACGCTTTCCCTGTCTCTCCTGTAGGTAAGAAACTGAGGTTAATAAAGTGAGACCTTTGGAGTTGTCAGGTGGGCATGGGGCAACTTAATTTTTTAGTTTTATCTTCTACTTATAATTGTTCTTCTGTTTTTTTCCACTCAAAATTGAAAAAAATAGTAAGGAATTTATGATCTTCCAAGTTTTCAAAAATCAAGAAAATTCGTATAATATTGAATAATACTTTGGTGGTGATAATTACCGATGGCAATCATGTGATGTGTGAAAAAGTAATCCCTAGAAAAAAGAAAATGCCCAATGAAGATAGAGGTAAAGAAAAGGCAATCGCTCCTATGAAGAAAAGGCAAAAAGCTGCAAAACCTATTGATTGGGATCCACGTAGTCAAATGAATAATAAAAAATGGAAGCTCTCAGAGAATTCCATTGGAAAAAAAAAAGGCACAGTTGGGAACTCGTTGCTAGTGTAGAGATAAAGTCTTGTTTATAGTAGCCCTACCTAGTCACCCTCCCTTGCCCACTATGTGAACCTCTACCTACTTCCTCTCTCTTTTGCATCACCCTCGCTCACTCTCACTCACTGTTGCCCCTTTCCCTTACTCTCGCTCCTCTTGTACCACCCTTCGATGATTTGGTGAGTCTTTTTTTTTTTTTTTTACTACTCGCAAATTTTGTTTTATTTTAAATGCTATTGTTAGATATAGATTTGGCGAGGTGAAGTACAGAGGGAAGAGAGTTTTTTCATTTGGGTCATTGCGAGGAAGAAGACGGAAAAATTGTAGTCATAGGCTAAAGGAAAAACAGATGACAAAAAACATGGAAAAATTAGTAAGAATTAGAACGCGTTTAGTAACAATTTTGTTCCATAGAACAATTTTTTATCAGAAATGTTTTTTTTTTTTTTTTCTGTTCCTAAGAACAATTTCTGAATATAAGAATGTGCTTGGTAATTGTACAAAATTTATATTTCCAAGATAAAAAGCATTTGGTAAAACTATATAAAATTGTTGTTTCTTTTAATTTTTTAATATTTTTATTATATTTTTCCTTTTTTTTTTTTTTTTTTTTTTTCTCTTTCTCTCCTTCTTCCTCCTTTGTGGCCGAGTCACCAACCACAATCGCAGCTAGCGATTGGCTAGGCAAGGTCTGACGAGCTTGCTAGAGCCACCCTGGGCAACGCCCCTAGTGATGGCTAGGGTGAGGGTTATCGGAACGAAGTTATTTTTTTCTATTTCTTATTTATGCCAAGAGGAAAAAATTTTATCAAACACATTTCTATTCCTTTTTTCCTCACAAAAATAGTTATTTCCGGGGAATGGCCACTTAGTGGCTAGGAGTAATGGCGAGGCTTGACTGAAAGGTTGACCTTGGCCTTTGAAAACAAGCTCCAATAAGATAATATTAAAGTAGACTTCATGGGTTGCATTCAAATGAAATGCAATGGCAAAAAGAATATCACAATCGACCTAGTAGTTCATGGTGCCCGATTTTGAGGCTAAACAAGAAGGAAAGGAAAGAAAATCTTGTTTCAAAGATAAAAGTTTCTTAAAAAAAATTGTATATCGGGAACAAGAAAGAAAGAAATACGTAAAAGGGTTTCTAAAGGTTTTCATAAAAAAAAATCAGAAAATTAATAAAAATCAGAAATTTTCAGAAAAAAAATTAAAATTATTTTTTTGAGTAGTTTTGATTTTTAAAGGGCAAAGAAAAAATCCTTAAAAATTAAATCAATTGAATAAGTCTTTAGGATTTCCCCATCGATTTTTTTGGATGCATTTTTTTCCTTTTTAGAGACGATGGTAGGTAATATTAGAAGATAATAAATATATAATAATAAAATTTTTAAAAAATTCAAAAAATTCATGAAAAATTTAGAAAATTTATAAAAAATTGAGATTTTTTTTTCAATTTTTTTGGATCCCTTTTTCTTTCGTTTTAGAGATGATGCTAGGTAATATTAAAAGATAATGAATAATAAAAATTAAAAATTAAGGAATCAGAAAATTCATAAAAATCAGTAACCTTTAGAAAAAAAACTGAAAAATTAGATTTCAAGTAGTTTCTATTAAAGAGTAAAGAAAAAATCCTTAAACAATTGAAACCCAATTAAATAAGTCTTTAGGGTTATATAATTAGATTTTTTTGGAAGCTTTTTTCGTTTTTAGAGATGATGCTAAGTAATAGTTAAAGATAATAAATAATAGAAAAATAATAATAAATTTAAAAATTTAGAAAGTTAATAACAAAATTCAGAAAAATCAGAAATCATTGGAGAAAACTCAAAAATTAGCTTTTTGAATAGCTTTCTTATAAAGAGTAAAGAAAAATCATAAAAAATTTGAAACCCTATTGAATAAGCCTTTAGGCTTTACCATAGGATGTTTTTGGATGCCTTTTTTTTTTTTCTTTTTAGAGACAATGCTAGATAATATTAAAAGATAATAAATAATAGAAAGATAATAAAAAATTTAATAATTCAGAAAACTCACAATAGTCTTGTGATCAAGAGAAAAAAAAAGATAAATTATTATTGAGGAAAATGAAGAAAATCTTGTTCCTACTTTTGGCAATCGAAGGAAAACCTGTCGAAAATCGACTCTCGAAAGAGATGAGTATCTCAACTCAACAAAAAAACTGAAAAAGAGACGAAATGAACAAATTCTCAAGCACCTACCTTCAAAAGTTTTTGTATGCCGCAAGAAGGAATGCGAATGAAATAGGCTCTCCTCCTGCTGCCCGGTTTGGACCACCTCGGCTATAATCAAACAAAGCTTTTCTTCGACCGTCCGAAGCACTACCTATGCGTTCAGGTCAAGAGAACCGACCTGACCCTATTGGATTGAGTTGGTTTAAAAACAGGGCTAACTTTAAGGCCCATTCGAAATGAATTAAATAAGCCCATGAAGATATCCTCAGTAAATTTTAAAGCCCACTACCAAGCTCAATCCGGACCCCCTAAGGCAGACTCCCCAATTGGTCAGAATTGATTTGTATCCAAGCCCAACACAATCTAATTTAACCCAGAATCTAAACCAAAAAATCTAAGCCCAAATTTAAGTAATAGCCTCACTAAGCCCATTTCCTTGCCATTCTTTCTTCCATGCGATTTCCTCAATCTGCCATCCCTCCTTTCCAGCAAACACAAGAACCCAAAAGCTGATGCAATATCCAAAGATGATTTACCCGAATCAAAGGGAATATTTCCTTAACAAAAGTCGTTGCTGGAATCATGAAATGCAGAGCACCAGAATACAACAATGAGGTAACACTGAGGGCACTGAAAGTCTTATAATGTAATCTCATGAAACTGAGGCAGAATAAACGGATCAAAGCTCTCGTACGGATTTAAGCGTGCTGTTAAGAATTAAATGGACAGATTTTACGAAGGTTCTTCCTAAATACTCTTGGGACTTCATTGAGATATTTTGACATGAGGCCAAGGACTAATTTCAGACACGATTTCGAGCCAACAGCAATACAGTGCACAAGCAACACTCGAAGCCAACTCAGATTCAGATTATTTGCATTCAACATGAACGAACACAAAGAGCAAAAAGTCCTGGTCTCGGTTGAACCGAGGCCGGGTGTAAGAAACCATCGAACGAAAGAGGGAAGCGCCAGCTTAGTTGCCGAAGGTGGTCCTACCCGCCTCAAGGTGGCGAACAGAGGGCGAGATTAGAAAGATTGGACTTGGTCCGGTCTCCTCGCAATGTCTCTGAGCCGGGATCCTTGGGTCGAAACGATTTCACGACTAAAGAAAGCCAGAAGCGGAACCAACATGGAAGAACGTTTCAAGAAAGGAAGACGTTGCGCAGCCGTTGGATGACGCAACCTAGGGTTGATACAAGTTCGGACGGCAGGATGCGATCGGTTCCTTTCCTTAATGGCGTCTTATAATCCTCAAACGAGCATGATTCCGTTTACTTCCGGAGTAATCATTTCCTTATTGTTCACTTGTTTGCTGAGTCAACTTGGCAGGTATCTACTCTACCATATGGCGACAAAGTGGTGATCTTTCCCCCCTTGAAAAATGGATATTTTCATTATTACCATGGAGGAAGTTTTGGGAAGATCCAAAATGAAAAATGTTTATAGTGAAGACCTAAAATGAGTAATCAAAGCATGCATCGCCCATGTAAGCAGAAAATTTCGTGATAAAATTGCCTATTCTAAATGTAGTTACACTTGGGTCCTGAGTGCATCTAAGATAAACAGTTGGTGTAAAGAAATTTGAAGAAGACAAGATAGAAAATATGCGAATATGGCGTTGGCTTTGATGTGTGTGATCACTTTCCTAAAGTTAATTTTTGTTGCCCCCACTATAACACATTCGGAAATTCAAGTCAATATTTAGTTGCTAATAGATCACTTGCCTTTGGAGTGAGTAAAACTATAAAACTATTATGTGCATGCCTTCACGATAAATTCCATTCGCTTCTATATGAGTCCTTGAACACTATGTTTTCTGTGACTATTTGTATAGCCACTACAACTACAAGAATATTAACATAATTTGCCTCTTGATAATATAAGATTGATTCGACAGCTACTTATAAAAGATATTTTAAAATAACCGATATATCAAATTATCAAATAACTAACATTTGTGATAGTCAGTTTCTTTACTGGTTACATTTTGTCTATTCATTGAATTAAAAGGCTTGAGTGAAACTCTCGCTTTTCGCAGAAATAATAAACAATTTCATTGCTGGAAAGGAAAAAAAAAGAGAGGAAGAAGATAAAACACGAAAATTGGCCTTTCAGAATTGAACTTAAGCAATCTTTTCCTCTAATGTGTGTGCTAACATGATAGTTTCCAAACGAAAAAAAAGAGAAGCAAATATGAATATTGGCATATTGCTAGTACGAACGGCTCGTCCTCATAGATAAATAGTATAAATAATCTCTTTTCAACCCTCCTTAGCACAAGGGAAACTTTAATTGCACCTCAATCGTGAGCCGCTTCTCTGCTTTTGCTCCCCAAAGTCGGATGACTAGAGAAATTGAAGGGATCAATGCAGGATAGAGACTAATGAAACTCCTATGGGTTACTGTCCATAAAATTCATATTGCTATATAGGGCGGTAACCCTTGATGGGCGGCATTATCCTTAGCTAGTATTTCCGACAATGTCTTGCAGTTGACTACGAGAACCACCACGTAATGCAACTAAACTCTCTCATAACATTAGCCTAATAACACTTCTTCCCAAATATATATAAAATTGAGATAGCTACAAGCATGTCATCCCAATCATCTCTTCAACAGGACATGCTGACGCCAGCGAACGCCTCGTGAAGGATTTCTCGAAGGCCGCTGTCCCGGCGGTGGGGTCCACCACTCGCTCACTACATCATGAACTACCTCGCCGACTACAGTGAGATCCTTACCGATATAGTCTCTAACTCACCGGTCGAGGCTATTGATGCTGTGGCATGGCTCCGTCGTACCTGAATACTTATATGAGTTTGTAACTAACAGCAGATTGCGTAAAATTAAAAAAATAATTTATGACGTGTACGAGATTAGTCACTCTCCGCACTAGTCCATTAGTCAAATGCGCCAATAAAATCGTCAGCCAAAAGAGAGAGAATAAATATCCCACGAAAAAATAAAAGATTTCGTGAATTTTCAGGCGTTAATTAATTTTATTTTATCTTTTCGAACAGGGAAAAGGCATTTTATCCGAATTTTCCCATTCGAGCGGGGGGATCTCATGTCCCTGTCCGACGTGGTCGCTCTCCGTCAGTATTATCATTATCATTATCATCTCCCTCCTTCTCTAAAACTCACATTCCCATTTTTTAACCATTTTAATCTTTCCCCTCTTTTTCCCCTTTAAAATCCGCTCAACATTCTCAGATTTTTTTAATTTTACTGCTGAGCCACCACCTGGCGTCCATCGTTTAGCACGACAACGCTGGTCACCGCCAGCCAATCACTCCGTCGCCAGCCGTCCCTCGCCGGCCATAACCGAACCTCACCGGTGACTTCAATGTCGCCGAAACACGTGATACAAACCGGCATCCATTCCAACAGAACGAGCACACAAATGAGTGGATAGGAAACTAACCGTGGCGGTTTCTAACCGCGGGCTTCTCTGGCTTAAGGAATGGCATCTCCGGCGGCGAGGCGGTCACGGCCAACTCGAACGATGAGGAATATGCCACCAAAAAAATAAAAAATAAAAAACGCCGTTTCAGTCTCAGTTTAGTGACTCAGCCCGACCTAATTTGTGCTACTTGACCCCATAGGGCTTTTTAGTAAGCTTAAAGAGATTGAAATGCGCTTGATGGGCTTTGACAGCAGAAATGGGCATCCTGTTCATAGTCCTTTTCTTGTTCAGCCCTTTGCAAGTGAATTTGGGATTGCCGATCTCTTCTTAGACATGATCCTAATGGTGCTTCAACAGTGGAGAGCTCATCCTTAGCAGGTAAAATGTCATTTGACCCATGGAGGTTACAGTTCTATTCTTTTTTCTTTTTTTTTTGGAGGGGGGGGGGGGGGGTAAAGAAGGAGGTTACAGTTCTATTCATGCTGTATGAAGTCATTTATCCCATGGAGCCCCAAGAATGTTGATAGGTTAAGGTATAATTAGGGACCAACGGTACCTGAGGTTTATTGTATTTTACCCTCGAGAATTATTTAATACACTCCCATAGATCTTTATGTTCCATCTAGCTGGAAGAATTGTGAGGAGATCTCAAAGGAGGCCAAATCAAAATCCAAACACCCTAAGCTCTCTTTCATGTACTTACATATATTAAGTCATTATGACATCACTAATTAAATTCGACCCTCCTAGCTTCATAATGCCTTCAAATGTCCACCTTAACAAGTCTTGTCTTCACATGGTCCAACTTCTCTTTGTTCAAAGCTATGGATCCTAAATTCCGAGCTTATCATCATACTGCAGCTGAAGCTTAATTCATAAGACATGAGCCAACCATGTGTGTGAATTTGATCGTTGCCGTGTCTTTAGTTCGATGTCGGGACTCTTTCGCTTAAGTCCTCATACTTGCACGTTAACATATCTTAGGCGGTTTCAAATTTTCCTCTTTCATCAGGAATGGGAACTTGAAGCTTTTTCGGTTTTGGTAGATCGGTTGTTGGAAGAAGTGGTGGGAGAGGGACCAAAGCCGTGACAGCTCCAGTCATGTGCAGTGCATTAACTTTGTGGTTGGCTTTCACCCACCCTCTCCAAACCCCGGAATCTGGGATCTGATGCAAGATCATGCAACGCGAGCATCACCAGATACTTCCACCTCCCCAAACACGTCACGTGAATTGTTTAACGTACTTGAATCTAGGTTTTCTTCAATGGGACAGTACGTTTCCCTAGTCACTGCAAAGTTTCGCCTGTTTTTGGTTTCATTGAACACTTCCTATTACGGATCGTGGGTTCGTGGTAACAAGGTCATATGATATTGTCTCACTTTGGTGGGTCATGAGCTCGGTTATGAGCACCTAAAACTAACACATAATATACTAATAGAAAAAGTCAAGCTCTTTGTGTTTTTTTTTTTTTTTTTTTTTTGCTAAAAGAAAGTTGAGAGTTGAGATGACAGAAAAATGTAATATTTTGTTCAATAACAAGTGAAGAATACATGAACTTATTTTTAAGCTTTACATGACAATTATCTTAAGTAACAAAATATACAAAATCATTGAACATGCAATTTCACATAATAACCTAAATGTATCTCGTATATCCTCCCACAAACTCAAGATGATTTAAAAGATGTCAACTTGAAGTTGGAGGCATCTAGAAAACGCCCAAGTGAATGTGTCTTAGTGAAGATATCAGTAGTTTGTCCAGTGGAAAAAGTAGAGACAAATCAAACAATACCACGAAGAACGTAATATTGGATAAAATAACAGTCTATTTCAATGTGCTCCATGTGTTCATGAAAAACATCGTTAAGTGCAATTTGGATATCACTTTAGTTGTTGCAATGAATGACGGGAAAATTGTCCAAAAAATCATAAACATATTGTACGACGGTCAATTCAGTCCTAAACTTTCTATTTTGTGTCAATGTAGTCCTAAATATTTTTGACAATTTAATTTTAAACCTTTCAATTGTGACTATCAAGTCCTTAGCAAATTACTAATGTAGTCATTCCGGCTAATTTAAACTGGAAATTGCTGATGTGGTGGTTTATTTAGTGTCGATCCACCAGTGGTGTCATAAACAATTTTTTAATTTTTTGAATTTTGAATTTTGAATTTTTTTAAATTTTTTTCTTCAATGTGCCGACGGCCCTATTGACTATTGAGCAAGGGCATTGCGAGCCCTTGCCGAGGCCCCTCACCAGTGACAACGATGGCGTCACAACCCTCACTATGGTTGGTAAGGGCCTGTGCAAGAGCTGCGATGCCCTCATTAGATCCAAAGAGGGCTATGATCCTTGCTTGTAGTCGACGAGGGCTTCATGACCCTTGCTTATAGCCTAGTGGTGGTTGCTAGTCTTCAGCCAGTACACAACGGCCTGATATAAAAAGAGGGAAAAAAGAAAATAAAAACAAAAACCAAAAAAGAATTAAAAAATTGATTTTTTTTTAAATAAAAAAATATCCATCTCAACACTTAGCAACACCACGTAGGATAGTTGGCATTGACTGAAACATCATGTCAATGATTTCCAGTCAGTAAAAATTAGACAGAAGGAACACATTGGTAATTTGTTAAAAAGTTTAAGATTAAATTGGCACAATTGAAAAGTTTAAACTGAATTTGGCCGCCATACAATAGAATTAGGACTTTTTGGACAATTTTCCCAATGAATATGACTGTTCTACTATGATGACGCATTCCTATATCTTCTAGTAGCCATCGCAAATATAATAATTCCAATGCTGTAAGAATTCGATATTCTGCTTCTATACTAGAGCGAGTGACGGTAATCGGTTTCTTGCTACACCATAAGATAAAAAAAATATCCATCTCAACACTTAGCAACACCACGTAGAACGGTTGGCATTGACTAAAACATCATGTCAATGATTTCCAGTCAGTAAAAATTAGACGGAAGGAACGCATTGGTAATTTGCTAAAAAGTTTAAGATTAAATTGGCACAATTGAAAAGTTTAAATTGAATTTGGCCACCACACAATAGAATTAGGACTTTTTGGACAATTTTCCCAATGAATATGACTGTTGTACTATGATGACGCATTCCTATATCTTCTAGTAGCCACCGCAAATATAGTAATTCCAATGCTGTAAGAATTCGATATTCTGCTTCTATACTAGAGCGAGTGACGGTAATTAGTTTCTTGCTACACCATAAGATAAATGAGTTGGCTAAAAAGAAATAGTAACCCATAGTGGAGCAAAGATCTTGAGGGTTACCAGCTTAGTCAACATCAGAATAAATTGTCAACTCTAAGGTAGAATTAGTAGAAAAGTGAAGACCATGAAATAACGTACTCTTGATGTAGCGATGAATTCGAAGAATTATAGAAAAATGAGTTGTATGAGGTGTGGTCTTGTACTAACTAACAGTGTGAACAACATAAGCGATGTTAGGACGGGTATATATATAAAAGTGCTAACCAATTGCCGATAAAGTGTAGCATTTAGAACAAGAGTTTCCATCCTTGTCATTGAATTTGACATTTGACTTAATGAGAGTGGAAGCAATCTTGTTATCAGTGAGGTCAGCTCGAGAGATAAAATTAGTGAAATTTTTGGTTTGAGAGAGATAATAACTAGAAGTATCATACGCAACTTCCAACCAAGAAAATAGCTTAGTCGCCCAAGATTTTTCATTTCAAACTATTTATTGAGATACTAATGCAGTTTACAAAGTGCCAGTCGATTATTGACATTAATAACAATATCATTAACATACAAAAGCAGCATAATGTACCCATGACGTGTGTGTCGGACAAAGAGAGCATAATCAAAAGGATTGGATTTAAAATCAAGAAACTCCATGGTTGAGCTAAACATGGAATATTATGTACGAGGAGCTTGCTTCAATCCATATAATACTCAATGTGCCCGCAGGCAGCAGGAGGTGGCCAACGATTGGCACACGGCCGACGATGGCCGCAACAAAGAAGAAGAACAAAAGAAAAATAGAAAAGAAAAAAAAATATTTTTGTTTCTCGTTTCTGTTCCAAATCTATTCCCCAGCCATTTTTCTATTCCGGGGAATAGAAAAATAAGTAGGCGTTACCAAACAGATTTCTGTTCTTTTTTTATTCCGGGAACAGAAATCGAGAGAAATAGAAACATTACCATACAGGCCTTTAGTAGTCTCTGAGTTGAAAAGGAACGTCTGGGATACAGTTAAAAGAGAACAGAATAACAAGGAGAGGCAAGCGGAGGAAAGACTTGTTGCCACTCCATGTATCATCCGCTGATGCACAGCTGGAACCTAGCTTCTGCCATTTACTTCGTAAGATCTGCACATCATTTCATGTACCCTAATGCTCGCTATCGCACTTCACTAATATTCTTAGGCAAAAGTGATGCGGCAACTCTTCTGCCAATTAATACATGAATCACTTATTGGGCATTACCTCCTTAGTTGTTCCGGATAGGAAAATTAGACACAACTGCTCGAGAATCGTTTCCCATGGTAGACAAAGCTATGTCAAGTTACAATAAACAAAAATATATATTACCTATACCTAGCCTCCTACTCGCATGCCTTAAAACAACCAAGTACTTTTCCCCTCTCTTGATTAGCCAACGTCAAATCCATATGGCTGCAGCTATTAAGAAATGTCAGTATTAACCAAGTTAGGGTTATAGGATAAAATGCCATGTGAATCATACAAACTGGAAACACAAAATTCACGTAATATAAAAACTTAAAAGTTCAGATCTTTATCAACAAATCTTTAAAACAAAGGTTCGTAGTAGCACCTTCAAACACAATATAGGATCTATTCAAGTGCATTGTTCTTGATTATATGAGCAAATCCAAAATTTAAGGGCATCTACCAAAAACCATTACAAGCTACCTTGACTTAAATTTGTTAACAGGAGCTTAGGATGAACTACCTTCGTGGGGATTCTTTCTGATGCTATTTTCAATCAGGGAAATGAGCTTTTTAACCGTTCCAAAAAAGAGCTTTTTGACACTTCCAATTTGTTCACCGTAACTCTGGAGTAATTTCAAGCAAGCCACTTTGTCAACTATCCATTGCAAAGTAATGAAATGACGGTGTTGCGTGATATGTGGTATGCTAATGATAAGCATTCCACATCACGTGTCTTGTCAGCTTTCTATAACTTTTTTAAAAGATATCCGATCGACTAAACCAAATTGAAATCGTTTTGAGAGTATAGTAAACTGTTCAAAGGTTCTGAAAGTGCTGAAAAAAGGACTCTCATGTCGCACTTGCGCCCCCATCAAAGGCCTTTGGGCCAAATATTTTGGTGTTTGACAAATTTTTTTTCACTTGCCTTTGTCAGAGGCAAGCCTTACCAAGGCTAAAAGCCCAAGACAAGTTAGGGGCTACCTTGGGCTTTCTCGGCATGCTGGCTTTGAATCTAATAAATTTTTTCTTTTGAAATTGTCCTTGTTAATTTTTCATTTTTCCGATTTTACCCCGACAACTGTTCATCATCTTCATCTTCTTTCCTTCTCTTTAGACTAGCATATACACGTGGTTGCTGACGAAGGGTAGGTTGTCTGGCGAAGGGCAGGCGGTGTGGCGAAAGACAGGTGCTCTGACTAGGGTCCCACGACCCTCCGACGAGGGTCGCCACACGGCAAGGGTCACGGCAACCCAGATCGCACGCAAATCTAGTCGCGCAAATCTGGGTCGCGGCCTAAGAAGCACCGACACTCTTCAGAAGCCTTCGTGTCGTGCCGACACTCCGACACATGACACGCTCTGACATGCTCCAATGCGTTCCGACACGCAGTCAACGAGTGTCGGGAAATCCGACATGTGGTCAACTCTTCCCGACATGCTCCGACACGGGAGTCTAAAATTCCGACACGCAATTCCGACATGCACGGGATCAATTTTAAAAAAATTCAATACTTGAGGGGTCAAAAGATAAATATATGAAAAAATAATTAAAGTAACAAAAATAAAGGATAAAGAAGAAAATTATCACTCTCAAGTTTCTCACTTATAAGTTTTGATCTTCCCATGAGTGATGATGGAATGCCCCTCTTCTTGCCGGCGTCGCTCCGTCGCCCCTATAAACTTAAAGTTGTGATTTTTTTTTTGCTTCTTTCTAGCTCTCACAGGCGTTGCCTGCGGGTTATATCTTTTGGTTTATGTCATTGGGTTGTGAGTTATCTCTCATATTTTCCATGGCCCATTTAGTTATTTCCTTTTCTTTGAGTTCTTGTCCTAGATTTTCATTTTTCTCGAACATTGTTTTGCAGAGGAGCTCCAAGCCAATCTATATCATGAATTCCAAACTCTGTCTAGACTAAGAAATCTCACTAATCTCCGACAAGTGTAAGAAAACATGACATGTTCCTTCAAATTTACTCTTTTGTGTTAGCAATTTTCGAATTTTTCATTCAATCTCTGTCAAATTAAAACAATGAATAATATTAACAAATGTTAGATTAATATTTTAAGTATAAATTAATTCTATGCTCATTTTATTATTATTTATTTATTTTTGCATTTATATATAAAAATATATATTTCTTATATAACGTGTCGGAACGTGTCGAAATTCTCTATTTTTTGATAAATAACGTGTCGGCGTGTCGTGTTATGTTGTGTCGCGTGTCGCATATTCGTGTTAGTGCTACATAGGGGGCAAGGGGCGGGGGCAGTGGTGTGGTTTGGAGTCATGTGAAGTCGAACCGGATCAGATTGCTTTCCATGCTATGGCCTGCGAGGCTGTGATGGCCTTGCCTAGGGCTTTTGTGGTTCCACCGATTGAGGGTGAGGCCTTGCGGCCGGTGAGGTTGCCGCCGTCGTCATAAAAAATAATAGAAAAGCCAAAGGAAATAAAAATGATAAATTCAAAAAATAAAAAGATAGAAAGCATATTAAAATATTATTAAAAATTATTTACGTCAGCATTAATCATGCCATGTAGGACAACTGACGTCAACGTCAACGATTTCTAATTAAAATTGACCTGATTGACTCAATTAGTAAAGTGTGAAAATGTTTAGAACTTCATTGATAAAATTGAACTATTTATGACTAAATTAACAAAAACGTAATAGGTTTATGAAGTTTTAGACAATTTCCCCCCTTTTCGACTTTAATTGCATGTCAAACCATACTAGAATATGACTTAGCCAAAAGAAAGGGAAATTGCCCCTATAGATAAGTCGTCGCCAAAAAAACTTCCCCTCTAGACTTGCATAAATTTTCTTTTGGTCCATTTCATTCTCCACGACAACTCATCGATGGCGCAAAAGTTTTTACATGCCATGCTAGCATGGTCCGATGGGCTATGCAGCCCGAATAGAATAGAAATTTATACAAGTGTGGGGGCTCCTTTAAACAAATAATTAAAGGAAGTTCAAAGATTTGATTGAAAAACAAAGTACGTAGGCTCAAGAATGAGAAGTAGAATTCATCGATCTAATATATTAAACAATATATAATTTCTTTGTATAAATGAAAGGGAGAGTTGCAGGAACGGTACCGGTAACCCTTTTGAGGTGTTAATATAGGTGTTATGGCGCTCATCATAAAATTAGCCATTAGCGAAAAAACTGAGTAAATTTGCGGAGACAGCTAATTTTGGTTTCGAACTTCATAGTATTTATTACATTGCGGTATTGGTCGGGCCCAAAATCAAGACTTCGACACCTTGTACGGTGAACAGGCCATGAAAATATACCCATGTTCTCTTTTATGTTTTATTTTTTTGAAATTGCCGAAGGCATCTAGCTATTTTGTGTCCTTGGAAACACACATTTTTTTTTTGTTCAGAATTCATGAATTGCTACTTTCGAAATTTGGAAATATCATTGCTAGATTAGAAAGAATTTTTCTTTTTTTATCAAATGTGTGCCGAAAGTTTATTTGATTGATTTTTGTACTCTAGTATCTCGACATTTACCAACCTAAAAACGAGATGTTTATAATCCAGTTTTGAATTAGCAACATCCGTGAGTTAGATACCAAATTTCAAATAGATATAATTTCATGAACCCAACGAGGAAGAAGAAGAGGGGGAAAAATACAAAAAACAAAAGAAGGTTAAGGAGGAAATTAAAAAGAGAATAATTTTATTGCCCCCTTTTAGCCCTGGATAACCGTTAATTGCCTAAACAAGCATAACAGATCAAAATTAGTATAGCTTAATATGTCAGGATAATAAAAATAGTACAAAGTAGGACTACTTTTTTTTTTTAATCAGAAATTTTAGGGCTATTTGATTTTATAATAATATTCCTGCTATATCATTAAAAAGATTAAGCGTCTACGTATTATTTGACTTAACCCCGAAAATTTGTGAATATTGTTTATTATACAATAAGAGTTATAACTTAGGTAATTTCCATTATCAATAACCTAAAGCAGGCCTTTCAACCGATTCATTAACCCCAGAGAATTATAACTAATATTTAACTCCTTCTTTGACTCATGACCAGGACACATGTGACTAAACAGACGTTAGCAAAATGGGAGAGAAAGAGGGCTACTCCTGCATCAAAGAGAGGAGGTACAAAGACACAGCATAAGGCCAAATAAAGCGATCGGGTCCTGGATCTTGGAAGGCTGCGGGCAGCGACAACCCCGTATATTCTGGTAAACATCCCCGCAATTGCGTTGGCCTTGACAAGTCTCTCATCCATCATCACGGCTCCACCGGCAAAGGCATTGATGCCGACTGGATGGTGCATTGAGTTCCGGTTGCCACCTCTCAGGAAAGTTAGGGTTCTATCAGTTGCAAATGACTCGATCACTGAAGAAGCAGTGAGACACTACATGCCGATCGGTATGACCATATTGGCTCGCTTTAATTTACTACCAAATTTTCAATTGAAAAACTGAGTATCGGTTCCGTCTTGAATTTCCAGCAACGTTCAACCCTAATTTAGGTTCTCTTCTTAAGGAATTATAAGCATATATAATAATATATTTGTTTGTAGTTTTGACAAATTCATTTATTTTACAGTTGCGAGTCGTATGTCGTAGGTTTTAGTCTAGCAAAGCAACCCATGTGCGAATTCATTTATTGCGATGGAAGTACGGAATTGCGCAGTTTTGGACGGGGGTTTGTCATCAGATAATAAATATGTAGAAGCTTAATCTTTCCAATTAAAAAATGCGTCATCATTTTTTTCCTTAAGAAAAAAATCGAAGTTGATGGGCTTTCTTTCTGTCACTTCCATCCTCCTATAATTAATTCTGAGTATTCAAATAGTTTCTCGATTTGCATCCGCAAAAGAACGTGCGCGCGGGGCGGTGGCTGGACGGAGGAGGAGGTGAGATATCATGAGAAATAATTTTTTCTTTAATTTGAGATAAATATCAATTATTAGTAAATCTATAAGAAAAAGGAAGAAAATACGTGGGGCTCAAGATACTTTCTACCGTTTGGCTACGTGCCTCCTTTGCGAAGGTACCACCAATAGAAATTAACTTTTTTTATTAAAAAGTGAAATGGCAAATGCGTAGACATTGAGTTTTCTTTAATCCTTCGTCACATCCATGCTCGTTACATGCGGATATTCGCCATGCGTCTCTCACGTTCATCATCGACAAGTATTGTTTCATTGAATATCAAGAAGAGCATATACATTTAAATATACATTTAAATGCTATAATTTTATTTTAACCGAATCTATCTTAACTGAGAATAAGAAAAGAAAATCATGTAATTTATGTAGTTTCACAATACTTATTAAACTTGGAATAGTACACATATTCTAGGACGACCATGTGGGTTTGTATTTAATATGCGATAACTTATTTGATGTAGCTGAATGTGATTAAGAAAATGAGTTAAAACCATATTGTTTATTAAATTCAGTAAAAACTTTTGATATGCATAGTTTATACTGCGATTTGATTTCTTATAAAATCGTAGCCTTTCGAGTTATTGAAAGGAAACCCACTTTGGCAAAATGAAGTGGGGGTGCAGCTAGGCATTTTAGCCCTAAAAAAGAAACGATGGTCTGTCTGAATTAGTGAATTATCAATAATAGTAGTCTGTAAACTCCACTCCATCTCTCTCTCATCTTCTCCACCAAGTTCTCGTTCTGGGAAGCCAAGTTAAAGTTAACCATTTTTGGACTTGCAGAGGTTCTCTCTGCATGTGCAAAAATGGCATCCAAAGTTAGACTGCGGTTGAGGAGGGACTCCAACTCCAGACCATTAAGAGAGCATTCCCATGGCGTTTGGAGCTTGAGAGACGCAAGGGAAGAAAAGGAAGGAGGAGAAACAGGGGCAGAGGGGTTCGCCTTCAATTTCGTTGCCGCTTGCCGCCGAGACGTCGGACGGAGATACTTCCGGAGAACACGATTGTGAGGTCAGCTTTCGTTGCTCCACTTCTCCCTCCCTCTCTCTTCCCCCTGTTTTCCCTGTTTCGTTCGTGAGGTCATTCATCACTGAGAATCGGTGTTTAATCTGAGTGCTAGATTCCATATTCGGACCAACTCCTGCCCAAATGACGAAGCTATTGGTTGCGCTCTTCCTCGTTTGCTCCTTTTTCGTGAGTAGCTGCGTTGGAAGCGTCTGGAAAAGGACGCACGTGGAGATCGAGAACGGTTTGCCGGCGGGAACAACTCTCACTGTCCACTGCAAATCGAAGGATGACGATCTGGGAGCCCGTCGGGTGAAGGACAGTTGGGAATTCTCCTTCATACCGAACTTCATCAGCGGGACCCTTTTCTTTTGCGGCTTTTCGTGGCCCGGACAGTTTGAGCAGTTTGACATATACGTGCAATCGAGAGACGAAGGCCAATGCACCGAGAACACCAAGTGCGCCGAGGGCAGAAGCACCGTGTGCACTTGGAAGATCTCCCCTAATGGTCCCTGTAGGCTCGGCGAAGAATTCGATGCCTGTTATCACTGGAAGGCTCGTTCCTGGTTAGGGGGAAGAAAACCCCTTCTGCGAAGGTTTGTTGCAGACACGATGTTGATGTTAATTTCCATTTTTTTTCCCTTCTTTCTTTTCTTTTTGTGCGTGAAGATAGGGAGGGAAGGTGATGTCGATGAAGATCAAGTAGATGATATGCATACGTTAATTTACGTCTCAAGATTCTTGAATTCTCCATGTTTTTTAGTTAGCTTTTTATCATCCAAGTTCTTTGACTTACGCCACAACAAAATGAAACCAGAATCGGTAAGATCGAAGATGGCCTTGAGCTCTCTATTCTCGAATAAAGAAGCCGAAGGTTTCCCCTCGCAAGCAAATCGAAGAATGGATCCTGAGATGCTGCCACTTTTCACATTAGTTTTATGCGAATTCAGATCCAAATTACTTGAAGACAAAATATTTCTATATTGAAAGAAAGGTCACCATTTTGGTTCCAAACTTCATGTTTGAAGGGTCTCAACTCGGTGCCAGGCCATAAAGAAACCCGCCATCCACAGAGAACTTGTCCTCAGGGATTTCGTGCAGTCGTCACATAATGCCCCTCCTCACTCAAGACATTACCGTGTTTCTCATGGCCAGGCACGGAGGCACTGGGAGTAGATCCAGTCCCATCCCCTTCACCCCAGAACAGAGCTTGCTCGATTGCTTTACCCATCTCAACCTTCTGAGGGACTAAGACGCATTCATCTGTTAAAGAGGCAAATGATTTGAGCACACAGAGAAACAAAACTAGATAATAGTAGGCGAGATGGGAGAACTTTTTCAATTGGCGAAAGTCGAGCAAATTAAGGGGAGAGAAGGAAGATGACTATAACGGGCGTGCGGCCAATGCTTGTCAATCACACGTGGAAACACCCTAAATATCTTAACCTTCAAGGAAACAGGCAATGCTTCTGTAGTGTATTGACAGTAGGGGTGAGCATGGTCCAGATTGGGCTGGTCCACCCCCTAACCCTAAGACCAACCCGCACAGTGTTGGTCCTCAATTTTTGGGACCGAGGACCGACCCTATTAAGCTTGGAACCAATGACCGAACCAACCCAATGGGTTCGGTCCGGTTCTAAGGTCAACCCGGGACCAATCGATAATTTTTTATTTCATTTTTTGTACTCCTTAAAAAAACGATTGAGGGCCGGACTAACCCAATGTGTTCGATCTGGTTTTAAGGTCAACCCAAGACCAATCAATAATTTTTTATTTCATTTTTTGTACTCATTGAAATGGCAACCGGGGATCGTACCGACCCAATGGGTTCGATGGGTTTGATGATGAGCGAGGTCAGCTAGAAAGGCAAGCAATGAGGGTCAAGTGGGGTGAGCATCGAATAGAATGAGCATCGAATTTCGAGCGGGAAGCAACAAGCCAAGCGAGCATTGAGCGGCGAGCGACACGAGTGACTCAAATGCGAGGCTTCATTGACATCTTCTTCTCCTATCTCAGCGACTAACGGCTCCTCGTGCTCCGCGACCATCGGTTCTTCGTAGGGCAAGGCGATGTTAGGGCTGATGTTAATATTATATTCTTGGTGGAAAACATGAATTAGTTCCCCCCAGGTCTTAAGGGGACTAATCTTCCTGACAATGTACCATCGCAAGGTGGGGCCAGTCAAGCTTGATCGGTACAATTGAATCATTATTCGGACCAGGTAGACTTGCAAGTAGGTCTCTGGGCGAGAGGTATTAGCATACCTTTCGCATTCAGGTGCTTTGAGGTCTTCAGGGATCTCAATGTCGGCATAATTGGACAGGTCCATGGGACTCAGCCCCTGCAGCTGGTTTAACTTTTTCATGATCTTTTCAAACTGTCTATGGTGTTGGTTATTCTCTGGCAAATTCGCAGGTGTCATGACGGTGCTTAAAGCAGCTATGGAGTTGGGTTTGACTTGAGCGGATTCCATTTGCTTCGAGAGTTGTCGTAGGACAATGGACATCTGTCCTACGCCGTCTTCAATGTTAGCGAGGTGATTTTGTACATCATTTTGATCGGGCCCTATTACGTGAGGCCATTCGCGGGCGACTGGTGGCTGGCGATTCATAATTACCTGCTCGTGTGAAAACAATGAATGAGTACGAAAGTAAACAAAGATTGACCCATGGCAATGGTCTAACTGTTTTTTTATTTATCTAAAGAGGATTTTATAGACCACAGACTTCTGACATCTAAAACTTGAAATTGAAATGACAGAAGGAAATACTAGATATTAAACAAAAGTCCCTAAACAATGGGACAAAACTTTCACGATATTAACACTAAGGGGCACATGATTGCTATTTTATATACGACGGGAAGCCTTGTTCTTGCGAGGATGCCTGCTTCCTTGAACTAGCTCTGAGATATGTATCCAATCTATTCCCAAATCCCTTTGCATAAGCTCTGCTTGCTCGTGCTGGCTAATCTCGCTAATTGGGTGAGGGACCGATGGCTTCAGTTTTGTCGGAATATGATAGTTGTGGATGTAGGACTCAGAGGCGTGGTGGGCTTTTTCCTGTCCCTCAAGCCCTTCAGGTACCATGATTCTTTTACGATGGCACCTGGTCCTTGCTTCCTCGATGATGTCAATCTCGAATGCGTATTCATGACTTTGATGGGTGAAAAGGAGTGGATGGGCCTTCCTTTTGAAAGGCGGTGGGGTCTCCTGAAGGGCTCCGTATTGTCGTGCCACTCGATATGGGAAATAGGAAATGGCGCCAGTGAGGCCAAGCAATGGAATTGGATGGCGGTGTTTGTAAGCGAAGCGAGCTCTCTTTTCATGGAACCAATCGGCACACCATTGGAATGCCTCAGGAGCCGGGTCTCTTAGGAAGTTTATCCAATTTAAACAGCTTTGATTGGGAATGTATGGTCCTAAAACCATAAATTTTTGTAATGGATTTTCAAAATCATTTGTTTCAGACGATCGCATGAAGCCTTGGAATTCGCTTAGGTGGGAAAGGAACCAGACTTGTAAAATTTCCGGAGAGACCCGCATGATTTTTTCCGTGTTTTCTTTAAAACGATTAAAGGACAATAATGTTTCAGTTAAAATCATGTTGACATAATTTTGCCCCCTCAAGATCTGATCAACTATCCATGCCATCTTAGGACTTATGACATTTCTTTGATGGGGGAAAATGATGAACCCGAAAAAGGCCAGGAGGAAAATCTCACTTTTTTGGGTCATAGGCTGATTTTGAAAACAGGCATTCGTAAATTCTAGTGGGCAGGTATTATGGTTGTTTTCAAGAATTTGCCTCATAACATGAACTTCAGTTCTTAAAAGTCGCGCTAAACCACGCAACGGGATGATGCCTGTTGATGGCATGACAAGCTTATTCTCGAGAGGCATTCTAGTGATGATGATGTATTCTTCCAGAGTTGGGGTTAGCTCAAACTTACCAAACATAAAAGTAGTTGTCTTTGGGCACCAGAAATGCGCCATGGCTTGTATGACTTCAGGACGAACAGTGATTTGAATCAACGATAGGAGATGACCGACTTTGGCTTTCATGCGCTCTTGGGCATACTGGTCCAATTGACCCCACCATCTGAAGAGCTCTGCTTTGGGAGCGGGAATAAACTGGATATCATCTTCTCCCATCGCATATAAACTGGGACTCGAAAAACCTATCCTAAATTGCCATGGGCCAATAAGAAAGACTGAGTAAAAGTAAAGAAATTACTTTGCTTTTAAAGAAAATGGCAAGCACAGAGACATACAGATGAGACGTGCGGCTCGATTTCTAACTCAGAAGGTTTGTTGAAATTAAAAAGATATCCGCCCGTCGTAGTCTCGCGTTAGCAGCGTACCCTCTTAGCCTCGGCTAAAGAAATTCGGGGAAAAGAAAGGCAACCTCTACATCGCAGTCTCGCGTTCAAGGCCGTATCTTTCTTAACACCATCCTAGATATCCTATGGCGGCCGGGTTGTGTGTGCCATGTGTAGTGCTAAAACAGTAAAGCATGCATAACAGTTTATAATCACATAACATTCTAATAAAATAAACCTTTAAGCTACTGACCTATATAAAGAAAAAAACAAAAACAAGTCAGTAAAGTATTTAAACAAGATAAAACGGCCTAAGTCTTCAAGTCCCCAGCGGAGTCGCCAAGCTGTCGCGACCTCTTTTTTTCGTCGCTCGCAATCGGGTACGGGCGCCGGTGGAGGCTAATGGCTCGGCTGAATTTAGTTATGCCCGGACTCTCCCAAGTCCACCAATTCACAACTTTAATAGTCTAAATTTTTAACCTGTAAGTTAATTTTTAAAACGGAGTCGCCACTAATCGATTTGGGGTAGGTTGATTAGAAACCCATGCGAAGTATTGGGAGAAACACTCGCTCCTGCGCAACTAGAGAAATTAGGATCGGGGACTTGATTACACTAGTTAATCACTAATGCCCTTTCGGTGCCTAATCTTGTTTAAATCCTAAGGCTTTTTGGATTTTGAGAGATTTTCCATGCATTTGATGGGGAGGAAAAACATTTTTGGGTCTTTTCCTATTTTTTGGACATAAAAGGGATTTTTGGATTTTTTTCGTATTTTTTTTAGAAAATACAAGTCTTTTGGCATTTTATGAATTTTTTGGCTTTTTCATGAATTTTTGGCTTTTTTTTGGATTTTTGGCATTTTTTGGAAAATATGAAATATTTTTGATATTTTTGATTTTCTGGAAAATAAATTATTTATTATTTTTTTTAAAAAATATTATTTTATATTATAATAATATAAAAAAACGAACCGGGTCGGATCCGCGGGTTGGGTCTGACCCGGGCCAGCTCGAAACGCAGACGGGCCCGACTTTTTTTTTTTTTTTTTTAACAAAACGATGTCGTGGCCGGGCGTTTGGGGACGCCCGGCCTGACCCGACGACCCGGGTTCCTAGCGGAACCCTACCCGGATCCGACCCATTTTTCGACCCGACTCGCAGCCGCCCCTCGAAACGCATGAAACCCTACTCGCTTCGCGGCCCGAGTCCGATCCGATGACCCGAGGCCGTGACCTGAAAAATCGAGAACCCTAGGGTTCTCGATTCTCGGCGTCGGAGCAGGGAGGGCTGAGGCGCTGCGGCGGTGACGGTGGCGATGGCGACAAAGGCGGCGACGACGATTGGACTACGGGGAGGGGTGATGGCGACGGCGACAGCGACAGAGGTGGTACGCTACCTGCTCGTGGCAACGGCTTGACGGAAGCGGCAACAACAGCGCGAGCCCCTTTCCCTTCGATTTCTCTCTCTCTCTCTACCCTCTCCTCCGGCGGGCCTTAGATCCACAGCCGTAAGTCCTCGGACCCCCCTGAAGTCTCTTAATGGGGTGCCTGAGGCCTACGACTTCGAATCGTCCCCCTCTCTCTCTACCCTCTCCTTCGGCGAGCCTCGGATCCTTGGCCGTTCAACCTCGGACCTCCCCTGAAGTCTCTTAGTGGGTTGTCCGAGGTTTGCGAGCCCTAGATCCGACTCTCCCTCTCTCGATTTGTTTGTGTCTTCTTCGTTGTCGACATCGGGGGCTATTTATAGGCGAGGGGGTGGCCGGTCGACGGAACTTCGACCACCGGTCCCCTTCGTGCGCCGAGCGGCCCTCGACGGCCGAATCGGTGTCCCATCCGACGGCAGCTGCTCCCCGCACGTCCCCATCCGATGCCAGCTGCCCCCCGCACATCCCCATCCGACGCCACTATTCCTCCCTTCTGCTCTGGCGTCGCACGCGTCCTTGTCTCCAGCGCGTGCTGCTTATCCGATTGGAGAAGACGACAGCAGGAAGAAGAAGACAAGGGAGAAGGGGCTGGGCTGAGTCAGGTCGCGGCTGGGCCTTGCGGACCTACGCGAAGGGAAAGAAAAGAGGGAGGGGCTAGGCTTTGAAGGCCCAGCCCTTGTGGCTGCTGGCTTCTGTTTTTCTTTTTGTTTTTTTCCTGTTTTTATTTGTTTTTTTGTTGTTTTCTCTTTTTATTATCTATTTATCCGAAAAAAAAGGCAAAATATATAAATAAAGAAACTAATTAATTAAAAAACGAAATTTAGGCGTCAACACTCATAAATATCCTGCAAAATTGTAAATTACTTCAGATTTCAAGGCTCCAGCATGACCAAAGTGGTGAGAGACCAAAGTAGGAGCAATGAGGATAAGGCTGAGAAAGCAGGTAACTGTGGCCAACTCACAACAACTTGCTCATGTCCTCCTTTATGGCTATAGACAGCCTATTCTTCCTCCATATTTTAATAGTTAACAGGTTGAGCCAACCGTATTCCAAACCACAATCCAGCAATTTCTTACCAAATTTGGTACAAATTTCCAAGAACAAAAAATTGACAGCTTGTCTACTCCACACTTAAAATTATTACTTCAAAAGAATGATATAGCAATGCATGTAGGTCGGCTACATAAGTCCTCCTGAATCTACATGCCGTGCTAAGCAGGTCATGGAGATATTTTTCACTATCTGGAAGAATCATTGCTCCTCGCACTCTGAAGCTTGAGTGCTTCAACACTTATCCTCCTCTGCGATGGTGTATAGGTCATATGAATGCAGCATTGCAGATATCGACTCTGAATATAGAGTAATTCAGAGGAAATTATGCAAAAGGAACCATGCTGTTCCTAAAGAAATCTGGCCTAATGCATTCCCAAATGAAGTACCATGGGTTATTATAGGCAGGCATATGAACCAACTCGAGATGCAACAAGCCTTATCAGAGTTCTATGCAAATAACCCTCCTCAGCCAGTACAGCCAATTGTTCCTAAAGAAACCTGGCATAATGCATTCCCAAACGAAGTACCATGGGATTATTATAGGCGGGCATATGAACCAACTATAGATGCAACAAGCCTCATCAGAGTTCTATGCAAGTAAACCCTCCTCAGCCTGTACGGCCGCCTCAACCTCTGCAGCCTCCTCAATAACAGCCGTCTTCCTAGGACCCTTAGGGTGGACCACTTTTTCAGGACCCATGAATTTACGGCTCCCCTTGATCTCCAGAATGGCAGAATATAGCCAGTTGGCTGCAACTATAAATTCCTCCAGGGACTCCGATGCTCCTCAAAGAGAACCAGCACTAGCAACAACAAAGCATCTCCAGATTCTCTGAACATAGAAAGGCTACAGCTTTGCTTAAGACCTGAACCGATGGAAATGCTGGAGGTATGCTGATGAGAAGAATCCTGCAAAATGAACAAATGCAATAATACAAGAAGGATTGCAAAATGAACAAATGCAACCTTTTGGGAACGGGTGCAAACTAAACATCTATAAATTCAAAGGTTATCTTGATAGGGCATATAATATTCAGAATAATAAAAAATAAAAAAATTAATTTTTAATTAAATATAATTCTGAATTTCATAATTTCCAAAAATATTTAATTAGCAAAAACAACCTTTTAACTAATAAAGATTAGTAAGATAACTATAGGAAATAAAATAAAAAATAAAACGGTTGGTGCTAATTACACATGTGTGTAAGCGTGTAAAGTACTAAATGCGTCTAATAATCGCGTCAAAATCATGCAATTATTCAGGAAACATTGCAAAATGAACAAACCCAATCCTTCAAGAAATTTTGCAAAGTGAACAAGTATAATTTCAAAATTTATTATGTAAAGGCATATAAAATTCGAAATAATAAAAATAAATAAATAATTTTTTTATAAATAAAATTCTGAATTTCATAATTTCCAAAAATAATTAATGAGCAAAAACAACATTTCAACTAATTAAGGATAATAAGATAACCATACGAAATAAAATAAAAAATAAAGGGGTAAGGGCTAATTAAAGCGTAGGTGTGCAAGTGTGTAAAGTGCTAAGTGCATTTAACAATCGTGCCATTATTTGGCAAATACAAAATGAACAAATATAACCCTCTGAAAAAGATTGCAAACTGAATATGTATAATTTCAAATGTTATCTTGAAAATGCATATAAAATTCGGAATAATAAAAGATATAAAATAATTAACTAATTTATTTTATAAAATAAAATTTCGAATATCATAATCTCCAAAAATACGTAATGAACAAAAACAACCTCTCAACTAATAAAAGTTAATAAATTAACTGTACGAAATAAAATTTTTAAAAATAAAGGAGTTGGGGCTAATCAAATTGTGGGCGCACAAGTACACAAAGTGCTAAGATTACGAAGTGAACAAATGCAACCTTTTGAGAAGGGTAGCAAACTGAACGAGCATATCTTGAAAAGGCTTACAAAATTCAAAATAATAAAAAACTCTTTTATAAATAAAATTCCATATTTCATAATTTCCAAAAATACTCAATGAACAAAAACAACCTTTCAACTAATAGAGATTAACAATCAGTGAGAAATTAAAAAAAGGGGTTAGTGCCAATTAAACTGTGTTCATGCAAGCATGTGAAGTGCTAAGTGTCCCTAATAATCTAGTCAAAATCGCGCAATTATTCGGGAGTGATTGCAAAATAAACAAATGCAACCCTTCAATAAATGTTGCAAATTGAATAAGTATAATTTCAAAAATTATCTTGAAAATGCATATAAAATTTGGAATAATAAAAAATAATAATAAAATGAAATTATTTTTTTATAGAATAAAATTCGAATTTGATAATTTCCCAAAATACTTAATGAACAGAAATAACCTTTTCAGCTAATCAATATTAATAAGATAACCATACGAAATAAAATAATAAAAAATAAAGGGGTTAGCGTTGATTAAACCCCGAGCACATAAGTTAGCATAGTGTGCCTAATAACCGTGTGCTTGCACACGGGTTTTGTGGGATCTACTCACTCCCCAACCTTTTCTTTAAACACACTATAAAAACTTGTATTTGTAAAGTGGCTCATCTCCTTTCCACTTTCCTATATAGGATAAAGAAAAACGTCTTTTCCTCGTTTTACAAACAAACAGCTAACATTAGTACCTTTCTATATGCACCTGCGAGGGAGCTGGCGTCTAAGTCACCTTCCATTCCCGAACTTGCCGCAAAAGCATGGTGTGAATCGAGTGAACTTCAATTGGAGGCTTGTGTCGTGGGCGACAGAAGTGATTCGCATTGGACACCTGAACTCTTTCTACTTTGGCATGGTAGCGATAGGGAAAGAGACCCACACCCCCTTAGCGGAGGCAACGAAGTACTGTATCAGCCACTTATAATTATGATCAAGGAAGGATCTAACAAAGAGGGTGCTCAACAAGTCATAACATGTTGCTTGTTCTTGCTCCTTCAACACATAATCAGGCGCCCATAGCGAAGCCACATAATCAGAACCCGAGCTGGGCTGGATTTTTTTTGCCACCCCTTATTTCACCGCTGAGCGAAAGATGAGCTCGTTTTATTTCCCCATGTCTTAATCCATCTCTTGTATAGCTAGATTTTGCTGGTGTGCTTACTTAGCCGAAATTAGTGTCCAGTTGAATGCAGGGAAAATGTCTAACTCATAAAGCCAAAAAAGAAAAGAAAAGAAGCATTTTCATTAGGGAAATGATGCCTAGACCTACTAAGGTTAGTTGAGTTATGGAGCGCCTCATCACTTAACAAACCAATATCGTAAACGAATTTTAAGGTTTCTAACCTAGTGAATCAATGGAATAGACTTATTCATTAAGAAAAATATTTTCTTTGGTAAAAACTATTAAACTCAATAGAGAGTTCATCTCATTATCCTTTGATTATAATTTTGTTATTGTTTCGACTAGCATATCTTTCAAGATTCATCAATTATCTTGATTGGCCTTATTTCTATGCCAAATAAATTATGATTCTTTCTTTTTATCCGCAATCTCAAGATACTTTCCGCTTTTTTAATGCAACATATATTTGAAAGATAAATTGAAGTGGTGATTTTATTATTTGCCAAAACACTGTATAATAAGAATAATATATGGACTACAAAAGTGACAAGGTAATAAAAATATTAAAAAATAAAAATAAAAATAAAAACTTACTGACACAATTGACAATATTAATGGGTGTACATAACAAACGCTCAAAGACCTGTATGTCCACATAAATATCGAATGGCAAGACACTCTGGATTGAACAGCGAAACAAGATTTCTATAGTCTATCTGTTTTTAAACATACTTTTTATTGTTACATAAGTGAAATTAATAGAGAGTTTGATGTTCATGGAATACTTAATAATTTTTTGAGTCTAAATTTAGAATAATAAACAATCAAAGATTACTTGTCGATTATCTTGAACATTGTATATTACAATTGCTATCTAGAGTTGAGTGTAATTGCGGGCACAGTAGATACGTACAAAGGTTTATCATGAACTTTCTTCTTCTTCTTCCAACGTCCAAATTATTACATGGATATTTCAAAGGCGTTTTATTTAAAGGTTGCAAAAAAAAAAAAAAAAAAAAAAACCACCTTCACCTATTTGAAATCGCACTTTGCACAGTATTATATCTTAAAATCCTATACTTTCGCATTTTGATACATAAAATAAAAAAAGAGAACTTACAATTTTTTAAACAGCATTTTTTAAAAGTAATTTTTCCCAACGTCTTTCCTATGTCGTCTAAGCAGATTAGAAATGGTAAAAAAAATTGAAATTGAAATAGGTAAAAAAGGAAGTAATATTTGACGATTTTATCTATCTAGAAAAACTTTACCTAACTTGTAAGATAAGAAGTTTTCATTTTAAATACAAATTAGTAATAGATAACTCGTTTCATTTGTGTGTGAAGATAAAATTAGTGAAGTGAAATTAATAGAGAGTACAATAATATGTAAAGATTTCAATCCGTTTTTTAAGCATACTTTCCATTGTCATATAAGTGAAATTAATAGAGAGTTTGATATTCATGGAATACTCGATAATTTTTTGAGTCAAAATTTAGAATGGTGGACATTCATAGATTACTTGTTAATTATCTTGAACATTTTAAATTACAATTGCTATTAAGTGTAATCGGTGGCACGGTAGATATGTATAAAGATTTATCATGAACTTTCTTCTTCTTCTTCTTCTTCTTCTTTTTGGTAAAAAGTTAAGATTGAAGTCATGATGGAATTTGTTTAATTAATAGGATAGATTTACAAAGTGCACAAGAGATTTCAGAGATTTCTTTATAATTATTACGATTCTATTTAATTACAAATTTGAAAAGTGTTTGTTAATGGGGATCGACTTGATTTGAAAAGGCAAAAAGAAATAAAAGTTGGTTGGATCAAGGATAGTCGGACTGATCTAATTGGATCCACTAGAGTCCAAATTGTTATATAGATATATTGAAGGCATTTTATTGAAATATTGCGAAAAATAACCTATCTTCACATTTTTGGTGTGATTTATATTACAAAAGACAAATTGAAGTGGTGATTTTATTATTTGCCAAAACACCATGTAATAAGAATATTAAGTTTTTGAGATGCAATTGCATCTCCTAAAGCATTCCAAAAAATTTTCTCGAGAATTTTGTAATTTTTTTTTCCTTCACAAAATAAAAATCACGTGAGGAAACTTTGTCAAGACATCTTCACAATTTGGACATTCAATGGCCATGAATGTCCTTCGTGAATGTACCAAAAGAAAATAACATAATAGAGTTTTATTCCTCACTTCGCATGTATTTGTTTTGTCACATGATTTGACCCCATGGCAACCTAATATAGAAACTAAACTGCTTTATCAAGAGAGAATAATAGGGAAGTCAGCGTCATTGATTGAACTAATGATAGCATTTATTCCTAATAAAAAGACTAAAAGGGAAAGTGCTAGAATGCAAGCTCCGCTGCCAGCATCTTGGTAATGGATTAGCAAGTCGTCAACCCAAAGGTATTGTCGAAGACATCAGTGGAACAACTCTACTTGCCAAAACAAGCCTATAAGATTCCCGAAATATACAAGTCTACATTAGAAAAGAAATATAATTATATTTAAACCCAAGTGATTTTGCAACAATCGCTCAATAATCAGTATGTCCGCATAAATAATAAGCCATTATTGCAGAGTATAACATCAAACGGCAAGACAGTATTATAGTTAAGTTCTCAAAATTCAGGAGTTCGCCATCAAATAGAAGGTGGAGGAGACTAGAATAAAAGAATTAAGCTGGTTTTGTTGTTTTGCCAGACACGGAAAAAACGTCACCCATAAGTTGTTGCCCTATAAGGCAAATGGAAAGAGGACTATCAATCACATGACTAAAGGCTATACTTGTTGCGTAAGACTTCTACATAAAACGAGTACAAACAAGAAATAGATAAGCATAACTCTCCTCCGTAATTCCATGATCCTATGCAATGTAGTTTTATCTGCTTGGAATCTAGGAAGCGCATGCACCAAAAATGGAGATGGTCACATAGAAGATAAGAAGGCGATTAGAACATTATAAAGGAAAACTAAGTTGAATGAAATTGAGATTATAGCAAGGGCTTAATTGTCGAATAAGACATGGAAATTTGTTTTATATTGCTCTCATTGATATAAGGATGGTCAATGATAGTTTTCGTGTCCTCTTCATAAAATTAGCCCAATTAACATACATTGCCTTTTAAATATTTTTTTGAAATTTATTATTCTTATTATTATTATTATCATTATTATCCGAGAATGGGTTTGGACTGGTTTACCATTCTGACCCGTTGGCTCAACTTGTGTACCCGGATCGGATCTGGTTAGATTAGAAAAACGAAATTTTTTTTTAATTCATTTATTTTTTAATGATTTACTTAATTTCTTTTATTCTCCCCCTTTAGTCTTTTTCCCTGTTTTGTCTTTTTCCCTTGCACCTTCTTCTCTAACCTTGCACCTTCTTCTTCCCCGTAACTTTGTTCCTTCTGCAACTTAACCAAACCTAAATTATTGACGACGAATCAACCTCCGTATGCATCGTCGCCGGCAATACACATCACCACCGAACCAACACCAACTAACGGTCACCTACTCCGACCGACGGCTACCAAATCCGGCCGCTTAATCCGGCGAAAATTTCCCGGTTTTCTTCAGCCCCTCCTCCAGCCCAGCGAATCTTGCTGATTTTTTCCTTCAGTCCAAGCTGCTTTTCTGTCTATCATGGCCGACGCCATCCTCTCCTCCTCCTCGTGCGAGCCAACGTCGCTCACGCGAATCTTGTCTGTTATTGTTTCTCTCTCATGGCCGAGGCCATCCTAGGGTTTTGCTTACCTCACGCCCTGTTATTTTCCTTTGAAGCAAGGTTAGGAGGAGGCTGGGCTGCGCTCTTTTTCCTTTTTAATTTTGTTGTGGGCTTCGAAAACAATGGCAGAGGTGGGCTAAAGAGAAAGACAAATATTGGCTAAAAAGAAAAACAAAAGATGGCCCCCAAAAAGAAAGAGCAAGACTAGAAGGGGGCGGACGGGGCTTAGAAAGCGGAAAATGCCAAAGTGGGCTGGACGAAACCAGCCCACTAGATTTTATTTCTATATTCCCCTTTTTTTCTTTTTAATTAATTAATTAATTAATTTAATTTATATATTTTTTATGAAAATTTTGCTATCTCTCGCTTTTTTGTTTTTATCTTATCCATTCCATTTCTTGAATTTTTTATTTCTGCAAAATAAAATGGATAACTACAAAGTCGACAGAGATTCAAGTGTCAACAATATAATCTCATGTTTTTAAAGGAAATATCTCTTTTTCCCTTACCTACTGTGAAAGATGAAAATTTATAGAAAATGACATGAAACTAAATTAACTAAATTACTGATAACAAAAAAAATACATAGTACTAATAATTTTAAACTATAATTTGCTAAAATTTGATAAATATAGCCACTTTAATTTATTCAATGAGGTATTTGAATAAAAAAGAATAAACAAGTTAAATGAAGAAGGAAAACGTCTCAATAATAAAAAGGTAACATGACAAAAATTGATTACTAATCTTATATATTGAAGGGTTAGTTTATATAAAATCATTTAGTATTATCACTATTGTTGTGTACAAAAACTGAGATTGTTCCTAAATATTAAATTTAGAGCAGATTCGACACTTCGCACTTGTTAGACTATTTAAGGTGTATATATTAACCGAAATTGTCCATTCTTGGTCATGATTCACGAGTCATTAGGCCCCCGAAACCCAAAAGGAGTAAGTCGAGCACTACTCGACTTATGAAGATTGAGGACATTATAGCACAATGGCTCATTCCCATCGGGTTCACAATCATTTTACTTTAATTATTCAATTCAATTAGATTTGATTGTCTAAGAAGAATGTCTGCCGAACTCAATTAGAAAATAAATCTAATTGAAGCTCGAGTTCAAATATTGGAACTATTATAAATTGGAGAAACAATATTATCTATATCCATTCCTAATATTGGCAATTGTGAATTTGAGAAATGATATAGTTTATTTTTATGGGCCTCCCCTTGACCTGGATATGTTCTTTGCAGCTACGCAAAGCCAAAAAATAACCATGCATGCTGTTGTCATGTCCTATGTTGTTACCAACATCTACAATATTTCAATGAATTCAATCAGGTAACATGGTTGTGACACCAATATGTTACAAGATACCATACATTGGCTGGCCTCCACTGACCCTGAATATCCAGAGATGGTATCATGGGCTGTTCGTGGGTGACCACGGTTCTACGGTAGATGGTTTTGTTCTGGTTCTATCATTATCAGCAGAGAATGGTAAGTCTAGTATCCGATGATCAATATATAAAGACGACAAGAAACAAGAAAGAGAGCGTAAGTAATTTAATGCAATAGCCCAGCAGGTCTCTACAAAATGAGAAAATGCTCAGTAGAACGCCATGGATAGGAAATATGTGATTGTAATTGATCATGGCGTGCTAGCCAAAAATAACTACTGAGTACCACGTTCCTTTCTTTCTCATGTGAATTATTCGATATGTGATAGAGCATGCATACATTGCCAGTGAATTCATTAATGATGCCTACTAATTCAGCGGATAGTATATTTCGTCCTTTAAGGACTGAGACATATTTGTTAAGATCCAATGTTGTTTATTTCGTGGACACGATCATTTCGTAATTTCTTCAGAGTATTATGCCTGCATATATGAAGAGATGCATCATGATGCATATCGTCTACTGAGTTTTGATTGATAAGTAAGTACGACTGGAGAACATAAATCCATACATAAAAAGAATCAAACGCAGAACAAGTAATATTGACAGTAACCAATATCCAGTCATTATTAAGCCCAGTTGGAACTGGATTCGCAAGGCTATGACAAAATAAAGTGGGCACTACTAATCCACTACGCTTTCAAAATCAGACGGTTTGCTTGCTTAGTGAGACAGCTTGGCTATCACGCCCTGATCCTCGATCATATGCCCATCCCTCACCTGGTCGATATAATAGTAACGTCTCAGGATGCATCGCCGACCTATTCATTTTAATACGTATGCGGAAGCATATAATAAATCCCTAGACAATAAAATAATGAGATAGAAAAGTAAGCTATATTTTTCACATTTGAAAACCATAACCACACTTTTATATGAGCAAACCATATAGTATATAATATAATACTATTCACAGAAGTCTGATCTATCAACATCAATCCACAACTTCAGGTTTGCAAAATAGGATGGGATCTCAGTCCTCATCCGGGTCATACTCTGGATCATCCTCGGGATCCTCCTTGGACTCCTCCTCCGGTTCTTCATCAAGGTCCTCCTCTTCGAGTCCTTCCTCCTCAAGTTTCTTATCAGGGTCCTAAAATGTTGTCTCATAACCGAGATGAGACTACGTCTCAGCAAGTTCTACCCCCTAAGACCCGATTAGTAAACCAATACACTATGAGCTCCCTATGCACACACGGATCAAGGGACTTACCTTAGCCTCAGACTCCACTTGCATATTAGCACAATTCGATAGATACCCAATCATATCATCTTGGATTGATTCCACGATCAATCGACTTAGTCGATTACATGTCAATTGGACCATCTCCCGGTCAATCAATTAATACCATACATTTCCTACGATGGAATATCTAGTCGTCGAGCCCACGTGCATTCTCCAAGATGACGTACCAAGTTTCCGAGCCCACATGCCTTCCTTAAGATGACATACTTACTCATCGAACCCAAGTACAATTTCCAAGGTGGAATATCTAGTCACTGAGCCACGTGCATTCTCCATGATGACATACCGAGTCTCCGAGCCACGTGCATTCTCTAAGGCGACCTCTTCGCCAAAGTGATGCATCAAGTCACCAAGTCACGTGCCCTTTTCACGATGCCTTACTCAAACACTGGACCCACGTGCATTCTCTAAGGCACTAGTTCGCCAAAGTGACGCATCAGATCACCGAGTCACGTGTCCTTTTAGATGCCATACCGAAACGTTGGGCCCACGTGCATTCTCTAAGGCACTAATTCGCCAAAGTGACGCATTAGATCACTGAGCCACGTGCCCTTTTAGATGCCATACTTAATCACTAGTCCACTATCGATACTAACAGCCGATACCCGATTATTCCTCCACCAAATAATCAAAGATCAACTCAATAGGAATATATCCTAAAACTTTATAATTAAATCAATTCCATACACATTGAAACTCAATTAAATAAACGGACTGCATCACGATAATCAGCATGAAATTCCGGTCACCGGCCATCCCGGTTGAATTTCCAGAAAAATAAATAAATAATTAATTAATTTCGAAAAATAATTATTAAATAGGAACAAATCCAATTTAGGCCCGTAATGCCTAATTGGAGGTAGGCGGACTCGGAAAATTTTTGAGGTTCGCTCAATAATTATTCGAGCCTATTTACTCGCTAATGGCTAAGTCTAACTACCTAACATGCATCATCAAGTCACTAATTTAATTATTCTAAATTAATCTAACCATCTAAGTGCACTTAATTAAATCTAATCAACCCCTAAGCATAATTAGCAAACTAAGAAAGCATTAGTGAGTAAAACTCACTTGTGCAAGGCGAAGACTGGAACACCGCGACGGCGGCCGAATTCCGAATTTTTAGCGGCGTCGACAGGCACACGGATCGGGCCCAAAGGCGTTGCAAGCCCACAGCAAATGCTGGGCTTGGATTGAACTTGTAGTTGGGCTTGGCTTCGTAGGCTTGGGCTGCTGAATTTTTGGGCTGACTTTAAGTGAGCTGGGATTGGACCTTAAACACTGGGCTTGCTGGACTTCAATGGAGCTGCTGAAATGGGCTGATTTCTTATGGGCCGAGCTGCAGATGGGCTTAAAGGAGCTGCTGGGATTTTGGGCTAAAGCTTGGGCCGACCTTGCTGTGAAGATGGGCCGAAGATGCGCTGGAGCTGGGCCACGAAGAAGCAGCTTCGGTGGCTGGACGAGTGGATGATTGAAGACGAAGGCTGCTGGCTCGGTCGTGGCAGTTTGCTGGCGTGAGATGGGGAAGGATCTGTGGCAGTCTTCGAGCAGCTGCAAGGGGTTGAACGTTGACCGAAGATGCTGGACGGCTCGGTGGAAGAATCGTGGGCCGGCCGTGAGGATTGGTGGTCAATCAAACCTGCTGGAATTGACTGGTGGGGGAGAAGACACGGACGAAGGAAGATGAGCTGTGGCTTTGGTCTTCGTGGGGAGGAGACGTGGGCTTCGCTGGGGACGATGATGATGGTGAAGCTGCAACAATCGGTGGAGTGGAGTGGTCAAACAAAGGGCTTCGTTTGATGATGGTTGACCAAGGAACAAAACTTGGTGGAGGGAGCAGGCGACAGGGAGAAAAAATTTCGGTGAGTGGAGAAGCTTGGCTGAGCAAGGTGGGGTGAAGAACGTGAAAACAAGAAAAATGAAAAAGAAGAAAGCAAGTAGAGAAGGAAGGGATAGAGATGGAGAAAGCGAGAGACACGATGGGAGGGGTGGCTGGTCGCTCCAGCTAGGGAGGCCACGGATGGGAGCACAAAGTCAACATTCAATATCCATTCCCTTGGGTTCGCCCCAGTGGCCACCCTTCTAACTTGGAAGGGGGAGATGGGGGTTTCAAATCCCCACCTTCTCAGGGGGGATTGGGGTGGGGACGATTTCATTTCAAGAGTGGGTTTCGACTCCCACGCCCTGCAAGGAGGTAGGGCAAAAGTCTGAGAGTGTGTGTTAGAGTAGGATTAGACTAGGACCGACCAAAAAAAAAATATATACATTCCCTTAAATGCATTGTCCCTCATTACTTTCTTACCATTATAACTTCATAAATAGCTCAAAAATAATACCAATGTTGCACACCCCATCTTAAGATCCGAATTTCACCACTTCAGGATTAATTTCTCCACTCAATTTCCCAAATTGAGGTCCAATTTCGATGAAGAAAAATCCCGAACAATTTTTTGTAAACCCCTAACACTCAAAGGCTCGGCTTGGAAGTCCAAATTTCCTTTAATTTGGCCCATCCGAATTTCCGCTAATTTTTCCGCGACGTCCGAACGATTTTCCAAAAAATCCCGGAATCTCTGAAAATTCTTCGGAGGATGAGTCGACGTTCTTAAAATTTATTGTGACATGACAAAATTTTCAATTTCCGAAATCGGACTTGAATTCACGATTAATTTCTATTCAGCGTGTTTTTAGAGTAACCTAGGCTACCAGGTAGTTTTTAGAGATTTTTAGTGCAAATGACCCATGGTCGATTTTCTTCGAGCCACAATATACCTACTCGACACATTGGCGACTCTCGGTGGTCGTGAAAATCTCAAGGTTTCAATTACAGGCACAAGGTACCCAAAACGACAAAAAATCGGTCTAATGTCGATCGACGAGAATTTTGCAATCAGGTGGAATCACCCACACTTTGATCACACATCTCAGTCGAATCGACCTATCCTTGATCTCTAATAATTTTGACAGTGCATTAATGACCCTTGCAAACTAGCACGATCGAGTAGTCGACTTCTGGTCGAATTCTCAAGTCCCTTGCATTAAAATTTCTTAATGACTTTCCCAGATAGTCTAGTTATCTCACGAGTGATCAGCTCTGAGAATAACACTATAGATGCATCGATGAAAGGCCCGATTTATTCAATTGAAAACAATACTGGAAATTCAGGATGTCACATTGGCTTAGACATGTTTGCGATACCCCATTCTCAAAGAAGATATTCAGGGATCTGATAGCACTGCGTCAACATCTTGCATGGCATACATATTTTCACTCGTATCTATCAATATATCGACACGTCTCTACCAATTCCATGTCAACAATTGATGTGGAATCTAAGCAAAGAAATTAAAAAGTCTCTCTCCTCATTCGTTCGTAGCCACCCAAGGTCCGGCAACCGTTGACTGGCTAGAGGAAGAAAAAAAGAGTTCAAAATCCAATTGACACAATTATAATAGATTTATGAATTTTTTGGTTATTTTTCTTATTATAATGGTAACGATAATGTGGAATATCTGAAGTTGAGAGGCAAAAATGTGGGATCACAAGATAACATTCATTCGGTGGCTTGGTTTAGCAACATGACGATTGAGATGGTACATACATAGTCATAATAATAGTGCAAAAAAAAACCAATCACCCTACCATAAATATCTTCATGAGAGGTGGAGCAAGGAGACCTGCCGCCACGGCACACTGGCAAAGCAGAGCTCCGCGGGTACGAAGAAGTACGCGAGCGAGAGTGAAGGTCGGACGTGCGGGAGAGTGAGGAAAAACGCGAGGAGGAGGATGATAAGCACATCAGTTGAAGTAGTTCTTTTTATTTCCTTCAAAATGAGTATAGGTTAGATCAGCTCAGATTGTCTCTTCGATACACAAATTGAAGGAGCAAAACCATGATTGTTTGTTGAAATTGGGAGCACTTGCAGTTGACGGAAAAGGAAATTCAGTACAAATACGATTGATGATCATGACCGCACATGCTTGGCTAACGCACTATGAATGAGCCTGTCCGCCATTCTGATATCAATCATGATATTGATGGGGAAGTGATGAAGACGATTATTTATATGCTTATTTAAATTCATTGATGGGAGTACTGTTTTTCATTTGGGATTTATTTGAGGATTAGTGGATGGGCTGGACTAAGACATTGGTGAATGCAGACATAGAATTCTAAGAGAACTAGAGAGACAAAATTTACGTTGTTTAGCATACCTTTCCTCGAAACATTGTTTTAGAATTCATGTACAGGGGCAATTGATACTCGCACAGAGAATTCCTACATGATTCAAGTCACCATTGCATGGTAGTAAACATTGTTTAGCGTAGCTTTCCCCGAAGCCATGACTCGTCGCCGAAGCTCTAGTCGTTACTCTGACGACTTGGATGGAAGCAACGGAGATGCGCAGCTTGAGGGTTATTACAGAGGAAGAAATCGAGGCTTACAAAGCGAAGAGGGTATGTGCATTACGTGCAATATTGGTCTTTTGTTGATTTTATTTTCGTTGTTTTGCTTTGTATAATTGATTACCTGCCTTTTCTTGTTATAATTATTCGGGCAATGCACCCAGTCACTTTATTCTAACGCTTCAAATCCTTTTAATGATTCTAACCTCAATGAAAAACTGAACTATTGTATCGATAGTCAACCGACTACATATGTGGTTAGACTTTTTGCACAAGCATCTGGACACATATCGACTGAGATTTGTTCAATGTTTCTTCATCAAACGTATATAATAGTGTTAGGACTAGCACCTAAAAACAACTTCGACAGACATAATGTGCAAATTAAGTTGCCACTAAGCTAATTTCCTTTTGCCATATAACGTCGAATCTAGACTGGAATATAACTTGTAAATTATGGAAAGCATCCTAAAGTTTAGATGATCAATTCATATATGGGCTATGGAGATGAAGAAGAAATTATTCATGTACATGATGGGGATAACAATGTATTGCGCAGCAGTTATTTGGGCATGTCATCTAAAAGGTCATCTTGGTTCCAATAATATACATCGGAGCCTTTGGTTTAACCAAAGTCTTAACGCCCTAGTCTTCAACCAACTTATCGAACCTTTTCTTTTGCATCTGAATACTAGTGATTGAATTTCATCCCATAGATGTGTAAATTAACATATCACAAAAGAAAAGATGATGAGAGCATCAATCACTAGCTCATAAATCAACTAGGTTTTCAAAGTCTCGACTTGCAATATGTGGATTGTTCAAAAGCGAAGAGAAACAATAGCAAGTAGTAACATTGTGTATTGAATCTTGTTTCAAATGAATATACTAAGTTACTTAACAAAACATAAGTAGGTATCTTAAGAAGTCATAAATCAATCACTGGATAGGAGTTCGATGCATCACTTTGCTAATCCATTTTGGAAGCCCTTTTCCCCTTAAAATTGACTTTCATTAAAAACTATATATGAGTGAGAGAACTTATAAAAGCTATATAATAAATGAAGATAGGTTTTTAATCAAATGATATAAAAATGATTACTAGTGTGTTAATCAAATGTTTACTATTTTTTTTTCTATAGTAAAAATGATTGCCAGGAAAGAAAAAGATAGAAAAAAGATAAACAAAAAGAAAGAAAGAAAGAAAGAAAGAAAGAAAGAAGTAAAAGGGTTTCTATCCTACCCAATCAACGTGAATGTTATACATACATATGTGTGTGTGTATATATATATGTGTGTGTGTGTGTGTGTGTGTGTGTATTATTTTTTCATTTTTTTCCTTCATCCTTCGTTGGTAAATACCTAATGGTGCCGTGTCTAGAAAAAATTGGAAAAATTCATTAGGTAATAAAAAGGGAGGCATTATTTAAAGATTTTATTTATCTCGAAAAAACTTCACCTAACTTGGAGGATAACAAGTTTTCATTTTTAATTCCAATTAATAACACATAACTCATTTCGTTTGTGTGTGAAGATAAAAATAGTGAAGTGTAATTAATAGAGAGTACAATAATATGTAAAGATTTTGATCTGTTTTTTAAACATACTTTTATTGTCATATAAGCGAAATTAATAGAGAGTTTGATGTTCACGGAATACTCGAAAAATTTTGGAGTCCAAATTAAGAACGGTAAACATTCATAGATTACTTGTCAATTATTTTGAACGTTGTAAATTATGATTGCTATCTAGAACTAAGTGTAATCGTGGGCACGGTAGATACTTACAAAGGTTTATCGCGAACTTTCTTCTTCGTCTTCTTTTCTAGGTAAAAAGTTGAGATTGAAGTCATGATCAGATTTGTTTAATTATTAGGATAGATTTACAAAGTGCGCAAGAGATTTAAGAGATTTCCTTATAATTATTACAACTCTTTCTAATTACGAATTTGAAAAGTATTTGTCAATGGGGATCAACTTGGTTTGAAAAGGCAAAAAATAAAAAAATAAAAGTTGGTCGGATCAAGAATAGTTGGACCAATCTAATCGAATCCACCAAAGTCCAAGTTGTTATATGGATATTTTGAAGGCATTTTATTGAAACACTGCGAAAAATAACTATCTTTATTTATTTGAAATTGCACTTTACACAATATCTAATCTTAAAATCCTATACTTTTGCATCTCAATACATAAAATGGTTAATAACTTGAAAAATCCCAAACTAATACAGTTTATACATATTTATCCCAAACTAATTTTTTGACTACAGTAAACTAGTATACATTTGACAAATTTACCCCAAACTGGTATGCTTATGATAAATTTGCACTCTGTTAGTTTTCGTTAAATTTTACTGTCAAATTACTAATTTGAATGACACGTAATAATTAATTGATGTACCGGTTTGGGATTTTACTCTCCATTTACCATAATTATAAAAATTTTGTGATTTTTTGTGGTATTAATCAAATTTAACGAATGATATATTTATCATAAATGTATCGTTTCAGGTTTTTGGTAGTCGAATAAATTAATTTTGGGTAAAATAATCATAAGTGTACCGGTTTTTGATTTTTTATGGTCAGTTAGGATAAATTTGTTATAGGGGTATCAATTTACGATTTTTCATCATCAAAAAATTAGTTTAGGAAAAAATTTGTCATATGGGTGTTAGTTTGGGGGTTTTCAGAGTATTACCCTTACATGAAATAAAACAAAAGAACTTACACTTTTTTAAACAGTAATTTTTTTCTAATAATTTTTCCCCACGGTTTCCTTAAAGCATTCAGCTCTCCCCTCGCCACGGTTCCCAAATCTATCCTATCCAATCAATGTGAAGATTATATATATTTTCCTTTTTATTTTTTGTTTACTTTTATCACCTTTCATTTTTTTCCCTCATCCTTTGTTGGTAAATCCCGAATGGTGCCGTGTCCAGAAAAAAATGGAAAAATTTATTAGGTAAAAGGGGAGGTGATATTTAACGATTTTATCTATCTTAGAAAAACTTCTCCTAACTTGTAAGATAAGAATTTTTCATTTTTAATTCAAATTAGTAATAGATAACTCGTTTCGTTTGTGTGTGAAAATAGAAATAATGAAGTGAAATTAATAGAGAGTACAATAATATATAAAGATTATGATCCATTTTTTAAACATACTTTCCATTGTCATATAAGTGAAATTGATACAGAGTTAGATGTTCATAGAATACTCGATAATTTTTTGAATCTAAATTTAGACTGGTAAACATTCATAGATTACTTGTCAATTATCTCGAACATTGTAAATTACGATTGCAAAATTAGAGTTAAGTGTAATTGCAAGCATGGTAAACACGTACAAAGGTTTATCATGAACTTTTTTGTTGTTGTTGTTCTTCTTTTGGGTTCTTATAATTATTACAACTCTTTTTAATTACAAATTTATTTGTTAATGGGGATCGACTTGGTTTGAAAATTTGTTAATGGGGATTGACTTAGTTTGAAAAGGCAAAAAGAAATAAAATTTGGTTAGATTAAGGATAATCGGATAGATCTAATCTAATCGAATCCACCAGAATCCAAATTGTTATATGGATATTTTGAAGGCATTTTATTGAAACATTGCAAAAAATAGGCATCTTCACTTATTTGAAATTGCACTTTGCGCGATATCTAATCTCAAAATCCTCTGCTTTTACATCTCGATATATAAAATAAAACAAGAGAACTTACACTTTTGTTAAATAGCAATTTTTCTTCCTGATAATTTTTCCCCATGTTTTTACTAGAGCATTCAGCTCTCCTCTCGCTGCAGACCCCAAATCTATCCTATCCAATTAATGTGAAGATACCGACCAAAAAAAAAAAATTTAATGTGAAGGTTATATATATTCTTTTTGTTTTTTTTTTATTGTCTTTCATTTTTTTTCCTTCATCCTTTGTTGGTAAATACCTAATGGTGCCCCGTCCAGAAAAAAAATTGCAAAGATTTATTAGGTAAAAAGGGAGGTTATTACAAATTTGAAAAGTGTTTGTTAATGGGATCGGCTTGATTTGAAAAGGCAAAAAGAAATAAAACTTGGTTGGATCAAGTATAGTCGGACTGATCTAATTGGATCCACCAAAGTCCAAATTGTTATATAGATATATGGAAGGCATTTTAGCTACAAATTCTTCCCTGATCTCCTATCTAGGGCACGCCTGAAACCCCCAAAACTGGAGCCGTTTGCGGAAATCGCATAGAAACAAGAAAGAAAGCATCCTCTTCGTTGGAGAGGAACCGGAATCGAGGTAGAAGAAAGGGGAATGATCGGACGGAACATGCGTAGCTCGAGGTTTATTTTACAGAGCGTTCAGAATTTGGTCTTTTGTTGATTTGAATTTCGTTGTTTTGCTCTGTGTAGAATTGATTGATTATCGGCCTTCTCTTGCTGTGATTATCCAAGCGATGTGCGTTGCCAATAAGTTGAAGTGACGGTCCTTTCGGTGATTCTAACCTCAACGAGAAGTGTAAGTTTTTGTTCCTGAATTGAGGATCGCCCTTGAAGTGATTGCCGGTTCAGGGACGATCTTGATTTCAATCATAATGTGGTTGGTGCTTGCGAAGCTGAATGCTGATTTTTGCCCTTTTTCTTGAACGGCACGAGCCTTTATTTCTTGGCCATTCTAAATAGGGGAAAAACCTAATTTTGATCTTATTGTTAGTATCGCGAGGAATTATTTTCACTCTGTGGACCAGAGGAATAGGTTTTAGAGGCATGGCTAGAGAAATCTGTCCCCGAGGCCCAAGCTGAGTATGGTTTGGAGCTTGCAAGTTTTCACTTTAAGAAGCAAAACAAGTTGGAGAGCGGTCTACTACTGAATTAAAATAAGGAAAAATCAGCTAGCCTTCTGGTTGCTAAACTAGATGGTTATTGCTCCTTTTCCCACTGTCGAGCTGCCAGTTACCTAACGTATCTTGCTCACATACTTTTGCTTGAGATTTATAAGATGCATTTGACCCTCACTGACATCACTTTTGGCATGCGGACATGTCGGCTAATGGTGTCCAGATGAATTGTCCTTTCCCAATTTTATTACCTTACTATTTACCATTTATAATAATAAGCCGTTGCTGGTGTTTCTTGCCTTCCATATTTGGAGATGCAGGTTAAACAAGAGTGTTTTAGAATTGTCGTGTCCATGCTCTTTGTAGCAAGAATATTATCTGCAGCTTGGAAACCTTTCTCCTTTCGAAAATTATTTGTGGATAATGCATTCTTGTGAAGAAGATGAACATTAAAGTTTTCGTTCTTGATGATTATGATATCTGACATAGGGTAAGGAAATTGCAGGTTTGTATTGGAAAAAGAAGATTGAGCGTGATGTCACCCTGAGTGCAGGTCTCGATTTGTTCTCTATCAAAGCAGAGAAAATGGAGGCAGAAAGAAAGAGTCGTATAAAAAAGGTTAATTTTTTTCACGTAATTTGGTTTCTTTTTTTCTTGTCGATACTTTGTTTCCAGGACAATCTGTGTGCTTGATGTTTGGCTTATAGATTTTGTATGTGGTGATTCCGGTGAATTTATTTGGCTAAGATGCTGAATCATTTGGGTACAGAAATAGATGATCTTTATGCTAGTCAAATTTAGCATCATAATTTGTTGAGCACAGAATCATGTATTTAAGAAGAACGGATTGAATATAAAAATACACGGTGGATTGTCTATGAACTACTTATCTTGCATATTTGTTGCTGGTGGATAATGTAATGAAATTAGTATTTACAGTGGAACTCAGAAATTCATTTGTAACTGGATAATAAATTGAGAAGGGATCAAAATAACGTGCATAAATATGCGAGGCAAAAAGTTCAGGGGGACTATTTGAAGCCTTTTTTGCTCCATCAAGTTCTTTGAAAATGGTATTGTTCCTCATATGGTGCAATGTATGACATATTTTTCTTTCCTAATCCTACTCATTCCATATTCTAGGATCTTTCAGATCTTATAAATGGCCATCTGCTACTTTTATTCGCACACTACATATTCATCGGTGTTTTGTTATGGTTTCTTTGTTGAGCTAGTCTTTTTGTTTAGGAATTCGCTATTTCCTGTACTATGCTTCAAATGCATTGCCATTGCAGAGTTCAATTTATATTTTCTTAAAAAAATGGTGTTTGAATGCCTTTAGGAGATAGCTGGCTTGACAGTCCTCTCAAAGTTTCTTGACCTGTCAGATGGATCCCCTTTGACTTCTCCGGTTATGCTATTAAGTTTACTACTCGGTGAAGCAATGTTTTTGTATGTCTTAGTTGCTGTGAAGTAGAAACCCAAGCTAGCGAGACTTATGGCCCTTACTTATACCTTAGTTGGCATTTTCTTTCTTTTGATAGCATGCTGCTCAACCCATGTAATCCAACTTAATCGTTTTAGGTTTAACGGCAAACCTCTAAAATCTGAATAAAAGGACTATTGCATCCCAATTTCCATCCATTTAATGTCTCCACGAAAAAGATGTTCTGTGAAATTCCTTTTGCATTTGCCTAGTTGGTTTATCCATGAAGAAGTGGTACTAGGTTAGGTCTAAGGCTCTTGGATTTCTTCTGTAAAGCTCTTTGGACCGAAGAAACAAATGACTGAACCTTCATGTATGTCTTTGGGACAACATTAATGTCGGAAACATCGTAGGTCCTTTCTTACATCGAGCATCCCCTTTATTTTTTGCCCTTCCTTTGAGGCTATCAAATTAACATTTGGATCTTTAGGTCACGCATCATTCATTACGTTGTTTGAGCCTCGAGTGATCTGTTCTTAGCTGTAGTGCATGAATAATTTATTCTTTTGTACCTGCATTCAACATTCCTGTGCCTTCATTGGAAGGTGGTTATATTCAGGTTTACTTCTTTATAATTTCCCTTTAGTGAGATCCACTTACTTAGGCTGTTTGTTTCCACCTTCTATAAGAAACTAGAAACAAAAAGAACGGAATGACCATCATAAGTAATTTTACCTGCAAATTGTTATTGTAGCCAAACCATTGTTGGAGTTGTACATGGTGGGGCCCAGGACAAATTTGTTGACTTGGGCACATATATAAAACGCCAGGTTTCTCTTCAGCGAGAAGGAGCGCCGCTTGAGAATATAGAAGAGCCGCATAAAGCGAAAAGCCGTAAGCCGTCGTATAAAGCATAGAAGAAAGAACTCAGTTATTGTGTACTGCTTTGGGCTTGAACACTAGTGATGTTGTGTTGTGAGTTTACAGATTTATTTATAAATACTTTAGGTTTAGGTTTAAATCTAGGTATGAGAAACACTCGAGTGTCTGAGCGATTATAAACTCTGTTTCTATGATTATAGTATATTATTTATTACTCGATCTCCACATGAATGTAGGTACTAATACTCATATCAAATCACGTAAATATTTGATATCTTTATTATTCATCATTTATTTCTTTTCTACTTTTCTCATTGAGTTATTTGCAATATCTCATTGTTTTTGCATATTATATTTCAACAGATTCCAAGATCGTCCCCGAAGACCTGTTGATCGAGATCCTAAAAAGACTCCCCGTCAAATCCCTTTGCCAATTCACTTGCGTCTCCACTCGTTGGCGCTCTCTCATCTCCGATCCTTACTTCATCGACTTGCATTTGACTCACTCCGCGACTCGCCCGAAACTCCTTGTTGGTTATCACGACCCAGATGATGAGTGTGGAGGAGTCTTCTCAGTCGACCAAGTTGAGCCTCACAACGGTCGAGCCCAAATCGCTACACTGCCCCTTTCACTTCATGGCTGGACTGGTCCTTTCGTTTTGCAGTCTCAAGAAGGCCTCGTCAGCCTCGATGTCGGCTGTCACATCCAAATTGCAAATCCCTTGACAGGGATGTATGCGACTTTCGGATTGCCTAGAATAACCGAGCGATATGCTTCTTTTTCATATTATCAACAAATGCATTCTTTTGGATTCGATCCTGTCGAGAGGAAGCATAAGGTTTTGAGCACACGTGTGATTATTATGGGAGAGCTCGATGGCAGCTTGATCATGGAGCCATGGGTGCTCACCCTGGGGACAAAGAAGTGGAGGTGGGTCGAAGGTTGTGCAGCCCATGATAAGAAGGGTCGCGAGGTCTGCTTCGATGGGGTGGTCTATTATATGGCTTGGAGTTGTTTGCATGGCGTCCATGGGGATGATTACCTGGTGGCGTTTGATGTTAGGACGGAGAGTTTTCGCATGGTTACAATTCCCGCCGAAGCCCACAAAGATATACACAGAGCCCTCCTTATTAAATTCGAGGAGCACGTTGCGATGGTGGATCGTAACAATGCTCTGTCTTGTGAGAAGATTATTATGTGGATCCTGGAGGACTTTGATAAGGAAATATGGAAGAAGAGAGTTTTCAGCTTGCCCTCATATTGGAAGGAGATTGTCGCGGACCGCCGAGTTTTTCCAGTGGGTACGGTTCGTTCTGGTGAACTATTGTTCGCGGCTCGAACCTTATCAAAGCCTGTGTGCATGTTTTACTACAACTTGAAGACCAACGGCTTAAGGCGGAGTGAAATTTGCGGGTTGGATGATGTGTCTCCTGAATTTTGTGCTTTGACTTTTTTAGATCATGTTGAGAGTTTACTCTCGCCAAGTGGTCTTCCCTGTAGGAAGTAGCTAGTATTCATTCTTGATTAATTCCATTAATCCTAGATTAAGGTTTGGATTTTTGTACTTTCAATTGATTACATTACTTGCTAATTCATTGATTACATTAGAAAAACAATACCTTTTGAAGAATTGTCGGTGCACTATCTTAGTAAAATTCATTAACACTAATGTTTGCAATATTGAATATGATTATACGGAGTTTTTTTTTTATTGAAAATAAAAAGGAAAGCAAAATGAAAAAGTGCATGTGCCATTTGAGTTTTGATTTGAATAATGTGCTGTGACCGCGTAGGAACTGATTGGTTTCCCTAATCCCGTATTAAAGTTTGTATCTTTGGGATGGCATGTGGAGATCTCGGCATCCGTAGGGTTTAACCAAGGCTGCAGAATGCATTTGCTTGAACCCATTTCGCTTCTCTGATTCGATTGTTGGTGTCGGTTTATACTTGCACACGAGTGTGATGAAAGTTGGAAGAACGGAATGATTTTTCGAAAACCGATTCTATTGCTCCGATTTGAGTTTTGGGTTTTGGTTACGTCTCTCAATCTGTTCACTGCATGCATTTGGGTGATGGGATGAAATACAATATGCCACTTTTTTTTTTTTTTTGGGGGGGGTTGCCGGGGGGGGGTGGGTGGGTTGATTTGATATTGACATTGTTCCAGAAGGTAACCACTTTGATGCTAATGGCAAGTCCCCCTTAGGATATTGTCGAATGCCCTTGGGTTCTCGTTGACTGTCGGAGTGGGAATCTACATCAATTTGCTTCTGGAAAGATGCAGCTTTCCCCGGCTCCGCTGTTATTAGCCCGCCGAATTAACCCGGTTCGGGATATTGTGTGGGTGTGTCTTACTCAAGATTGCAATTCTAGCAATGAGATTTTGGCGGGCCTTTTGATAGAGTATGTCCCTACCTAGGAAACTCCAGTCTGGAGGTATAAATTGGATCCTTGTTGTCATTTGTTCAGAAATGTATGATCTTCTCAAATCTTTCGGTCGTCGGGACTCTTTCTAGAGATGCTGTTTATTCGAGAAAACAAAAGTGGGTGTGGGATGTGTTTCGTGAAAGGTTTTTGATACTTAAGATGCGCATGTTGACTTGTTTAGGACATTACTGAGGAGAAACCTTGGGATCCTGAAAAAATAGTTTGTACATGTGGTATTTGCAGAGCTTCCGCTTTGCAGAGTTGCTTCTTATAGTTGACCTGGTTTTACGACTTTTCAGATGAAGCAAGAATCCTCGAAAATTGATAACGCTAATGAGACTGATAAAAACATCCATGGTCCAATAAATTGTCAGGAGATACGGGATTCAACAGAGATCATTATCATTGATGAGAGTAATGGAAAGAGTTCTGAGGTAAAAAAAAAATGTTGATCCCTGGCCAGTTTCATCTGATGTATCTAGTGATGGTCTGCCTTATGCTCCCAAGAATTTTCCTCTTCCCGGTGATAAATGGTGAGGGAAAGTGGGGAAGAGAGTGGCCATTACTGGCCTTTATCCTCGTAGGCGACTCCGTGTGTCTGAGAAGTTGACGTGCAAAAAGTACTGCTTTGCGAGTAAGCTTTCAGTTGAACGGCATATCCGAACCAAATTCCCTGTTGCGGATATTGATGCCTTCTTCATATCTTTCATCTGGAAAGTTTCCTCGAGTAAACTGCCGGTGATACATTAATTTAACCTGAGAAAACTTATGGTTGTTTACTTAATTTTTATAGAATATATTAGATCACCTAGTAACTCTTCAAAGTCAAATTGTTCTCTCTCACATGCATTCAGTATTGTTCGTCCAGTTAACTTTGTTATGTTCAGTCACCAAGTTGTGAATCTCACTTTGTCCCTCCACTCGCTCGCGCCCAAATTTTGCTTCATTTCACTCAACAAAGTGATTTTTACTCATAATGACTTAGATCCTTTACTGATGTCGTCCAGTTCCTATAGAACCTATCACTTAAATACCCCTAGAAGGGAATCGGGCTAAGCAAAGCCCTCATCGCTGGAGGTTGGAAGTTCAAATTTGGTGACTCATTCACAGTTCATCCCACCTACTCTTATTTGACGGTTGATGCTCCTTTTGCACAACATCAGTGGAGGTCCATCGTTGTTAAATAACTGTAGATGACCGATTTTTTTTTTTTTCCTCTTTGTGTTAAACAGTGCCTATGAGTAAATCTATGCGTAGGATCATGTGGACTATTTCAAATTTCTGTATTTTTGCTCACCGTGGAACTTTTTCATTCTTAGCCCAGGCATTGCCATAACGCATCCATTCTTTCCCGGACAAAATGAAGAATTGCGGAGCATTTTGAGTCAGATTCTGATCCTGGAAGTTTGAGGTGCAAGGCACGAAATAGGATGTGCAGTAGCTTACTTGAACAAGCAGAGAAACCTGCCAGCCCATCTTGGCCTTGTGATCATTGTTGCAGTGAACCCAAGTTTTGCCGAGGTTGTTGTCACATCCTACGTTGTAGCAGCTAGTGGATTGTGTGATTACATTAAATGCGGAGCATTGATTGATGGGAATCATATCTGTGGGTATATTGCTCTCCTGGACTGTGCTCGCCAAGCTTACATGGCTGGAACGGTAGGAGGGGTAATTGGGTTGGACGCCGAGTATCATTCCCCACGTTGTGATGTGAAAACTGGGTTAATTCCCCCCGTTACCAGATTGTTTGAGGCTTCTAAATCTATTGATTCTCCTGATGAACGTGAGCAAAAATTGAAACTTGCTTTCAGCCTCCTATGCGGTTCTCAAAAAACAAGTGCCAAGACTGTGCTCGAACAAATCGAGTGTGCTTTGACCAAGGTCCCGCTGATTTCGTCTTGTTTTTGCGTGCTTGTGTCTCTCACCTTCAAATTTTGCAGTATGAATTTTTTATATTTACGTCAGCTAAAATTTGCTCCTTGTGATGAAATTTCAACCGCAGACGTCGGTTCAGGTTGTTCCCTTGCTCTCTTTTGAGAACTTTACTACATATCTCCACAGCTTTGGTTCTTGGATTTCTACATACCGAAACAATCTGACTGTTTCATTCCTTTTTGTGGCAATATAATGATTAGGGAACGTACTGTGTAACTCTACTAAGTAGCTTCCCTAGGAAACAACTGGTCCCTTCAGGCATGCATCTCGATAGGATTTAATGAATTTGTTATTCTTGTTGTCACTTTCAAGCACATTTATATCGACAAGTTATATACAGGTTGATGTTCACCTGGATGATGGATGTAACATCCTTGATTTGAGGCCATGAGAATAAAGTATGAGGGTTGGTAAGCCCTAGCTTGGCTTGGATCGTGATGTCTTATTAATTGATATGTCGACACCGGATATATGCATTAAACATGAATTGGCCCTTTGACCATGAGGTTCGGTTGTGGATTGAACCTGCTCCATCGCAAACACGAAGGATGATCATGGATCAGTTAGGTATGGGTAGGTGCATTGATTGCGGGTGATTACGCATGGAATCTATACCAACCATGAACAATTGATGAGTCAATCTTGCTCGGTAGCAAACTGGTTGTGGATTAATCCCACATGACCAAGTGACAACCAAGGGTTGGTTATGGGAATCAATGGTATAAACATTGAATAGAACAAGGCATGGCATATTCAACTTTGGAGGCAATCCACCTAATTGAGACCTGGTCAGGAAACCTCAATTTTAAGGCATCTAATGGACCACTTCTAATTAGAAATGGTCATGAACAAGTTCAAGAGGGCTACCAACTTAGTCGCGCTTATTTGGTTAAAGTTTAGTATTAATTTTGGCACGAACTTTTGTTCTCCTAGAACCACGGATCGTGTACAAATATAAACGACTTCTCCAATGGGGCAACACCTTATGTTAGTCTCATGAATGTTTTAGATGAATTTTGGACACAAATCAATTAATACAGGAATGAGTCATTGGACAAATGTCAAGAGATAATTGGGGATTTTAGAATCTTCCATAACTTTTTACCATAGTCCATCCTTATCCACCAAGTGTCACACACCAATTGCAAGGGAGAAAGAAGAAACTTGCTTCTCAAGTAGCTTGACAAAAATATCTAGGCCTCATTTAATTATTTTGGACTTTAGTTCATTAATGGTATGGATGAATCACCCACTTAGGCGTCCCCTAGAATTTTAGACCATCCTAACCCTAAAATATAGTCTTGGTGAGTAAAGTAAAGGCTAACAAATTAAAAAACGACATTAGGCATCAAATGAGCTTATGTGTCCCCTTGGGCGCCATAGGCAATAACGAGCCTAGATTGAGACTTGGAGAACAAGCCAATAAGTGGACCAATCACAAGTGAATACCAAGTGACATAGGCGCCAACTTCAGAGGATAGATAGGCCAACTCGCCTATTAGATGTAATCATGACCTAGAAGGAGCCATCCTCCCATTTTGACGTTTGGCCATTCTCTCCTTTCCTCTCCATTTCTCCCTTCTCTTTCATGCCCTCCTTACCAAGCCACCCTAGGAACCATCCGGTTACCAAATGAACATTTTGGAGTTAATTGTAAGTAGACTTTCCTAACTCTTTGATATGACAATATATTACACGTATCAATCTTAGGATCTTGTCATCATTTACTTGTATTGGCTCATAGTGTTATTCTTGTTATGTTTGTTATTTGCTTGTTCTTGCATCAAGTAAGTTTATGGTCTCGTATAAGTGTTGTAACGACCCGGGCCCCACTGTATAATATTGTTCGCTTTGGACACTGAGTCCTCACGGCTTTAAAACGCGTTATACATATTAGAGAGACCTAAGCCTTATAAACTAGCCCCAGGACTCCCCCCTAAGCGATGTGGGACTAGAGAGGACCCCTCCCCTTCCTTGGGCTGTCACACTCTCCACCCCTTAAGAGCACGGCGTCCTCGTTGTGGCCCCCACACGCGGTCGGGAGTCGGCTCTGATACCATTTGTAACGACCCGGGCCCTACTGTATAATATTGTCCACTTTGGACACTGAGTCCTCACGGCTTTAAAACGCGTTATACAGATTAGAGGGACCTAAGCCTTATAAACTAGCCCTAGGACTCCCCCCTAAGTGATGTGGGACTAGAGAGGACCCCTCCCCTTCCTTGGGCTGTCACAAGTGTCGAGCACATCTGGATGTCAAGGAAGGGTCTCGGCGATTTGGACGTGTCCTGAGGCAGGTGCACGACCCATACTTGATCTAGGGACAACATTAAGGTGTGTTGTTATTTAGGATAAGCATTAGGTCGATACTGAAGTTGGAGCGAACGATTCCAAGTAAAAGTTAATATTTGATTAAGGAATATGTGCCTTAGAAATCCTAAAATTGGTCATGAAAGTGTAATTGAGTCTTAAAATTTGCAAAAAGTGTAATTAAGTCATTAAACTTGTCAAATTGATGTAATTGAATTATTCTGTTAATATTGTTCAACTTGGCCAATAGAAAAGGTTAATATTGCTTTTTCAAAAAAAAAAAATACTTTCTCTCTCTTAAGTGGCAATGGCATGGCTAAAACATGAAACATTAAACTAAAACGACATCTGTTTAGCCCAATTATGATTTTTAATACAAATTTATTTAAATTAAAATAAAAAATAAGCTAATAATAAAAAGAAAAAGAAGTTGAGGAAAAGGAACCAAGTGACGTGGGCTTTGCAACCCTTGTCACTCTTTTGCCCCCACCATCGTTGGGAAGGCTAAGATGGTGGGGGAATGGTTAGCGGGGGTTGCTAGGCCCTAGCTCTAGACCCGGACGAGAGTTGCGACCTTCCCCTAGATTGGATGAGGTTAGTCTTCCCTTGCCCAGTTCTAGCCAAGGACAACTAGTGGTAGCTGACCCCCCACCAACCATTCCCCGCCATTGCCAGGGCTTGTAATGGTGGGGTGGCGGTGACAAAGATTGACTTGATTTTGCATGGCTTACCAATAAAATTATTTGCTTTGAATTGAGGCCACCTATATAGGTCAAAGCTGTGAATTTTACTAGTTCATGGAGCTTACAGAGTATTTCATAAGCTTTCATATAGGGGTAAACATAACTTGTAGTCAAGTTATATCAAAGCAACTTTTCACTTAAATCTGATCTATGTGAATTTCCTACATTTCTTTGAGGAGTTGGATTTAGTTAACAATCCTTTTTTTGCCCAAGAACTTTTAGTTTGTTATTAAATTAGAATTTAATCTAAGAACAAGGAAAGAGAGCTACAATAATTTATTTAGGGATGATACCATAAAAAATACTAGGCTAATACATCTATGACAAATTTATCACAAATTAATTTTTTCACCACGAAAAATCCCAAATTGGTGCATCTGTGATAAATTTACTCCAAATTAATTTTTTGACCACTAGAAGCCGCAAAATTGTACATCTAAGACAAATTGGATTAATACTTTAAAAAATCACAAAATTGGTACAATTGTGACAAACAAATAGTAAAATTCTAAATTGGTATATCAGTCAATTGTTACTTATCATCCAACTTAGCAATTTGATAGTAAAATTTAACGAAATTAATAGAGGGTAAAATTGTCACCAAATTTATCAAAGGTATACTAATTTGGGATTTTTGTAATTAAAAAATTAGTTTGTAGTAAATTTATCACATACATACCAGTTTAAGATTTTACGTGGTATTAATTCCATTTACTTATAATTGTAAATATTATTGTCACCTATTGATCCCTAAAAAAATTTAATTGAAATAACAACCTTAAAAGCAAATCGAGAAGTTAAATTGCTTTTACTTTTGGGTTGACTCTTATGGGCGGTTGGTCCAATATGTTGGTATTCTTTTCTCAAAAATGTGTTTACACAAGAAACTGATCAAATCAAGTTTTTTGATTGACTAGGTTTCAAGATTGAAGTTATCAATCAAGATTTGATTGCAAGCGATGCTAGGTTTGACTAACAAGCACATTGGGGATTAAGATCCTACCTTCCACCATGAGATGCACGACAATGAGAAATGCATCTTTTAGAAGGGTTTTGCTAGTATAACAGTTTTTGGGCTACTATGAAAATAAAGCTTACTGTGAGTTACAAATTCCTGAAGGAGTGGACTTTATAATGATTTATAATTATTTGTTATTTAATTTTATTATGATTTAGAATGAACTATTATTATCATAGTAAATTAAAAACAGTCATCCAATTATTTCTTCCTTTAGAATGAGATGCACGCCTTGACTTTAAGGAGCAAGCACCAAACCCTCAAAGGCATGTTCCTCACCATCAATGATAGGCTCGTTGCCGGCTTCTATGCACAATCACAGACGAGAAATCTTGAGGATATTATCAAAAAAGTCCTAAAACCATTTCAGTTATGCTAATTCTGTCCTTAACTTTTCAATTTGGTCAATTTAATTTTAAATTTTTTTAATTATTTACTAATGTAGTCATTTTAGTCAATTTTATTATAAAATCATTAAAATGACGCTAGCCATCTTACATGGCATGACTATCGTTGACTTGAACAATTTTTAAATATTTTCAAATTTTCTAAATTATTTAGTTATTCTTTTTCTTTTTCTTTTCCCACTATGACTAGTGAGAGTCCCTAAGGCTCGCCAGCTCCTGCCAAGGGTCGCGGTCCTTGCCTAGATCTAGGCAAGGCAACCTTATCCACCGTTGCAATAGCGTTGATCTTTTAGGCGAGAAAAGTATGATTGCCTAACTAGATTTTTGGTTATATGAAGGACATGGCGTGGATCTCATCTTATAAACACATTGATTGACTAGTTTTTTTGTTTTTTTTCATACTATGTCTCTTGATTTTTTAAATGTCAAAATATAATTGTATTATGATTATAAAAAAGTTTCTTTCGAACCGACAACACACTCTACCCACCCCATTGGTGGTCGCGCGGTTTCTTCCCCCGGCGCAAAGGGAGCGGGTTCAAATCCCCGCGGTTGCTTGTGTGACTCACCTGCGGTCGGGTCAGGTGGGTGGGTTCTGTTCACTCCGAGTTTACGCCGCCGGCTGCCGGCTGTACAATGGTTCTCGGGTCACCAAAAAAAAAAAAAAAAAAACTGACAACACTCTCTCTTTTGTATATGAATAAAGGAGGACATGTAATGTATGTGAATGACAAACAATAAATACGTATGAAGAGAGATAAATGTTTAAAAATATAAAGTTGTTTAGGAAAGAAGTACAAATGATTATAAGTTACCAAGATTTACGTTTAACTTTGAAAAATAAGATAGTTATGGAATCACTTGACTATTTTCTTGATTATTTAAAGTAAGTTTTTGTCTATTTTATTAGACCTCATGATGGTTTATACGCCAAATCTTAAGAAAAAAGAGGCATTACATTTAACATAAAATTTCTTTTAATTTTTTAATAACTTTCTGAGATTGTACTTTTTTCTTTTCTTTTCTTCCTCTTTTCTTCTTCCTCCTCTAGCCAATGACCTTGCTAGCCTTGAGTGCGCCTTGCTAGCCCTTGGCGAGGTCAAGCCTCGCAATGGCCATCACCTTGTTAGAGGAGGAAGAAGAGGAAAAAAAAGAAAAAGAAAATGATGTAGTTGAGAAATTGTTTTTGGGAACATGAAATAACTATTTTTTTACATCTTATTTATGTTCCAAATTTATTCCTTGATCACTTTTCTATTTCTGAGAATAGAAAAATTAGTTGACATTATTAAATGAATTTATGTTCTTTTTCTGTTCCAAAAACAAAAGAATAGAAATTTTGAGAAATAGAAATGTTACCAAATGGACCCTTATTATTACCTAACATAAACTTAAGAAACATTATTATCATCCTATTAATCATTCTCTCATGAAACCTTTTCTCTTATTGATTTTCAATTCAAGTCAGTAGATAATGCTATTTTGATTATCTAGGAAGTCATCTATCTTAATTGATACTCGCATTGTCTATTATAAAGCAACAATTGGACAAATAACGACGTGAAAGTAATTTGCATTTGAATAAATTAAGATCCATTACCCATAATAGATAAAGGTAGAGTTTTCACATTCTTAAAACAGTTTCTGAGCAAAAGAATACGTTTAATTACTGCACAAAATTTATATTTCTGGAATAGAAAATGAATAGGAATGTATATTGTATGACCCTCAAATTATTTTATGACATAGAATTTCTTTTAATTTTTTAATAATTTTCTGAGGTTGTTCTTTTTTCTTTTCTTCCTCTTTTCTTATTTCTCCTCTAGCCGATGACCTTGCTAGCCTTGAGGGCACCTTGCCAACCCTTGGCAAGGTCAAAGCCTTGCCATGGCCATTGCACCATAAGAGGAGGAAGACGAAGAAAAAAATAAGAAAAAGAAAAATAAGAAAATGACTTAGTTGAGAAATTGTTTCGGGAACAAGAAATAACTATTTTTTATATCTTGTTTCTGTTCCAAATCTTATTTTCGAGAATAGAAAAATTAACTGACATTACTAAAAGAATTTTTATTCTTTTTTTGTTCGGAAAATAAAATAAATGAAATTTTGAGAAATGGAAACGTTAATAAATGAATCTTTATTTTACCTAACATAAACTTAAGAAACATTACTTTCATCCTAATCATTCTCTCATGAAACCTTTTCTCTTATTGATTTTCAATTCAAGTCAATATATAATGCAGTTTCAATTATCTAGGAAGTTGTCTATCTTAATTGATACTCGCAATGTCTATTTAAAACAACAATTGGACAAATAATGACATGAAAGGAACTTGCATCTGAATAAATTAAGATCCAATACCCATAATAGATAAAGGTACAGTTTTCACATTGGAAGAACTGAATTTTGTGCAACTTGATGTTGTAAAAATTGATATTACACGTTGGTTGAGAAATAGGTTAATTGGTACAGAGAGCGTGGCGTTCAAAGAATTGAGCATGTTGAAAGAGAGATCTCAAGTTTTATAAATTATTCGATCATTCAAATATGATTTATATGTCTTGTATCTACATTGTCAATAGTATCGGACGTCTGGTAAAGAATAAAAGTTAAATACTGAACATTAGTTAAAATATCTTAGGGAATAGAAAATAAATGAATATCATTTTTCTTTTTTCTTTTTTAATAAGAAACAACTTCACCATATAAGTTAATTCCAAACTAATGCAATGCCCTATTAATATATTAAAGTATTTAGTTAAACTGTTTATCTACAAGTCTATGATAATCACACATATTATCCACATTAGTGTTCCTTTTTTGTCTTGTCCGACTAATTTGTCGAAATATTTCGATATTATATGGTTGAAAGTAATTTGTAAAATTCAGTTATAATGAAATTTAATATTCTCATAAAATTTCATGAATTAGCATATTCTATTGTAGTTTTAAATTTTTAATTAATCTTGCCCTCAAAAAAAAAAAAAAAAAACTAGACCTAACCTAAGTTCCGAAGGACTTGACGAGTCCTAGTTCGAGTCAAGTTCCAACATAGTCAAGCGGTGGTTATTATTTGAATCTAATCTCATAGATTAAAGAAACATATCTCCTTTTCCTTATTCAAAAAACCATCCATCTCTCTCTCTCTCTCTGTGCAATCTCCTGCTCTCAGCAAGAACTACGTTTCTGAAGGTCCTGTGCTTTCCCAAAAGGTGGATCAGGTTTCTTTTAGTTTTCCCACGTAATGTTTCCTAAATTCTGAAACTGGGTTCCGCATTGTTGCTTCGTTTAGCGTAGTTTTGATTCGTTGTTTTCAGTACACGAGCTCTTGTTGGTCGTCGACGTTTTAAGCAACTTCTCTGGCATTGTGTTGCGGTCAAGCTTCCGGGACGTTGAACAATGTCGATCACGTATTTTTCCTTTTGGGCTAGTTTCACTAGGGCGCTACATTTCCTTTTGCATGTTGGGGATTGATTTGATATTCGTTGTTATGAACATAATGTCCGATGGATTGCAAAGTGCCGCAATTTAGATAAATTTATTTTTGGGGTCTTGACTGATCTTTGCTGGTCTTCAACAGGTGAATTGATGATAATGTGTTGATAGACTGATATTCTTTTCTTGGCCTGTACCGTGACTAATCACTTGTGGTGTTTAGGGGGATTTCATTCATTGGCACAAAACTGTTTTAGTTTATATATGCTCGACAAGGAGGGAAATCGGGGGTAAATAATTAGGAAGGAAGAACTTAAAAAGTAGTTCATTAGTTTTAAAGAAATCCCTTGGGAAAAAGAATATACAAGTTGTTGAACCTTTTACCAGATCCATGCGTTTGTAGTTGATGGAATAGGCTCGTAGATGATAGTATGAGAGCCTTTCTGTGTGAGACATATGGATTTTGCGCTTTGATTTCTTTTTCTTTTATTTTGGTTCAACGCTTCGATTTCTTGAATACTAAGATTTTGGGCCCAAATGCACAGCTCAAGTTACCAAATTAAAGTGTGTAAGAGCCTCTTATCTTTGAAATTTTGGGCCTATTGGTTTCAGAGCAGCGCCTTGAATGGATCCGGGACATCTTTATACATTTGCAGTTTCCTAATTTAGGTTGGTATCCCAATATAGTACCCATTTTTTTTTTTTAGTGACCAAGGATCCACCGGCTATATATAGTACCCATTTTTGCGATTGAGTAATGCTAAATTTACGAAAATTGATCTTCTAGATAAAAAATTTCATTAGAGAATGTTGTACTAACGTGATAAATTGTAAATAGACAATGAAATAACTCGGTCCTACTCGACATTCAATAATAGCCCACCACATCAATGAATATATAAAAGTTTGTTGACCACTCTTTTTGGTGTCGTGGTTTTTCTACTTCCTTTTTTAGTTAAAGTACTCCTCAACACAATAACTTGATTATTTTGCCCTTTTTTAATCGCACTTTTCAGCATCCATCTTCCGCCACCGTTATCTTATCCGTTATTCACCATCTGGGGGTCTCATCCCCAAAAGACATCTTGAGAGAAGAGGTGGGCCGCAACGGTTATAAAGCAAGTCAGCGGGCTTCTCCCAAGCGATGTGGGACAGCTAGGATCCCCTTAGCATGCACCCGAATCCACCTTAACTGGCTTTGATGCCAATCTGGGGGTCTCATCCCCAAAAGACGTCTTGAGAGGAAAGGTGGGCCGCAGCGGTTATAAAGCAGGTCAACGGGCTTCTCCCAAGCGCTGTGGGACAGCTAAGATCCCCTTAGCATACACCTAATGTCGAATATATTCATATAATATAATGTACATTTTTTGATATAAACGACATATCGGTGCAAATAAACTTAAGAGTTCACAAATTGAGATGATAAAAATCTCTCGCAACACTCTTGTCTACTTTATTTTTATTTGCTTTTTTTTTCCTCTCTTTTTTTTAATTATTTTCTTTTTTTTTTTTTTTTTGCTTCCATCATTATGTTATAAAATTCTATTCAATAGTAAATTGTTATTATACCTAAAATACTAAAATACCTAATATATGTAATTTATAAATATACATTTAAATTTATATTATTGAATTTATATTAAAAGATAGAATTTAAGTTGAATATATAAATAAAAATAGATTAAATTAAAAAAATAAATTGTTATTTTTTGTTATTTTGAATTGAGCTCGACATGGAACAAGCGGAGTAAAGAACCTTAGTGGGCCAAGATTTGGGCCTAGTGGGCCATGGTTAGGGCTGATAGAGCTGAGGATATATACATGAGGCCCCGTTTGGGCGAAAAAATCTTTGTTCGTTGGCGAGGAGTCTTGATCGATTGTGTTTGATTTAATTTAGGAATTTATGCACAAACATAGGATTAACCTTAACACTTTTGTTTTTCCTTCAGATTGTTAGAATGGATGTTCCACCCGTGGCACAATATGGGACTATCGCTTGTATTGAGGTGTCTTTTCATGATGTTTACAACCCCAACATTGAAATGACCTACACCCGGTTTGAAACCACAATATGGATGGATGATGGGCGCATCAACTGGATCCCTTTGCGATTTGAGGCTTGGTTCATTAACTATGAAGGAGAGTTGTTCGGACCTCTTCAGTCCGGCGATGGTGGGCCTATGGCACGGTATGGGACTATCGCTTATATTGAGGGGTCTTTCCACGATGTTTATGACCCCAACATTGAAATGACCTACTCTTGGTACGAAGCCATATTATGGATGGACAATGGGCGTGTTGACTGTATCCCCATGCGGTTTAAGGCTTGGTTCATTAACTATGAAGGAGAGCTATTTGGACCTCTTCGGTTCGACAATGGTGGGCCTAGAGCTGGAGCGGGTGGTGCTTAGAGCACCTAGTTTGTATGGAAACTGATGATATTTTGTTTTTTGAGCGGCATGGCTTACTCAAGAATCACTTGACTATTATCTTGATTATTTAAAGTAAATTTTTGTCTATTTTATTAGACCTCATGGTGGTGTATACAATACATCTTAAGAAAAAATCCCTCTAAGTACTTTAAGACATTTGAAATGCTTGGTAGGTTGGCTTTGGAAATATGAGACATATATGGATTTTGCGCTTTGATTTATTTTTGCTTTTTTTTTTAGTTCCACGCTTTGAATTCTTGAATACTAAGATTTTTAGCCCAAATACACAGCTCAAGTTACCAAATTAAAATGTGCAAGAGCCTCTTATCTTTGAACTTTCGGGCCTATTGGTTTCAGAGCAGGGCCTTGAACCGATCCGAGCCATATTTATACAACTACAGTTTCCTAATTTAGGTTGGTATCCCAGTATAGTGTACCCATTTTGGCAATTGAGTATTGCTAAATTTACTAAAATTGATCTTCTAGATAAAAAAAATTATATTAGAGAGTGTTGTACTAACATGGTAAATTGCAAATAGACAATGAAATAAGTCGGTCATACTCCGCATTTAATAATAGTCTACCACATCAATGAATATGTAAAAGTTTGTTGACCACTCTTTTTAATGGTTTTTCTACTTCCTTTTTGGTTGAAGTACTCCTCAACACAATACCCTGGCTATATTGCCCTTTGTGAATCCCACTTTTTTTTAGCATCCATCTTCCACCATCGTTCTAAGAAAGTATCATTTCATTTTTTCTTGGTCGTGTCCCTTTTTCAATTAGATTTTTATTTTTATTTTTTTATGGGTCCTATCTTTTGGGATCCTCTCAATAAATAACTTTTCACCTCTTAAGGTGGGTTTTTCAAATTATGAAGTCTCTAGTGTCATCCTTGCAGAGTTTTGAATTCTTTTAATTTCCTTTCTTTGGTGGCATTTTTTGCTCTGGATAGAGTTGAATATGTGTACTGGATAGAAGGTTTGTCAAAATAATTTTATTCACTTGAGCCGTAATTTTTATATGATGATCTACTTGCTATTGTTTCTCTTCGCTTTCGAACAATCCACACATTGCATTTCGAGACTATAAAAACCTAGTTGATCTATGAGTTATTGAAACATTCTGTCGAGAAAATAATGGACTTTTCCTCAATTCCCATGCACAGGCAAGTGGACTATTAGGATGCACGTGTGAATGAGTTATATTAGAGAAATCGCACATCGGAGAACTGGTATGGTGTTGAGCAGTTAATATTTCCTAGTTGACCCATAATACACTAACTTAAGCTTTTGAGTGAAGATGAGTCTAACTGGATATATTAACGGGCTCGGATTTAGATTATCTTTTGACAATTTTCCTAGGTGAAGGTACCAAACTTTTGCTGCGCACTCCTAACAAATGGTATCAGAGTCGATGGTTGCGGTGTCCGAGCAGGTAGGACATTGTGGTCTAGCAACACGAGCTCGCGAGTATGAAGTTGGGCCAGAAAGATACCTAAATTAAGGGGGAGCAGACCTAACACTAAACTCACACATGAGCGGAAGATTGTTGGGATGCACGTGAGTGAGTTATGTTAGAGAAATCCCACTTGGCCCATAACTCAAAGCTTTTGAGTGAAGATGGGTCCAACTAAATATTGATGGGATGGGCTCGGATTTAGACTCTCTCTTGACAATCTCCTTAGGTGAAGGTATTGAACTTCTACTGCACGCTCCCAACATGGACTTCTTGGTTTTGGATATAAGGTTGTTGAAGCACAACCAACAGTTTTGGTTTATGAGTTGGTGTTTGTTCTCAAAGTAAAAAGTCCAACATGGACTCGTTTAACATCCTCAAAGAAAGGAAAATAGATAATAAAAAAAAAAAAAAAAAAGGAAAGTTGACCACACGCTTTTCAAACTTTCATTTCTGTGTTGAAGTTTGCTTCAGAAACGGTTATCTTCATCTTGTTTGAGATAGAACATATATAAGGGCGCAAGAAAGAAAACAATTGTTGATATGAGCATTAAAGTGTGGTTGTTCTAGCGAGTGCTTGGTGGGTTTTCATCCCCATAATTACACCAAGAAGATTTAGTGTTGAAGCCAAATTAAATCTTGCGAGTTCAAGATTTGTTAATTCTTTTGTGAGATTGAGAGATTATTTCATGAGAAATTATAGGGCTAAACGCTACGTGCGTTATTGGATTTAATTACACTTTGGGAAATACTAAGAATGTTTGAGTAACTCGAGTGTGTAATCTCCGTTGTATAATTGGTCTATAATAAAATTCATTGCCATTCTGTTCGTGGACGTAAGTCATTATGACTGAATCACGTAAATCGAATATCCAATTTATTTTTTGTTATGTCTATTTTATTATTTGATCGCTCACTTTCCACAACAGTCTACATGGGCTACATCTCTTTGTTTTATTAATTTGAAGTCTGTTTGCTTCAAGGAGAGAGAACAAATTGCAGCATCCTCCCTTTATAGCTTGTAAATTCAGTACTTGACATCACACATGATAAGATTGCACGAGCAATAGATGGTTACCAATGCAGTATAACATTTACTTCTTGCCATGAGAGATTTGACTCTTGCTCACAAGCTTGGACCTCAATACACTCACCAGGACAGATGACATCTTAAAACTATATTCATTTGGTAGCAAAAATCCTTGGTCAGAGTATTGTCATCATCACTTTACGAAATCAAATTTGTGTGAGATTACCAATGTGGTTATGCTCTTGTCTAATAGTGATCCTTTAACTAAACTAGTTCGACCTACAAGATTTTTCTAATGTTCTATATTATTCTAAAGGATGTGATATGACCTTGTCGATTATGCCAAGCCAATGTGGCGAGGAATTGGGGAAATCTACGGAGTGGGCAATACATTTTAATTTTACTAGCAATACTACTCTTTCATGCTCTTTCGATAGATAAAACTTTAATGAATGAACTCAAAGGTATTGATAGTAAATTGTACAAAATTGTCCTACATTTCTAATGAAGTTCTATGTTTTGACGTACGGGTCATATTGTCCCAAAAAGATATCTAAACAGATCACTAATCCAAGACCAAAATAGTGTTGGGAGGACTCTACGAGACCAAACAAAACTATGAAATTGTCAACCGAGTCGTTTCTTTTTTCTTTTATAAAAATCTAAAGAATTCTACTTACTTTATACATTGTGCAATACTTAAGTCATCGAATCAAACATTGGCTAAGATTAAGAAAAAAAAGGTTGACCTTTTCTTCTAATAAAAGTTTCAAATGATTTCATCAACATTAGTGCTCTCTATCGTAGAAAACATTTTAATTATCCATTTTGAAACTCTTTTGTAATAAATTAATGTAGTAGTAAAAAGAATACCATACTACATTTAAAATTCAGATGATTTAGCTTTAACCATATGAATGGTTCCACATTATTGGTTAATAGAGAATCAAGTGGATTTACCAATGAATCACGAAAGTTATGGCTCTTAAATGTTATTTCTTAATTAATTAACTTATTTTATTCAAAAGTAGTTCACGGGGTCACGTATTTGTTACTTTGTACTAGTAATAATAAAAAAAAAAAGGGTGCAACTGGCCTCTTGAAAAATGGTTACACAGTACGAAACGATGCCTCATTGGGGTCCTATTTCTTCACTTAGCAAAACAAGGCTGTGATGAAAATAAAAATAAGCTACGCTTGTTGACAGAGGTGAATGAGAAAAGGATTTCATCCTGTTGTCGATAGAGATGAACAAGAATGACAAAGAGGAAGAAGGAAGCCACATTAAGGATTTGGTTGTTTTAGGGTTTGGGATCCCGGCTCCCAGTTCTCTGGTTCTGGTTCCAGGTTTGGGTTCATTTCTCAGTTCCGATTCCCAGTTCTGATTCTGGTTCTTGGTCCCGTTTCCAATTCCTATAGGGACTGGGAACCAGCGGTTCCTTAAAAAATGGAACCGAGAACTTACCCATCCCTTCATAGAATCAGGAACTGAGCGGTTTTGGTTCTTCAATTCTCTGATTTTCGATTACCCTAGAACCATGCTCACCCCTAACTCTTGGTCCAATAGATGCAAACCCAATAGCTAAATTAGTAGCAATAACCAAAGGGGAAGAAATAAGTGGATTCATGATAAGTTCCTCACAAAAAAAAAATGGTTAATGATTCAATCATCCAATGAATTATGACTTAATTATTCCATCACTAAAATTCATTCAGACAAAGTAATCAACAACTTCGAATTAAAGTAATGGAACAATATTATTGAATTATCCGAACTACCTTTATATCTCTTTTTTAATTCTTATCAAAGAGATTTTTGTGAATCCATCTGATTTTTGTTCTTCCATTTCTTTGTTCGAACCATTAGTTGAATTATTCATTCTTTTTATTGATTTCATATTTTTAATTATTCAATTCAGTGATCCACGAGATGAAAGGAAAGACTTCTATTGAAATCCCTATCTAAATTCATAATTCATAATAGTGTAGAGCATATTAGATTAGATCTATTTTTCGTTCATAGATAAGTAGCAATATCTAATATCACATATAAATGGGTTTCTTTTATATTGTAAACCAACTATTTTTTATTAGATTAAATCAGCTTTGGAATTATTATTATTTTTATTTTTAAAACAGAAACATCCAAGAGTTGGATTCCAACCATTCCTCTGTGCATACCCTATTTGTACCCACCCATATCAACTAATTCATGATGAATCGTGTCAATTTTACTCTTTCTTTTATTTATCACTATTTTGCATATATACAATCTACATGGACGAATTTGTTAGGTCAGATGATTGAATAGCATAGGTAGAAATATTAGTAATTCATTGATGTAAAAGTAAAAGTTCATACCATTTTTAATTCCTATATGTATTTATAATTATTTTTTCCATATATAATCTAAATATACTTATTATTATTATTATTAAATTAAATAGTAATAGAAAATATTTATTGGGGGTGAGCATTATATAAATTAAATGGGCCAAGTAGGAATTTTAGAAAAATAATCCTGGCAAGACCTAATCCTTTCTGAGTAGTGAATAAGAATTAGGTTTAAGGGGCATCAGTCAACTTCGGGCCAACGGTCTTCCATTGACTCAGGCTCTCCCAAGCTCGTATCTTGCATGACATCGAGCGTTTAAAATTTTAAATCATTTAAGCCTATGCAAATTTTGACTAAGGGTTCACCACTAACCTTGTCAATCTAGCCTTTCTGGGTCGACTAAAAACCTAGTAAGATAGAGGAGGATATCTTACTATTTATGCAATCGAAGATTTTAGATTCAGGAACGTGATTACATTTTCCCTAAGGCTAATGTCATTTCGGTACCTGACTTACTCATGTGCTAATTAACGCCATACTAGCCTATCTGAAAGAAATTCAAGGTTCGTCCTAACCATTCTAGAGCAAGAAAGTAACACCCAAAATAGTGAAACGTGCAATCAATTATAAGTGTAAAGAAAAAGCACACAAGCATCCTAATATCGTCCCTAAAAATAATAAAGAAAAATTAAAACAAAGAACCCTATTGTAAAGCCCTAAAAGGCTTATCTAATTTTTGGGATTCAATTTTAAAGGGTTTCTAATCTTTTTGAATGTTTCTGATTTTTTAGAATTTTTTATTATTTCTAGATTTTTAGATTATTTAATGATTTTTTGAAATTCTATTTTTTATTGATTTTCGAATTTTATAAAATTTTATTATTTCCTAAAATTTTCAAAAGTTTTATCATTTTAAAATTTTTATTTTTAAAATATTTTTGAATTATTGAATTATTATTATTGTTATTATAATATTTGGCAATGGGTTTGGACCAAATATACCTGATCCAACCTGTTGACCCGACTTGTCGACCCATATTCAACGAAATAAATTTTTTTTGTATTTTTTATATTTTAATGAATTTTCAGTGGTCGCCCTCTCCGAAAACTGACGGGCGTCTCTCCTCCTTCTGTTATGCAAACAGGATCCTCTTCAGGCGAGCATCCTTCCCGCGAAGCTGTTCCTCGGCGACCAGCTCCTATCTCCGACTCTCTATCTCTCTCTCTGCGATCTCTCTCTTTTTCTTTTTCTTTTTTTTTTTTCTTTTTCTCCTTTTTGCCAAAACCGTTGAGCCTTCTTTCTGTTATTTTTCTCGCACACCAGCTTGCACGGTTCGGTTTGTCGCGCCCTCTTCGCTCACCGAGGCACGCTTGGCCTTTCTTCCTTCCCTGCGTCACACATGCCGTGTGAGGGAAGAGAGAGACGCTAGGGCTGGCCTTTCTTTTGTTTGGTTCTATCATGGACCAAGGAAATACAAAAGGAGATGGGCTAAATAAGAAATAAAGAAAGCCATCTTAAAAAATGAGTTAATCGTGACCCTCTATGGATTCGCCTATATAAGTTGCAGCTAAAGTTGTAAAAATAAGAGCTCTAATACCTCTTGTAAATACTCCAAGGAACATGACAGGTATAGGAGCCACTAAATGTACTAAAGAAACAATAAAAACAACTACCAATTCATCGGCTAATATATTTTCAATAAGTCTAAAACTAAATGATAAAGGTTTTGTGAAAAAGGATTGGAGTTCGTTGAATGTAGTTACTGAAATAACTTCATTGTTTTTTTTTTTTGGCAACATTTGCATAAAAATACGCCACTAACATGAGTAAAGTTAAAGCAATGGTAGTATTTATATCATTCATGGGTGCAGCCCCATGAGGTTACACTACGATTTTTCTATGGTAGAAGAGCACTTGATCAATTCGAAACAAAAATAAGTAGAAACATGGTTCTAATAAAAGGTAACCATGGACCGTATTCGTCTCTAATTTGAGTCTTGCTAATGTCTCAAACGAATTCAATGACATATTCGAAGAAATTCTAACTATCTTTCTGAATGGTTTGTGGATTCCAAACATCCATACTAGCTGAACCTAATAACATAGCAATTATAACCCAAGATGTAATAAGGACTTGGCCATGAACTTGAAATCCTCCTATTTGCCAATAGAAATGTTGGCCTAATTTCACACCTGATATATTGTATTATCATTTTGGTGTGTTGCTAGAACATGATAAAACATTCATATTGCCCTATGATAGAAATACAACTTTCAAGGGAATTATTTTGATTTAACCACCTCTTTTTCGACTTGCTTAGTTGAATTCTACTTTGGATGTGACTAATCACATGATATCTAGAGTAATTTGGATCTCTTTTATACGATTCAAGAGTAGCAATCAATTCCAAAAATTATGAAGTTCAAAAAATAATTTATTGATCTTATTATTACTCAAGGAGCAAATCATTTGCTGTAATCAAAATATTTGCAAGATCCAGGTCGCAACTTAAATTGATTAAACAAATTGTTGGAATTCCCAAAGTGATATAGTTTCGAAGAGCCGTATATTCTTCTTGTTGATCAACAATAATTACAATATGTTCGAAAGCCTATTTGGAATATTCTGAAGATTGCTCATCAAGATTACATAATAGGAAGCAAGTCTTATTATGGAAGGACATTGAAAAGGAAGAAATATAAATAAGAATTAGTCCTATTTATGAAGAATAATAGGATATAATTCTAGTGACTACCTAAATTAGAGGAATTCAATAAATCAGGAAAGCTTCTAATTTGGAGGTGATTACCAATTGGGCAAGATTCCTAATTTGGGTAGAAGTCTACCACTATAAATAGAAGGATTGGATGGAGATTTAAAGAGCACTAGAAAATATTCCAAAAAGATCACAAGAGCCTTTAGTAACAATCTTTGAGAATTTTTAAGAGATGATGTGTTTTGTGGCATTTGTGAGGATTTATTATAAGAGAAACACCATTAGAGTGTTAATTGTAATCCTTCAATTACGGTGGAGAGTTCTTGATTAGCGTCCCGTGGTTTTTCCAATCTTGAGTTTTCCATGTAAAAAATTTCTAATGTATTGTTCTAATTTTCTCTCATCTACTCTATTATTTACATTTCACATATTACGCAATTTTGATAATTAGAATTCCCCTACGGTTGATTGTAATCTGACTTAATTTACAACAAGTAGAGCTATAACAAAAATGAAAAACAACCATGACCTTATTGTCGCAACGTAGCTTCAAGGAGCCGCCTTTAGGGGAATGGGTTTAGAGGTACTTGCTTATAAAGCGTAGACTATCCTTAAGTCCATACTTTGAGTGACATTAGTTTTTCTAATCTATGTGTTTAAAAAGAGTCGCATACTAGCCATTGTTTAAGGTCAGCTAGGAACCCTAATCAAGACACAGGACTATTGTCTTGATACATGCACAGCAAGGTATTTCAGAATCGGGGATTTGATTACCTTAGTTATATAACTAGAGCCCTATTGGTACCTAAACTTGACTATTTGTTAACTAAAGTGTCATAGCCGCCTATTGAAGATTTTAAGGTCCATACTAATCTATCTAAGAAAATAACAATCGTTATATTGAAATTGGGCAATCAAGTATTATCTAATTGAAAAGTGCAAGTATCAACCTAATAGTGCCTCTAAAAAGAAAAGGCATCCAAAAATCCTATGATAAAGCCCTTAAAGACTTATCCAATTGGATTTCAATTTTTTAAGGATTTTCAACATTTAAAGAAAAAACTACTCATAAAGTTAATTTGTAAACTTTCTCTAAATTTTTTAATTTTGGAAAATTTTTAATATTTTTAATATTTTCTGTTTTTAATTTTTTAAAAATATCTCTAATTCTGGAAAATGGACTCTGGACCGGGTGGATATGGGTCTGACCCGGACCCTAAAGGTCCTAGTTGGAATTCAGACTGGCCCCCTGGGCCTAATCCGAGTATAACCAACTTATATTTCATCTGCTAAGCCCACAACTCCTGAACTTTAAGCCCATGACACCTAACCCATAGCTAATCCTGAACCAGCCCATTCTTTATTAAGCCCATGGATTTTTCGTTTCCTCTCTGTTTAATTACTCTTCTTCCGTTTCTTTTGTTTTCCTTTCTATTGTCTATTTTCTATTTTTTTCTCTCTTTCTTTTTCTTTTGTTTTGCTTTCTATTTTCTATATTTTCTTTATTTCTTTTTCTCTTCCCTGCACGTGGTCTTCTTCCTTGTGAAGCCGTCTCTTCTTCGCGACGTCTTCCCCTTGCCGACATCCTCACCCGAAGCACCAATAATCCGAGGAATCCTCGTCGACGCTTAGGCCATTGCCGGGCTGCAATCCAGCGTCGGTCGTTCGGTCCAATTGACCCCAGTCACCACTGGCCAGCAGCTGGCTAGTGTGGTTGTGCAGGAGTAAAATATTATTCATAATACTTTTCTTGGGTTTTTAATTGACTCGCCCGAATCGATTAGTAACGACTCTTACTTGAAATTAACTTGCGAGTTAAAAAAGTTCGAACCACCAGCCAACAATTAGTGGGCTTGGGAGAACTCGAACTAAGCACTAAGCTGAGTGAGCCCTTAGTTGTGGAGCTCCGGAAAGGAGGTCGCAACACGTGTAAGCTTTATTGAAGAAATTGGGCTCCTCGACACCTTGCTGAAGACTTTTCTCTTTGCCCTTAAGAATGCATTCCTTTTTCCCCACTTATGCCGTGAATGTAGTAAGACGCAGCGGATATAGTGTTGACTCCATAACTCCTTTCCACCAATGTAAAGGAATGCCAATCTAATAGTTATCTATCTTTGTCATGTGTGCATAGGTTTCAAATATGTTACCCCTTTTGAAATATGGGATTGGTGTGCATCATTCTAGCTTCTCCCGATTCTAAAAGAAATTATCAAGATCTCATTTTAGGAAGGGCTTATTAAGGTTGGTAGTGAATATCATCGATTACTCATTCTTCCAGGGGCCGTTTTCCATATGATGTATATTTATGTTTAATGAGTGGCGGTAGCTCCTAATGTTCACTCAACTTTGCTATTCTAATTACATCACTAAACATGTAAATGATGAACTACTGACATGATCAACCATATTTTTGTTCACCATCTTTTTTAGTATGTTTCACGAAGGTTGCATTGCTTCGCAAATATTGCAGCAATGTTGCAACTTATGCAATAGTTAGTTGCTTGATTAGGCTTTTGATCTGTAGTCCCTCGTTAAATTTTACTGGCTAGATATCTTGTTACGATGGAAAGTTAGAATGTAATTATGGAAAAGGATGCAGATGATGATTGGGCACCTAACTACTTTTGTGCTCTTGCTGCAGCGGTTTTACGCTTCTCGAGATGGCTTTTCATTTCCGATATGTGTTATCCATTCACACCTAATATTCATTTTAAAAAGCTCTGTGGTGGTTGAGCCACTCAATATTTAATTTCTTTTGTTAAGTCTGTAGTGTTTATCTACCACAAGGACGTTTAACATTGGTTTGAACGTGCCTGCAAGAACACTCGTTTCCACAAATGTCTGAAAGTTCGATGGAGATAAGTATAGATGGATTTCTAGTGGAGAATACATTTAAATGAGTGGTCGAGTTGGTCATCAAGATATTGACAAACATGGAGTGACCTTTTTTCACTCCTCTAGGCCACGTTGACCTCGGCCCACCTCAGGCGAGAGCCGCCCTCTTGGGCATCGGGCAAGGCACAGTTGAGCCTAGAATGTGAGGGCTGCTCTTCTCCATTCTCTAAGGTAAATTGCATTTGGTTTCCTTAATTAATCCCGAAGATGGTTAAGCTGGTAAGGTGAATTCGAATATCTTCTTAGTATAGTTCAAGAAATTTTCCTCGTTAAATAAGATATATTTAAGGTCGGAGCAATGGAAGAGCATTTCGAGAATTGAATGCGCAATAAATTTACTTCAATCAATCGGATAAAAAGGCATATTATTATAAAAGTCGCATCAAAGTCAAATTTTCCTTTGCCAATTTGTGTTTTTTTCCTCCTAATTTTCACTGTTTTTCTCTTTGTCATTTTCTAAGGAAGGACAAAAAGAGAGAATTATATGTCGAGGTGATCGCCGCACGTGCGCGAAGGAAGAGGAAGAGAGGCGTGGCTCGCCGCTTACATGTGTGGCGCCTTGCACAGCATGCAAGTTTGGTGGGGCCCAGGAGTCAAGGCCAATGGACGACACGTGTCGTTGCGGGCCCGCTCAGTCAAAAAATTGGAATCCCTCTGTCTCTCTCTCGCATGCCTATTTTGGATCGGTGGCAACTCCCGTATTCCATTCAATACAGGTTCAAACCAAATCAAAATATTTAGGGGGCTTGACGTAAATTTCGAGACAATCTCTCTATTGTATAAAATGGTCCCTCTAGGAAACGTGCAAAGATTTCGGACGTTTCCCCCCTTTATTCTATTTGATAATTATAAATAAAGTTCAATTAAAAATATATTTTTTGGTCAGTTAATTAAAGAATATCTTAAAATGCGCTTATTGAACGTCCGCGTGGGAAGAATTCGGACGTTTCGAAGTACCCTTTTTTCTCCTGCCGTGCACAACACGTGTATTGGAGGAGCACATGATTTAATCTAAATTATTCAACTCTAATTTGCATTTGACATTAAGCGTCGATCATAACAATTACCATCATATATATATTATATATATATATATATATATATATATGGATAAATATATTAAATTTACATGTCAAGAGTTTATATGTGCTTGATCCTTGATATACTCCATGAGAGATCATCGCATAACTTCTACCTTTTTAAATCTTGAAAGTGCTTAACAAAGACAGAACGAAATCACATGATAACAACACATTCCTATGTTTTATTATGAAAAACATGCCTGTTTGGTTAAATAAGTTAAATTGGAAAGGTTGGGAATTCCAAAAGATCAAAATTTCATGCCCCACCTTGGCTTTTAGCCAAATACATCATTGTGTGTGCGACCTAACTTATTCCTACCATCATTTCTTTTGGAAAATATCCACAACAACAACATACACCTAAGGTGCAGCATGAGTCGTGCCTTTAATTAGTAGTCGAGACATAAATCCAATATGATACCTTAACCTCATCCATCAATATATTTCACAACATAAAATTGTTGTTATGCCGACATCACCCCATGGGTACGATACATTGAGAAGTATGATTACCATCACGAAACGTATATGGAAAATAGCAAAATGAAGGCTTTTATTGTTCATTGATAAATTTTGATAAATGAAAATCACTTTTAATCTATATAAAGATGTGCTTTAATAGTACTATAATTATATTATATATATTTCATCTTGCCTATGGATTTTAGTTATCCGCATCCAATTTAAGATCATGTCGTTTTCAGGGAAATAAAGAAACAACGATTGAAATCATGAAGTCAAGACCAAAAATTGGGGAGAGCGCCTTTCAGGACTAAATACTCTTGTAACGCCTGTCCTCCACCTTCTTCCTTTTTTTTTTTTTACCCTTTTGAAATAGAAAAGCTAATATACGAAGGATAGAGGCAGAAAAAAAAATTAAAAACCAACGTCTGAAAAATTTCTAGAGGGCACCTTTAGAGAACTCCATAATTTAGAATGTGTAGGGTTAATAAAAAGAAAATCCGGAAAACGAAGTCATCCATTTGTGTAAGTTGGAAAAAAAAAACTAACTTTTACATGAAAAGCCTAAACTACTCATTTTAACTACAAAATTGTGTGCAAATAAATTTAGAGAAAAGTAAAAGTAACATGCACTATCTAGGAATAAATATTTATAGTAGAAACTTTCGGGAATTTTCACATCGTGGAGCAATCCAGGTACTGAAGAATAAAAGTAAAATATGCATTACCTAAGAATGAATTTTTATGAGAAAATCTAAGTTGGAAGGATGGCCACTGGGACGAACCCCAGTGGTTAAGGAATAGACGATTCGATGCGAAGATAGTTTTTTTTTTTAACCCAGCTGTCATCCGACGATCTAGGCTCCTCCTTGTCGCCGGACTCGTCGGCTATCTCCGCGGACCCATCTCCGGGGGAGTCAATGAGCACGTCAGCGAGGAACCTATCGCACAACTCCTGGCTCGAATCAACCCTAATCCCGCCACCGACAACTCCGCCGTCCCGTTGTCCTTCATCAGGATGTTCTCGATTTCGTCGAACCACGACAGCCCCGAGTCTAGAGACGATGACGACGTGTTCGTCGAGGAGCAAGGGTCGATGATGTCGCCGGCCTTAGGGAGGTCCCCGAAGAAGCCGTCGAGGTCGATGTGAGACATCACGTCGTCCTCCATATGCAACTCCAGATCCGCCATCAAAACACTAGGGGAAAAAAGCAACACAAAAAAAAAAAAAAAAGGAAAAAGAAGATGAAGGCGACGATGGGAGATCTCTACAAAAACATCTGATTTGCTCGCGGTGTTTCGCTGGTCGAAAAGAGGGAGGGCAGAGAGAGAGAGAGGGAGGTCGCGGTCCGATCGCCAGTCCCGTGCGGTGGTTTGTCGATTGCTCGCGGTTCTCTTGCCGGTCCCGTGCGGCGGTTCGTCGGTCAGAAAGAGGGAGGGCATAGAGAGAGAGGGAGGTCGCGGTCCTCTCGCCAGTCTCGTGCGGTGGTTCGCCCATCGGAAAGAGGGAGGGCAAAGAGAGGAAGCTAGGTCTCGCGGTCCTCTTGCTGGTCCCATGCGGTGGTTCATCGGTTGCTGGCTGTGGTTTGCCGGTCGGAAAGAGGGCGGGCATAGAGAGACGGGGAGGTCGCGTCTTGTTCGTCGAGAGAGAGAGAGGGGCGCGAAGAAAGAGACTCACATAAGAAGAAACCCTCAGTGAGTCTGAAAGTTTTTCAAAATGGCAGGAGAAGATTATATAAGAAGAAGAACTGCTACAAGTGAAAGAATATAGACTACTTAAACAGATGGTTGCAAGATCCCCCGTTCACATAAAAGTTAACAAAAGTAGTCCATAAAAAATGTCAATAAGGAACACCACATCGAAATTCAACTTTCATATCAGCTCAATAGCTGATCTTCCACTTAGCATCTTAGAAGAAGCATAAAAGCAGTTCATACATAAGATTAGTCCAATATACGAATACATACAGCCTATTTCTTTCTAACCAAACGAGAGAAACATTCCCATCGGTTTTTTTTATTTCTTTTCTTTCCACCCAATTCGGTCGAACCCAGAATTTTTTAGGCAAAATCAATGGATCGAAAGAAGGACGAAGCAACATAAAGTCGAGCCATCCCCCCATGCGACAACCAGCGGTTATCAGAACCACATAATCAAATTCAATCCTGAGAACGGATGAACAACATGGTCAACAAAGCATCATTGAAGTCAATGACCTCCAAGATGGAGGTCTTTGCAACTCTTCGCGCGCTGCAGCACGCACGCGTAATGGAGTCGCTCCCCGTGTGTTTTGGGTGGGGGTCCATGGAGTGAAGAGCCCCCAGCCAAAGCCGCCACTTCTCAGGAGGCCTCATCGAATTCAATGTTGTTAATGGATCCAAATTGCATGCGCTCAATCCATCAAATTTCAATATGACAATGCGATAAAATAACCCATGCACTAAGTACTACTTTTAACTGACGTTGAATACGATCCTTAAAACTTTTAATTTTGTTCGATGTATTCTTTTTATTCTGGGAATGAAACCGATTCTCCTTTCTAGTTAATTTGGCTCTGTTGACATTTGACATGAATTGAAGCGTCAATCTAACTAACTATGAAACCCATGTTGCTGTTGCGAGTAGCATGTGTGTAATTGGGTTATCGTTGCATGGCAATCCAATTGACCATGGATTAGACCTCAAATAATCAAGTTTTTTATGGTAACTATGAAAAGATTTTAACTGGATTTTCTCAATGAAAAGTAGTAAGTTCATCCACCTGTTGCCCTATATTAGATGGGGATTGTTGTAAGTTATATTGTCCCATGTAGTTGGTATCAATGAACTTAATACACTAATCTATACACTCGTTAAGTTCTGGTCGAATGTTATGCACCACTATTTCCACATTCGTAGTGTTGATTCGTATTGAAGTGCTGAATTTGATTTTTGAAGCGCCAGTTCATTGCGTCTTGATTTAGGGTATCCTACGTGTCTTGGGCCCCATAAAGAACGTCTTCAGCATAGACTACTAAATCTTTTTCTATTAAAACCCTTAATGCTACCACATCCCATCAATCCTTCTCTCCTTCCTTCTGTTTCTCTGTTCAAGTGGGCACAAACGAACGCTTTCGGGAAATTGTTTAAAAGGTACTAAACCCACTACACTTTTATCAATTTAATTCTAAACATTTTTACCTTTTTATTTTTTACCAATTGAATTCATCCAGTCAATTTTAACCTGAAATTACTAATGTAGATGCTAGTGGTGCCATGTAGGACCGTGTAAGCTTGACATGAATAATTTTTAATAATATTTTAATATTTTTTCTGATTTTTTCCTTTTTTTTATTTCTTTTTTGGCTTTCTTCTTTTCGTATTGCCAATTGCTGGCCACGAGCCACCGGCCACAGGCAACAATCGGCCATTGTCCATGGCCATTTGGTTGGCCTTGCCCACCATGGGTGAAGCCTAGTTGGACAAGGGCGAGCCCCAGTGAGGGTAGCCCTCGCCTAAGTGAGGCCTGGTGAGGTTTAGCCTCGCCTAGGCTAGGGTGGCCTCGTCAAGCATTGGATGAGCAACAATGATGCCGGGCGAGGGCCGGCCTCGCCAAATCTGGCCTGAGCGAGGCTAACACTCGGCTAGGCGAGCCCCGGCACCTCGGCTTGGGTGAGGGCCAGCCTCGCCTGGGGTAGGCAAGGGCTCCCCTCGCTTGTGACGAGCGAGGCCAGCTGGCCAACCACCAGCAATACAAAAAAGAAGAAAGCAAAAAAGAAAAGAAAGAATAAAAGAAAATAATAAAAATTCAAAAAAATAAAATATTATTAAAAATTGTTCACGTTAGTGCCGGGGCTAGTGTCCACATCAGTAATTTCTAATCAAAATTGACCAGATTGACTCAGTGAAAAGATTTATGATTGAATTAGCAACATTAAATGGTTTAGGATTAAATTGACAAAAGTACAATAGGTTTAGGACTTTTTGGATAATTTTCTCAAACACTTCCTTCAACCACTTTCACAAAATTTGCCTCATTCATCTTCTACCTTTCTATATGTTCAACTTTCAAGACGAGCTATTTACTTTTGGATTAATACTAGGAAGAATCCCAAACCGATATACCTATGATAAATTTATCTCAAACTAATTTTTTTACCACCAAAAATCTCAAATTAATATACTCATGACAAACGGAGGGTAAAACCTCAAATTGGTACATTCGTCAATTGTCACGTATTATTTAACTTAACAATTTGACAATAAAATTTAACGAAAAATTAACGGAGAGTAAATTTATCGAAAGTGTATCAGTTTAAGCATAAAAAAACCGACCTTCAATGGAGCAATCTTCTCCTCTCTTCTGGGAATGGCATGATGCTAAGAAGCTTCAAATGGGCGCGTGATCTAAGCATAAAAAAACTGACCTTCATTGGATCAAATGGCCCCTCTATCTTTCTTTGGATTCTCTATCTCTCAAACTTTATTAGATATAGGTTAAAGGAAGCAAAACTGAAGGTGAAACGAGAGAGAACATAGAGTGAGATAAAAATAGCCAGGTTGGACATCATAAATTTAAAGTACAGAGAGAGAGAGATTACAGCATTGCCATTCTAACTTTTGCTAAAGGGGGCATCTTTTTCCCTTCGAATTGGATGAGGGATAATGTACTTTGCAACTTTGATGAACCTAACACTTTCATTCCGAACGACCCTTTAAAAGCATTCAATCCCATGTCAATAACGCCGGGACTCCCAGTACCGGAGCAAGAAGATAACTAATGGCAATCAACACTAGATAATGCCATGTCTATCTGAAGAAGGAGCCAAGATGAGCCAAGTTTTGCACTTGAATATAATTACCTAAAGTGAGCACTATAACTTGTTCTCAATACTCAGAGACTTAATCGAAAAATGGCTTGTTATCCCCGATCGAACCCTGCTGTTTAAACAAAAAAATGGAATTATGATGCTGAAGTCTTGGATAGAGGTGGGCAATGTCTTAGTAGGTAAATTGTGTCAATATCATTTTCTACACCATTTTGTAAAAAAGTGATCTCTTCATTGCTTATCCCAGCAAATCCACCCCATCAGAGCCATTGTTAGCCATTGATATGCAACTTGTTATTCAATTGATATCTTATCACCGATCTTTCTTATTTTAGCAACAATAAAAACTATTTTGTCTAAGCTCGCATTTCAAGTAATCGTGGTGGGCCCAATTGAAAGGTGCTTGTTTCGAGACTACTCTGTTTATCATGATTAATTCGTTTCACCGTATTAAGACACCTTAATTTCGGGCTCACCCCAAGATCATCCGGAAATTCTTGCCCTCTTGGATAGGCAATGCGTGATTTATGCACAGAGAAGATCACCAATAATGGGCACTCCATACATTGGGCCAATCGACCCATTTTTTAGTGGGCTAGGCCATTTAAGCTCTTTTGGGTCAAGAAGCCCATTTGAGTTGCATAGGATTAAGAAGCATAAAAGCTATTTCGCAATTCATGTAAATTTCTTAAAGCCCAGTAATAAAAATTTCGAGTCTAAGAAGGAAGATGTTAGATTCTTTTTCAGCCGTAAGAGAAAAGTTTCGCATTTTAATTAATTGTTTATCACATAACAAAATTGAAATATGGGCCAGAGGCCCAATTCTTGGTAGAGTAAAATATGGCGGATTGTTCGTTAAAAAAACAATCGGATTCTAAAATTTTCAAGTAATGCAATCAAGTCATAACATTGTTCAAGTCAGGGAAACCGTTTGGGATTTAATTTCAATTCGAAAGTCTTATGGCTCGATTGTACGTTCTTGATAAGTTTTGCAACTTTCAATATACTTATTCTTACCGTCATCTCGCAGACCTTTTTTAATTTTGTCTTTTGATCTTTGCTCTTTGGTCAAGTCATAACATTGTAAATTTTTTGAGAAAGTACAATTGAGCCGTAAGACTTTCAAATTGAAATTAAATCCCAAATGATTGCACTGACTTGATCAATTTTATGACTTGATTGCATTACTTGAAAATTTTAGAATTCGATTATATTTTTCGAACAATCCTCTATATTGCATTCAACGGTGAGTTGGACCTCCGGCCCAAATTTCTATTTTGTTACTTGATAAACAATTAATTAAATTGCGACACTTTTCGACACTTTTCTCTTATGGCTGAAAAAGAATCTAACATCTTCCTTATTGGACTCGAAATTTTTTCCCTGGACTTCAAGAAATTTACATAATGCGAAATAGCTTTTATGCTTCTTAGTCCCATGCAACTCAAATGGGCTTTTTTGACCCAAAAAAGCATGAATGGCCTAGCCCACTAAAACATGCCCCGATTGGCCCAATGTGGGGAATGCCCACCATGATTGGCGATCTCCACTCTGCATTAAGCACGCTTTGTCCATCCAAGAGAGCAAGAATCTCCGGATGATCTTTGGGTGAGCGCGAAATTGAGTTGTCTTAATATGGCGAAACGAATCAATCACCATAAACAGAGTAGCTCGAAACAAGCAAAGTAGTTTCGAAACAAGCACCATTCGATAGGGCCCATCACAATCACTTGAAATGTGCGTTAAGACAAGATAATTTTCACCATCGCCAAAACAAGAGAAATCAATGATCATATATTGATTGTTCTGCACCTCAAAAAGACAATTTGCGTACTAATGGCTAACAATGGCTTTGATGGGATGGTTTTGTTAGGATAAGCAATGAGAAGATTGCCTTTTTACTAAATGGTGTGAAAAATGGTATTGACATAGTTTACCTACTAAAACATCACCCACCTCTAACCAAGATTCCGACATCACAAATTTCCATTTTTTGTCTAAATTGCGGGTCCGATCAAGGATAACAAGCCATTGAGTATTGAAAAGAAGTTCTAGCACTTACTCTAAGTAATTATATTTAAGTGCATAATTGCCATAGAGTATACACAAATAACTATTTTTGAGAAAAATTATCTCATAAAAAACTTCAATTCCAAGCACTTTCCTCTATGAACATGCCTCATGCATGGAGTTGTTTCCCTTAAGCTATTTTTCTGTTTCTTATTAGTAGAAGAAGCAACCTTGTCATTTTACTCCAAAATGAGGTAGGGGAAAACAAACCAATTAAAATACATAAAAAAAAAAAAAAAAATTTCTCTCTAAAAAGTGTGGTCAAACTTTAAACATTAACGAAAGATAAACACCAAAAGCAAAAGTAAAGAGGAACGTCTTGTGGCTCTAGTTTTTACCATGCAAAGAGCAATTAACATCAAATTTATATCAATCTAGTGGATCAAAATTTTAAGAAATGTTCAAAAAATTCCTTTGAAATAATGTGATGCGAGTTTGTAAGTGAACAAAAGGTGTAACTAGAGCTTCAGGCCCCAATATGCAATTTTGAAAAATAATGTGAAAAGATCAAAGGAACATACTGTAAATGATCTTTAACAATTTTGAAAACTTTCAGTGATCATTGTCATAATTTAACTAAATAATAGGCAGTTCGGCCTAAAACCTAGATAACTAATTCTAGCCTTGCAATGGAATTTGAATTTTATATCTGAAAATGGAATAAAAAGATAAAATAATAGAAGAACAAAAGCTAGAGCTGCCTTCGTTGATCATCATTATGGTTGTTCGGGGAAAATTGTCCTCTCCAAAGGCAAACGAGTTGGAGGTTGAGGGTTTTGCAAGACGTTGCAGATGTAGTTATTTAAGGTAGTTCTTTTTTTTTTGGTCAATAGTTATTTAAGGTAGTTGAAGAATTCGAAATCTCACAAACCCATTAATTAAAATTGCATTAACCGAATAATAATATTTAAGAGGAAATTGTAATTTTATTTTATTTTATTTATCAGTAATTATAAATCGCTTGAAATATTTAGTCAATTCGAAAAAATAAAAAAAATTAATATAAAATTCAAAAAAATCATAAAAAAATCATAAAAATTACCACGTTAGCATCGGCCCACCAGCCGATGTCCATAGGCCGGTTGGACTTAATTGGTACCAATATTAAAAGGTTTAGGACTAAATTGGTTCAATTGAAAAGTTTAGGACTGAATTGGTACAAATGCAATAGGTTTAGGTTTTTTTTTTTGTCAATTTAATCCTAAACCATTTAATCTTGCTAATTCAATCATAAATCTTTTCACCGAGTAAATTTGGCCAATTTTGACTAGAAATTACTAATGTAGATGCTAGGGCTAGGATTGACGTGAACAATTTTTAATAATATTTTATTTTTTTTGAATTTTTATTATATTTTTTGTTTTTTCTTTTATTCTTTCTTTTCTTTTTTGGTTTTTTATTTTATTCTTTCTTTTCTTTTTTGGTTTTTTCTTTTATTCTTTCCTTTCTTTTTTTGGTTTTTTCTTTTATTCTTTCTTTTCTTTTTTGGTTTTTTCTTTTTTATTCTTTCTTTTCTTTTTTGGTTTCTTCTTTTTCCTATTACTGGTGGTCGGCCAACTGGCCTTGCTCGTCACAGGTGAGGCTAGCCCTCACCCAAGCCAAGGTGCCGGGGCTCGCCTAGGCGAGTTTCAGCCTCGCTCAAGCTAGATTTGATGAGGCTGGTCCTCGCCTGGCGTCGCTGTCGCTCATCTAATACTTGACGAGGCCACCCTAGCCTAGGTAAGGCTAAACCTCACCAGGCCTCACTTAGGCGAGGACTACCCTCATTAGGGCTTGCCCTTGCCCAACTGGGCTTTACCTATGGTGGGCAAGGCCAACCAAATGGCCATGGCCAATGGCCAGCCGTTGCCTATGGCCGGTGGCTCGCCTGTGGCTTGTGGCCGGCAATTGGCAATACGAAAAGAAGAAAGCCAAAAAGGAAAAAAAAAAAAAAAGAAGAGAGAAAAATCATAAAAATTATTAAAATATCATTAAAAATTATCTACGTCAATACTAGTGGTCCCACATGGTACCACCGCATCTACATTAGTAATTTTAGGCTAAAATTGACCGGATAAATTCAATTGGCAAAAAATAAAAAGGTAAAAATGTTTATAATTAAATTGATAGAAGTGTAATGGGTTTAGTACTTTTTAAACAATTTCCCGAAAGTGTTCGTTCGTGCCCACTTGAATAGAGAAATAGAAGGAAGGAGAGTAGGGTTAAGGGATGTAGTAGCATTAAGGGTTTTAATAGAAAAATATTTAGCAGTCTATGCTGAAGACGTTCTTTATTGGGCCCAAGACACGCAGGATACCCTGAATCACGGTGCAATGAGTTAGCACTTCAAAAATCAAATTCAACTCTTAACTTAAATTTGCATATTCACTACGAATCAACGCTACGAATGTGGAAATAGTGATGCATAACATTCAACCAGAACTTAATGAGTGTATAGATTAGTGCATTAAGTTTATTGATACCAACTACATAGGACAATATAACTTACAATAATCCTCATCTAATATAGGGCAACCAGTGGATGAACTTACTACTTTTCATCAAGAAAATCCCGTTAAAATCTTTCCATAGTTGGATGCTATGTGACAATGGACTAATATACTAGTTTGGAATTTCGCTATATGTTTGTCATAGTTGTATCACTTTTGTGGTTTTTTGTGTTATTAATCCAATTTAACAAAGGGTATATTTGTCACAAATATACCGGTTTGTGGTTTATGGCGGTGAAACAAATTAGTTTAAGATAAATTTATCACAAATGTACCAGTTTGTGATTTTTTGTGGTCACTTGGAATAAATTCTTCATAAGTATACCAGTTTTAGGTTTTTTGTGGTCAAAAAATTAATTTGAGGTAAATTTGTCGCAAGTATACTAGTTTGGGGTTTTTCAGGGTATTAATCATTTATAAAACGTGCTTGCTCTTTTTTCTGAACATGATATTTGGTGGACGTGGTATATTAACTAAATTGCGCGTTATCTGATCTGGCGGGAACTCATGTAAAATCTAGTCTGTTAAAAACTGAACCAGTCCATCCGGCTCAACTGGGTGTTGGCTTGTACTTTGGTGAGCTTCAGAATCCTATGACCATTGTGGTCAAACCGGTTACACCAGCCGAAATCAGTCGGCCTAATCATGCTTTTAGTTGAAAACTAGATTTTTGAAAATAAAGAAGATGTTGGGTGGACCAAAATTTCGAGCTCGTGCTTTGATGGAAGGCAATTTAGCAATCATATAGATATGAAGTCAGTATACATCTCATTTTGAGAAAGATTTATGAAGTTAAAGGCCATGGAAAGCTCAAATTAGCTGTGCTGAGCCCCACCGTATAATTTTTGTGCATTTTGTTATATATATTGGCTATGATATAAGTTTAACTCACATCTTTTTTGAATGGCTGGTTTGAGTGATTTTACCGAGTATAGATCAACTCTCCGATATGACCTCTGATACAATTTTGAAAACATTGCTAGGACCCATATGAACCATCATCTTCAATGCTCTAGTTGTAGTTTAATATACATACCACCCGCATATTATTCATGACAATTCCCAACACAATATGAGAACACAACTCGAACTCATGATCAAATTACTCGGACAAATCTAAAGGAGATACAACACGACTTAACTTGAAACCATCACGAATTGGCATGTTTTCAGTTGTTTTGAATGAAAGACACTTTGAAAATTGAAATCACATTGAACCCTATTTGTAAGGGTACCGTACTGACACGAACAGTCAACATGACTGTAACACAAGAAGCTGAGTTGCTGGTCCCCCCATTCACACTCCTACTAATTTATCACAGCAAAACCGAAGGCTGATTTTGTCCAGTGAAGAGAATTTACTTATCAAAGCTTCTAATAGTATAGGTATAGAATGTATTTGCATTTTCAACACGATATTTTCTCATTTCTTTCGTAAAAGGCTCATCCTCACAAGATTTTATCAATGGATGTAAATCTCTTTAGAGTAGATCATGATTATAGAGTCTCTAGCGAATTCCTTAGTTACTAATAAATGTGCTTTGCCTCGGCTCAGAATAAAAAAGTTACATGAGTTGATTACCAAACAACTAAAAGACTCAACTACACCTAAACCCCAAAAAATAGACAATGAAGAATTCCGGGAAAGTGTATAAAGTACAATATCCCATAAAATAAATATTCAATGGGATTTTATGGTATGTTCCATATGAATGTCATTTAAGGTGGAATTTCAATGAAGACCTTTCCAAATGACATGAAAAACTTACCAAAATGGAGATACTATATATGGAAATAATTATATACCCTCAAAGAATTGTCCATTAGGCCTACATGGTAGATACATAAAAGAAAATAAAGATGGACTCTAGAGATCTATATATGTTAATTGATAGTCTTAACTTCAATTTCCGTATATGTATGCTGGCCGTTATAGTGGGGGTCGAATTGCTTATATATAGGATGGGATTTTGTGTAATATTCCACAATCCGCTATACCAACATAACCTAAAGAAAAGGAAGAAAACAAGGTCGTCTGTATGGCTTCTGGAGAAGGAAGTTTGTTCATAGGGCCTTCTTTGCCTCATTTCTCTTTACTTCTGCTTCATAACCCTTCATGGGATTCGTTTCATTTCAGTTTAGACCTCGGTTAGACAAATTGATTTGGACTCGGTGAAGAGAAAATGGAGTGAGGCAGAGCAATTTCTTGGAGATAAACTTCAAATTAAATTCCATGGTTTTAGAAATAAGGAAAATCAACGTATCTTGGAGATAAACTTCTTCACGGTACTTTTGTTTTTGGGAAACTGAATGAACAGCATCATCCTATGAAATAAATATTCAATGGGATTCTATTGTATCTTCAATATGAATATCATTCAAGGCGGGATTCTCTTGTTTATACATTTTGCCACACAAGGGACTCAGAGATTTCTTTATGATGATTAATAATGATACAAAATCCGGTAGAATTCAATACGAGCGAGGTGGCTGTTATTGTGGTGCTCGAATTTCTCATATAAAGGTTGGGGTTTTGTGTAAATTCTTCGCGACCTATTATACAATCATAGCCTAAAGAACAATGGGAAGAGAAGGTCATCAAATTGGCCTCAGGAAGGGTTTGTTAATTCATCAGCATGCTTTGCCTCATTTCTCTTTGATTCGCAGGTAATGCTCGATTTCGTTCCGGTTTGGTTTAGACCTTGCTTCAGACTAGTATCTGATCCAAATGTTCTAGGGATGCTTTTATCTGTTCGAACAATAGATGTTTTATGCCTAGTGTTGACTGCTACGTTTCCTGAATTCTTGTATATCTCAGATAGATCAATTGCAAGGGAGGTCAAGAAAGAAACGATCTGAAAAGCGGACATAGCGCTGTGTTTATAGTTCCCCAACTGCAACAAGGCTTGCATCGAATGTAAGTTTTCGGTGAGAGGGTCTTGCAGGAACGCGGAGTTGGACCCAACGAGTCTATTGCACATATACTTGGCAAAATTGCATTACTATGAGCCCAAGTAAATTGTTTTCTCCCGTGGTTTAAATTGTTGCGAATAAATTTCCGTCTTCCACTCCACATTCTTCGATGAACGATGACTATTTGGTTCAACTTCACTCATCGCCTCTCATATTTACACTCCTTTAATTAATGTTTCTTATTCTTTCTTTCTTCAATCGAAGGACATTACAAGCTTCCCGAGCTTGCAATGTGTAAATTATATTGCTACCAATTGGATCTTCCCAAGATCAATTCCACAATTGAGAGTTTTCAAGTACATGACAGTTTGTAAAACAACGAAATTGGTAACATTGTAATATGTCGTCACCATTCGTTACCAGCGTGACATCAAATTACAATCGTCTGTAGTAGTTGATGTGGCGGAGGCGGCGAAGTAATCCAGGACGAAACAGAAGTCAAATAAATTAGGACAAGTTTGTTGTTGTATAGTTTTTTTTTTATTCGTCAGGTAATGTCGTATCGGTTCAAAAGGCTCGGTTTGCCCAAATTTTCCTCCTTCCCGAGCTGCTCAAAGATTTCTGTGTACTTTCTCTATGTGGGCCTAGCAACGCATTGATTTGATCCAGCCTGGCCTTAGCTCACCATTTAATGTATGTACCTTATGATTTTAACCCTTTGCTTTTTGAAAATCTGATGACTATCGCTATGATATGACTTGTGACTCTTATTTAAGGGTTAATTGAAATTACATATAATTTTTAGTTATTTTCTAATATATCAAAAAGTCATAAAAGAGTTCAGAAAATTGAAAAAAAAAATGCAGAAATTGAGCACATCAATTTTAATCGTGTCATGTGGAATGACCAACGTTCATTAACGATTGCTAGCAAAAAATTCACTGGGAGGATTATATCAGCAAATTATCAAATGTTTAAAATTAATTTAGTCAATTTAAAAAGTTTATAATTAAATTGACATCCATAAAATACAGATAAAACTATTTTAGGGATTTTTCTTGGGCATAAACCAAGAAATGTCATCCACCTCTCTCTCCCACACACACAACATTCCGGACTAACTCCATTTGCCAGGGCATCAATTCGCACCCCTTGAGACATTTGGTAAGAGCGAACATTACAATGTTGTAGTAAGTACCTACCTATTTACGATGGTAATTAAATAAAAGACAATAGAAGAGGTTTAGATCATGAATGATAATAAACGATCAAGCATGACTTACCAAATTGAGTAATATTATAGATCTTAGAAAAAAAATGGGGACGAATCTAATGACTACATGTCATAAGAAAAAAGATGAAAATGAAAGTTTACTTTATAATTATGCATTCAATATATTGTCATTGATGTGACAACTATTCGTCGTTTATTATATGATAGAGTGAAGTATGAAAGTTTGCTTCTTTATCATATTTGATTTTGCTTTTAGTACCACCTGAGGATGATTTCAAGCCGTATCTCCCAAAAATAACAAAAATTAAAAACAAGAAAATTGATTGATAATGTGCAAAGATACGTGGACCCGATTATAGCAAAATCGACTAATAGACTATAAAATAAGTGGACCTGAATATTCTTCTATATAGAATCGGAGGATAATGGGAAAAGATTTTTGCATAATAATTTTAAGATTTAGTACATTTAAAAATCTCAAAACAATAGTCACAAGACTCACTTATCTCAAACTTATTTTTATCTCATTAAAAATTCCTACCCGTACTTTCGACCCAAATCTACCCCTTGTTAGCATTATACCTAACGTTCTCTTAAAAGACATGTGTCAGTACATGTGGAGCTTCCACAACAAGTCCGTCATCCTCTATATTGGATTCGTCTTGCAATCACCTATCACTTGTATTGAAACGATTGCCTTTTAACGTGATATTGGACAAAAATATTAAGGGAGAGTAAATTTGGGTATGGTGCAATGATGCAACATTATTTTGATTAGACAAAAATTAAATAAAAATAAAAATGTCATGAGTATAAGTTTTGAGATTTTTAACGGTGTTAAATCATCAAATCATTTACCTACTTATGACTGTAACAGTTTCTTTGAAAGTTTTTAAATTGGACCCAAGTTTCTAGTAATCAATGTGGCTTTAGAAAATGGCAAAAAGTTGTGACCTTTTTTGTCTTCCACTTCATTTCTGTCTCGAAGGCTCGGTCTAGGACTAGGATGACAAAGGAAATACAGTTATCACCAATCATTTGAATTAAAAATTCAATTCTCAAATCTCATTCATTCTATATTATAGCAAGACGGCGGAGGCATCATTATATATATATTTTCCTCTTTTCTAAATATATTTTGCAATATATTAACATGAAACCTGATTGAAACCTCAGAGTCAACACAACACTCCTCTCAACAAAAAAAGAAAACACAACACTCCCATGTCATCAGCAGTCCTGAACTTCCTCTTCCTCTCTCTCTCTCTCTCTCTCTCTCCTCTCTTCGTCTTCCCTGAATCCACTCTCTCATCATCTTCCTCCTCCAACTCCATCCAAAACCTCCTCCAAAGCCAAGGCTTACCCGGAGGGCTGTTCCCGCACGATGTCAAGAGTCGTTCACGCTCCACCCAGATGGCCTCCTCGAAGTCCTCTTGGACAGTCCTCGCCTGGCCACGTTCGACACGCGTGTCTACTTCGACAGTGTTGTGAGAGCCAACCTCACTTACGGTAGCGACAGAACAACCAGAATTCAGCATAAACATCGTCTCTTTCTTGGGTTTGTCTCTGTTCTGATGTTTTTGATTTTTGGGCTTTGATTGGTGTTAGGTAAGCTTATGGGAACAGAGGGTCTGTCTCAGCAAGAGCTGTTTCTGTGGCTTCCAGTGAAGGATATTTTAGTGGACGATCCATCTGCTGGGTGTCAGTGTTTGATATTGGGGTTGCTTATAAACAGCTCTCGCTCTTTCTCTTTGAAGACCCTCCTGTGGGTAGGTCTCCAGGTCTCTCTCTCTCTCTCTCTCTCTCTCTCTCTCTCTCTCTCTCTCTCAATGTTAGGGCAGAAGGGGAAAGAGTTGGAACATTTTAGTTTCTTGTGCTCTGTTGAGAACCTGAAACAGATTGTCAGTTAATTTAATTCTTTTTTCCGTTTTGTCCTGATGTTGCAGATTTGGAGGTTCTACAGCCGAATATTGGGAGGAAGAAAATTGGATTTGAAGCTCTGAGATGAAAGTCAGTCCCATCTTCGTTTCTCATAGAATTTACAGCTCGTACAGCATTTTTTGAGAGTTTTGGGTGTTTGCTTTCACTTTTTAACTTTTCCCTTCTGAGGTTTGATTATAAAAATGCACTAGGAAAAGAAATTCGTAAATTTGATAGATGAAAATTGCAAACAGAGATATAGAAATTGTATGTCGGAATGAATTTGTGAATCAAAGTTGGTGAAGCCTCAAGCCATTTGGAAGAACAGAGTTTATATAATTACCATTCAATCCATTTGGAAGAACAGAGTTTATATAATTACCATTCAATCTTTTGATCCTGATTGTTGTTTATAATTTTGCTGCATAAAGCACAAGAAATAGAGAGAAAGAAAGAAATGTCACAAATTAATCTCACTTATCTCTTGTCCATTGGTTAAGCCATTTTATGGAATATGATGAAGATTAACATCATGCTGGCATAGACCCTAGATTCTCCCTGAGCATGAAAAACCTCATGATATTGTATCATAATTTTGCTTCTTATTTACTCTACTGCCAGAGTTTAATAGCAACTTTTGTATTTTTATACAAATGCCGATGAAGACACAGGACAAATTGAGCAAACATACCATGCCACAGACGTGAAACCAACAAAGCAATTTGGAAGGTCTATGAAATCATTGAAAAGATGTATATAATGTGGAATCAACATGGGTCGAACTCGAAGATTATACTTGAAGAATGTTTCATCCCGATTAATCGGGCTTGTGCAGGAAGACTTGAGACTACACAACGTGTCAGGAATAGTCGAGTGCTTCATAAGCTCTGCCTTTTGCAGAAAAGATGTAACTTGCAATATGTTTTCCAGAATCAGGGTTCATACCTAATTAAGATCTTCTGGCGTGAATAGGCAACACAAAAAAATCAACTTTAATGCTGTTAATTCAACCTGCAATTTAATACTTTATTGAGCATGCATGACCCCGGAATTTCCTAGAAGTTGGATTTTCAAGACTACTGACTAGGGCAATCAAAACTGGAGAAAACTTGGTATTTGGTTGGACTCAGGAGGCATAAGCGTAAACGGTGTCTAGTCAAAGCAAGGGACAAAACTAAATAAACGAAAGCATATAGGGTTTGAAAACAAGTGCTCTGCCCATTTGTCTGCTTCTCTTATAACAGCTCATATCTCTCTTGCACTACATTATATTAGTTTTACCTCTCTGTTCACCAGAGCTCTGCTTTAATTTTATATCATTCTTCCCGGCACTCATTTCTTTTAGCATCTGTTCGCTACTTTACTCAAACCACACTTCCATGGTAGGATTTTGTTTTCATAGGTTTTTTCCAGGTACCTTTCCTTGTGTTGTATATTAGCTACAACTTCTTTGCTTTTCCTTTTTTCTTTCTTTTGTGTGCTTACTCAAGCCCAAGGCGTTTTAGGTGCACATAAAGCGCATAAACTTCCAATCTCCCTCACCTTTTCCATCCAGTCCATTTGTAGTGTACCAGTTAAATAGTTACTGCGAGGGTTTGATTACCAAGTTGATAGTGACGGTTAATAAGTATTCCTTGGAACCTTTCTGGACTAATTCTCGTCAGTAACTGTAATTCTTGGATTGTGATATTGGGTCTCGAGTATGTTTGAACTGCATACCATATAGTAACGAGATTTACATTGTTCATGACCTAATATTTCGTTGGATAAATCTGTTGGTGCGTACATAAATTGTGATTATCTGTAATGCCTGACCAAGGCAACAGACTAGCTGCTTGTCAAAAACCAATCTGGACCGGGGGGGAAAAATATTAAACTGCATCACCTCAGGAGAATACTTCATAAAGAGATCAATGCGGTTTTAGTATTATGGAGTCACTACTTGATCCGATCATTCTAAATTGCACTAAAGTAACGTCTATAACATGATGCACTAATACCATCATTGCTGATGCCTTTTGATGCCCATTTTGTATACCAATCACGATTGCTGGTCTATTTTGTTCTCAACATCTAGAATAAAATCATATGTGAATGACTCAAAACTTAGATTCTCAGACATGATCAGTCTCTTTGCCCTTTCTTGTAACCTGTAGGTAGCACAAGACTACTACAACCAAGGCCATCACAAATCGTCCCAGGATCACATCCCCACCAGCTGCCCCAGAGGAATGATGCCTTTGTACTCTTCTCGTGGCTCTCATCACTAGAGCTTCTGCCATCACGCTTGATCCAATCCCACCTTCAGATGGAGCCAGGCTCAAAGTGGGCGGATATAAGCTTCACACCGTTGCGAATCCTAACATGCCCAAATCGTCATTTGGCCTTGTCTGCCATGAACATGAAAAACATGGCCATGGCAATATACATGACTGGATGCAGCTGAGCCATGTAATTGCCGCCTTGAAGGATTCTTGGTCCAAGATGCAGAGCATTGCAAATGTATGAGACAAGAGAGGGTTATTTTATAAGGGAATGGGTATTGAATCGATTCCTTCTTAGTAAATTAATCTTGAAAAATCTGGTTAGACCACGGTCTGAAGACTGAAAATCAACGAGAGCGTGAAGAAAGGCAGGTTCCAAAACTTAGGCAGATGCTTTAGCATTTGACAAGGGCAGGTCGTGTTTGGATAGGCTAGATCTGAGGAAACATCTTTGGACCATGTATTGTGAGACTTTAAATTATTGTTTTTATATACACAGTCGGTGCAGAAGATGGATTGTCAGATTACATAAAACAAGCAAGAACAACTGTCTTTCTAACGCAGTCTCAGGATTGTTCAGCACTGTTACGAAGAGGAATTTTATTAAATTAGATTCTTTCTTCCCTTTTGCCAGGGAATACCTCTTTGTCTTGTTGAATATGTTATGCTCTATTACGACAGGACACGATGAGCGTGCGCTGACTGTAAACAAATTGATGAATCGGAATATATTAAATCAGCTGCAAAATCAGTGTCACGAGGAATCAAGCGGATTGCTAAATTTGTATCTTGATGAAAATTATGAATAGTTTTGAGTGAGTCTGTCTAGAGGCAAGAGTCAGATCACATTATCAAACTCTGTTTTGTAGCCCATGTTCCTGATTTCATTTATTGCCTCTCCTGACAGGCATGATGAACTGAAGACAGCTTACTGCTTCAATATATAGCTTCTTGAAAATGTAACTCATTCTTATGCATGGATTTCAAGCTTTGATCTGACTTTCCAAATGCTGAATTCCAGGAATTAAATCTCTCTTTGCATAAATCATAACTGCATAGGATAATGTATAATAGGGCATGTGTCCCTCATTTTATTATGCCTGGAATAGTTTCCTGATTATAAAAGTTTTTGGCTGATTAAATGCCCTGGATGATCTCTTGGAGCAAGTCTTAGGTCCGTGAAGCCTTAAGCATTTAACCGGAAGCCTCCTGGAAACAAACCACAAAACGCCTAAATCACATATCATCGATCAACCATGTTCGATTGCCAAAAAGGTCATTTACTCTTATTGAGCAACCTCAATACATGACTGATACGAGCATCACGCCTTTCAATGTGGTGATGCTCATATCGGTCAGTTCGAAGCCGCAAATGCTCAGCATCTTCAGCAACTTGGTGAACCGGCTCCTTCTCTTTGGAATTATGATCTTAATCCACAGCTCATGTTCGTCGATGCTGGTCACCTGAACATCTGGCTGCACACCCACCAACATAGAGTTAGACAAATCAGTCTCAAAAGTAAGCATAGAAAGACGATGCAATGTCAAATTTTAAACCTTAATCCCATTTGCTTCCATATCTTGCACTGGGTCAATCTCATCAACTGGTGCCTTTGGGCCGTCTTCACACAGTGCCTCTGTTTTGAGAAGCTGGTCGCTCAGGGCCTTCACATTCTTCTGCAGCTCCACTATGTAAGTCGCTGCATCATCTAAAATTGTTGCCGAGTTCATCTGACATAGACAGAAAAGCACAAAAATATTTACTGCTCTGAATCCATAGTCGTATATGAGCACAAAAATGATCAGTGGGTTTTTTAGTATTTGCATTTGTGATTTTCGGGGCTAACGAGCCTAGCGTCAGGAGTCTCTGGCTCAGCTTCAATCGCCTCCGCCTCTCAGCTTCCAGGTTCTTGGACTTGTACTGAGTGTCGTCGCCATTGTCCTCAAGCTGCCTACGGCCAATCCTTCCATTTTCGCAAGAATGAGAACTACTTTAAATGGGAGCTTGTCATGGATTGGTTATATGTAGTTTAACCTATTTCATTTATGACAGAAACCCCAAACGACAAAAAGAAAAAAAGATTATTCATATGAGTTTTTAAATAATCAAGGGATGAGTAATTACTGAGGAAAATGATGGGAATCATGCACACTTCCTGTAGTGAATACAAAGGGTCCCACTGACCATTGTCCACAAAAGAAGGGTTCATTAATCAGTTTGGGGAAATGTGGTCAACGTTAGATTTTATATGGGCAGCTGCCATAGTCAAGTATACGTGCTCTCCAAGACGCCTGGCAATGGAAAAGTTGTGTCCTTGACTTACCAGAACAGTAACAGAATGCATCATCATGCTTTTGGAACTTGGAAACCCTTTATTTAAAAAGAATTAAATATATATATATTTATATATATTTATGACATATATCTAAATCTACATATACAGAACTACAAATTTACATATACCAAAATTATACATGTTCTTAATTAATGAAGCTCCATGTTAATTTTCCATATCTTCTTGACTATAGTGAATTTTATTAGAAGTTTTACCCTTAAGGATGAAAAGGACATTTGGACATGGAACTATGAATAACCTACCATAGGGTTATATATATGATTCAAAAATCTCTTTGTACATTCTTGCATTTATTTCTTTAATGGCTCTTTTCTACCCTTTTCTCAACTAATTCTCTCTTCTTTCTTTTTTATATTTCCAAAGCAATTTTTCTAAATTTCATTTTAGTCAAGTTTTCGCCCTACACATATTGCCATTGGGGTTTTACATTCTCTTTGCATATTGTCACGACAAATTCACCTCAGCATAGCCTCTTATATGAACTTCTAGTTGTTTCCCTTTTCCCTTTTGATAAATTCAATTTGTTGATCTTAAATCTATTCGTTTATGTTAAATGTGTGTTGGAGAATTGAGGATAAAGATAAAAATATGAGGTTTTGTTCTTGAGTAAACACTATCCTTAAAGTCTTTAATTTCCCCACTATAAATGTGGCAGTATTCAGAGGAGTACACTTCCAGTGATTTCTTAAATTTCTTCCAATGGCTTATCTCGATTAGCTCATGAGGAGCATGAATTATCAACATCTTTCTGGGTGAGACACCAAAAAAAAAAAAACCGAAGGAAAAGTTTCATGCGTTATTGCAAATTAGGTGTCTTATCGATTACGCACATTCCACTATTTCAAAACTTTGTATCTGTGACTTTCACTTCGAAACTATTATATAAATTTAATTTTGCAGAGAGCTGAAAATTAAAGATGAATCTTATTTTGCACATACCTGAGTAAAGTGTAGGACTTTACCATCCACATCAACCCGACAGTGGCAATTAACACACTTTCTTTTTCTGTCCATATCTACCCAAGAGAGTCCTGGTGCTGCCCCCACCACATAAATTCTCAAGGATACTTAATAATAATTACGAATTAATTGATAAATATTGACACCAATATTCGCATATGATTTTTGTGTGATCTTTTAAACTACGAATTCGAATAACATTTTAAATTTGACAGGAAAGCAAAACAGTTACTTCAACTTTTGATAAGTTTAATTGAAAAAATAACCCTAATTGAAATTAACATGTTGCCCACTCAAACTAAATATAAATTACATCACCAAATCAACACACTCAAAAAAAGCATTTTACAAGCCATCAATATATATTTCACGTTGAAAACAAGCATTGAATTGTTCTCAAGAGGTCATGTTCATCATATATATATTGGTTTTCCAGATTCTATTGTTGGATTAATCAATTTAAGCAAATTTCATGAAATATATGTTTATATGTCCAAAAGTCTAACCAATTGCCGTGGACTTGGGAAAGAAATCTATGATCTACTCGTCTCGGTTATTCTATAATATAACGGAGACGATTACCATAGCACACCTTTTAATATAAGGAAGTTCTTTGATGAAAGCGAATCTTGTCGGACATTATTAGTAACTAAATCATTTTTGTTTTAAGTGGAACATCAACACCATTCTCATGTATCAAAATAAGAATCTCTCTCTCTCTCTCTCTCTCTCTCTCTCTCTCTCAAATCATGAATCCCATCGATCAAACATATTCCTTTACTTTTAAAGGGCAAAAGCCACCAAAAATCATAAGTTTTTTTTCGACACAAAAAATTTTAAAATTTGTACTTATGTGAACATTTACCTTCCATCAAAATTTTATCAATAAGAACCGTTAAAAATCTATCTACAAAGACGCCAAAAAAGCAAATAATTTTGACATGGGACCCACGTACATTGAAATAAACATGACGTTGTCTTGGCTTAAAATTCATTTAATAGAACTTTGACGAGGAGTAAGTGTGTTATATAAAATACACGTTTGAGATTTTTTATATCACATGAAAAAGTCACAATAGACATAGTTTAGGATTTTTATGTCACCAAAAAAGGTTCATGGCAAATGTGTCATAGTATTCATATTTTAGGGATTTTTGTGGCTTTTTCCCCTTTTTAAAAGAGCTAATATTACGGAAAACTATAAACTAGTACACTTGTAATAAATTTAGTCCAAATTAATTTTTTTTATCACAGAAAACTCTAAATACTTATGACAAATTTACCCTCTATTAGTTTTTATCAAATTTTACTATCAAATTCTTATTTTAATGACGCGTTGAAATTGGCAGGTTAACTATTTTAGGGTTTTTCATAGGTTTACTTGTTTTGTAAATTTTTGTGGTATTAATCCTATTTGAAGGAAACTAATGAAGGGTAAATTTATCTTAGATGTACTCATTTGAGATTTTTGGTAGTCAAAAAATTACTTTGGCGTAGATTTATCATAGGTATACTAATTTGGGTTTTTGGCGGTAAAAAAATAAGTTTGTGATAAATTTATCGCATATATGTCGGTTAAGAGTTTTTTTGTGGTATTAATCATTTTTTTTTAAAAACTTGTAATTGTGACTTTCTTTCCAAGATTTAAAAGAAAAAATATTTATTTAAATTAAAATTTTAAGAAAGTGGAAAGTTAACCCAAAGCTGTGTTTGGCAGTCGGGATAAAATTCGGGATATGATATGATTTATCCTATCCTACGTTTTGGCGCACGCTCAAGACGGGATAAAATCGGATATAATGGGGATATATAGAATAAAATTATCCCATGAGAGATGTGGGATAAAGGTGGATAGGATTTCTAATATCCATAATAGGAAAGTTATTTTTCCCGAATAACAAACTTATTAAATTAACAAAATTGAAATTCTATTTCAATATAAATAATATTTGAATTCTAATTTAAGAAATTAAAAATAAAAAATAATTTTTTAATTAATCTTATTTTAATTTATATATTCAACTTTAATTCTATCTTATAATAAACATTCAATCTATAAATTAAATATTTATATTTATTATATATTTTAGGTATTTTTGTATTTTAGGTATGTTAGTACAATTTACTATTTGATAAACTTTTATTAAAGAGGCGATAAAAGGAGAAAAAAGAAATAATAAATAATATAATATAAAAAAGAGGAAAAATAAAATAAAAATAGATTAAAGAATAGTGTTACGAGAGATTTTCACCATTTCCGTTTATGAACATTTATGTTCATATACAATGATATGTCGTCGTTTATATAAAATAAAATAAAAATGTACATGACATGATGTGAACATATTCGATTTTAATACTGCGATTTACCAAACAATGGACAGGATATAAAAAAATCCCAAGATTCCATATCCTATCCTATCTAGTCCTATCCCAATTAGAAATCCGGACGACCAAACATAGCAAAAAAAAAAAAAAGGCTTGAACAAGGGCGTGACTTCACACAATACGAGAAATTAAATGTATAGAAAGAACATTTTTCATATTTGTAGAGTATGTTATGAGAACATAATATGTTTATTTTATGATATTTGGCTAGTTCAAAGAGTTTAGAATGCTTTTGACCAAAAAAGGAAGAGTTTAAAATGCTAGATGCTCTACTTGAATTAACAATTAAGCATGAATAAAAGGGCAAGCTGTTGACCCAAACCAATGCTGGACGCAACCAACTAAAGTACTTTAGATGATGGGGACAGTTCTGCATTCATTTTCTCCCGAGAAGGTTGATGCATCCCTGAAGTTGATGTGTTAAGTGTAAGTGGAGCCTCCTTCTGAGTAGGACCTGGCATTGTGGCCACTGATGGTGGAAATGCATGAAGCTCAGGGACCAGAGGGATAGAACTTGAAGCAGCATCATCACCTAAGAAATTCCGCGGAGGGAGTTGCCTGCTCTCCTGGGCTTCTACCTAGATGGGCCACATTTGCTCTGACTTCTTTCTCTTTTTATGTCCGCTCTTTGCTAATTTTCAGTTGGTGAAATTTGGGGTCTTCAAGGTGAGCATAAATAGCTGAAATTGGTTCAATCGGTTCATTAAGCCCTTTGCTTATAATAGAAAGGGTTAGATAGAAGGGCAACGAAGAGTATGGGGGCATGAGAATGTCGTTTTGTCGTCATCAAGTCACTTTGTGGTTACCTCCGACTCGTCATTCCTATTGGGGCGAGTAAGATTGTTGATTCTATAACTTCTTTTCGGCTCCCGTTCGACAGTGGGGATGGCTTGCGGAGCGACGTGGAAGATACTATAGTTATTTTTCAGGTTGTGGAAAATGTCGTTTTCCTCATTTTGACCCTCCAATAATTTTCTAGAAACTATTTGTTGAAACCCACGGAAAGAACATCTTACTCTGCTGCAAGGGACTGTTAGTAGGTGCCATGCTTTGTGAGCTTCAAGGACTTAGCAATGCCACGTCAAAGACTTCTCTCCTAATTAATCAAGATTTATGAGAAAAGAAAAGAAAAACGGTCATACGCTGGTGGCATTGGTGATGGCTCGAACAACATTTGGCACAATGGAACGGGGCTGCTCAAAGGTCGCACCCAGGGCGAAAGCAAGATTGTAGTCATTTCCACCGATTTCCCCCACTAGAAATAAAGACTTCTTGAAATATGTATCACAATCTACAAAAGAAAAGAACAAAAACAAAAATCAAATCACAAAATGACTTACGTAATCGATTTAAAAATCCTAGTAATGATATATTCCAATATTGAAGTCACTCCACAAAAGACTTCCTTTATTTTCCTTTGATATTGCAAGAGCACGAAAATAGAAACCCGTTTATCTAGAGACCGATGAAATGCTCTGCAATCCCCATAAATTGATAGACTAGGCCTAAGCAAGTGTGCCTCAGTTTCTAAGTTGCAAGTCTAAACATCCCAATCTATTGCACCAAACTCTTAGTGGTTATCCTACGAAAGATTTATGAGCTGCAAAGACGTGATGTCTACCAAATCACCTCAATAAATAACCGTATCTTCAGTGAATAAGATCAATCACACAAAAGAATAATTGCTGTTTATGTTAGTCCTCAATCGGAGCCTACAAAGGGTTTATATTGTTTACCTTGCTGGGTTGTGCAAAGAGAAGATTTGAGTTTCTTGAACCAGTCGAGCTAAACACTTAAGGAATGATTCGTCATTGTCATCACTGGAATGCCTCGAGCTGCAAATAATGTCGGATCAAGCGTTGTGGCACCAGCGACTGCAAAGTTAACTCTGCTACGAGCATCAACTGAGCCGTTGACTACCTCAAGATATGGCTTCAGATAGGGTAACCCAATTGCTTCTGCTGCATTTTCATATACATAGTACATATACACTAGTTAAACATCTAAAATTAACACCCTAATGATGATAAAGACAGCTAAAGATTGTCATTAACTCCGCTTTAAATGAGAAGTAAATTAACTCCACGTTGTTTCGAAAGAAAAATATGTACTATCGTCAGTGAAAGAACCCAATATCAACACCAAACGTAGAAAAAGAGCCCTATCTTTGAGCTTGGATATATACTGCCGATGATCCAAATATTCTCAACAAAAGCCGCGGCCTTCTGATTTAAATGCCTGTTCTCTTCCCTAACACGAGCATGCATTTACAAAAAAGTGGAGAAGAGTGAGGGAACATCCTTATGAAATCAATTGTAAGACGTCCATCTGAAAAACGACTGGTCAGATGCCCAAAGAAGGTCTTGCCATAAGGAGACATCGGCAGGATTGCATGATCCCCTACAGATCGGAGGTAGTTCCCAATGTCGCTTAGAGAGTCGCCGAAGTTGAAAATTGACTCATACTTATGCACATAAACACTAGAAGGTGTATGAATTGTGCACATATTGAAAGCCTATGAAACGAAGCTTACGGCAAAAGCACGAAATGTGCACTAAATTTACGCGGAATAAAAGGCAGAAGAAAATTTCTACTCAATCGTCATTATTGAATTTGCAATGAAGTAATAAGTATACTCCCACTAAAAGTAATGACCTTAGTTGGTCTAAAAATAACATTCGGCGAGTTCTCCTCTTCTTTGCCTAATGAACGGCAATCGAAGATCAAACTCCATGGCGAGGCCGGCTGATGATACCTTCTCTTGGACATGGCGGAAGAGCAGGCTGGGCAAGACGGAGGGCCTCCTGCGAGTCGAGAAGTCCAAAGAAGAAGAATTTGATAAGGAGGAGGGGAATTCGAAAAGTGAGAGACAAGGAAGATTCATAAGACAAGACTTTTTACCCCACAGCGGCAATCCTAGTTTAGGTCTACTCCGGACGATGGGGAGGGAGCTCGATTCACTCGCCTGTAGCAACGAGGGGAGGTGAACAACCTGCAGATGAGCACTAGGATCGCGTAGATTAAAAGTAGAACTACTATAAAGACGATGTCTAGCCTGACATAGGCGATTGGAGGAAGGCACCACATGCCTATCTTTGACCAGGTCGCGTTGTCCGAGACGAACTCGCTCATCGTCACCATTGGTGGGTTTTACCTAAATAATAGGCAGTTTGGCCTAAAACCTAGATAACTAATTCTAGCCTTGCAATGGCATTTGAATTTTCTATCTGAAAATGGAATAAAAAGATAAAATAATAGAAGAACAAAAGCTAGACCTGCCTTCGTTGATCATCATTATGGTTGTTCGGGAAAAATTGTCCTCGTCCAAAGGCAAATGAGTTGGAGGTTAAGGGTTTTGCAAGACATTGCGGATGTAGTTATTTAAGGTAGTTCTTCTTTCTTTTTTTTTTGGTTAATAGTTATTTAAGGTAGTTGAAGAATTCGGAATCTTTCAAACCCATTAATTAAAATTGCATTAACCGAATAATAATCTTTAAGAAGAAATTGTAAATTTTTATTTTATTTTATTTATTAGTAATTATAAATCGCTTGAAATATTTAGTCAATTCGAAAAAATAATAAAAAATAATAAAAAATTCGAAAAAATAATAATAAAATCATAAAAATTGCCACGTTAGCATCTAGCCACCAGGCGACGTCCACGTCAGCACCAAACGGCCAAAATTGGCCGGATGGACTGAATTGGTACCAATATTAAAATGTTTAGGACTGAATTAGTCAAATTGAAAAGTTTAGGACTGAATTGGTACCAATGCAATAGGTTTAGGTTTTTTTTTGTACTTTTCCCCGATGATGGACTACAAAAGTTGAGGGGACAACTCTGGAGACAATTCACTTTGGTTGACATATCGGGAGTAGTGGTGAAGGTTCTATGAAATTGTAGACATTCTTAATTGGCAAGTGGTGATGTCAAGCTGGTGATCGTAATCTCATATAAGAGTCGTTCACATGCCCTTGATTAGACCAAAACGATGAACAAGGGAAGTTGCAAGTCAATCAAGACTATCGTCAGATGATTTGCCACTCGATGTTCGACATCGGAGGTTTTGTATTTTGGCCTGTTTATGACCCAATTGCAAGTGAGAACTAACATCTCTAGAGGTGGAAGAATGGAGCTTGGTGGGTGATGAAGAAGAGGAGCACTGGGTCGTTTGTTCCCAAACTTCCTTCTCTCAAATGAAAAAAAACTAGTTTCCCGTAGGGAAGCAATTGTTTACCATTATTAATTGGATTTTTTTTTTTTAAAAGAAAACCCACCAATGGTGACGATGAGTGAGTTCGTCTCGGACAATGCGACCTGTTCAAAGATGGGCATTTGGTGCCTTCCTCCAACTGCCTATGTCAGGCTAGACATCGTTTTTATAGTAGTTCTACTTTTGATCTACGCGATCCCGGTGCTCATCTACAGGTTGTTCACCTCCCCTCGTCACTACAGGCGAGTGAATCGAGCTCCCTCCCCATTGTCCAGAGTAGACCTGAACCAAGATCGCCGCTGGGGGTAAAAAGTCTTGTCTTATGAATCTTCCTTGTCTCTTGCTTTCCGAATTCCCCTCCTCCTTATCAAATTCTTCTTCTTTGGACTTCTCGACTCGCAGGCGGCTCTCCGACTTGCCCAGCCTGCTCTTTTGCCATGTCCGAGAGAAGGTATCATTGGCCGGCCTCGCCATGGAGTTTGATCTTTGATTGCCGTTCATTAGGCAAAAAAGAGGAGAACTCGCCGAACGTTAGACCAAGTAAGGTCATTACTTTTAGTGAGAGTATACTTATTACTTCATTGTAAATTCAATAATGACGATCGAGTAGAAAGTTTCTTCTGTCTTTTATTCCGTGTAAATTTCGTGCACATTTCGTGCACTTTTGCCGTAAGCTTCTTTTCATAGGCTTTCAATCCGTGCACAATTCATACACCTTCTAGTGTTTATGTGCACAATTTCCGACCAAAATTGTTCAAATGGAATTAATTGACGAAATATGAAAATGTTTATAACTTAATTGACATAATTAAAAGATTTATGATTGGATTGATGTCAATCTTGTTCTCAAGAAAAGGCAAACAACACCTAGTACTGGACTAGATTATTTACAAGTTAATCACATCATGGCATAGATGACATTTTTAATTGACTAAATATTTCAAGCGATTTATATTTACTGATAAATAAAAAAACATTACAATTTCCTCTTAAAGATTATTATTCGGTTAATGCAATTTTAATTAATGGGTTTGTAAGATTCCGAATTCTTCAACTACCTTAAATAACAACAGACAAAAAAAAAAAAAAAAGAACTACCTTAAATAACTACATCCGCAACGTCTTGCAAAACCCTCAACCTCCAACTCGTTTGCCTTTGGACGAGGACAATTTTCCCCGAACAACCGTAATGATGATCAATGAAGGCAGGTCTAGCTTTTGTTCTTCTATTATTTTATCTTTTTATTCCATTTTCAGATATAAAATTCAAATTCCATTGCAGGCTAGAATTAGTTATCTAGGTTTTAGGCCGAACCGCCTATTATTTAGGTAAATTATGACAATGATCACCAAAAGTTTTCAAAATTGTTAAAGATCATTTACAGTACGTTCCTTTGATCTTTTCACATTATTTTTCAAAATTGCATATTGGGGCCCGAAGCTCTAGTTACACCTTTTGTTCACTTACAAACTCGCATCACATTATTTCAAAGGAATTTTTTGAACATTTCTTAAAATTTTGATCCACTAGATTGATATAAATTTGATGTTAATTGCTCTTTGCATGGTAAAAAGTAGAGCCACAAGACGTTCCTCTTTACTCTTGCTTTTTGTGTTTATCTTTCGTTAATGTTTAAAGTTTGACCACACTTTTTAGGGAGAAACTTTTTTTTTTTTTTTATGTATTTTGGTTGGTTTGTTTTCCCCTACCTCATTTTGGAGTAAAATGACAAGGTTGCTTCTTCTACTAATAAGAAACAGAAAAATAGCTTAAGGGAAACAACTCCATGCATGAGGCATGTTCATAGAGGAAAGTGCTTAAAATTGAAGTTTTTTATGAGATAATTTTTCTCAAAAATAGTTATTTGTGCATACTCTGTGGCAATTATGCACTTAAATATAATTACTTAGAGTAAGTGCCACAACTTCTTTTCAATACTCAATGGCTTGTTATCCTTGATCGGACCCGCAATTTAAACAAAAAATGGAAATTTGTGATGTTGGAATCTTGGTTAGAGGTGGATGATGTTTTAGTAGGTAAACTATGTCAAAACCATTTTTCACACCATTTAGTAAAAAGGCGATCTTCTCATTGCTTATCCTAACAAAATCATCCCATCAAAGCCATTGTTAGCCATTAGTACGCAACTTGTCTTTTTGAGGCGCAGAACAATCAATATATGATCATTGATTTCTCTTGTTTTCGCGATGGTGAAAATTATCTTGTCTTAACGCACATTTCAAGTGATTGTGATAGGCCCTGTCAAATGGCGCTTGTTTCGAAACTACTTTGCTTGTTTCGAGCTACTCTGTTTATGGTGAATGATTCGTTTCGCCATATTAAGACAACTCAATTTCGCGCTCACCCAAAGATCATCCGGAGATTCTTGCTCTCTTGGATGGACAAAGCGTGCTTAATGCAGAGTGGAGATCGCCAATCATGGTGGGCATTCCCCACATTGGGCCAATCGGGGCATGTCATAGTGGGCTAGGCCATTCATGCTTTTTTGGGTCAAAAAAGCCCATTTGAGTTGCATGGGACTAAGAAGCATAAAAGCTATTTCGCATTATGTAAATTTCTTGAAGTCCAGGGAAAAAATTTCGAGTCCAATAAGGAAGATGTTAGATTCTTTTTCAGCCATAAGAGAAAAGTGTCGAAAAGTGTCGCAATTTAATTAATTGTTTATCAAGTAACAAAATAGAAATATGGGCTGGAGGTCCAACTCTCCGTTGAATGCAATATAGAGGATTGTTCGAAAAATATAATCGAATTCTAAAATTTTCAAGTAATGCAATCAAGTCATAAAATTGGTCAAGTCAGTGCAATCATTTGGGAGTTAATTTCAATTTGAAAGTCTTACGGCTCAATTGTACTTTCTCAAAAAATTTTACAATGTTATGACTTGACCAAAGAGCAAAGATCAAAAGACAAAATTAAAAAAGGTCTGCAAGATGACGGTAAGAATAAGTATATTGAAAGTTGCAAAACTTATCAAGAATGTACAATCGAGCCATAAGACTTTCAAATTGAAATTAAATCCCAAATGGTTTCACCGACTTGAACAATGTTATGACTTGATTGCATTACTTGAAAATTTTATAATCCAATTGTTTTTTTAACGAACAATCCGCCATATTTTACTCTACCAAGAATTGGGCCTCTGGCCCATATTTCAATTTTGTTATTTGATAAACAATTAATTAAAATGCGACACTTTTCTCTTACGGCTGAAAAAGAATCTAACATCTTCCTTCTTGGACTCGAAATTTTTATTACTGGACTTTAAGAAATTTACATGAATTGCGAAATAGCTTTTATGCTTCTTAATCCTATGCAACTCAAATGGGCTTCTTGACCCAAAAGAGCTTAAATGGCCTAGCCCACTAAAAAATGGGTCGATTGGCCCAATGTATGGAGTGCCCATTATTGGTGATCTTCTCTGTGCATAAATCACGCATTGCCTATCCAAGAGGGCAAGAATTTCCGGATGATCTTGGGGTGAGCCCGAAATTAAGATGTCTTAATACGGTGAAACGAATTAATCATGATAAACAGAGTAGTCTTGAAACAAGAACCTTTCAATTGGGCCCACCACGATTACTTGAAATGCGAGCTTAGACAAAATAGTTTTTATTGTCGCTAAAATAAAAAAGATCGGTGATCAGATATAATTGAATAACAAGTTGCATATCAATGGCTAACAATGGCTTTGATGGGGTGGATTTGCTGGGATAAGCAATGAAGAGATCACTTTTTTACAAAATGGTGTGGAAAATGATATTGACACAATTTACCTACTAAGACATTGCCCACCTCTATCCAAGACTTCAGCATCATAATTCCATTTTTTTGTTTAAACAGCAGGGTTCGATCGGGGATAACAAGCCATTTTTTGATTAGGTCTCTTGAGTATTGAGAACAAGTTATAGTGCTCACTTTAGGTAATTATATTCAAGTGCAAAACTGCCACAAGAATATGCGAAAATAACTATTTTTGAGAAAAAATAATCTCATCAAGAACTTCAATTCCAAGCACTTTTCTCCATGAACGACAGGCCTCCCACATGGTGTTGTTTCCCTTGAGCTTTTTTCAGTATTGGAATTGCAAGTGGATGATCAAACGCAAGGAAAGATATATGGACTCTGCTTGCACCAGCTTCGAGTTCATTTTTTTTCTTTTACTAAAGCTAAAAAATCGCCTATACGGATGAAGATATATAAATTAAAGAAAGCTAGAAGCATTGTCTTGTCCTGTTCTGGGAACTTTTTTCAGCGTCCTTGCCTAATACAAGGTAAATAGGTGAGATTCTCCCGTACTGATATAACGATCATCTCCTAATTACCAGTTAAATCATAGGGGGCATTCGTGCCGAAAGCCTCCAAGGAGCCGAGGTAGTGCTTGGTCCTCGTCCAAAGGCAGACGAGGCGAAGGTTGGCGGCGTTGTGGAGGAGGGCATGCGGGATGTTGCAGAGCATGGCGCCATTGATGCAGGAGTTTTTTAGCTCCGAGGCGTGGTTGCCCCAGATGACCTATAAGACGTGGGTGACATTGGAGAGAGGCAAGAGCTTGGCGATGGTGTTGGACTCATCGAATAGGTCACACTGGATGTACTCTACGGAGTGGTCGGCGTTCCGAGGGGGGCAGGGGCAGTGGGCGACGCCATAAACCGCCCACCACCAGCTCATCTTGGCTCCTTCTTCAGATAGACATGGCATTATCTAGTGTTGATTGCCATTAGTTATCTTCTTGCTCCGGTACTGGGAGTCCCGGCGTTATTGACATGGGATTGAATGCTTTTAAAGGGTCGTTCGGAATGAAAGTGTCAGGTTCATCAAAGTTGCAAAGTACATTATCCCTCATTTAATTCGAAGGGAAAAAGATGCCCCCTTTAGCAAAAGTTACAATGGCAATGCTGTAATCTCTCTCTCTCTCTCTCTCTGTACTTGAAATTTATGATGTCCAACCTGCCTATTTTTATCTCACTCTATGTTCTCTCTCGTTTCACCTTTAGTTTTGCTTCCTTCAACCTCTGTCTAATAAAGCTTGAGAGATAGAGAATCCAAAGAATGATAGAGGGGCCATTTGATCCAATGAAGGTCAGTTTTTTTATGCTTAGATCACGCGCCCATTTGAAGCTTCTTAGCATCATGCCATTCCTAGAAGAGAGGAGAAGATTGCTCCATTGAAGGTCGGTTTTTTTATGCTTAAACTGATACACTTTCGATAAATTTACTCTCCGTTAATTTTTCATTAAATTTTATTGTCAAATTGTTAAGTTAAATAATACGTGACAATTGACGAATGTACCAATTTGAGGTTTTACCCTCCGTTTGTCATGAATATATTAATTTGAGATTTTCGGTGGTAAAAAAAAATTAGTTTGGGATATATTTATCATAGGTATATCAGTTTGGGATTCTTCCTAGTATTAATCCAAAAGTAAATAGCTCGTCTTGAAAGTTGAACATATAGAAAGGTAGAAGATGAATGAGGCAAATTTTGTGAAAGTGGTTAAAGGAAGTGTTTGAGAAAATTATCCAAAAAGTCCTAAACCTATTGCACTTTTGTCAATTTAGTCCTAAACCATTTAATATTGCTAATTTAATCATAAATCTTTTCACTGAGTCAATCTGGTCAATTTTGACTAGAAATTACTGATGTGGACACTAGCGCGGCACTAACGTGAACAATTTTTAATAATATTTTAATTTTTTTGAATTTTTATTATTTTCTTTTCTTTTTGCTTTCTTCTTTTTCCAATTGCCGGTGGCTGGCCAGCTGGCCTCACTCGTCGCAAGCAAGGGGAGCCCTCGCCTACGCCGGGCGAGGCTGGCCCTCGCCCAAGCCGAGGTGCCGGGGCTCGCCTAGTCAAGTGTTAGCCTCACTCAGGCCAGATTTGGCGAGGCTAGCCCTCGCCCGGCATCGCTGTTGCTCATCCAATGCTTGACGAGGCCACCCTAGCCTAGGCGAGGCTAAACCTCACCAGGCCTCACTTAGGCGAGGGCTATCCTCACCGGGGCTTGCCCTTGTCCAACTGGGCTCACCTACGGTGGGCAAGGCCAACCAAATTAAAAGTTTTAAGGATCGTATTCAACGTCAGTTAAAAGTAGTACTTAGTGCATGGGTTATTTTATCGCATTGCCATATTGAAATTTGATGGATTGAGCGCATGCAATTTGGATCCATTAACAACATTGAATTCGATGAGGCCTCCTGAGAAGTGGCGGCTTTGGCTGGGGGCTCTTCACTCCATGGACCCCCACCCAAAACACACGGGGAGCGACTCCATTACGCGTGCGTGCTGCAGCGCGCGAAGAGTTGCAAAGACCTCCATCTTGGAGGTCATTGACTTCAATGATGCTTTGTTGACCATGTTGTTCATCCGTTCTCAGGATTGAATTTGATTATGTGGTTCTGATAACCGCTGGTTGTCGCATGGGGGGATGGCTCGACTTTATGTTGCTTCGTCCTTCTTTCGATCCATTGATTTTGCCTAAAAAATTCTGGGTTCGACCGAATTGGGTGGAAAGAAAAGAAATAAAAAAAACCGATGGGAATGTTTCTCTCGTTTGGTTAGAAAGAAATAGGCTGTATGTATTCGTATATTGGACTAATCTTATGTATGAACTGCTTTTATGCTTCTTCTAAGATGCTAAGTGGAAGATCAGCTATTGAGCTGATATGAAAGTTGAATTTCGATGTGGTGTTCCTTATTGACATTTTTTATGGACTACTTTTGTTAACTTTTATGTGAACGGGGGATCTTGCAACCATCTGTTTAAGTAGTCTATATTCTTTCACTTGTAGCAGTTCTTCTTCTTATATAATCTTCTCCTGCCATTTTGAAAAACTTTCAGACTCACTGAGGGTTTCTTCTTATGTGAGTCTCTTTCTTCGCGCCCCTCTCTCTCTCTCCGACGAACAAGACGCGACCTCCCCGTCTCTCTATGCCCGTCCTCTTTCCGACCGGCAAACCACAGCCAGCAACCGATGAACCACCGCATGGGACCAGCAAGAGGACCGCGAGACCTAGCTTCCTCTCTTTGCCCTCCCTCTTTCCGATGGGTGAACCACCGCACGAGACTGGCGAGAGGACCGCGACCTCCCTCTCTCTCTATGCCCTCCCTCTTTCCGACCGACGAACCGCCGCACGGGACCGGCAAGAGAACCGCGAGCAATCGACAAACCACCGCACGGGACTGGCGATCGGACCGCGACCTCCCTCTCTCTCTCTCTCTGCCCTCCCTCTTTTCGACCAGCGAACCACCGCGAGCAAATCAGATGTTTTTGTAGAGATCTCCCATCGTTGCCTTCATCTTCTTTTTCCTTTTTTTTTTTTTTTTTTTGTTTTTTTTTTCCCTAGTGTTTTGATGGCGGATCTGGAGTTGCATATGGAGGACGACGTGATGTCTCACATCGACCTCGACGGCTTCTTCGGGGACCTCCCTAAGGCCGGCGACATCATTGACGCTTGCTCCTCGACGAACACATCGTCATCGTCTCTAGACTCGGGGCTGTCGTGGTTCGACGAAATCGAGAACATCCTGATGAAGGACAACGGGACGGCGGAGTTGTCGGTGGCGGGATTAGGGTTGATTCGAGCCAGGAGTTGTGCGATAGGTTCCTCGCTGACGTGCTTATTGACTCCCCCGGAGATGGGTCAGCGGAGATAGCCGACGAGTCCGGCGACAAGGAGGAGCCTAGATCGTCGGATGACAGCTGGGTTAAAAAAAAAACTATCTTCGCATCAGTAACTGTCTATTCCTTAACCACTGGGGGTTCGTCCCAGTGGCCATCCTTCCAACTTAGATTTTCTCATAAAAATTCATTCTTAGGTAATGCATATTTTACTTTTATTCTTCAGTACCTGGATTGCTCCACGATGTGAAAATTCCCGAAAGTTTCTACTATAAATATTTATTCCTAGATAGTGCATGTTACTTTTACTTTTCTCTAAATTTATTTGCACACAATTTTGTAGTTAAAATGAGTAGTTTAGGCTTTTCATGTAAAAGTTAGTTTTTTTTTTTCCAACTTACACAAATGGATGACTTCGTTTTCCGGATTTTCTTTTTATTAACCCTACACATTCTAAATTATGGAGTTCTCTAAAGGTGCCCTCTAGAAATTTTTCAGACGTTGGTTTTTAATTTTTTTTTTCTGCCTCTATCCTTCGTATATTAGCTTTTCTATTTCAAAAGGGTAAAAAAAAAAAGGAAGAAGGTGGAGGACAGGCGTTACAAGAGTATTTAGTCCTGAAAGGCGCTCTCCCCAATTTTTGGTCTTGACTTCATGATTTCAATCGTTGTTTCTTTATTTCCCTGAAAACGACATGATCTTAAATTGGATGCGGATAACTAAAATCCATAGGCAAGATGAAATATATATAATATAATTATAGTACTATTAAAGCACATCTTTATATAGATTAAAAGTGATTTTCATTTATCAAAATTTATCAATGAACAATAAAAGCCTTCATTTTGCTATTTTCCATATACGTTTCGTGATGGTAATCATACTTCTCAATGTATCCTACCCATGGGGTGATGTCGGCATAACAACAATTTTATGTTGTGAAATATATTGATGGATGAGGTTAAGGTATCATATTGGATTTATGTCTCGACTACTAATTAAAGGCACGACTCATGCTGCACCTTAGGTGTATGTTGTTGTTGTGGATATTTTCCAAAAGAAATGATGGTAGGAATAAGTTAGGGCCGCACACACAATGATGTATTTGGCTAAAAGCCAAGGTGGGGCATGAAATTTTGATCTTTTGGAATTCCCAACCTTTCCAATTTAACTTATTTAACCAAACAGGCATGTTTTTCATAATAAAACATAGGAATGTGTTGTTATCATGTGATTTCGTTCTGTCTTTGTTAAGCACTTTCAAGATTTAAAAAGGTAGAAGTTATGCGATGATCTCTCATGGAGTATATCAAGGATCAAGCACATATAAACTCTTGACATGTAAATTTAATATATTTATCCATATATATATATATATATATATATATATATATATATATATAATATATATATGATGGTAATTGTTATGATCGACGCTTAATGTCAAATGCAAATTAGAGTTGAATAATTTAGATTAAATCATGTGCTCCTCCAATACACGTGTTGTGCACGGCAGGAGAAAAAGGGTACTTCGAAACGTCCGAATTCTTCCCACGCGGACGTTCAATAAGCGCATTTTAAGATATTCTTTAATTAACTGACCAAAAAATATATTTTTAATTGAACTTTATTTATAATTATCAAATAGAATAAAGGGGGAAACGTCCGAAATCTTTGCACGTTTCCTAGAGGGACCATTTTATACAATAGAGAGATTGTCTCGAAATTTACGTCAAGCCCCCTAAATATTTTGATTTGGTTTGAACCTGTATTGAATGGAATACGGGAGTTGCCACCGATCCAAAATAGGCATGCGAGAGAGAGACAGAGGGATTCCAATTTTTTGACTGAGCGGGCCCGCAACGACACGTGTCGTCCATTGGCCTTGACTCCTGGGCCCCACCAAACTTGCATGCTGTGCAAGGCGCCACACATGTAAGCGGCGAGCCACGCCTCTCTTCCTCTTCCTTCGCGCACGTGCGGCGATCACCTCGACATATAATTCTCTCTTTTTGTCCTTCCTTAGAAAATGACAAAGAGAAAACAGTGAAAATTAGGAGGAAAAAAACACAAATTGGCAAAGGAAAATTTGACTTTGATGCGACTTTTATAATAATATGCCTTTTTATCCGATTGATTGAAGTAAATTTATTGCGCATTCAATTCTCGAAATGCTCTTCCATTGCTCTGGACCTTAAATATATCTTATTTAACGAGGAAAATTTCTTGAACTATACTAAGAAGATATTCGAATTCACCTTACCAGTTAACCATCTTCGGGATTAATTAAGGAAACCAAAATGCAATTTACCTTAGAGAATGGAGAAGAGCAGCCCTCACATTCTAGGCTCAACTGTGCCTTGCCCGATGCCCAAGAGGGCGGCTCTCGCCTGAGGTGGGCCGAGGTCAACGTGGCCTAGAGGAGTGAAAAAGGTCACTCCATGTTTGTCAATATCTTGATGACCAGCTCAACCACTCATTTAAATGTATTCTCCATTAGAAATCCATCTATACTTATCTCCATCGAACTTTCGGACATTTGTGGAAACGAGTGTTCTTGCAGGCACGTTCAAACTAATGTTAAACGTCCTTGTGGTAGATAAACACTACAGGACTTAACAAAAGAAATTAAATATTGAGTGGCTCAACCACCACAGAGCTTTTTAAAATGAATATTAGGTGTGAATGGATAACACATATCGGAAATGAAAAGCCATCTGAGAAGCAGAAAACCCGCTGCAGGCAAGAGCACAAAAGTAGTTAGGTGCCCAATCATCATCTGCATCCTACACGCCTACTCCTTTGAAGCGTCACCTAAGTCACATGCACATGGAGCTCTACTTCATTGATTGCAAAGTATCCTTTGCAGTTGCGGCTCGTGAATGCACACTCACCCTCCCATTCCACCATTCACTTTTTAAGATTTATGCCGATACGTCGTTTATAACAAATAATAGATATGATAGGATATAAATATGTCTGCTTTTATTACTATAATTCACCAAACAAGTAGATAGAATATGATAAAATTCTTAGATTTAATATCTTATTTATAAGAAATCCAAACAGAAAAAATATAGCTTGAGAACAATAAATTTGGTGTGAGTATTGCGGAAGATGAACATCAAAGCTCTCTCTCTCTCTCTCCCATCATTATTAATTATGGTAGGTAAACGAGCGATGGGGAAAATGAATGCAGAAGAAGCATATTTCAACTTTTTGTTTTTTTGCGCCATTTTTTCCTCATGCGTTTTATTAATTGATCATTTAGATGATTAGTTTTGACGTTTACCGCACATTTATCTTTATAGTCTATCTTCATAATCTGCTCGTTATAGCTAGCCACCCACCTTGACGTAATTCTTGAATTATTTAACTATTTGTTAAGACTAGAAATGTTCACAAATCTTTTTAAATAGGGTTAATACTATGAAAATCTTCAAGTTGGTACACATGTACAAATTTATCTCAAATATATTTTTTAACTATAAAAAACCTCAAGCTGATATACCTATGATAGATTTATCTTTTGTTAGTTTTCGCTTAATTTTATCGTCAAATTGTTCAATTAAATGATATGTGAATGAATATACCAGTTTTGGGTTTTATTATCCGTTTGTCATAAATGTATTAGTTTGAGGTTTTTGATAGTTACAAAATTAATTTAAAATAAATTTGTCACAAATATATCAATTTATGGCTTTTTGTGATATTAGCCCAAAAGTAAATAGCTTGTCTTGAAAATTGAACAAATAGAAAAATAAAAGATGAATGAGGCAATTTTTGTGAAAGGAAAAGTGGTTAAAGGAAGTGCTCGTTCGTGCCCACTTGAACAGAAAAACGAAGGGAGGGGAAGGGCCCTTTCTTTTTGTTTTTTTTTTTTTTTTTTTTTTGGGGGGGGGGGGGGGGGGGGGGGGATTGATGGGATGTAATAGCATTTTTAAGGGTTTTAATAGAAAAAGATTTGGAGGTGAAGAGCATATACCTTGAGGGGGAATGTAGGAGACTTGGGAGGTTACTTCAGTGCGTTATGGCTGAAAACCAAGCTCTGCGTTTTAGTTTGCAGAACAGTGCGTGTGGTGCGAGTGTGGCCAAGCAGGAGTCTGCCGTGCTCTCGGGTATGTGTCTTGAACCTTGAAATCAGTCACCAAGCTTTTCAATCTCGATTACCACCATTTTCCTGCTTGATATGTTCAAATATGTTCTGATTAGATTATTTATTTCGAAAGGACGAAGCAACATAAAGTCGAGCCATCACCCCATGCAACAAGCAGCGCTTATCAGAACCATATAATCAAATTAAACGGAACGGATGAACAACGTGGTCAACCGTTGGAAAGAGCGAAAGAGTTGCAGAAGAAGACGCTCTACTTACATGTAACTCAACGAAGCATCATTGATCAGCTCCAAAGCTCCATGGATGAAGTCAATGATTGAGAGTTGAAGTCAATGATCTGCAATCTGGAGGTCTTTGCAACTCTTCGCGCGTAATGAGTCGCTCCCCGTGTGTTTTGGGTGGGGATCCACAGAGTGAAGAGCCCCCAGCCGAAGCCGGTACTTCTCAGCAGGCCTCATCGAATTCAATGTTGTTAATGAATCCAAATTGCATGGGCTCAATCCATCAAATTTCAATATGGCAATGTTATAAAACAACCCATGCACTTGCTACTACTTTTAGCGGACGTTGAATACGATCCTTGAAACTCTAATTTTGTTTAATTTATCCTTTATATTCTTGGAAAGAATCCGATTCCACTTTTTAGCTAATTTGGCCTTGTTGACATATGATGTAAACTCGCAAGGCAATCTAACTAGCTATGGGACCCACGTTTGTTGTTGCCAGTAGCACATGTGCAATTGGATTATCGTTGCATGGCAATCCGATTGACCATGGATTAGAACTCTAAGGATCAAGTTTTTAATGGCAACTAAGGAAAGATTTTAACGGGAATTTCTCTTTGAAAAGAAGTAATTCCATTCACTAGTTACCCTAATTTGATGAGGATTACTGTAAGTTACATTGTCCCATGTAATTGGTATCGATGAACTATGGATACATGTATACACTAATCTATAGGGACACTTGTTAAGTTTGGGTCGAATGTTATGCAACACTATTTCCACATTCGTAGTGTTGATTTGTATTGAATCTGCAAATTTAAGTCCAGACCTCAATTTGATATTTGAAGTGCCAACTCATTCAATCTTGATTCAGGGTAATCTTGTGTGCCTTAGGCCCAAAAAGAACGTCTTCAGCATAGACTACTAAATCTTTTTCTATTAAAACCCTTAAAAATGCTATTACATCCCATCAATCCCCCCCACCGCCCCCCCCCCAAAAAAAAAAACAAAAAACAAAAAGAAAGGGCCCTTCCCCTCCCTTCGTTTTTCTGTTCAAGTGGGCACGAACGAGCACTTCCTTTAACCACTTTTCCTTTCACAAAAATTGCCTCATTCATCTTTTATTTTTCTATTTGTTCAATTTTCAAGACAAGCTATTTACTTTTGGGCTAATATCACAAAAAGCCATAAATTGATATATTTGTGACAAATTTATTTTAAATTAATTTTGTAACTATCAAAAACCTCAAACTAATACATTTATGACAAACGGATAATAAAACCCAAAACTGGTATATTCATTCACATATAATTTAATTGAACAATTTGACGATAAAATTAAGCGAAAACTAACAAAAGATAAATCTATCATAGGTATATCAGCTTGAGGTTTTTTATAGTTAAAAAATATATTTGAGATAAATTTGTACATGTGTACCAACTTGAAGATTTTCATAGTATTAACCCTATTTAAAAAGATTTGTGAACATTTCTAGTCTTAACAAATAGTTAAATAATTCAAGAATTACGTCAAGGTGGGTGGCTAGCTATAACGAGCAGATTATGAAGATAGACTATAAAGATAAATGTGCGGTAAACGTCAAAACTAATCATCTAAATGATCAATTAATAAAACGCATGAGGAAAAAAATGGCGCAGAAAAAAACAAAAAGTTGAAATATGCTTCTTCTGCATTCATTTTCCCCATCGCTCGTTTACCTACCATAATTAATAATGATGGGAGAGAGAGAGAGAGAGCTTTGATGTTCATCTTCCGCAATACTCACACCAAATTTATTGTTCTCAAGCTATATTTTTTCTGTTTGGATTTCTTATAAATAAGATATTAAATCTAAGAATTTTATCATATTCTATCTACTTGTTTGGTGAATTATAGTAATAAAAGCAGATATATTTATATCCTATCATATCTATTATTTGTTATAAACGACGTATCGGCATAAATCTTAAAAAGTGAATGGTGGAATGGGAGGGTGAGTGTGCATTCACGAGCCGCAACTGCAAAGGATACTTTGCAATCAATGAAGTAGAGCTCCATGTGCATGTGACTTAGGTGACGCTTCAAAGGAGTAGGCGTGTAGGATGCAGATGATGATTGGGCACCTAACTACTTTTGTGCTCTTGCCTGCAGCGGGTTTTCTGCTTCTCAGATGGCTTTTCATTTCCGATATGTGTTATCCATTCACACCTAATATTCATTTTAAAAAGCTCTGTGGTGGTTGAGCCACTCAATATTTAATTTCTTTTGTTAAGTCCTGTAGTGTTTATCTACCACAAGGACGTTTAACATTAGTTTGAACGTGCCTGCAAGAACACTCGTTTCCACAAATGTCCGAAAGTTCGATGGAGATAAGTATAGATGGATTTCTAATGGAGAATACATTTAAATGAGTGGTTGAGCTGGTCATCAAGATATTGACAAACATGGAGTGACCTTTTTCACTCCTCTAGGCCACGTTGACCTCGGCCCACCTCAGGCGAGAGCCGCCCTCTTGGGCATCGGGCAAGGCACAGTTGAGCCTAGAATGTGAGGGCTGCTCTTCTCCATTCTCTAAGGTAAATTGCATTTTGGTTTCCTTAATTAATCCCGAAGATGGTTAACTGGTAAGGTGAATTCGAATATCTTCTTAGTATAGTTCAAGAAATTTTCCTCGTTAAATAAGATATATTTAAGGTCCAGAGCAATGGAAGAGCATTTCGAGAATTGAATGCGCAATAAATTTACTTCAATCAATCGGATAAAAAGGCATATTATTATAAAAGTCGCATCAAAGTCAAATTTTCCTTTGCCAATTTGTGTTTTTTTCCTCCTAATTTTCACTGTTTTCTCTTTGTCATTTTCTAAGGAAGGACAAAAAGAGAGAATTATATGTCGAGGTGATCGCCGCACGTGCGCGAAGGAAGAGGAAGAGAGGCGTGGCTCGCCGCTTACATGTGTGGCGCCTTGCACAGCATGCAAGTTTGGTGGGGCCCAGGAGTCAAGGCCAATGGACGACACGTGTCGTTGCGGGCCCGCTCAGTCAAAAAATTGGAATCCCTCTGTCTCTCTCTCGCATGCCTATTTTGGATCGGTGGCAACTCCCGTATTCCATTCAATACAGGTTCAAACCAAATCAAAATATTTAGGGGCTTGACGTAAATTTCGAGACAATCTCTCTATTGTATAAAATGGTCCCTCTAGGAAACGTGCAAAGATTTCGGACGTTTCCCCCTTTATTCTATTTGATAATTATAAATAAAGTTCAATTAAAAATATATTTTTTGGTCAGTTAATTAAAGAATATCTTAAAATGCGCTTATTGAACGTCCGCGTGGGAAGAATTCGGACGTTTCGAAGTACCCTTTTTTCTCCTGCCGTGCACAACACGTGTATTGGAGGAGCACATGATTTAATCTAAATTATTCAACTCTAATTTGCATTTGACATTAAGCGTCGATCATAACAATTACCATCATATATATTATATATATATATATATATATATATATATGGATAAATATATTAAATTTACATGTCAAGAGTTTATATGTGCTTGATCCTTGATATACTCCATGAGAGATCATCGCATAACTTCTACCTTTTTAAATCTTGAAAGTGCTTAACAAAGACAGAACGAAATCACATGATAACAACACATTCCTATGTTTTATTATGAAAAACATGCCTGTTTGGTTAAATAAGTTAAATTGGAAAGGTTGGGAATTCCAAAAGATCAAAATTTCATGCCCCACCTTGGCTTTTAGCCAAATACATCATTGTGTGTGCGGCCCTAACTTATTCCTACCATCATTTCTTTTGGAAAATATCCACAACAACAACATACACCTAAGGTGCAGCAAGGGTCGTGCCTTTAATTAGTGGTCAAGACATAAATCCAACGCGATGCCTCAACCTCATATATAAATATATTTCACAACGTAAAATTGTTATCATGCTGACATCCTTGTGGATAAATTACATTGAGAAGCAGGATTACCGTCACGAAACATATTTGGAAAAATATTTGGAGAATAGAAAAATGAAGGCTTATATTGTTCATTGATAAATTTTAATAAACGAAAAACGCTTTTAATCTATAGAAAGATGTGCTTTAATAGTACTATAATTATATTATATATATTTCATCTTGCCTATGGATTTTAGTTATCCGCATCCAATTTAAGATCATGTCGTTTTCAGGGAAATAAAGAAACAACGATTGAAATCATGAAGTCAAGACCAAAAATTGGGAGAGCGCCTTTCAGGACTAAATACTCTTGTAACGCCTGTCCTCCACCTTCTTCCTTTTTTTTTTTACCCTTTTGAAATAGAAAAGCTAATATACGAAGGATAGAGGCAGAAAAAAAAAATTAAAAACCAACGTCTGAAAAATTTCTAGAGGGCACCTTTAGAGAACTCCATAATTTAGAATGTGTAGGGTTAATAAAAAGAAAATCCGGAAAACGAAGTCATCCATTTGTGTAAGTTGGAAAAAAAAAAAAAACTAACTTTTACATGAAAAGCCTAAACTACTCATTTTAACTACAAAATTGTGTGCAAATAAATTTAGAGAAAAGTAAAAGTAACATGCATTACCCAGGAATAAATATTTATAGTAGAAACTTTCAGGAATTTTCACATCATGGAGCAATCCAGGTGCTGAAGAATAAAAGTAAAATATGCATTACCTAAGAATGAATTTTTATGAGAAAAGGAATAGACAGTTACTGATGCGAAGATAGTTTTTTTTTTTAACCCAGCTATCATCCGATGATCCAGGCTCCTCCTTGTCGCCGGACTTGTCGGCTATCTCCGCGGACCCATCTCCGGGGAGTCAACAAGCACGTCAGCGAGGAACCTATCGCACAACTCGTGGCTCGAATCAACCCTAATCCCGCCACCGACAACTCCACCGTCCCGTCATCCTTCATCGGGATGTTCTCGATTTCGTCGAACCACGACGCCCCGAAGTCTAGAGATGACGACGACGAGTTCATCGAGGAACAAGTTCGTCGAGGAGCAAGCGGCGATGATTTCGCCGGCCTTAGGGAGGTCCCCGAAGAAGCCGTCGAGGTCGATGTGAGACATCACGTTGTCCTCCATATGCAACTCCAAATCCGCCATCAAAACACTAGGGGAAAAAAACAACCAAAAAAAGGAAAAAGAAGATGAAGGCGACGATGGGGGATCTCTACAAAAAACATCTAGTTTGCTCGCGGTGGTTCGCCGGTCGGAAAGAGGGAGGGCGAGAGAGGGAGGGAGGTCGCGGTTCGATCGCTAGTCCGTGCGGTGGTACGAACTTTTTAACTCGCAAGTTAATTTCAAGTAAGAGTCGTTACTAATCGATTCGGCGAGTCAATTAAAAACCCAAGAAAAGTATTATGAATAATATTTTACTCTTGCACAACCAGAGAAAATAAAGTCGAAGACTTGATTACACCCGTTAATCAACTAATGCCCTTTTGTTATACCTAATATTACTGAAACATCAAGGTTTAATTTTTTTGGAAAGATTTTTAATGCATTAAAAATGCTCCAAAAAACTATGTTGGGCTTTTCCTAATTCCATGCATTTTTAAGAGAAAAATGCATGGAAATCAACTTTACGCCTTTCCCTCGAAAGGAAATAATTTTTTCGCATTTTCATTTTTTTTATATATTTATTTTAAAGAATATGTATAATAATAAAATCAAAATATACTGGGCGCCGGCCCGATTTCGCCCCCATTTTCGACTTTTCTCTGCCTCTTTTTGTCTTGTCTTCTCCTAGTTTTGTCCCACTCTCCCTCTGCTCACGCAAGAATGGCAGGGGAGAGAGAGAGGAAGACCCATTTTCTTCTCCTCTCTTCTTTTTGTCTCTTCCTTTTTTTCTTATCTTCATCCCCTTTTGAATTTTTTTCTACTTTTGTCTTCCCTCTTTCTCTCTCTTGCCTCTTCCTCTTCACGCTGCCCAGAGACCGACGTCCCTCGGCGTGCCATGAACCCAGGACGAAAGGAAATGCCAACCATCAAATATTGCCCGATCCTCAACGAATATCCTCGGCTACCGGAACGTCTTTGTGAGCGATCTACGCTTGACAGACCCAGCTCAGACCAAACCGTGACAGACCCAACTCCTCCATTGGTCGAAGTCGATGCCGGCGCCGGCCGCGTACGAGCGACACGGTTTGTCCTCGGCCAAGCCGACTCCCAGCCCCTCGCGAACGTTACCCCTCCACGAACTTGTCACGCCGCGAACAAAGGATGCACGAAACAACCAATATTTCCAGAAGCAGCTCAAATTTAAGAAGATATTCGCGGATCTAGTTGAGGCATTTCATCGAACAGTTGGAGCGTGCTACCGGAACGAGAGATTTCCGCCTAGACCGAGACTCAAACCTGGACCGGGACTCATGAGAAACAACAAGCATGGACTAGGATAGCAGCACGTATACGAGCGAGGCCGGAACTCGCACTAACCGGACAACGCCAGCCCCGTCCGCCGAGCCCGAAACAGGGCACCAAAAGAAAGCAGAACAGGGGCGGCCGGCGGTGTCCCTACCTGGCACAGCGGCGTCGGACGACGGACAAGCTTGATAGATCGGGCTGAGTCCACTCGCCTCGAGCGTCTCCGAGACGGGATCCTCGGGAAACCAACCCCAGATCGGAAAAGCTGGGGGCAAATCCGAAATGAACCTACCGCGGCTTGGACGCGAAAAAGAAACGTGGCGGCGGGTCGTCGGCTACGGTTCAAGCGTGGTGGCCGACGGGGGTTCTCTCCCTCACACCCTACCCTCGCTCGCAGATCTCAGCCTCTCTCTTTCTCACCTCGACCCCCTCACCGATCTCTTTCTCTCATCCACAGCCCCGAACTCGCTCGGCCTCCCACTCCTTTTATAGGCGCGGATGGCCTTCCGCCAGCACGTGGGAGGGGGCGGATTTTCCGCCGGCCGGACGTCCGGCGGGATGCTGCCCGCGCTGCCCCTAGTCCGGCGAGCATTGAATGCGCCTGCGAGTCTTCCCGTCCGTCGCCGTTCTACTCCTCTTTCTCCGCTGTAGCCTGTAGGCCGTCCCCGCGCGGGAGTTGCAGAGGCGGACAGGGAAGGAGGAAGGAAGTAGGAGGGGCCGGGCCGTGGGGAGAGAGGAGGCCAGATGGGCCCGGGCCCGCGAGGGTGAAAGAAGGAGAAAAAGGCGGGGGCTGGGCCTTCGGGCCCTTTTTTGAAATTTATTTATTTATTTTTTTAAATATATATATATATATTATTTTACTGAAATGAAGTAAAATAGAGGGAACTTGTTTTTATTTTAATGTTTTATCGTTATTTCTTGTTGGTGATTTGCGTGTTGTTGATATCTAGCTATAGTAGTGAACAAAAATCATAAAATACGACATAAACAGGAAAAATTATAAGAAAAAGTGCCCATCAAGAAAGAAAATTGTAGTGACTATTGCACACTAAATTCCACCCACTGCAGTGTCTTCAACCAAACAAAGAGAGCTAGCAGATCTCCCAAGTTAAATAAGACTTATCAATTAGCACATAGTGACGACAGATGAATGCCCAAGCTCGAGCATTTGAACACGAACTCTTCTCCTTTTATTTTCTCTTCTATTATTTCCTTTTTGGTGGAGGTGGGGAGGTGGTTGGGCCAAGCTGAACAATTTCTATGTTCACTTTCTCATCTTCCTCATTGAGATCCATTTTAGCCATCTGAGCGAGAAGGCAAGAACCATCATCTCCACATAAAAGAAATGAATTGTTCACATCACGGTTCACGGTGAAGGGACTTGCAATGCAAGATGAAAAGAAAATTCTGGATAAACCAAACCTAACAAGTTCAAACCAATTTGACTCCTACAATATGTAACGTTGTCAAATTCCTAATCATTTTAATTCAAGGATTAGTTGCACCGCTCACTTCACGTAGACACCTCCGTTAAAACATGTTCCGGTGAAAAACTTACGATTTATTGTGCAAAAAGTCATGAAAATGTTTCAAATGTCGATTCTGTAACCACAACAACAACAACAACAAAATAGCCTTTTCCCACTAAAAGGAGAGTCACATGGGTCCTCCTATGCTATTGGGCTTTTTCAGTGATAACCGGCCCAAACATTTAACTATGGAAAGATATTCGCGCTCTCTTTTGCTAAAGCTAAAACATATTACTGGGTCATATTGATGCCGAATTATGATTTTCACCATCGTAAATATGTCACTTTTGTCGCCAACTCAAGACCAGTCACCAAGCACTTCCGCCATTTCCCATCCTCGCCTTTCTTATAACTCTCACCAGTTGGAGCCAAAGCATCTCGGGATAAAATTCGGGATGGGATATGATTTATCCTATCCTACGTTTGGTGCACGCTCAAGACATGATAAAGTCGGATAAAATGGGATATAGATAGGATAAAATTATCCCATGGGGGATGGGATAAAGGTGGATAAGAATTCTAATGTCTATACTAGGAAAGTTATTTTTCCCAAATAACAAACTTATTAAATTAATAAAATTGAAATTATATTTCAATATAAATAATATTTGAATTCTAATTTAAGAAATTAAAAATAAAATTAATTAATTAATCTTATTCTAATTTATATATTCAACTTTAATTCTATCTTATAATAAACATTCAATCTATAAATCAAATATTTATATTTATTATATATTTTAGGTATTTTTATATTTTAGGTATGTTTGTACAATTTACTATTTGATAAAATTTTATTAAAGAATGATGAAAGGGGAAAAAAGAAATAACAAAGAAAATAATATAAAAAAGAGAAAATAAAATAAAAATAGATTAAGGAATAGTGTTACGAGATTTTCACCATATCTGTTTATGAACATTTATGTTCATATACAATGATATGCCGTTTATATAAAAAAAAAAAAAAATGTACATGATATGATGTGAACATATCCGATTTTAATACTGTGATTCACCAAACAATGGACAGGATATAAAAAAATCCCAGGATTTCATATCCTATCCTATCTAGTCCTATCCCAATTAGAAATCCAGACGATCAAATGTTGCAAAAAAAAAAAAAAAAAAGAGGCTTGAACAAGGGCATGACTTCACACAATATGAGATATTAAATGTACGGAAAAAACATTTTTCATATTTGTAGAGTATGTTTATGAGAACATAATATGTTTATCTTATAATATTTGGCTGGTTCAAAGAGTTCAAAATGTTTTCGACCAAAAAAGAAAGAGTTTAAAATGCTAGATGCTCCACTTGAATTATCAATTAAGCATGACTAAAGGGCAAGTTGTTGACTCGGACCAATGCTGGCCACAACCAACTGAAGTACTTCAGATGATGGGGACAGTTCTGCATTCATTTTCTCCCGAGAAGGTTGTTGCATCCCTGAAGTTGATGTGTTAAGTGGAGCCTCCTTTTGAGCAGGACTTGGCATTGTGGCCACCGATGGTGGAAATGCATTAAGCTTAGGGACCAGAGGGATAGAACTTGAAGCAGCATCATCACCTAAGAAATTCCGAGGAGGGAGTTGCCTGCTCTCCCGGGCTTCTGCCTGGATGGGCCGCATTTTCTTTGACTTCTTTCTCTTTTTATGTCCGCTCTTTGCAAATTTTTAGTTGGTGAAATTTGGGGCCTGGATGGGCCGCATTCGTTCAATCGGTTCATTAAGCCCTTTGCTTATAATAGAAAGGGTTAGATAGAAGGGCAACGAAGAGTATGGGGGCATGAGAACGTCGTTTTGTCATCATCAAGTCGCTTTGTGGTTACCTCTGACTCGTCATTCCGATTGGGGCGACTAAGGTTGTTGATTCTACAACTTCTTTTTGGCTCCCGTTCGACAGTGGGGATAGCTTCCAGAGCGACGTGGAAGATACGTATGGTTATTTTTAAGGTTGTGGAAAATGTCGTTTTCCTCGTTTTGACCCTCCAATAATTTTCTAGAAACTATTTATCGAAACCCACGGAAAGAACATCTTACTCTGCTGCAAGGGACTGTAAGCAGGTGCCACGCTTTGTGGGCTTCAAGGACCTATGTAGCACCGACACGCGACATGACACGAGCGTTCGACACGACACGACATGTTGACACGTCATTTCTAAAAAATAGATAATTTCGACACATTGTGACATGTTGAATATTAAACGAATATTTTTTTAATTAATTTGATTCAAATTCATAAATAATTAATTAATTAAAAAAGTCTATAATAAATTTACACTAATAATATTAATAAATTAATTCATTTGAAATTCGAAAGATATATTCATAATTAATGCGAAACATGTTTTTAATTTTAACAAAAGTTATTGATAAAACTAATAATTAATAAGAAATTAGAATCAATTTATTTAAATAAATTCATGATTTTTTAGAATGATCAAAATTTATCATTATTCAAAATTCAATACTTTTACTTTTCAAAATTATTTTTCAATTTCATTTATTTAATTTTTCTATAAAAAAAATTCCCAAATCCACTCTTTCTTTCCTTTGTCCATTTCCCTCCGCCCCAAAGTTATTTTACTTTTTTCCCTCCGAAAACCACCGACAGACAGGCTGTCACCCTCACTTCCCCTCCCCCAAAACTCAAAAGACACGCCATCGTCCCCCTCTTTTTATTATTTTTTATTCCCTTATCACAAACCCTAGCGACCCTCTTTTTCCTCCTCCTTCTACCGCTTGCACAAAAAACATCGGACCAAGACAAACACGCAGACAGCAGACCTCGCTCCCCTCTTTCGCACCTCGTATCGTTTCTCAGCTTCCGACGATGGAGCGGACGCGACGCCGAGGAGGAGGAGATGCCGTCGCCGCCACCGCCGCCGCTCGGCGCCCTTCGAGCCCCAATCCCTCCCTCTTCTCTTCCTCTCTCTGGCCATCTCTCGCCGTCGCTTGCGGCCTCTGCTCCCTCCCCCTCCCTCGCCTCCACCCGGAGTCTTCCGGACACGCGTCGATACGCGTGTCGAGAAAAGTTGATCGTGTGTCGGAAAATCCGACACGCGTTGACCACGTGTCCGACCGTGTCCGAGCATGTCGACGTGTCCGACACGCTCCGACATCCGACACGCTCCGACACGTGTCGGACACGACAAGGAAGCACGGACAACGTGTCCGTGCTTCATAGTCAAGGACTTAGCAATGCCACGTCAAAGACTTCTCTCCTAATTACTCAAGATTTATGAGAAAAGAAAAGAGAAGGGCCATACGCTGGTGGCATTGGTGATGGCTCGAACAACATTTGGCACAATGGGACGGAGTTGCTCAAAGGTTGCACCCAGGGCGAAAGCAAGACTATAGTCATTTCCACCGATTTCCCCCACTAGAAATAAAGACTTCTTGAAATACGTATCACAATCTACAAAAGAAAAGAACAAAAACAACAATCAAATCACGAAATGACTTAAGTAATCGATTTAAAAATCCTAATAATGATATATTCCAATATTGAAGTCACTCCACAAAAGACTTCATTTATTTTCCTTTGATATTGCAAGAGCACGAAAATAGAAACCCGTCTATCTAGAGAGCTATGAAATACTCTGCAATCCCAATAAATCGATAGGCTAGGCCTAAGCAAGTGTGCCTTAGTTTCTAAGTTGCAAGTCTAAACATCCCAATCTATTGCACCAAACCCTTAGTGGTTATCCTACGAAAGATTTATGAGCTGCAAAGACGTGATATCTACCAAATCACCTCAATAAATAACCGTATCTTCAGTGAACAAGATTAATCACACAAAAGAATAAATGCAATTTATGTTAGTCCTCAATCGGAGCCTACAAAAATAGGGTATATATTGTTTACCTTGCTGGGTTGTGCAAAGAGAAGATTCGAGTTTCTTGTACGAATCGAGCTAAACATTTAAGGAATGATTCGTCATTGTCATCGCTAGAATGCCTCAAGCTGCAAAGAATGTTGGATCAAGCGCTGTGACACCAACGACTGCAAAGTTAACTCCGCTACGAGCATCAACTGAGCCGTTGACTACCACAAGATATGGATTCAGATAGGGTAACCCAACTACTTCCCCTGCATTTTCATATACGTAATGCATATACACTAGTTACACATCTAAAATTAACACCCCAATGATGATAAAGACAGCTAAAGATTGTCACAAACTCCGCTTTAAATGAGAAGTTCTTTTTTCCTTCTTTTTTTTTTTTCATACACACGCCATTTGGAAAGAAAAATATGTACTGTCGTCAATGAAGGAGCCCGATATCAACACCAAACGTAGAAAAAGAGCCCTGTCTTTGAGCTTGGATATAAACTGCCGATGATCCAAATATTCTCAACAAAAGCTGCGGCCTTCTGATTTAAATGCCTGTTCTCTTCCCTAACACGAGCATGCATTTACAAAAAGCGGAGAAGAGTGAGGGAACATCCTTATGAAATCAATTGTAAGATGTCCAACTGAAAATCGGCCGATCGGATGCCCAAAGAAGGTCTTGCCATAAGGAGACATCAGTAGGATTGCATGATTCCCAGTGTCGCTTAGAGAGTTGCCGAAGTTGAAAATCGACTCATACTTATGCAGGATCATCGAGTTGGCCTTCAAAGTGAGGCAACACTGCAGAAGGATCAAGATTATTGCAGTATATTTAATGTCAACTCTTCGAGAGATGAAGTCTTGAAGATGCTAAGAGAGATGGACAACAATTTTATGTTCTCTTGTTGCTAATTTTTCGTTGGTGGAATTTGGGGTCTTCAAGGTGAGCTTAAATAGCTAAAATTGGCTCAATCGGTTCATTACGCCATTTGCTTATAATAGAAAGGGTTAGATGGAAGGGCAATAAAGAGTAAGGGGGCATGAGAACGTCATTTTGTCGTCATCAAGCCGCCTTGTGGTTACCTTCGACTCGTCATTCCGATTGGGGCGATTAAGGTCGTTGATTCTATAACTTCTTTTCGACTCTCGTTCGATAGTGGGGACGGCTTGCGGAGCGACGTGGAAGATGTGTATGCTTATTTTAAGGTTGTGGAAAATGCCGTTTTCCTCGTTTTGACCCTCCAATGATTTTCTAGAAACTATTTGTCGAAACCCACGGAAAGAACATCTTACTCTGCTGCAAGGAACTATTAGCAGGTGCCACGCTTTGTGGGCTTCAAGGACTTAGCAATGCCACGTCAAAGACTTCTCTCCTAATTACTCAAGATTTATGAGAAAAGAAAAGAAAAGGGCAATACGCTAGTGGCATTGGTGATGGCTCAAACAACGTTTGGCACAATGGGACAAAGCTGCTTAAAGGTTGCACCCAAGGTGAAAGCAAGACTGTAGTCATTTCCACCGATTTCCCCCACTAGAAATAAAGACTTCTTGAAATACGTATCACAATCTACAAATGAAAAGAACAAAAACAACAATCAAATCACGAAATGACTTAAGTAATCGATTTAAAAATCCTAATAACGATATATTCCAATATTGAAGTCACTCCACAAAAGACTTCATTTATTTTTCTTTGATATTGCAAGAGCACAAAAATAGAAACCCGTCTATCTAGAGACCTATGAAATGCTCTGCAATCCCCATAAATTGATAGACTAGGCCTAAGCAAGTGTGCCTCAGTTTCTAAGTTGCAAGTCTAAACATCCCAATCTATTGCACCAAACCCTTAGTGGTTATCCTACAAAAGTTTTATGAGCTAGAAAGACGTGATATCTACCAAATTACCTCAATAAATAACCGTATCTTCAGTGAACAAGATCAATCACACAAAAGAATAATTGCAATTTATGTTAGTCCTCAATCGGAGCCTACAAAAATAGGGTATATATTGTTTACCTTGTTGGGTTGTGCAAAGAGAAGATTTGAGTTGCTTGTACGAATCGAGCTAAACACTTAAGGAATGATTCGTCATTGTCATCGCTAGAATGCCTCGAGCTGCAAAGAATGTTGGATCAAGCGCTGTGGCACCAGCGACTGCAAAGTTAACTCCGCTACAAGCATCAACTGAGCCGTTGACTACCACAAGATATGGCTTCAGATAAGGTAACCCAACTACTTTCGCTGCATTTTCATATACGTAATGCATATACACTAGTTATACATCTAAAATTAACACCCCAATGATGATAAAGACATCTAAAAATTGTCACAAACTCCGCTTTAAATGAGAAGTTCTTTTTCCTTTTCTTTTTTTTTTTCATACACATGCCATTTCGAAAGAAAAATATGTACTGTCGTCAGTGAAGGAACCCGATAGCAACACCAAACGTAGAAAAAGAGCCCTGTCTTTGAGCTTGGATATATACTGCCGATGATCCAAATATTCTCAACAAAAGCTGCGGCCTTCTGATTTAAATGCATGTTCTCTTCCCTAACACGAGCATGCATTTACAAAAAGTGGAGAAGAGTGAGGGAACATCCTTATGAAATCAATTGTAAGATGTCCAACTGAAAATCGGCCGGTCGGATGCCCAAAGAAGGTCTTGCCATAAGGAGACATCAGCAGGATTGCATGATCCCCTGCAGATCGGAGGTAGTTCCCAGTGTCGCTTAGAGAGTTGCCGAAGTTGAAAATCGACTCATACTTATGCAGGATCATCGAGTTGGCCTTCAAAGCGAGGCAACATTGTAGAAGGATCAAGATTATTGCAGTATATTTAATGGCAACTCTTCGAGAGATGAAGTCTTGAAGATGCTAAGAGAGATGGACAACAATTTTATGTTCTCTTGTTGCTAATTTTTCGTTGGTGGAATTTGGGGTCTTCAAGGTGAGCTTAAATAGCTGAAATTGGTTCAATCGGTTCATTACGCCATTTGCTTATAATAGAAAGGGTTAGATGGAAGGGCAACAAAGAGTAAGGGGGCATGAGAACGTCATTTTGTCGTCATCAAGTCGCCTTGTGGTTACCTTCGACTTGTCATTCCGATTGGGGCGATTAAGGTCGTTGATTCTATAACTTCTTTTCGGCTCTCGTTTGACAGTGGGGACGGCTTGCGGAGCAACGTGGAAGATGTGTATGCTTATTTTAAGGTTGTGGAAAATGCCGTTTTCCTTGTTTTGACCCTCCAATGATTTTCTAGAAACTATTTGTCGAAACCCACGGAAAGAACATCTTACTCTACTGCAAGGAACTATTAGCAAGTGCCACGCTTTGTGGGCTTCAAGGACTTAGCAATGCCACGTCAAAGACTTCTCTCCTAATTACTCAAGATTTACGAGAAAAGAAAAGAAAAGGGCCATACGCTGGTGGCATTGGTGATGTCGAACAACATTTGGCACAATGGGACAGACCTGCTTAAAGGTTGCACCCAAGGTGAAAGCAAGACTGTAGTCATTTCCACCGATTTCCCCCACTAGAAATAAAGACTTCTTGAAATTTGTATCACAATCTACAAATGAAAAAAACAAAAACAACAATCAAATCACGAAATGACTTAAGTAATCAATTTAAAAATCCTAATAATGATATATTCCAATATTGAAGTCACTCCACAAAAGACTTCATTTATTTTTCTTTGATATTGCAAGAGCACAAAAATAGAAACCCGTCTATCTAGAGACCTATGAAATGCTCTGCAATCCCCATAAATTGATAGACTAGGCCTAAGCAAGTGTGCCTCAGTTTCTAAGTTGCAAGTCTAAACATCCCAATCTATTGCACCAAACCCTTAGTGGTTATCCTACAAAAGTTTTATGAGCTAGAAAGACGTGATATCTACCAAATCACCTCAATAAATAACCGTATCTTCAGTGAATAAGATCAATCACACAAAAGAATAATGGCTATTTATGTTAGTCCTCAATCGGAGCCTACAAAAATAGGGTTTATATTGTATACCTTGCTGGGTTGTGCAAAGAGAAGATTCGAGTTTCTTGAACCAGTCGAGCTAAACACCTAAAGATTGATTCGTCATTGTCAGCGTTGGAATGCCTCGAGCTGCAAAGAATGTTGGATCAAGCGCTGTGGCACCAGCGACTGCAAAGTTAACTCCACTACGAGCATAAACTAAGCCGTTGACTACCACAAGATATGACTTCAAATAGGGTAACCCAATTGCTTCCGCTGCATTTTCATATACGTAATGCATATACACTAGTTAAACATCTAAAATTAACACCCCAATGATGATAAAGACAGCTAAAGATTATCATTAACTCCGCTTTAAATGAGAAGTTCTTTTTCCTTCTTCTTTTTTCGTACACATGCCGTTTCGAAAGAAAAATATGTACTGTCATCAGTGAAGGAGCCCGATATCAACACCAAACGTAGAAAAAGAGCCCTGTCTTTGAGCTTAGGTACATACTGCTGATGATCCAAATATTCTCAACAAAAGCTACGACCTTATGATTTAAATGCCTGTTCTCTTCCCTAACACGAGCATGCATTTACAAAAAGCGGAGAAGAGTGAGGGAACATCCTTATGAAATCAATTATAAGACGTCCAATTGAAAATCGACCGGTCGGATGCCTAAAGAAGGTCTTGTCATAAGGAGACATCAGCAGGATTGCATGATCCCCTGTAGATCGGAGGTAGTTCCCAGTGTCGCTTTGAGAGTCGCCGAAGTTGAAAATCGACTCATACTTATGTAGGATCATTGAGTTGGCCTTCAAAGCGAGGCAACATTGCAGAAGGATCAAGATTATTGTAGTATATTTAATGGCAACTCTTGAGTATTTTCGAGAGATGAAGTCTTGAAGATGCTAAGAGAGTTGGACAACAATTTTATGTCATCTCGTTGCTAATTTTTAGTTGGTGGAATTTGGGGTCTTCAAGGTGAGCTTAAATAGCTGAAATTGGTTCAATCGGTTCATCAAGCCCTTTGCTTATAATAGAAAGGGTTAGATGGAAGGGCGACGAAGAGTATGGGGGCATGAGAACGTCGTTTTGTCATCATCAAGTCGCTTTGTGGTTACCTCCGACTCGTCATTCCGATTGGGGCGACTAAGGTCGTTGATTCTATAACTTCTTTTCGGCTCCCATTCGACAGTGGGGACGGCTTGCGGAGCGACGTGGAAGATACGTATGGTTATTTTTAAGGTTGTGGAAAATACTATTTTCCTTGTTTTGACCCTCTAATAATTTTCTAGAAACTATTTGTTGAAATCCACGGAAAGATCATCTTACTTTGCTGCAAGGGACTGTTAGCAGGTGCCACGCTTTGTGGGCTTCAAGGACTTAGCGACGCCACATCAAAGACTTCTCTCCTAATTACTCAAGATTTATGAGAAAAGAAAAGAAAAGGGCCATACGCTGGTGGCATTGGTGATGGCTCGAAAAACATTTGGCACAATGGGACGAAGCTGCTCAAAGGTTGCACTTAGGGCGAAAGCAAGACTCTAGTCATTTCCACCGGTTTCCCCCACTAGAAATAAAGACTTCTTGAAATACGTATCACAATCTACAAAAGAAAAGAACAAAAACAACAATCAAATCACGAAATGACTTAAGTAATCGATTTAAAAATCCTAATAATGATATATTCCAATATTGAAGTCACTCCACAAAAGACTTCATTTATTTTCCTTTGATATTGCAAGAGCACAAAAATAGAAACCCATCTATTTAGAAACCTATGAAATGCTCTGCAATCCCCATAAGTTGATAGACTAGGCCTAAGCAAGTGTGCCTCAATTTCTAAGTTGCAAGTCTAAACATCCCAATCTATTGCACCAAACCCTTAGTGGTTATCCTACGAAAGATTTATGAGCTGCAAAGACGTGATATCTACCAAATCACCTCAATAAATAACCGTATCTTCAGTGAACAAGATCAATCACACAAAAGAATAATTGCAATTTATGTTAGTCCTCAATTGGAGCCTACAAAAATAGGGTATATATTGTTTACCTTGCTGGGTTGTGCAAAGAGAAGATTCGAGTTTCTTGTACGAATCGAGCTAAACACTTAAGGAATGATTCGTCATTGTCATCGCTAGAATGCCTCGAGCTGCAAAGAATGTTGGATCAAGCGCTGTGGCACCAACGACTGCAAAGTTAACTCCGCTACGAGCATCAACTGAGCCGTTGACTACCACAAGATATGGCTTCAGATAGGGTAACCCAACTACTTCCGCTACATTTTCATATACGTAATGCATATACACTAGTTATACATCTAAAATTAACACCCCAATGATGATAAAGACAGCTAAAGATTGTCACTAACTCCGCTTTAAATGAGAAGTTCTTTTTCCTTTTTTTTTTTTCATACACACGCCATTTCGAAAGAAAAATATGTACTGTTGTTAGTGAAGGAGCCCGATATCAACACCAAACGTAGAAAAAGAGCCCTGTTTTTGAGCTTGGATATATATTGCCAATGTTCCAAATATTCTCAACAAAAGCTGCGGCCTTCAGATTTAAATGCATGTTCTCTTCCCTAACACGAGCACGCATTTACAAAAAGTGGAAAAGAGTGAGGGAACATCCTTATGAAATCAATTGTAAGAGGTCCAACTGAAAATCGGCCAGTCGGATGCCCAAAGAAGGTCTTGCCATAAGGAGACATCGGCAGGATTACATGATCCCCTGTAGATCGGAGGTAGTTCCCAGTGTCGCTTTGAGAGTTGCCGAAGTTGAAAATCGACTCATACTTATGCAGGATCATCGAGTTGGCCTTCAAAGCGAGGCAACATTGCGGAAGGATCAAGATTATTATAGTATATTTAATGGCAACTCTTCGAGAGATGAAGTCTTGAAGATGCTAAGAGAGTTGGACAACAATTTTATGTCCTCTTGTTGCTAAATTTTAGTTGGTGGAATTTGGGGCCTTCAAGGTGAGATTAAATAGCTGAAATTGGTTCAATGGGTTCATTAAGCCATTTGCTTATAATAGAAAGGGTTAGATGGAAGGGCAACAAAGAGTGAGGGGGCATGAGAACGTCATTTTGTCGTCATCAAGTCGCTTTGTGGCTACCTTCGACTCGTCATTCCGATTGGGGCGATTAAGGTCGTTAATTCTATAACTTCTTTTCGGCTCTCGTTCGACAGTGGGGACGGCTTGCGGAGCAACGTGGAAGATACGTATGGTTATTTTAAGGTTGTGGAAAATGCCGTTTTCCTTGTTTTGACCCTCCAATAATTTTCTAGAATCTATTTGTCGAAACCCACGGAAAGAACATCTTACTCTGCTGCAAGGAACTGTTAGCAGGTGCCACGCTTTGTGGGTTTCAAGGATTTAGCAATGCCACGTCAAAGACTTCTCTCCTAATTACTCAAGATTTATGAGAAAAGAAAAGAAAAGGGCCATACGTTGGTGGCATTGGTGATGGCTCGAACAACATTTGGCACAATGGGACGGAGCTGCTCAAAGGTTGCACCTAGGGCGAAAGCAAGATTGTTGTCATTTCCACCGATTTCCCCCACTAGAAATAAAGGCTTCTTGAAATACGTATCACAATCTACAAAAGAAAAGAACAAAAACAACAATCAAATCACGAAATGACTTAAGTAATCGATTTAAAAACCCTAATAATTATATATTCCAATATTGAAGGCACTCCACAAAAAACTTCATTTATTTTCCTTTGATATTGCAAGAGCACAAAAATAGAAACCCGTCTATCTAGAGACCTATGAAATGCTTTGCAATCCCCATAAATTGATAGACTAGGCCTAAGCAAGTGTGCCTCAATTTCTAAGTTGCAAGTCTAAACATCCCAATCTATTGCACCAAACCCTTAGTGGTTATCCTACGAAAGATTTATGAGCTGCAAAGACGTGGTATCTACCAAATCACCTCAATAAATAACCGTATCTTCAGTGAATAAGATCAATCACACAAAAAAATAATTGCTATTTATGTTAGTCCTCTATCGGAGCCTACAAAAATTGGGTTTATATTGTTTACCTTGTTGCATTATGCAAAAAATAATGCATATAAACTAGTTAAACATCTAAAAACACTCCAATGATGATAAAGACAGCTAAAGATTGTCATTAACTCCGCTTTAAATGAGAAGTTCTTTTTCCTTTTCTTTTTTCTTTTCATACACACGCCGTTTCGAAAAAAAAAATGTACTGTCATCAGTGAAGGAGCTCAATATCAACACCAAATGTAGAAAAAGAGCCCTGTCTTTGAGCTTGGATATATACTGCCGATGATCCAATTATTCTCAACAAAAGCTACGGCCTTCTGATTTAAATGCCCGTTCTCTTCCCTAACACGAGCATGCATTTATAAAAAGCAGAGAAGAGTGAGGGAACATCCTTATGAAATCAATTGTAAGACGTTCATCAGAAAAATGACCGGTCTAATGCCCAAAGAAGGTCTTGCCATAAGGAGACATCGGCAGGATTGCATGATCCCCTGCAGATCGGAGGTGGTTCCCAGTGTCGCTTAGAGAGTCGCCGAAGTTGGAAATTGACTCATATTTATGCTGGATCATCGAGTTGGCCTTCAAAGCGAGGCAACATTGCGGAAGGATCAAGATTATTATAGTATATTTAATGGCAACTCTTCGAGAGATGAAGTCTTGAAGATGCTAAGAGAGTTGGACAACAATTTTATTTGCTCTCTTTGCTAATTTTCAATTGGTGGAATTTGGGATCTTCAAGGTGAGCTTAATTAGTTGAAATTGGTTCAACCAGTTCAGTAAGCCCTTTGCTTATAATAGAAAGGTTTAGATAGAAGGGCAACGAAGAGTATGGGGGCATGAGAACGTCATTTTGTCATCATCAAGTCGCTTTGTGGTTACCTCCGACTCGTCATTCCGATTGGGGCGATTAAGATCGTTGATTCTATAACTTCTTTTCAGCTCCCGTTCGATAGTGGGGACGGCTGTCGCGATCAAATTTTCGGGTGCACCACCTACGATTTGGCTAATGGATTACTAAGCCTAAACTTAGCTTGGGCTCTCCCAAGCCCATACCAATTCGCAACTTAGGTTCAAGTTCTTAACATGCGAATGATTTTAAATTAGGAGTCGCCACTAATCTATTTTCAGTGGGTCGATTAGAAACCCAAGTAAAGTAATGTGAGATTTACTTTACTCCTACGAACCAGAGATTGTGAGTTCGGGGACTTGATTACGCTAGATTTCTCTAACGTCATTTTAGTACCTTTCTCTTCTATTCTGAAAAAAAAAATGTTTGACAAGCAGCTTGAATTGATTTTAATTTATCTCCCTAACATGTGAGGTTATCATGCGGGTGCACACACCACCAATTTAACATCCAAGAAGAGCCATCAATAAATTGCAAGACTTACCTTGTAGCAACGAAAGCATCTGTAATGTTAAATTAGAATTCACATCGACGGTCATAGATATGATTTTTAATTAACACGCAATTTTTGTTTGTTTTCACTTAATTAATGAGAATCATGCTTTATGCAATGCATTCTATTAATCTAATATGAAATGATATGACATGGCAATATGACGTAAACTATATGAAATAAATAAAACATAAGCATGCAGTCTATTCTAAAGAATGAAATTGACTTATTCTAAGGCAATTTTTTTGGTATTTTCCATGAAATTCGAAATTAAGAAAAATGCAAAATTATCTAGCTAGATTAAGATATCAATCCAACTTATATTAAGAATTGGGTTAGGCCAAATCCTAATTTAAACTAAGATATTATCTTAACTTAGCAATCTTTAACCTAAGATACAATCTATATATGAGAAATTATCTAAACCTATATTTAATCAAAAACGCAATCTTATCCTACTATGCAATGACGTGCAAAGAATGCCCAAGTTCTAATTTTTTTCTTTTCTTTTTATGAAACTGGAAATTGATAATTGACATATAATTAAACGTGCAATTAAAAAACTACATCCTAAATGAATGCATTTTTTTTTTCAAAAATTTGAAATAATAAATCTCCTATTCTAGATATGCAAAATAACCCTAAAATAAGAAATATACCTAATCTAACTCACATCTTTTGGATTTTCTTTTACGAAAACAAAATTGATTCAAATGACATGGCAACAGATCAAAGCAAGACAAGACTGATATTTAAAAAATTGACGAATCATATCTCACGTGAGATCGGGTTGGTCAATTTTAAATAAACCGTGAATCGAATCTCGGCGTGAGATCGGATTGGCAATTTTATAAGCGATTGCGAATCGATTTCGGGCGTGAAAATCGGACTATCAATCACTAATTTAAGAAGTAATTTCATGTCAAAAATATCAACCATTCATTCAGGAATAAGTCTACTACAAAAACAAAGAAAAAAAAAAAAAATAACAAAATAAAATAAAGTAAATAAAACAAACTACCTAAATTGATTTTCTCTTTTTTCCTTTTCTTTTTTCACACAAGGCTTGGCAGGTGGTGGAGGGTCACTAAGGGCTCCAGTGAGGGCCAGCACAGTCGGAGCTCCGGCGAATGGCGGCAGCCGGCGGACCAGCAGCGGCAAGCTTCACCGAATTCGCAAGGACTGGAGTGGGGTGAAGGGTTGCTCACGGACAGAACAGCGACGTGGAGTCGCTATGCAGGGGGTCGGCCACAGCGGCGACCGGTTCAGGCTGCTGCAGCAATGACGGAAGCGGTTCGGGTGGTCGCTCGGGTGAGGGGGTGCAGCGACCGGCTCGAGCTCGAGCAGAGCTGTGCGGAGACGAGGCCGGCAGAGGCAGTGTCGTGACAGGCAGAGAGAGGCGTCGTCAGAGCAGAGGGTCACTCGGATTGCAGCAATGACGACGCGCAGACGCGCGGTGCCTCGGGGTCGTGTTCCGGCACGGCATATCTGGGCAGAGGCGGGGCGAGCGATGCAGCAGCAGCGATAGTCGGAGGTTGCAGATGGACGGCTGCAGGTCGCGTGACGGGAGCAGGGGCAGCAACGTCGTCGCGGACAAATTGGCAGTGACTGGCGAGGGAGCGATGGCTCCGGGCTTCTGGGCAAACGTAGCAACACGAGCTCGCGGGTGAGGGAGACGGAACTCCAGCGGCTGGCGGGACATCAGTGGCGGAATGGCTCAGGCGTCGCGGACGGAGGGCTGCAGATCCGGCAGGTGGAGAGGTAGGCGCTTGGTTAGAGGAGTCATGGCGGGGGCTCGGGATCTGCGGTGCTGTTGGGCTCGCGCGGCGGTGATGCGAAACGACGAGCGGGCGCGGTGGTGCGGCGCGGAGGTGGCTGGATTCTGGCGAGACAAAGCAGAGCAGGAGTTGGGTGGTGCCGATATGGTGAGACGACGGCGTCCGGCGGGCAACGGTCGAAGCTCGGGCAGACGGCAGCAAGCACGCCGGAGAAGATGAACAGAGTTCTTCTTTTCTTTTTTTCAATTTTCCTCTCTCCTCCTACCTATCTCACGTCCCACTCGCCGGTCTCTCTGCTCCCTTTGTACTTTCTGCAGCACTAAATTTGCAGAAGGAAAAAGTCAATACCTTCTCTCCTCCCGACGAAAGAAGGCCTTTCTTATGTTAATTTCCTCCCACAAACCCTAAAAGCCGAATGACCTTTTCCTCTCTTTGGCTTAAATTTTTCTTTTTCTTCGACCAAGAGAAGCCCCCTCGACGTGAACAAAATCCCTTCAATGTGGCCGTGTATTTCTACTCTGTGGCCTCCCAAAACCCTAAGCGTTTTACCTTTTTATAGAAAGGATTAGGGTTTTAATTTTTTCCAAATCCATATTCACGAAGATTTTTTTCCAAACCCAATATTTGTTTTTTACTTAACGCAATATTTGTTTCTGATTTGATTTGGGATAAATCAGTAAAATCTCCCCAAGGATACGGGCTTGGGCCAATTTGCTATTGTCGTGGGCTTAGTCCGACTTGCCAAGTTAAAGCTTAGAACCATTAATTTGAACCCATCTGCCACCGGTCCAATAAATAAATGTAAAAAATGCAAATTAAAAATAAATGCACCTAAATTTATATGTTATGCAATTAATATTTTTTTCAGGGATAAAATTAACCTATAATTTTCTATGCAATAGATAAATGACTGGATCGTCAAAATTTAGGTGTCAACAATGGCTTGCGAAGCGACATGGAAGATACGTATGGTTATTTTTAAGGTTGTGGAAAATATCGTTTTCCTCGTTTTGACCCTCCAATATTTTTCTAGAAACTAGGGTATGTAGGGTAACACTTCTACTCTGGGGAACATTTTCTTTTCAGAAATAGTTCTTTTCTATTTTTACTTTGGGGAACAATTTTTAAGTAAAATAAGGTATTTGGTAATTACACAAAATTTCTATTCTTGAAATAGAAAAAGAATAGAAATGCGTTTGGTACGATTTTTTAATTTTTTCATTTATTCGTTTTTTATTCTCGCTCACGAATCGCCAACCGCCGCCCACCACCGCCCATCGTTGCTGCCCATCGCTTGTCACTGCCAACTGTCGGTCGCCGCTGTAGGACCATTGGCCGCGGGAGGCAACGGCCGGTGGGCTATGGGCAGCGGTCGTGCGGAGGTAGTTGGCGGCCGATGGTCGGCAGCAACGGGCAATGGTTGGCAACAGAGACAACAGTCGGGCAGCAACGATCGATGACCAGCGGTTGGTGGCAACGATGGTAGTCGAGCGGTGGCAACGACGGTCGATGGCGATCGTCGGCGGTCAAGGGTGGCCGGTGGGTTGTGGGCGGCATAGACGATGATCAGGCGCGATGGTCGCCGTCGATCGGGCGACGGTCAGTGGCGGTCGGAGGCGGTCAACGGTCGGCTGACGGTGGCTGCAGCCAGCCGGAGGTGGCCGGCGGTTGGCAGGCAGCCACCGAAAGGCGGCGGCAAGCAAGAAGAACAAAAGAAAAAACGAAAAGTAAAAAATTGGCTTATTTCTAAAAATTGTTTCTGGAAACAAGAAGCTACTTTTTTTTTCTTGTTTTTGTTCTAAATCTATTCCCCGGCTACTTTTTATTCCGGGGAATAGAAAAATAAGTTGACGTTACCAAACGGATTTCTGTTCTTTTTTTGTTCCGGGGAACAAAAGAATAGAAATTTAGAGAAACAGAAACGTTACCATGCAAGCCCTAAAACTTTTTACTTTTCATGTCCAGCTTCTACATAAAGTACCCTATTTGCTAAATTCATCTATCAGATGCTATGCGCCTTTTTCTTTCTTTTGAAAATTTTTCTTTCATCTCTCAAAGTTGCAGGCAACTGTCCTCTCTAGACCTCTGCCAAATCAAACCTTTTGTCCCTAGAAATCTGCACGTCTTGTTAAAACTATTTTCTCCAATTCGAATATCGTGGTCGATGCCATTGGGAACCTTGCCTCTATGGCAATCATTTGCTAAAATAATATGTGAGTAGAAACGAGATAAACAACGAAAATAAACAAAATAAGAGATTACATGGGTTGTTTGACCAATCAATAATATACGCGAAGAGTGGCAGAAAAATTTAACGATAATCAAGTGACAAATGGAGATTACAATCGCTTCACATCTCAAGTGGCTGCTAACCCCTAGTTTTACACCCTTAAACTCACAAACTATTGCTCTAAGACATATCTGTTCCGTTTGAATAACTTAGAGAAATGACAGGAAACTTTATGGAGAGGTTTCTAACGGCTTAATCTTCTCATTAGATGAAAATACAACTCATACACATAGTGAATTTATGGAATAAATCCTACCGTGTCATGCCTAAAAAGAAAAAACCACTGAGCACGTCCCACATTTCCGGCTAGGTGGGCTATGGGCATGGAGCGCACCTTATGGCTTGGTGAACGACAGGCAAGGCCTCCAGATAGTGTTGGGGTGTGATTTATTCTCCCTTTCAACCGAAAGGGATGAGGTCCCGCTCTTAGCTACCAAAAGGCTTTTATAATTTGAGTCCATATTTTATTGGTAGTTTGGACTTGGACGCATAAATAGCTACTTGCTTATATATAATCTTTATCTCTTTTAATTGAAAGTTGTAATAGAGATATGAGATGTGCTAATCATAGCAAAATTCTTTGTTGCATGTGGGTCTTGTTTTAGAGTGAAAAAGGATCAATTTTATTTTTCGATTTCTCTTTCTTGCTTTTATTCTTTATTTTGTTACGTCTGAGTATCAAGTCCTAATAGGCAAAGAAATCTGACGTTGGGCACTGTCTGATGGACTTGAGATATTATTTCAACACTATCAATGTCATTTATATATTGAATGCACTAACATTGTTGTAATTGCCTGTTGCTTCAGGAAAAATCAATCTCTGATCAGCCCATCACTAGTTCAGTTAAGTCATCCATTAGTTTGGGTTCGGACCTCTCTTCTTGTGCTGCTGAAGATCAGAAAGTTAGCTTTTATTCTTCAAAGAACCATTACATGTTAAATGCTTTGCGGAGGAGATCTGCAACACGACACTAATATAACCTTAGCCATTCAATTTCAACCTTGGTTTGTCCTAAAATATAAGTTTTCTAGTACTCTTTGCTTAGACAATAGCATATTGCTAAGCTGAAGGTGACTAAAAGGTGCCATTCTTTTTCTTTTTGGGAATCTTACACTTGGGACTATATTATTTACCATTAATATTTGAGAATTACACTCAACCTCCTAGTGTTGTATAGAGAAAAAGAGACGAGAGCTTTTACTGTGCTTGCGAGATCACCATCTTAATGCTTCCGTCAATAAAGTCGTATTTATATGTACATCAAATTACTATTGTAGATAGTATAAAGTCTAGAAGTGCTGCTATTTCCAAAGAAGCACTCTCTCTGAACTGAACTTTAGTCGATAAATGGCCAGTCAATTTATTTCTTCTTTTGGTGAGCAAAGATTTTGACTCTGGCTTTATGTTTTCAAGTTGTCCATTTAGATAAGTGTAGCTGTAGTATCATGAAATGCGTTTGATAAGTTGTGGAAAAAAAAAGTTCTATATATCCTGGGGTAGATTATGAATAATGATTGTGTCTTTGTCTCATAAATTTGTTTCTACGCAGAGCTCAAGCTGTTCTTTGGGATTGATTTGCATCGCACGAGGGCAAGTCGGGCAAGCTATGTCAGTCACGAAGGATCACTGTTGAGTGATCCTTCGTTCGTGAAAAAGAACGCCGATCCTCATGCTCTTTGGAAAAAGTTCATTCATATTCATCACACTCAGAATTGGAAGTTTGTTCGAATTGCTTGGAGTCAGAATCTGAAGACGCAGATAAGAAGATGAAGATCAGAGCAAGTCCAGAATTTCATAAGAGAGAAACATCGGAATGTGTAGTTTTGCAAATGCGAAACACCATAAAGCCAATGGTTGAACTCGTTTCCTTGGAAGTAAATGAAGACACTGCTTCTGACGAAGTTCATTCATATTCCTCAACACAAGAATCTGAAGTTGATTCATACTGCTCGGGACCAGAATATGAAGTCGGGGATAAAAAGGCAAGGATAGAAGCAAGTCCAGAATATAACGATATTATGCACATACCAAAGATGAAAAAGGAATTAGAAGCTGAGATTGATACCTCTTTAATCTTCCATTGCATGCCTGCCCTACAAGTTACTAAACTTATCGAGGACTCACCTCAGATCTTTGTCAGAGTCATATCTCAATCAGTCAGCTCAAAAGATTATTCTTAAACCATTGCAATTGGTGGGCTCATTCGCCTCAAGGTTCTTGATCTTGTTCTCGAGGGAATAAAAAACCATGTCTACCGAAAGTAGCAGAAAGGAAAACTAATCTCACTTGCCTGGAAGTGTCAATATCAGGAAGTGCATCTCAGAAAGCAAATGCTCAAGCTGAACCCCATGATTCCTTGTGGAGTCATATCGGCCCTATCAGAGTTAGCAGAACTAAATTTCGATGTGAATTCTGATGCTGAATGGTGGAACAAGGGTGCCGAGGGTATTATTTCCAAAGGCTGCAGCTTACAAAAATTAAATACCCTGAAATTCTACTTTCCAAACAAAGAATTCCTTAGGAAGTTCAATCACCTTCGACAATCAATTAGCGCATCCATCCGTAAATCAGTTTAGACTCATTGGCAATCAGGCTAACCGCATGATAAATCAACCACCATCTGATGTTATATTTAAATTAGATTAACACGACAGATACTTGAGGTACTTAAATGGTGTTGTTCCCATGAATTCAAGGACGTACTAAAACAGTCGGATGTGTTTTATTTGGACAGGCATGCGGATCTTAAGAAGCTCTCTGAGTTCAGTTTGGAAAGCATGGAGTAATGAGCATGAATTGCTCATAGATGAAGCTAACATCATCCATGAAGCAGAGGAAAACAAATCAATTAGTCACTACACGAGCCACTGTCATTGTGATGTTCATTTATCACCAGATCTTGCATTTCATATGAAGGGCCGGTTTTTACACAGGAATACTAACAAATGAAAAACCGATTCAAGCCATTGAAGTGAACAAAACCGAACTGAAACAAACAAAAATTCTCCCTTGGATTCTTTTCAGGCAACCTATTACTAAAAGGCAGTTGAAGGACTGCACAAATTGGTTGAGACCAAACCAAAACCAAATCCAATAGTATTTTGAGGAACACCAAATTGATGTTATGACAGAAACGTGTTTCTTTTTCTTTTTCCCTTGGTAGGGTAGACATTTTTACACACTTAGTACACTAAATATTTTATGAATGCATCGAATCATCAATAACAAAATGCATAACAAGGACATTCGTTTAGACCAATATTCATATTTAGTTCAACCTCATTTATAATTGATAGAGTGGCTTTTTCGTCTCCGACATCAGCCAAAACAAAATCACAGTGGAAAACTTTTGTTGCATTTATTCTAGCGGATTAGTCAAGATATTTGTTAGTTGGCCTAGACATGACAATCAGAACCAAAATAAAAAATCAGTGCCATGTGATAGGCGGCCAAGGACTTTTTAATCAAACAAGGGGTATGTTTTGGTTATCAATGATTTGGCCAACTGAACTCATAAAGAGCAAGAATCAAATTGAGGTGAATCTTGAGTCTCTGGTGCACCAACCAACATCTACAAAATCATTAATCGTCTGCCCACGAGTCTAAACTCTGAATGCTTTGATATTTAGATGGTTTGTCTCAGCTATGTATCTGCTGCTCTCTTAGAATGTTCAGCTCAGGTATGTGTTGTTTCCAACGCAGCAGTTTTTTAAAGGAGATGGTCAATTCTTTTCCTGTAAAGAATTTGATATAACAAGGCGACTTTTCCCTTTATGAGAACTTTGTGTTGACTGCTGACTGAATTATATGAGAAATATGATATGCAGGGAAAAGTGAATTTTCAACTCTAGTAACTACAGAAAATGCCCAACGACTGGTCAGATTCAGTTTGTTTCTTGTTAATTGGTTTGGTTTCAAAATTCTCGAGCTGAAATAGTGTGGCAATCAAAACTACACCTCCACCCTTGGAGGGATCATGTTAACAAGCATGCTTGAAATGCTTTTGGGGGTTTGTTTCCAGACAACATCCTACTCAAAGCTGTGAAAGGAACCAGCCCGATGACCTGAAAGTCTAGTGTGGGCAAATTCTTCGGGCTCAAGATCATTCTTCTTTTTGGGTATATACCAGGGCTAAAAGAACCCGAACTAGAGACTTCTTTAACAACTAGAAAGACATACATACAGTCCATTCAAATAAGAAAATGGCATATTTATTCTAGAAACACTATTATAGTCATAAACCAAATTAATCAGCAAATGGGCTGAGAACGCGGACCATATTCGAAAACTGGCCCCAAAGTTGCTGAAACTGTAAATTTCACTTTAAATAGACTATAGAACTTATCCAGGAAATTACTCAATCATTAGTTCTTTAGTTTTCCACAATTATTGTCATGCCAAGTAATCACGTGCATACGTACATTTTGTAGATAGAACGAATGGTTTGTTTACTATAGTACAAGAGTATACGTCAAATGTTCAAATCTATTTGAAATGAATTTTATGTTTCGCATTTTGTCTAACTTTTATTTTTTGCGGCTCACTGACATTTTTGTAATATGAAACACTTAAAACCTTCACCGGATCTAATACTGGTAAATTGATTCACAAATAATTTTTCCATAATTTTTTAAAAATTGAATAGTATTTTAAAAGTTGGCGTGATAAAAATTAAACAAGTGGGCCCTACCAATTTACGCACATTTTTGTTTTTCTATTCTATCTTCTTATTTTTTGTGCTCTCTGCAGTTGTCTATTTGATGTAATTAGATCCACATCCACAGCATGTTTCCGTGAAAAAGGCTCGATGTTCAAGTTCAGCTTATGAGCAAATGATTCACCTAACAATTGGTTAATCATACAAACTAGACAACAGTTGACTCAGTTCTCAAGTCACAGTACTACAACATACAATTGTTTGATAATACATGATACGAAAATGGAAGACAACTTTACCCAAAAAAAAAAAATGGAAGACAAAATATGTAAACTGACCTTAGTCTTCAACAAACTAAGCCCTGCAATTAGCTAAAAGCTCCTTCAAGGATAGATATATGAGCAAAGGCAAACTCAGGTTCTCTGCAAACCTTCAAGTAATAGATGCTGTTCATTAAACAAAATTATACCCAAAGATTTCAAGTCAATAAAGCTCAATTTACTATTGAGAAGAACTGAAAATCCCAAAGTACAGATCTTGAGTCAATAAAGCATGATATTACCATATAATCAAACACTTGAGACAGCAAGGTACTATAGTCCTAGCATTAAATTGCAACCACTAGAAATTGAACTTCTTACCTGTAGAATTTCTCAGCATAAAATGGGCCAATTACTGGCTGAATATGCATATAGGTCGTAGTCTTTGCTCAACTTCATCTTCCTGCCAGGACAGCTGCCTCCACCACACTCTGAGTTTCAATATATCTCAGTTTGGCTGCATTATGGTTGCTGAAGTGCAAACCCTTTAGAGATTTGCATTTGTCTGTTGTGATGCCCTCTAGTGATGATCACACCAATGAGTTATCAGTCCAAATGCTTCTCAACTTAGGCAGATCAATAAGTATTAGAGTCTTCAGACCTGGAAGTGCACTAGGGTCTAAATTGTTGTTTTCAGCTTTCATGACGATCTTTATAATCTCATGACGCTCTTCAACTCTCATATACTGAAGCTTAGAAAGTAGTTGAATCATGCCATAGGAGAATATTTACGTCAGTTTTGGACATTTATATATACTTAGCGAAGTTAGTTGGGCTAGGCTTCCAGATCAGATGGGACCATTCCAAAGGCACGTCAATTTTGGGGCATCGTTAATAACTATCTTCTCCATGCATTCCAATGCACCTGCTGTGGCATGGTTGCCATCAACCATGGCTTCAATGTCAGAGCACCCTTCAATCAGGCAACCTCGCGCCTTGTTGATATTGGCGTTGCCAAAGTCTGATATGCTTGAAATTCATTTGTGGCATAAAAGTTCGAATGCTTCAGTTTCAGCAAATACAGCAGAAATTGCATGTAGGAGGTGCTCAATGCTTTAGAGGTTTCTCAGTTATGTGTCAGCGAAAATTCTTGGCCTGTTCACGTTGATGCGTCCCATTGCAATTGTTTAGACCTTTCCTGTCTTTTTTCTTGGTTCTAGCAATATCAATGAGCAATTTCGGTATATGGCGGCTTGAGGACATTAACAGGAAATAAATGATGATTTCGCGCTAGAAATTAGCCAATTGATTACATTTTCCTTGTTTGGGCTGCCGGTCATCGGTTCCAATCCCCCGGTCGCTCCTTGGCTTGAAGGAAGCCTTGGTTTGTCTGTAACATAGGTTGGACAGTGCCATGGCATAGGATAATCCTGAGTCTACTCCCACTATCACCATGCTAGGGTGATAGTGACAGGCTTGCTCAAAACAAGCAGTATACTCATTCTATAATGGCTGTGGAGCTCCCATAATCTAACCCAGGGAGTTGCCAGTTTTGGTTGCCCCTTTCCACTGTTTTTAATGATAAAAAAGATCTGGGTTTTGAGCGAGAGAATAGCAAAGAGATTCACGAATGGAGAGACAATTTGTCAAGTCATTGTGTCGATCTTCACGTGTCTTGGATTGTTCTCGATCCTTTTATTATATTTCTTTGCCTCTCTTGTAATTATTTCGTTCTGGTGTCCTATTAAAATATTGCTATTTGTATTTGCTTCTGCAGTCATAGTGACTAGTGGTTTTTTCTCAACAGTTTCCAAGTTTTCGTTTCTAAGTTGGCAATTTTCAATTCATTGTTTGCTGCCCTAGTATGGTACAGAGTTTACTCAGTTCAAATTCTCCTGACAAATGATGCAATGTTCTTTTCAATCGCTATTGTCTCATTAAGTTTCCCCCAAAACTATGTGCTTGCCGGGATCTCCATATACCCTTTGAACTTCATTTTTCGAATGGCTTACTGAAGTGCTAAGTTTGCTGCAGTAAGAAGCAAAATCCTTTTAATAACAGTGAGTGCTAATTCACAGTAAATTGTAGTTGTTCCTTTTGATGCACTTTTTGTGAAAACTTCAGCACCCAAGGAAGCCATCAGGGGACATCAATATGATATTCAATTGCTGCTTGCCGCAGAACAAGAGGCACAGCACATTGTCAATGCTGCCAGAGAGGGTAACACGTCTCTAAATCTACTTATTGGTTTCTTAGTTTCATAGCATTTCCTTTCGTTTACTGGAATGAAGTTTGTCTACATACTATTATTGCATGTTAGATCTGCTGTCTTTCACAGACTTCTACCAGTGCATTTACTTTTGTCTTGACTAGCATGATCTCAGTGCTAGTTGTTCTTTCTAGAGAATTAGTACTCTAAAGTTGTGTATGGTCGTTAAGATCTTGAGACTGAACCTTATAGGAGATGACAGGATAAGATATATTATGGTTAACAAGATACAATACTAATTATTGACATATCTAATCCCTTTCTTTATAAAGAGGAAGCCTATTTTAGGTAGGGAAACCGTTGGGCCATAAAGTATGCTCCACTAACCTCTTGAACAAGGGGAAAGACGAGCAAATCCCAAGTAGTTGCCCAAATATGGAGTTTTGTGACCTCATAGTGTGAGGATTCGAACCTTTTTATGCTCTTAATATACGCTCACCAACTAGTTGTTAAACACATGGTCAATCTTGTGGGATTAAGCATATCTAATCCTTGTATTATTATTATTATTATTATTATTATTATTATTATTATTATTATTATTATTATTATTATTATTATTATTATTATTATTTTTAGTATTATTATTATTATTATTATTATTATTATTATTATTTTCTCTTTTGGGTCGAACAGTCTTTCTATGATTGATTTGGCCTGGGCCTATGTTTTCTTGCAGAAAACTTCGAAGGACAAAAACTAATAAACTAACGAAGGAAAAAATGATGAAGGGAACGTGTCTTTACATCCGAGAGAGGTGACAGTACCCTGGTACAGTTCCCCAGACGATACCCCAGTGACCCCACAATTATTATCTGAGGAGCAATAAACTAGTATTAGTATATTTTGAATGTTACTATTGTGCACTGGAATCTGGTTTAACATAATGAACATGTAACATCACCTCATAAGCTGTTGCTTTTTAGTATTTGCTTGCTGCTAGATTGGTATACATAGACTCAACTGGTTCTTTACCGCGAAAACAGCTCGGCTAAGGCAAGCCAAAGAAGAGACAGAGAGGGAGATGTTGCATTTCGTGCTCTAATGGAGGTTGAGTATCGAAGAAAGGTTGCAGAGGTAAAAATAGGGAAAAATAGTTGTTCTGACTCCATCAAGTATCCTAATTTGGTATTTCCGTTTGTGAAGGAGAAATGCATGTAATTGGATGTTTAAAATGACAAAGGTTTGCATCTCTGTATACTTAAAGGTGAAGCTCAATTGGTATTGGTTGCTTTCTTTAAATTCAGCAAGCCTTTGTACTAGATAAGTTTATGATGGCAGTCATGTGGCTCTATCTGATGACTACTCTGTGGCCACAAGGACTCTGGATTTAGTACTTACGTAAATATGCATCAATAAAAAATGGGATTGCAAGAATATTTACTGATGAGAGCAATAGTTTGGTTAATTTTCTGGAATCTGTTCACTAGAACTTGTTAAGCACTTGGTGGTGTTGTCTTGTAGGGAACTTCAAGTTGCTTTCTTGGGTCATGAAAATTTAGGATAAAGAAATGTCTGTCGGAACCAAATAATAGCAGCGAACTGCTGCTTGTGTACTCATGCTTGTAGAGTCTTAATGTCCTGCACTTGTTCAAATTAGCATATATTCATCATAAAGTCTTATTTTGACAAGCTCTGCAGCGTTACAACCATAGTAATGCAGCATGCATTAAATTTCAGAATTTTGTCATCTTTAAATATAGGATCTTGTATTGTCTCCTCTTTATAATTGCTGGGAGTAGGCTGGTCTGTACTGATTAATAAGTCTGTCTCCATTTCCAGGTGTGCCAATCAAGCAGAGTAGTGGAGATTCTGGCACTAATGTCAAGAGGCTCGAGCAAGAAATGGAAGCGAAAATTGCACACCTGAAGACGGAGGGCACAAGAATATCTCAGGACTTCATGCAGATTCTGTTGAAGCATGTGACCACTGTAAAGAACTAGGGGCATCTTGTAAGTGAAAGTCGCAAAATTTCCACGTTTGCATAATTTGATCGGTGCTTTCTTGCTGGGTATCACGATTTCTTTTTCCTTTTTTTAGCTGATGGGTGTAACTAGTCTTATGTGCTGCTGTGAATCTATATATATATATATATATATATGAATGAGATTGGTGAAATCATGTCCTATCTAAGAATACATTACTCTTTGTTTGTTGTCTGTCCAAAGAAAAGTTTCATACGCTTATGAGATGTCAGTTTTGAAGTTTCGGTTGCATGTTTTTTCTCTGATCCACATGAGCTCGGTCCAGTTCGGTGCAACTTCACTAAAAGCATATAAAAGATGTCTTTAGGGGCCAATCTCCGTCCCATACTACAAATGATCACTGCTTATACTTGCATATGAACAAAATCAGAGCATTATGAATCAACTATCAATGTCTTAACTAGAGTCTTTTTTTTTTTTTTTTTTTTTTTCTGTATAGACTATGCTAGACCGAATCAATGAGCGGGCCAAGCACAGGTTAGAGTTATTAGGCTTGATGGTGAGGTAGGGCAAGACCCAACATGAGGCCAGTAAACCTAACCCAAGCCCATCATCACATGAGGGACTTGGCACATTTTTCCCCAAGCAAGTTTGAGTTTGGACGGGTTTGGACGAGCGGAGTCAAAATCCAAGTGAACATGAACATAGTTGTGGTGCTTGTTTGAAGAAACATTTGTGCCATCAATGAAACAAATAGTAAGGCTGGACATCAGTGCGACTTGCATGAGGAAGAGTTCTAGAAAGGTTAGCAAGAAGTATCGCGTGATTAGTCTTTTCAAATCAATATTACATCGGCTAGCGAGGAAAAATGATGGTACATATTCACGAAAGTAACTATACCCCAAAGTTCCATGATAATAACAAAATTATCATTTCTGCTATCTAAATTAACTATTGTTCATCTAAAATTGAAAGAACTTCATTCTTTGTTGAGTAGGAACTGTTGCAGATTGTGTTATGAGTTGAGCTAAGCAATCTGGACTGAAACTTTGGTATATTCTACGTGTTCACGAAGCCATCTTGTATCTTTACCTGCACATCTCTATAAATAACCTTAGTTCCCACCACAAGCTCAGATTCACCGGAGAGACCAAAATTCACAACATTAATTCAATGCTTCTGGATAGTCATCGAATTCATCAAATGTTTATTAACATGAAACGACCTCTTGGCAAAAATATCCTGCACGTCACCTCGGGCAGAATCAACCAATGTCGCATTACTAATGGTACAAGGAAAATAACAGAGGCTGTCCGAATTCTGTGAGCTTTTATTCCATTGGAGGAGGGACGTGGTGCGCTTCCGCCCAAGAGAAAACGCGGTTTCGCTGGCATCATCGGGCGCCAAGACGGCACGTGCCGTGGGGGTGCTGCTGTTGTGGGATTGGGGACTGGGGAGCACGGGCCTCCCTTATCTGCTGCCGAAACTGCCCCTTCCGTTCTGGAATGTTCCTCAGTGCCCGCCCGCTACTGTGACCTTGAATTCTGCCCAATAAAAATGCGCCACGTGCCTAACTTTTTCCCCCCCTTAAAATGAAGGATATGAAAATTGTCTGTCTGTTGAATTGCCCGACAACAATTTATCCATTTTAATGCGAATATTTTCGATTTTACTTGCATTGCGACAGTCTCCTAGAACCTATCGCCTTAAATTAGTGAAAATTTAAATTATCTAATTACACCTCTTTCGTCGACATTATCAAAAAATTGTACATATACCGCCAATCAATAATAGGCTCGACGTATTTTAAATGCATAAAAGTCATATGAGTAAAGAGACTTCATCAGATTCTTCTCCTTGAAGTTTTCAGAGCAAGGATTTGTTAAAATTGTTCGGACAAGACAAAAAGATAAGAGGCGTTGGATTTGACTGAGGATGGAGTATTCGCCCATCTATGTGATATGGCAATATCGTTATTCTCCATGCACTTAGAGAGTACGCATCGGAGGAAAAGGGTTCTTGTGGACGTGTCGCGTCACATGATGATGACGCATGGCGTATAACAAAATTTTTAAGCACGTAAATTGGCATATCACTGCAAAAACTTTGTTAATTAAGTGCTTATGGTGGCATTTCTTTGTGTTGAAAATGTTCAATTCTCCATTGATGTAAAAGCACTTTTTGTCGGAGAGGCTTGGAAACCATTCCAGGAGGTTCATGGAACTCATAATCGAACCACTTCTCTCTAGAATAGGCCTTGAACGGCCGGCGTAGACCAATTCGGGTCCGGTTCTTGGGTTCAATTGCATCGGATGCATACCTCTATGGAAGTTTCACACTTTATTGCTTGTAGAAATTTTCAAAATATGCATCTAAGGGAAAAAATTCTTGCTAGATATAATTTTCAATTCGTTTATACTTTTTGACAACTTAAGTCTAGTCAATAAATTGGGCATACAATTTATGAAAATAGACAATAGAAAAAGAACAAAAAAAAAAAGATAGATAGATAGATGAAAGAGTAAATCAATAAATATAAAAACTAAATAATAATAATAATAATAATAATAATAATAATAATAATAATAATAATAATAATAATAATAATAATAATAATAATAATAATAATAATAATAATAATAATAATAATAATAATAATAGTCATGATGATGATGATGATGATGATGATGATGATGATGATCATCATCATCATCATCATCTCATAATAATAATAATAATAATAATAATAATAATAATAATAATAATAATAATAATAAGAGGTTTAATTCGGTCTCATTCAAATTTGCAAGGTCCACGAGGAGAGCCTAGTCCCCCTACACCTACATGTCGAATTGGTCATTGCACGACCTCTCTCTCTCTCTCTCTCTCTCTCTCTCTCTCTCTCTCTCTCTCTCTCAGGGGTGAGTATCGGTTTAGGTAAACCTTAGACCAACGTGGATTGGCCTAACCCCGTTAGTCTTGGTTCGCTTTCTAGGGAGACTAGGTCGGTCCCCGATCCTAAGATTCCCGGACTACACCTACATGTCAAATTGATCATTAAACGACCTCTCTCTCTCTCTCCTGAAAGTTTAAGGCCGGTTTGACCCGGATCAATCCCGACTCCGTATATATTATATATCTAATATATTATTCATAATTTTTTTACATAAAGAAAATCTTAAAATAAACGGCGTTAACAATATTAAACTTAGTGGTGAGTTCAAATAATTTTATTATATTCTTTAATAATGTATATTTTTAATATCTTTTACGGTGTCAACAAATCATAATTTACCAAGGAAGAAAATGTTTTTGTGAGGAGTCCTCATGGCGTCCAAAATGACATAAGTAGCTTCTTACGGCATACTCTTCTAGTACTCGTTCTTTTCTGTCTTTATTGTTCTCTTAGTCTTCAATTTGTCAAAATCGAAAGAAACAATTTCTTCGCTGCCACTCGACACTCGCCTTGCTCGCTTTGGGTCACTCATGCCACTCACCACTCGATGTTTGCCCTGCTTGTTGCTCCCTGCTCGACGCCGAACGCTCACCTTGCTCACTGCTCGCCGCTCGCCTCTCTTAACTGACTTCACTCGTCATCGAACCCATTGGATCAATCCAGTTATCCGTTGCCTTTTCAAGGAATACAAAAAATGAAGTTAAAAAAAAAAAAAATTTATCGGTTGATCGTGGGTTGACCATTTGAAACCGGATTGAACCCATTGGGTCAATTCAATCCTCAATCGCCTTCTTTAAGGAATACAAAAAATGAAATAAAAAAATTATTTGTTGGTCCTAGGTTGACTTTGGGACCGACCAAACCCATTGAGTCGATTCGATTCTAGGTCTCAAACTCAATAGGGTTAGTCCTCGGTCCCAAAAATTGAGGACCGGTACTTGTGTGAGTTGCTCTTAGGGTTATGAAATAGGCCGATTGGTCCCCAGGGTTAGGAGATGGGCCGATCCAACCCAAACCATGCTCTCTCATGTTCTACACCTAGACACCGTACACCTACACACCGAGTTAGTCAGTGAAAGGTGGGCAGATGACGAGAGGGGAAGCGGGCAACAAGCGTATGGGGCCGGGCAACGGGCGTGTGGGCGGCATGCGGGGTGCAGGCAACGGCACCACCATCATCTTGGATCTTCCGAAAAACAAAACAAAAAATTGGGTGAGCAACCTTTGGGAAGGCATAGCACCACCATCATGGCTCTTCATTAGAGTAATAATTTCTTTAACATATAAATTATTCAAAACCCTTTTAAGAAACAAAAAGAACGGCATGACCATCATAAGTAATCTTACTTACAAATTGTTATTAAGAAATTAGAAACAAAAAGATAAGTCTTGCTTATAGCACACTGTGACGCACTTGATGAATCTTTGATGCATTCGCATCGCATCCACTTGAAGAGTGTCGAGATAGAGATAGAGTGGAGGAACGGAAGAAGCTAAATTTGGAGGATTAAAAACTTTGACCTTCCTTAACAGCTCAGTCCCCCTCCCCTTTCTCGTTTGCTAGCTCAACTATTAGGGAAAATTTTGAACACCACCTCCTTCTATCTTCTTTTTCAATTAAAATCAAAGGATTGAATTTTATTTTTTTTGCAAGTAAGAAAAAAATACTTTAATCTTTAAACCATTTATAATTTTATCTTTAAACTTAATTGATGAAATAGAGCCCCTCATTCTTTTTGAGACCTCCAATAATAGCCATCTCTCTCATATGAAGAGCTGCTACAAGGAAAAGGCAAAAGCTGCAAAATCCAACAACAGAGACCCATGAAGTCAAACGAAAGACCAAAAATGGAAGCTCTCAGAGAAATACTTAGAGCACGGTTGAGAACTTGTTGCTAGTGTAGCAAATTTTGTCTTGCTCATGATAGTTCTACCTGCTCACCCTCCCTCGCCCACTATGTGAATTTCTACCTGGTCTCTCCCTCTTTCGCATTAACCTTCCTCACTCCTGCTCACTATCGCTCCTCTACCTTGCTCTCGCTTGCTCTTGCCTCTCTCCTTGGCTCACATTCCTCTCGCGCCGCCCTCCGACAATTCAGTGAGTTTTTTTTTTTTTTTTTGTACTCACAATTTTTGTTTGTCTTGTTGAATGATGTTGTTAGAGATGGATTTGGGGAGGTGAAGTGCTAGGGGAAGAGAGTTTTTTCTCTAGGGTCATTAAAGGGAAGAAGAAGATGGAAAAATTGTAGTCATAGGGTAAAGGCAAAAACAGATGACTGAAAACTTGGAAAAGTTAGTGAGAACCAGTGGCTAGGAGTAGTGGCCCCACTGGATTAGCCTTGGTCTGAATTGATTATGAGTTTGGCCTTTGAAAACAACCTCCATCAAGATAATATTGAAGCAGACTTCATGGGTTGCTTTCGTATGAAATACAATAACAAAAAGAATATTACAATTATGGTCCCGTTAGAGATTGTTTTGTGCTTCATGGTGCCATCGAAACAAATTGTTTTGATCAACCTGAACAATGCAAAGTTTTAGGATAGTAGCATTGGGTATTGAATCTTGTTTCAAATGAATATAATAAGCTACTTAACAAAACATAAGTGGGTATCTTAAGAAGTTATAAATGCAATCACCGGATAGAAGTCCACCGCATCACTTTGCTAATCGATTTTCCAGACCTTTTTCCCTTAAAATTAACTTTAATTAACAACTATTAACGAGTGAGAGAACTTATACAAGCTATATAATAAATGAAGATAATTTTTTAATCAAGTGATATATAGATTGTTTACTAGTTTTTTTCCTTAATAAAAATGATTCCTGGGAAAGAAAAAGACAACAAAAAACAAAAGACAAAGAAAAAGAAAGAAATAAGTAAAAGGGTTTCTTAAGTTTTTCATAAAAATTCATAAAATTCATAAAAATCAGAAATTTTTCAGAAAGAACTTACAAATTAGCTATTTGAGTAGTTGTTTCTCTTAAAGAGCAAAGAAAAAAATTAAACTCAATTGAATAAGTCTTTAGGAATTTATCATATGATTTTTTTGGATGCCTTTTTTTTTTTTTTTTTATAGAGACGATGCTACGTAATATTAAAAGATAATAACTAATAAAAATAATAAATATCCTAAAAAATTCAGAAAATTCATGAAAAATTCAGAAAAGTCATAAAAAATGAGAAAAAATTTCAATTTTTTTGGATGCCTTTTTTTTTTCTTTTTAGAGATGATGCTAGGTAATTTTTAAAGATAATAAATAATAAATAATAAATAAATTTTAAAAGTACATAAAATTCATTAAAAAATAGAAAATTAATAAAAATCAGTAATATTTAGAAATAAAACTGCAAAATTAGCTTTTGAGTAGTTTTCTATTAAAGAGCAAAGACAACAATCCTTAAAAAATTGAAATCCAATTGTATAAGCCTTTAGGGTTTTATAATAGTTTTTTTTATGCCTTTTTCATTTTTAGAGACGATGCTAAATAACATTAAAAGATAATAAATAATAGAAAAATTAAAAATTCAGAAAGTAAATAAAAAATCAGAAAAATCAGAAATCTTTGGAGAAAACTCAAACATTAGCTTTTTGAGCAGTTTTCTTTTAAAGAGTAAAGAAAAAATACTTAAAATTTTGAAACCCCATAGAATTAGCTTATAGGCTTTAACGTAGAATTTTTTTGGATGCCTTTTTTTTTTTTTTTTATAGGGACAATGCTAGGTAATATTAAAAGATAAAATAATAGAAAAATAATAAAAGAATTAAAAATTCAGAAAACTCACAATACTCTTCAGAAAAAAAAAATTTATTGAGGAAAATGAAGAAAATCTTGTTCTTACTTTTGGCAATCAAAAGAAAACTAGTCGAAAATTGACTCTCAAAAGAGATGAGTATCTCGACCCATCCAAAAAATTGTCAAAGAGACGAACTGAACAAATTCTCAAGCACCTGCATTCGAAAGTTTTTGTAAGCCACAGGAAGGAATGTGACAGAAATAGGCTCTCCTCCCGTCGCTTCGCCTATATTGCCTCGGCTATAATCGAAGACAGCTTTTCTTCGGCCGTCTAGGGCTATCCTATGTGTTCGAGTTTAGAGACCTTATCCAACTAAACTAACCCGAACCCTATTGGATCAAGTTGATTTAAAAATAGGGCTGACCCTAAGGCCCATTCGAAATTAATTAAATAAGCCCATGAAAATATCCTCAGTAAATTTTAAAGCCCACTACCAAGCTCAATCCGGACCCCCTAAGGTGGACTCCCAATTGGTCAGAATTGGTTTGTATCCAAGCCCAACACAATCTAATTTAGCCCAGAATCTAAACCTGCCAAAAAAAAAAAAAATGTAAGCCCAAATTTAGGTAATAGCCTAACTAAGCCCATTTCCTTGCCATTCTTTCTTCCATGCGATCTCCTCAAGCTACCATCCGTCCTTTCCAGCAAACGCAGCAATCCAGAAGCTAATGCAATATCCAAAGATGATTTACCCGAATCAAAGGGAATATTTCCTCAACAAAAGTCGTTGCTGGAATCACGAAATGCAGAGCACCAGAATACAACAATGAGATAACATTAGGGGCACTCAAAGTCTTATGATGTAATCTCATGCAACTGAGGTAGAATAACGGATCAAAGGTACCCGTAGGGATTTAAGCGTACTATTAAGGATTCAATGGACAGTTTTTAGGAAGATTCCTCTTAAATACTCTTGGGACTTCATTGAGATATTTTGACATGAGGCCAATGACTCATTCCAGACACGATTTCGAGCCAACATCAATACATAGTACACAAGCAACACTCAAAGCCAACTCAGATTCAGATTATTTGCATTCAACATGAACGAATACAAAGAACAAAAAGGTCCCGGTCTCAATGGAACCAAGGCCGGGTGTAACAAACCATCGAACCGAAAGAGGGAAGCGCCAGCTTGGTCGCCGAAGGTGGCCCTACCCGGCTCAGGGTGTCGAACAGAGGGCAAGATTGGAAAGATTGGACTTGGTCTGGTCGCCTCGCAACATCTCCGAGCCGAGATTCTTGAGTCGAAACGATTTCGAGACTAAAGAAAGCCAGAAGCGGAACCAACCTAGAAGAACGTTTCAAGAAGGAAAGACGTTGCTCAGCCGTTGGATGATGCAATCTAGGGTTGATACAAGTTCGGACGGCGGGATAAGATTGGTTCCTTTCCTTAATGGCGTCTTATAATACTCAAACGAGCATGATTCCTGTTTACTTCTGTGAGTAATCATTTCCTTATTGTGCACGTGTTTGCTGTGTCAATTTGGCAGGTATTTACTCCACCATATGGCGACAAAGTGGTGATCTTTCTCCGCTTGAAAAATGGATATTTTCATTATTACCCTTGAGGAAGTTTTGGGAAGATCCAAAATGAATAATGTTTATGGTGAAAGCCTAAAATGAGTAATCAAAGCATGCATCGCCCATGCAAGCAGAAAATTTCATGATAAAATTGCCTATTTGTAGTTACATTTGGGTCATGAGTGCATCTAAGATAAACAGTCGGTGTAAGGAAATTTGAAAAGGACGAGATAGAAAATATGCGAATATGGCATTGGTTTTGATGTGTGTGATCGCTTTCCCAAAGTTAATTATTGCCCCCACTACAACACATTTGGGAATTCGAGTCAAATATTTAGTTGCTAATAGATTACTTGCCTTTGGAGTGATAGTTGCTAATAGATTACTTGCCTTTGGAGTGAGTAAAACTGTAAAACTATTATGTGCATGCCTCCACGTGATAAATTCCATTCGCTTCCATATGAGTCCTCAAACACCATGTTTTCTGTGACTGTTTGTAGAGCCTCTACAACTACAACTACAAGAACATTAACATAATTTGCCTCTAGATAATATAAGATTGGTTCGGTGTTTACTTATAAGTAGACCCATTAAACGGGTGGGTCGGGTTGAGTTTGGGTCGAGTCATAAATGGTCCTACCTAAATTGATCAATTTAACTCGTTTATGACCCATTTATTGCAATGCAAAATTTTTGACACATACCCAACCGATTTATACTCGACCCATACTGACTCACTTAACTAAACTTAAAAAAAACTTATTTCTTATATATATATATATATATATATATATTATTTTTAAAAATGATATTGCTAAAATAGTTTTATACAACACAAATTTAATGGACAATTTTTATAATTTTTAAAATAATTATTTTAAAAAATCGAATTTTTTAATTTTTTAATTTTAAAAATTAAATTTTTAATTATTTTTATTTTTTAAGAATATAATTTTTAATTTTCTTTTTCTTTTTTCTTTTTTTGTTCTTCTTCTTCTTTGGCCAGCTATCAGCCACGATGACGGCCGACGATCGGCCACAAGCGAAACTCGAGCTCGCTCGACTCGCCGACGTCGACGAGCTCGAGGCTCGCCAGATCAACGAGGCTCGAGCTCACCCCTCGTCGGATCTGGCGAGACTCGAGCCTCGCTAGATCGACGAGGCTCGAGCTCGCCCCTTGTCGAATCTAGCGAGACTCGAGGCTCGCCCAACGCCGGCGAGTTCGAGTCTCGCGAGATCCGCGAGGCTCGAGCCTCGCCAAGCGTCGGCAAGGCCTCCGCCTTGCCAGAGCCGACAAGCTCTAGGCTCGCCTGGCCAGTTGCTGGCCATCGCCGTGCCGGCCACTGGAAGGAGGAGGAAGAAAAAAATGAAAGAAAAAGGAAAGAAAAGAAAATTAAAATAAAAAAATAATTATAATTTCGATTTTTATAAAAAAATATTTTTGTAAAGTTAAAGAGGGAAGAGAGAGATTGTGAGGTTTTGGTTAAAAGTGGGTTCTAAATCCAACCCATTTAAGGCCCACTTAAGACCTACCTATATTAAGTCTTTGATTGTTAAACCCATTTAACTACTTTTTCTCAAAAACTAAGTAACCCATTTATGACCCATTTATGACCCATTTATGATTTAAATGGGTCATATATGGGTCTAAGACCCATTTTTCCACCTCTACTTATAAAAGATCTTTTAAAATAACTGATATGTCAAATTACCAAATAACTAACATTTGTGATAGTCGGTTTTTTTACTGGGTTACATTTGGTCTATTCATTGAATTAATTAAAAGACTTGAATGAAACTCAACTTTCACGGAGATAATAAACAATTTCATCACTGGAAAAGAAAAAAAAAAAGAGGAAGAAGATAAAACACGAAAATTGGCCTTTCAGAATTGAACTTAAGCAATCTTTTTCTCTAATGTGTGTGCTAACGTGACAGTTTGCACACGAAAAAAGAAGCAAATAATCTCGTCCTCGTAGATAAATAGTATAAGTAATCTCTTTTCAACCCTCCTTAGTACAAGGGAAACTTCAATTGCACCTCAATCGGGAGCCGCTTCTCTGCTTTTGCTCCCCACAGTCGGATGACTAGAGAAATCGGAGGAATCAATACAGGATAGAGACTAATGAAACTCCTTTGGATTACTATCAATAAAATTCATATTGCTATATAGGGCGGTTACCCTTGACGGGCAGCATTGTCCTTAGCTAGTATTTCCGACAATGTCTTGCAGTTGACTACGAGAACCACCACGTAATACAACTAAACTCTCTCACGACGTTAGCCTAATAACACTTTTTCCCAAATACATTACAAGCATATCATCCCAATCATCTCTTCAACAGGACATGCTCATGCCAGTGAAATCCTCGTGAAGGATGTCTCCAAGGCCGCCGTGCCGGAGATGGGGTCCCCCCCTCACGCGCTACATCATGAACCACCTCACCTTCCTTGCCTACTACAGTGAGATCCTTACCGATATAGTCGCTGACTGACCGGTCGAGGCTACAGTCCCCGACCTCAGCTCCAATCTCGGCGCAGCTCATGCTCGTGGTGCTGTGACATGGCTCTGTCGTACCTGTTCTTGGCCGACAACCTCCAATATGTCGTCGTCAACGTCCGGCAGTCGAGCCTCAGGTACTTGGTTGGCAAGGACTGAGTGGCGAAGCAAAGAGGCGGAGGCCAGCAGAATGCCGCGAACTACGAGGAGATGGGATGGAGCAAGGTGCTGGCCTCGCCGCCGCCGGTGGAGATGTCGATGAACCACGTGAAGGACTCGTTGTGGAGGTTCAACGCAGTCTTCGAGGAGGAGGATCATGTCCTTGGGAGGGCGGTTTTGCTCGAGTCAGGTGACGGCTCCTCCAGGGGCGAATAGCGAGACCTTGCCAAGTTGGCAAGGGCAAGGCGTTGAGGATGAAGGTCGGCTGGTGGAGTTAGGGGAAGGAGCGTCTGGTCCTTCTCTTTTTGTAGAGGAAATGGTGGGTCGAAGGAGAGGATGGAGAAAAGCTGGGTGGCCATTTCAAATTTTTTTAATAAAAGCTGAATGAAAATTGTCAGAGCTTTACCACCGGCCGTGGTGACTCCGCTGGGTAGGCTTCAGTGAACTTTTGCGAGAGAGGTGAGGAGTTCGAAACCTTTGCAACACAAAGGCTCTGGCGGAGTTACTTGGTGACTTAAGTGTGCTGCCAAGGGTGGTGGGTCCTCCCGTTTACGTAGCACCTGAGGGTTTACGCTTCGGCTACCGGCTAAGACGGTTCCTCCAGCAAAAAAAAAAAAAAAAAATATTGTCAGAGCTTGGGATTGGGTCTACTTCCATCAAGCGGGTTCTCCTTCAAGCGGAAGAAAAAGAAAGAAAACAATGGGCAAAATTATTTGGAGGAAAATTTACTGCTAAAATAAAATAACAAGTATGAAAGTAATACCACTTAAAAGAGATTCCTACTGTTTGTGCAAACATCTATTAAATTTTTCAAAATAAAAAAGAAACATAAAAAATGTTGTTTTTGTGAAAAAAAAAAAAAAAGGAGGAAGAAAAAAGGTCATGTGTTGTATCACGTCAAGGACAGTTATCGGATTCATATTCATTCTACTTCCTTGTCACATTTTAATTTGATTTTCCTTTTTTTTTTTACATCAAAATCAAAATCAAGAGAGATTATTGAATTTATTTTTCAAATTTAAAATGTATTTATTTCACAAAAACTCAATGATAAAAAAACTTTCCTAAAAAGCATTTTCTAAGAATACAGTTAGTTTTACTTTGTTTGGTGATATAAATCGAAAATATTTTTTGATGTTTGGACTTTATTGGAAAATAATAATCTCATGACTTTATTTCTGATAAAAAATTGAATTATTTAATAATTTAAAAAAAAATTAATATTATAAAAATCAAATATTTAATTATTTTTACTTTTTTCTCTTTTTTATCTTTATCTTCCCTTTTAAAAAAATTCAATTTTTTTCTTTTCTTTTTTATTTTCCTTTCTTTCCTTTTCTTTATCCGACTTCCTCCACCGTGACTGGCCACGACGGCCACAAGCGAGCTTAAGCTCATTGGATTAAGCAAGCTGCATGCTTGTCAACCTCGACAAAGGTCAAGCTTGTCAGGATTGGGTGAGTCGCATACTCAACAGCCTCAAATGAATCTAAGCTCGCAAGGATCGAGCAAGCAACAAACTCACTTGGATCTAGCAATTTGTGAGCTTGCCAGCCTCGATTGAGCCGCGAGCTTGGCAGCCTTAGCCAGCTCGAGCTCTCCTAGATCGGCCAAGCCTTAAGCTCATTAGCCCATATCATGGCTGATTGCTAACTATTGTTGTGGCACACAGCCAACGAAGGAAGAAGGAAAATGGAAAAGAAAGAAGAAGGAAAAAAATAAAAGAAAAATAATAATAATAATAATAAATGTGTTTTTTAACAAATAAAAATAATTAAAAATTGTTTTTAAAAAATTATTTTTATAAGAATAAAATTTTCATTAACCAAGAACTCAAAGACTAGGAAAAATTATTTGGGAAAACATTTTCCAGCTCTTTTTTAAATGGGAAATCATTTTTTTGAATTTAAGTTTTGACGGAAAACCTTTTTGTTGCAAGGAAAATATCTTTCGCTGACTCATTGAAAATGATAATAATATTTTTCACGAAACAAAGACATCCCGCAGAGAAGGTTTTTTTATTTTTTTATTTTTTGGTCTTGGAAGAAGCGCCTCAACCGTGTAGCCGGACGTAAACCCCCAAGTCTGCTACTTAAGCGGGAGGACCCACTACCCCTAGAAGCACACTTAAGACAGCCAAGTAACTTCGCGAGGCTGCGTTGCAAAGGTTTTGAACTCCTTACCTCCCTCGCAAAGGTTCACTGAAACCTACCCAATGGAGCCACCACGGCCGGTGGTACATCCAAAGAATTTTGCAAATTCGAGAATCAAAAAAATCATATCTGGGTTTGATATTTTAATCTTTTGCTTGCATGAATTCTTAAATTTAATTTCTATAATTTTTTACTTGTATCTACTGTTCAAAGAGTACATTTCAATTACCCCACCGCACCGTTAGTGGATCATTATTGACGATCAGAACGTCACTCTCCTTTGATATGGTGAATGTTTTTTCGTGTAGAAAGACATTTGACCGTTATTGAAGTAGTAGAGGGTGCTGCGGTCTAAAAGATTAGGCATGTGGGCTGGTGCTATATTTGTGTTGAGATAGGAAAGTGATTTTGATGGGTCCCCGATGAGTATAAAAAGAGTGCTTTCTCTGATGTTGCGATTGCCATGGATTTGCCTGAGAACGTCACTCTCTCTGCTTCTTCCAGCAATTGGCCTTTTCTCATCTTTTAACCTAATTGATCTTTTAAAGAAGGGGCTCTGAGTTAGACGTGCACCCGCTTAAAGTAGCTAAGTGGATAAGCCCATTCAAAATAAATTTTTGTTAGGTGGAAAGTTATATTTTAAAAAAAATCTCTGACCATTCCTCTTAACAAATAGTTTAATAATTCAAGAATTATGTCAGGGTTGGTATTTTAGCTAGAATTAGCATATTGCTAAGATAGATTATAAAGATAATTGTCTGGTATATGTCAAAACTAATCATCTACACGATCCATTGATAGAGACAAAAGGAATAAATGGTGCAGTCATAAAAACAATAACTTAAAGTTTTCTTCTTCCGCGTTCATTTTCCCATGACTGGTTCATCCACCGTGATTAATAATGATGAGGCGAGAGCGAGAGAGAGGGATTGCTCGATAGGCAAGCCAAACCAGACATGGAGAGACAGAGAGAGAGAGAGACCGCTTCGCTGTTCATCTTCCCAAACGCGCAAATCAAATTTATCGCTCTTCCTCTTCTTCTTCTTCTTCCCTCCTATGCTCAAATTTTGCAGGGGAGAGCAACTACACTATACCGTCTTCGCTCTCAAAATAAATGACGGGCATCATTGAGCTCTGGACGTTGATCTGGGAGGAGTCATGATCATTGAAGTTGAAAGCCAAATTTGTCGTTGATGAATATAAAATACGCAGGATTTTATCCCCCTTCAAGACCCTTTTTAGAGAAAATATAAACGAAGAAATCAGAAAGCCAGTCCTCTTGTTCTCTTCTTTACAATGGGCATTCTCATCGTTAACGAATTTGAAGTTTCAATTTCCAAAGACGTAACCTAGTTATTACCATTGAGGCGGATTAGGCCAAGCCAAGATTGGAGCATTACTATGTCACTAAAAAAGACGAGAGAGCCTGTACATTCAATCAACAGTTTCGACTATACAAAGTTAATCACTGATAACTGATAATGGTAGTGGAGCTAAAAAAGACTTGCTATTAGAACTTGTTTTATGTCACTTTCGAGGGAGTCTCTCGAAAAAACTCGATTGTGCTTTTTATTACAAGAGTTAAATAAGAGTAATATCACAACAAATCAACTTGTGCCTTGTTTTGTACCTTTTCAACTATGAGACATTAGCTCACAAAAACTTTAAATAATAATTCATCAGCATACTCAAATTAACTACTAGCACTCCCAGCCATAGGGACCACGAAAGCCTCTTGGTCCTGAGCAGGACCTTAAACTGCTCCACAGGCCTAGGTGGGTCCGGACCTTGGGTACCTGTGGTCCTCAGCATGACGTTAAACTGCGCAAGAGGATAACCAACCCCACCGCCCTGACAGGCAATGAAGACAAAGGAGGGGCGGGACCCTCCTCTAGGCCGAGCCGAAGCAGGTAAAATTGGAGGGCTCCGGTCATGACCTTAAACTAACTCCGGGTTAAACTGGGTCCCTCCCGGCTCAAAAGGGTATCCCCCATTAACCCACCCGTCCACACCCCCCTCAGGGGTTGGGGGGTCAGCCTGGATCCCAGCGGGCTTCCCCCCTGAAACACGGGGGCGCGCACTCCCAGTCATAGGGACCACGAAAGCCTCGATCATTTGTTTGTTTAATTAGATCCCAAACCAATATAATTTCTCTTTCTCACCCTTCATGTTTTTTCTAGAAACATTCTTTTTACCTCATTTGCCAAGCCAAAAATCAAAGAATTACCTTATTATGGAATGCCAAAATTGCAAGTCGAGAATTATTTTTGAGGATACAGTTGGCATGGTATGGACATCTAATATAGTAATGTTAAATTTTAGTCAATTAAAGTTTGCATGGTATGTGCAAAAGATAATTCATATTACACATATTCATGTTTTAAATAAAATGGAATTCTTGATTCGTGGCGATGGATGGAAGAGCGGCTTACAATGACAAATGGGACTATAATGAAACGTCATTGTCAGTCCAACTTGATGAATGGCACGACAAACCTCAAAAGCCGTGAGCTCCTTTATTTTCAAAGGCTTCCTCTGTCTCGTGCATTTTTAAATTCCATATTCTCAACTATGAAGTTGCCTCAACTATGAAGAAGGCAACGTGTAATGCTGCACTAATTCATTTTTGTTGATGTAGAAAAATATGCTTCCTTCAATTACGTTTCTGATTAACCAAATAATGAATCACTACGTCCTACGTATGACTTTGAACCATTATCATGTCCACTATGTTGCTAAATGGAAGGGGGAATACTTTTATGACTAGCAGACAAGGGCTTGGTGTGGGTAAAGGCACGGTAAGAATTTAGATTTCAGTTTCCTCATTGGAAGCTATTTACCAAGTTTGACTCATTTGCGTTCGACTGTAAATCATATAGGAATTTGCGATTAATGCATAATTTGGATCCGAATTGAGCTAATTCATTGTGTTTTAAGTTTAAATTTATCAAGAGCGTTTAGTCATTTGATACGTTATGATCAAACCGATACATGGTGTAGTTGGAACTCAATTTGATGTCACTCCAGCTCCGAATCTATTGTTTGTCAGCAGAAAGAAAATTGGGAGGATGGTCTGAATCTTCTTGGAACTGCAAAAATTGAATTTCCTTTCCTTTTCTTTTTTAGCAAGCAACATTAGTCATGTGACATCCAATCTATTTTTTTTTACTTTAGTCATGTGATATCCAATCCTTTGGTCATTTCACAACTAGTATAACTCTGTTCTTACATTTAGAGATTGTGGCTTCCCGTTTTAAGAGTGCAAGTTTGAGAATCATCGGACATTGAAGGCATACTCGATAATACTTAACGTTGTCCTCTATTGAAGATATAATTGAAGATTCTGACCTTGGCACTGATTGTGATTGATTCGGTAGATTTATAATTGCCTTAGTTAATGGAGATTATGATTCTTTGTATATTATTTCCTAAATTCCTTGTATTCTTACACTATAAGTGAATCATTGTAATTGTACACGATATATGAATATATAGAAAATTCTCCCACTTCATTCATCTTTACTTTCTGTCATGGTATTAGAGCAGCCCTTGATCTTGACCTAGCTTCCGCAAATTCCAATTTCTGCAAATTCCAGAATTGCCTTCGTTTTCTTTCTGAGGTGTTGTTGCAGTTCTTCCTTCTGCAAAACAAATCAGCCAAACGATTAGGAATTCATCCTTACCATGGCAAAAGATAAAGAACATCGAGAGCTCTTTAATAGAGGAGAATCCCCAGAATTCAAGCTTATTACCATAAGATATTACCAACCTACCTGAGGAGGATTGACCAGCCATTCAAGGGCAACCTCCTACTTCGGGTCAAATTCAATGGCCTCCCACACTTCATCCAATTCAGTGGTATCCCGTCCAAACCCAATGGGGCACTGGATTTGGACAAGCATGGGTTCAGCATCTATCTGGTGAAGCCGGCTATTCGGGGCTCGCGAATCAGCCCAGCATAAACCACCTAGCTCCTTCGTCGGATGAGAATGGCCCGATGACTGATTCAGGACAACCAAATTTGGGTCACAAACCCGGATCTTTGCCGAGTCAGGGGACAACTCCCTACCCAGCCTACTCGCCCGGTTTCTTGCCGTACACCTTCCCTGTTGGCAGTGGCGGTCGCCCCAAACTAGGTGATCCTCTCTATACCTCGCCGGCCAATGGACCGGAACTTCGCCTCATTAACCTTCAACTCACCGAACCGGACAATTATACCACTTGGGCTCAAGATCTTCGTCAGGCGCTCGTCACTAAAGACAAGGACGGCTTCCTTGACGGAGCTGTCTCCTTTCCGACAGATGAACACAACCAGAGGCACTGGCGGAGATGCAATCAGTTAGTACGTACCTAGATCGACAATTGTCTCGCCCCCGTCATCGCGGTTAGGCTTCCACCAACTGAAGACGCGAAGCGATTCTGGGATAGCATCAAGAGATGTACAGACGCCTTGACTGAGCGAAGCTTTTCACCATCACCCAAGCACTAACAGAGTTGAAGCAAGGGAACCTCTCGGTTACCACTTGCTTCAACCGCCTCTCTGCCCTATGGAATGAACTCGGGGCCGCCAAAGAATGCCTGCAAGGACCCGAGAGTACATTAATGCAATATAAAGAAATCAAAGAACGAGAGAAGGCTACGAGATTCTTACTCATCTTAAATGAGTCCTATTCGGCGTTTCGATCTCAAATTCTTGCCATGGATCCTCCACCACCCCTCAGTCGCATATATCAGCTGGCAGTCCAGGAAGAAATCACCGTCTTCCTGCGACGGAACACACTCGAGGAGGAGAAGGGATGAGTCTCGTGGCTCTTTCCTCTAGAGTCGGCTTCGGCGAGATGGCCGGAGGTCTTGCAGGTGGAGGATCTCACGAAGCTGCTGTATACCCAAAAATGGGTTCTGTGGCTGTAGCAAGGAGAAGAAGTGACGAGAACCCTAGGTTTCCTCGCACGGACGACTTGGATTGTCGCTCAGCAATGGATGGTCTAGTTCAGAAGTTGGGAATGAGCGGCTAGGATCAACACTCGCCGATGAACGGTCCAAGATCGCGCGCTGGAATGGACGGCTCAGGATCACGCGCGTTGATGGACGGCCCAGGATCGTCGCTTAGTCTGATCGGATCGAAGGGCCCTTATCAGGCCATGTCTGCCTCTTACAAGGGATCCCAAGGTCCACGTCAGGCCATGTCATCAGGAAAAATCAGTGGGCAAAATGGTAAATTCAGAAATAAATATTGCGAATATTACAAACGCCCTCATCATACTATTGAGACATGTTGGAAACTCCATGGAAAGCCTACTAACAAAAACAAAAACAAAAAAGAATCATCAGTGTATCAGGTTTCTACAAAAGGGATTGACGGGGAACAACAAACAATTACCCATGATCAATACCAGCATATTGTTGAAATCTTGAATCAGCTAAAAAACCAACGACAAAGGCGCGGGGTTCTCAAGTATTTTTCTTCATAAGGAGAATTCTTTTTCTATTGATGCATGGATAATTAATACAAGAGCTAGTGACCACATAGTATGCAATGAACATTTATTTTCCCATGTGGATAGAAAATCACAATCTCCCATATCAGTACGTCTTCCAAATGGAAACGTCATTCATGTTACCAAGATTGGAACTATTCATCTTGGTCCAAACTTTGTTCTTAAGAACGTGCTATACATTCCTAATTTTGAATTTAACCTACTCTTTGTCTCAAAAGTCTGAACAAATAATTCTTGTCGTGCAATATTCAGTTCCAATAATTGTTTCTTTCAGGACCATTCGACTGGGAGACTAATGGGCTTGGGTAGTGTTGCACAAGGACTGTATTTCTGGATTGATTCCCTAGGAGATTTAGAATTATTGAATAAAAGCATCTCTTGTAATGCTATCGGTAGAAATAAAAATCTTCTTTTTCATCAAAGATTAGGTCATAGTGCTTGTTTTCCGCATCCTGAATGTCTAGTATGTCCTTTGGCTAAACAATCTAGAAAATCCTTTCCTATAAGTACTTCTCAAGCCGATAAACCCTTCTCATTACTTCATATGGATATTTGGGGATCCTTATCATATCCCTCATCGTGATGGCTCCCGTTTCTTCCTACTATTGTTGATGATTATACACGGGGCACTTGGGTCTATCTTATGCAATCAAAAAGTCAGACTTTTGCTCATCTATCGAATTTCGTTTCTTTAGTCAAAAACCAATTCGATATATTTGTGCAACGAATTCGTACAAATAATGGACGTGAATTGTTTACTTCTGATTGCATCAAATTTCTGTCTTCACATGGAATATTCCATGAAAGCTCATGTACTTACACTCCACAACAAAATGGAATTGTTGAGCGTAAACATAGACATCTCTTGGAAGTAGCTCGTGCTTTAAAATACCAAGCTTCTATTCTAGAGGATTTCTGGGGAGATTGTGTGGTCACAGCTGCTTATATGATTAATCGTATGCCAACTAGAATCCTTAATGGTAAAACTCCTTTAGAGATGCTATACAAGAAACGACCAAAAAATGATCATCTTCGAGTATTTGGTTGCTTAAGCTATGCGACAAATGTCGGCCTCTTGGATAAAATGGGTCCCCGTGCTACCCAATGTGTTTTCATGGGATACCCTCCACTTCAAAAAGGATATAGAGTTATGGATATCTCTACTCGGCGATTTTTTATAAGCAAAGATGTCACATTTCACGAGGATATATTCCCATTCAAAGATATGATATCTTCTACGACTTCATCATCAGAAGGCAAGCGTCCTTTTCTATCTGAGGCAAACTTGTCCATGGCATTGCAATACCTGTTGGCCATCTTGGAACAATCAATGCCAGTTATACAGGAGTCATCTGTTTCTCCAGCCTCATCTAAAATTGGGTCACCAGCCTTATCTCAAGCATTATTTGAGGAAGTTCCTGCAACTACGACTTTACCTGACTATATAGAGACTTCTCCAGCATCACAATATCTGGCAGCTGATCAGCCTTGGCGTTCTGGTCGACAAACTCGTCCACCTACTTGGACAAAGGATTATATCTACTCAGTGTTAGGTTCTTCAGGTACAAAATATCATGTCTCCTCATACGTCTCATTTAATCGGTTATCACCAGAACACGTGTTGCATTAGTCGTCTCTCAGAAGAACAAGAACCATCTTCCTTTTATGAAGCGTAGCGTGATCCTCGATGGCAAAGTACCATGGAATCAGAACTTAACGCACTAATGGAGAATCATACTTGGGATATTGTCCCACTTCCTCCACACTGGAAACTAATCGAATGTAAATGGGTCTATAAAATCAAGTTTAAAGCTGATGGTTCCGTTGAATGTTACAAAGCTCGCTTGGTGGCCAAGGGTTTTACACAGAGAGAATGTTTTGATTATCATGAGACTTTCTCTCCGGTTGCAAAAGAAGTCATTGTCCGATCCTTCTTATATGTTGCTGCCATTCGTAATTGGAAGTTGCATCAAATGGATGTCCATAATGCCTTCCTTCATGGTGATCTTGATGAAGAAATATATATGGAGCTTCCACAGGGATTACGCAGACAGGAGGAGTCTCGGGTATGTTGTCTACGTAAATCCCTATATGGATTGAAACGGGCATCTAGACAATGGTATTCCAAGTTTACCACTACCCTAACTAGTGCAGGCTTTCAGCATTCTAAGCATGACTATGCCCTATTTACATGGAATGCAAGTAATTAATCAATTTATTTATTGATATATGTTGATGATATACTTGTGATGGGAAATAATGACTCTCATGTTGCAAAATTCAAAGAATATTTGCATTCTACTTTTCACATCAAGGATTTGGGACCTCCCAAATATTTTCTTGGTATTGAGATTGCTCGTTTTGAAAAGGGTATAAGTCTTAGCTAGAGGAAATTCATCCTAGAAATCATTTTAGAAGCGGGATTGTCAGGGTGTAAGCCAGCTGTCATACCAATTAAATAGAATAGCAAGCTGATTACTCATGAGTATGACATGATTTCCTCTTTATCATTTCAGAGGCTTGTTGGGAAGTTGATATATCTTACCATGACAAGACCCGACATTTGCTATGCGGTGCAAATTCTAAGTCAATTCATGCATAGTTCGAAGCAGTCTCATATGAATGCAGCTCTGAAAGTTGTAAAATATCAGAAGGCATGTCCAGGACTTTGAATATTCTTATCTCGGGAGTGCAACATGAAGATGACAGCCTTTTGCGATACAGATTATGCTACTTGCCCAATGACCAGAAGATCAATCACTGGTTTTTGCATTAAATTGGGAGATTCGTTGATTTCATGGAAAACGAAGAAGCAATCAACTGTATCATTGTCATCAGCCGAATCAGAGTATCGGGCCATGGTGAAAACTACTTGCGAAGTAGTTTGGATTCGAGGATTGCTCTCAGACCTCGAATTACAAGTCAACGGACCAACTGAATTGTTTTGTGACAACGATGCTACACTCAAATTAGCGGCAAATCCTGTATTTCATGAAAGAACAAAGTATATAGAAGTTGACTGCCATTTCACTCGAGACAAGATCACAGAGGGAGTACTACTAGCAAATGGAATTGGAATTGTGGATCAACCAACAAATATTTTTACCAAGCCACTGTGTCAGAAACAACATGCATATTTATTGAGCAAGCTTGGTGTCCTTGACATATACAGGCCACCAGCTTGAGGGGAAGTGTTGAAGATATGATTGAAGATTCTGACCTTGGCACCGATTGTGATTGATTCAGTAGATTTATAATTGCCTTAGTTAATGGAGATTATGATTCTTTGTATATTATTTCTTAAATTCCTTGTATTCTTACACTATAGGTGAATCATTGTAATTGTACATGATATACGAATATACAAAAAATTCTCCCACTTCATTCATCTTTACTTTCTGTCATCTTCTTTTGATTGGGGTGCAAATGCGACATGAGAGTCTCTTTTCTGCACTTTCAAAACCTTTGATCAATTTACTCTCAAAACGGTTTCAATGTAGCTTAGTGGATCGGATATCTTTAGAAAAAAAATATAGAAAGCTGACAAGACAGGTGATGTGGAAGGCTTATTATCAGCATACCACATGTCACGCAACATCGTCATTTCATTACTTTGCAATGGATAGTTGACAAAGTGGCTTGCTTGATATTATTCCATAAGCACGGTGAACAAATTGGAAATGTCAAAAAGCTCATTTACCTGATTGAAAATAGCCTCAGAAAGAATCCCCACGAAGGTAGTTCATCCTAAGCTCCTGTTAACAATTAAATTTAAGGTAGCAGTAATGGTTCTGGTAGATGCCCTTAAATTTTGGATTTGCTTATATAATCAAGAACAATGCACTTGAATAGATCCTATATTGTGTTTGAAGGTGCTGCGACGAACCTCCGTTTTAAAGATTTGTTGATAAAGATCTGAACCTTTAAGTTTCCACATTACGTGAATTTTGTGTTTCCAGTTTGTATGATTCCCATGGCATTTCATCCTATGACCTTAGCTTGGTTAATGCTAAAATTTCTTAATTGCTGCAGCTATATGGATTTGACGTTGGCCAATCAGAGAGGGGAAAAGTACTTGGTTTTTCAAGGCATGCGAGTAGGACGCTAGGTATAGGTAATATATACTTTTATTTATTGTAACGTGACATAGCTTTCTCTACCATGGGAAACCTGTGTCTAATTTTCCTATACGGAACCAACTAAGGAGGCATTGCCCATGAAGCGATTCATGTATCGACTGGCAGAAGAGCTGCTGCATCACTTTTGCCTGAGAATATTAGCGAAGTGCGATAGCGAACATTAGAGTACATGAAACGATGTGCAGATCTGATGGAGTAATGGCAGTAGCTAGGTTCCAGCAGTGCATCAGCGGATGATACATGGAGTGGCAACAAGGCTTTCCTCCACTTGCCTCTCTTTGTTATTCTGTTCTCTTTTGACTTTATCCCAGACGTTCTTTTTCAACTCAGAGACTACTAATAGTTCCGCCCTGAGCTAGCTAGCCTATGAAAGCAGAGGGGTTCAGTTCAGGAGATCCCGCCAAACGCAACAATAGAGCTAGTATTTTCGGAAAGAAGATCATTCATTGATTGCACCAGCTTGTTCATCATTACCCCCTTCGGGAGGAAACCCTGCCATTATGTGGTACCCACCATCATAATCGCCCATGGAAAGGCACCCCTGCGCGTCCCCCCCGGCTTACGTCAGAATCCAATTACTTCACATGTGAAATCATCGTTGTTTCCACGTGTCGAAGCCATCCTTAAATGGCAAGTCTAGCATTCATTTGAGTACGCTTCCAAAGACGAACTGAATGATGCTTGAAACATTATGTCATTGCGCTGCACAAATTGGGTTGGGAATGGCTACAAAGTTTCATTTCATGCCAACGCTACAATTGACTTTTTTTAATCAAGGGCAACATTGCAAAGGACCAATTGAAACATTGCAAGAGGCAACTTTTCTCACTACACGATATTAATCCATCAAACTACTCTGGGTTATTCGAACTTGAATCCCGACTTATGATTCTTATCACTCTAAGTTTGGTTTACCCTTTGATATCAAATCAAGTCAAATTCCAAAGTACTTGTGACTCGAACTCTATGATATTTAATTCATTTGACTTGCCAGCTTGATTGAGTAGCTAACTCATTTATGTACATGTCCATAAACACATGAAATGTTTTGTTAATTGTCAATTTTAATCACTATGTGAACTTGATGTCGAGTTCAAAATTCTAATTTAAGCTTGGCATTACTAATGCTTATATTCTTCTTTATCCTTAATTATCAAGTCGAGTTGAATTTGAGCATATCAACTGCCTCATCAAATTCAGTCAAAATGTCGTGCCTTAATTTGTTTGGACAAATTAGTTTGGAATTTGAAGCATGACTCAACTATCTTGTCTTAACCATACCGATACGATCCAAACGAGTGTATTTTATTCTCATTTTATGTCCGCTTGTCCAAAGTCAAAGTGGATAATTGTTAGAAATAGTTGATGGATATTAAAAGATCTATATATTGTGACTGTAAGATGAACTCCTGAATAGGTTTAGTAGTTTTATCTTCAAAAATAAATTTCTCTATAATTCTATTCCATTGATCACCGATTACTATGAACAGCATTTTGCTCTTATTCCAGTAGAAGTTACATGACTTACATTCTCTACTTCATGATAGTACATAGATCCACAAGCTCCTATGCGGAATTAATTATTAATTAAATTTATATAAAATCAAATCAAACCGTGCAAGATAGATGAATTATGTTGGTGTTATTTCTATGCCAAATTAATAGTGATATTGTTTTTTTATCTGCAATTCCAGGGTCCTTTCCAATTTTAGTGTAATATATATTTCAAAAAGAAAATCGAATTGATTTTATGTTTGCCAAAACCATATAATAAGAATAATATATGGACGACAAAAGTGACGTTATAAATCATGTTATCTTTTTTGTCATATAATTTATAATGAAATTAGCTACAAATTTATAAGTATGTGTCGACGAACGTGAATTCTTGTGTCGCTTCTCCACTTGGCCACGTCGCCAGAGCTCCAGCCGTCACTCTGACAACCCGGATGGAAGCGATCAAGATGTGTCGCTCGAGGGATATTACAGAGGAAGGAATTGAGACGTACAAAGCAAAGAGGTACGCGTGCTGGTCTCTTGTTGATTTGATTTTCGTTGCTTTGCTCTATAATTGATTAATTATTCAGGTGATGCGTGTTGCGAGGAAGTTGGAGTCGCAGTTAGTTTATTCCAGAGCTTCAAATCGTTTTAGTGATTCTAACTTCAATGACTATCGGTTCAAGCTTATTAACTCAACTTTTTAAGAAAAAAAAACTCAAAATTAAAAAAAAAAAAAATTATCTATGTTGACACTGGGTGCACGTGAGAGGCCAACGTTCATGTGAATGATTTCCGGTTAAAATGAATTGAATGGACTTAATTGATAAATTATCAAATAAATTATAACTTAATTAACAAAGTTGAAAGATTTATGATTCAATTGGCAAAATATAATAAGTTTATGATTATTTAAATGATTTTTTCGATGTGGATCATCATGACAAGAGGGAAAAAGAGGATGGCATGTGCGCGAAATACCATACGATGACTAGACACGTAGAGTAGCATGTGGATGAAGAGGACAACGACTAATCTTCTGGTCGTTCCAAGACTCAATCGATCGAGTATATGTCTATCAACCGCTAGTCGATGTAGATATTGGCGTATATATGAGCGGAACGAAGGTGCACCATAATATTTAATTTTACTTTTATTGCCCACTGCCTAGCTCTCTTTTTCATGGGCAACTATAAAGAGAGTACGTTGCCTCTTCTTCTGCATTGTCATTCGTCAGCATTTTCTTCTTTTCAATATGGGTGCACTCCCTTTTAGAGTGCATGATAAGTGAAGAGCTAACTAATATGTTGACATGCTAACCCTGCTATTATATTATCTTTGTCTTATTTTTGAAAGTCAAAGTTAACATTGAAGTGCAATGTCCTTCGTATCAATGTATTAGGTCTCTTAATGTCTCTCCTCGCGAGCAGGTTAGATGAAAAAGATGATTAAATAAGACTGTTTTTTTGAATGATTTACGGGATAAGTCCTAAAGCTTGTCTCTATAAGTAATTTGAGTTTTAAAATTTTCGAGTAGATAGAAAATGTCACGTGACAAATTTTATTGTTTTTTCAATCATATGTTGCAATGAATAAAAGAAAGTCAAATAGATTTCCATCCACTAAGCTAAAGGAGCTAATAAAGGAAGCACTAAAGTGTGCAATTATGATAATTTTAAAGACTTAAATATAAGAAACGAAAATTTTAGGATTGGAGTGCAATATGTTTGAAAAATTTTAGGACCCTTCCGAAACTGTCCTTTTTTGTTTTTACAAAACCGAAAAACCATATCAAAATGAGTGTCGAGATACATGAAGGTAAGCAAGAATTCACATGTATTTCTTGCACCTCACCACACCCAATAGCACAGAAGGAACAAAGTCGAACATAGCGATCACGACATGTGTCAGTCTGGGGATGAATCACAATAACTGTATTCCAACCACCTCGGTTATGCATTCGATCGTCTCCCTCGGCCATAATGATCCCTAAAAACAAAGATAAAATAAAATATTTGCCGCAAGGAATAGAGATATTTGGAATTACTGTTTGCGTGGTTTGATTGGAGAGTGGAGTCATGCGACGTCGAACCAGATCGGATTGCTTTCCATGCTCTGGTTCAATGAACCGGTTCTTTAAGGTAAGGGCCTTTGATCTGGCAAGGGCCGCCTCGCCCGCAACCTGCAAGGCCGTCATGGCCTTGCCTAAGGCCTTTGTGGCTTTGCGAGTCGAGGGTGAGGCCTTTGCAGTCAGCAAGGGTTGCCACCATTGGCACAAAAAAGAACAAAAAATAAAAAGAAAATAAAATAATGAAAAGATTGAAAATATATTAAAATATTATTATAAATTATTTTCCTCGACGCTAATCACTCTACGAAGGACGACCGATATCAACATCAACGATTTCTAGCTAAAATTGACTTGATATACTTAATTAGTAAAGTGCGAAAATATTTAGAATTTAATTGGTAAAATTGAAATATTTATGACTAAATTAACAAAAAAGTAATAATTTTAAGAATTTTTGGACAATCTTTGGACAATTTTCCTAATTTCGAGTTTAATTGCTTGTTGAACTATTTTGAAATATGACTTAGCCAAAAAAAGGAAATTGCCCCTTTAGACAAGTCTTCGCCAAAAAAAAAAAAAAAAAAAGAACTTTGCCTCTGGACTTGCATAAATTTTATTTTGGCCCATTTCATTCTCCCAATGGTGCTTACATGCCATACTAGCATGGTCCCATGGGCTATGCAGCTCGAACAGGATATGAATTTATACAAGTATGAGGGCTTATTTAAACAAATAATTAAAGGAAGTTCGAAGATTTGATTGGAAAACGAAGCACGTAGGCTCAAGAACGAGATGTAGAATTTTATCGATCTATAAAAGGGAGAGTTGCAGCAACGGTACCGGTAACCCTTTTGAGGTGTTAATATAGGTGTTATGGCGCTCATCATGAAATTAGCCATTAGCCAAAAAAACCGAGTAAATTTGCAGAGACAGCCAATCCTGCGTTAATGTCGAACTTCCTAGTATTTATTATATTGCAGTATTGGTCAGACCAAAATAAAGACTTCGGCACCTCCCACAATGAACTGGCCATGACCATATACCCATGCTCTCTTTTTAATTATTATTTTTTGTAAAAAATTGCCGAAAGCATCTAGATATTTTGTGTCCTTGGAACATACATTTTTTTTCCCAGAATTCATGAAGTGCTACTTTCGGAATTTGGAAATATCATCTGTAGATGAAAAAGATGAATTTTTTTTATCGAAGGTGCGGCAAATCTTTATTTGATTGATTTTTGTACTCTAGTATCTTGACATTTACTAACCTAGAGAGGAGATGTTTATAATCCACTTTTGAATTAGCAACATCCTTGAATTAGATACCAAATTTCAGATAGATATAATTTCACGAACCCAATAAGGAAGAAGAAGAGGGGGAAAATACAAAAAACAAAAGAAAGTCAAGGATGAAATTAAAAAAAGAAAAGAATTGTTTCATTGCCCCCCTTTTAGCCCTAAATAACCGTCAATTGCCTAAACAAGTATGCCGGATCAAAATTAGTATAGCCTAATATATAATAAAGATGGTACAAATTAGGACTACTTTTTTTTTTTGGTCAGAAATTTTAGGACTATTTAATTGATATAATAATATAACTACTATATTATTGAAAAGATTAAGCTTCTACATATTATTTGACTAACCCCGAAAATTTGTAAATATTGCTTACTATATCATGAGAGTTATGACTTAGGTGATTTCCATTGTCAATAACCTAAGTTAGGCCTTTCAACCGATTCATTAACCCCAGAAAATTCTAACTAATATTTAACTCCTCTTTTGACTCATGACTAGGACACAAGTGAATAAACGAATGTTAGCAAAATGGGAGAGAAAGAGGGCTACTATTTCTGCATCAGAGAGAGGAAGTACAAAAACACAGCATAAGGCCAAAATAAAGCGATCGGGTCCTGGATTTCGGAAGGCCACTGGCATCGACAAGCCCGTATATTCCAGTAAACATTCCCGCAATTGCGTCGGCCTTAAGAAGTCTCTCATCAATCGTCACGGCTCCGCCGGCAAAAGCATCAATGCCGATTGGATGGTGCATTGAGTTCTGACTGTCACCTACTGGGAAAGTCAGCGTTTTATTAGTTGCAAATAACTCGATCACTGAAGAAGTAGTGAGACACTGAATGCCGATTGGTATGACCACATCGGCTCGCTTTAATTTACTACCAAATTTTCAATTGAAAAAATGAGTATCGGCTCCAGCTTGAATTTCCAGCAACTTTCAACCTCAGCTTATGCTCTCTTCTTAAGGAATTATAAGCATATATACTAATATATTTGTTTGTAGTTTTGATAAATTCATTTATTTGGCAGTTACAAATTGTATGCTGTAGGTTTTAGACTCGGAAAGCAACCCATGTGCGATCATTTATTGCGATGGAAGTACGGAATTGTGCAGCTTGGATGAGGGTTAGTCATCAGATAATAAATATGTAGAAGCTTAATCTTTTCAATTAAAAAATGCGTCATCATTTTTTTCCTTTAAAAAAAAAGAAATTGATGGGCTTTCTTTCTGTCACTTCCATCCTCATGTATTTAATTCTGAGCACTCAAATAGTTTCTCGATTTGCTTCGCTGATGTGAGATAGAAAAGAGGGTTAGGGTTATAATTTTTCCTTTAATTTGAGATAAGTATCAATTATACCTAAATCTATAAAAAAGAAGAAGAAGAAGAAAACACGTGGCATCAAGCTTTTTTGTACCCTTTGGCCACGTGCCTCCTTGCGAAGGTACCACCAATAGAAACTAACATTTATTTTTTTAATAAAAAGTCAAATGGCAAATGCACAAACATTGAGTTTTCTTTAATCCTTCCTCATGTCCATGCTCGTTAGATGCCAGGCAACCCGATGGGACTTCGCCATGCGACTCTCCTGTCCATCATCGACAAGTATTGTTTCATTGAATATCAACACGAGGTTATACATCTAAATATACATTTAAATGCTATAATTTTAATTTAACCATGTCTATCTTAACTAAGAATAAGAAAAGAAAACCATGTAATTCGTGCAGTTTCACAAAACTTATCAAACTTAGAATAGTACACATATTCTCGGACGACCATGTGGGTTTGTATTTAAAATGCGATAGCTTACTTAACGTAGCTAAATGTGACTAAGAAAATGAATTAAAATTATATTATTTATTAAATTCAGTAAAAACTTTTGATGCGCATATTTTATACCGTGACGTGATCCTTTTAATGCATCTTTTAAAGACAACCCATTTGAACCGTAGCTTTTTGAGTTATTGAGAGGAAACTCACTTTGGCAAAATGAAGCAGGACACAGCTGGGCATTTTAAAAGAGAAACAATTATATCTATTATAAGGATAAAATTTATTTTGAATTATAAAAAATTAAAATATAAATTATTATAAATTATTATGAAATTTATCTTTGAATTTGAAAAATAGGCTCCGAAAAAACTGTGATGCTAGCAAAACTGTAATGATGATCTATCCCATTATGCCATAATAGTAGTCTGTAAACTCCACCCCACTTTATCCCATCTTCCTCACCGAGTTCTCGTTCTGGGAAAGCCAAGTTAAAGTTAGCCATTTTTGGACTTGCAGAGGTCCTCTCTATAAGTGCAAAAAAAGCATCCAAAGTTAGACTGCGGTTGAGGAGGGACTCCAACTCTAGACATTTAAGAGAGCATTCCAACGGCGTTTGGAGCTTAAGAGACGCAAGGGAAGAAAAAGAAGGGAGAAACTGGGGCAGAGGGGTGCGTCTTCTGTTTCGTCGCCGCCCGCCGCCGGAACGTCGGACGGAGATACTTCCGGAGAACACGCTTGTGAGGTCAGCTTTCGTTGCTCCACTTCTCCCTCCCTCTCTATCTCACCCCTATTTTCCCTGTTTCGTTCGTGAGGTCATTCATCACTGAGAATCGGTGTTTAATCTGAGTGCCAGATTCTAAATTCGGACCAACTCCTGCCCCAATGACGAAGCCATTGGTTGTGCTCCTCCTCGTTTGCTCCTTATTCGTGAGTAGCTGCGTCGGAAGTATCTGGAAGAAGACGCACGTGAAGATCGAGAATGGTTTGCCGGCCGGAACCACTCTCACCGTCCACTGCAAATCGAAGAATGACGACCTGGAAATCCATCAGGTGAAGGACAGCTGGGAATTCTCCTTCATACCTAGCTTCGTCGACCGAACCCTCTTCTTTTGCGGCTTTTCATGGCCCAAACGGTTTGAGTGGTTTGACATATACGTGCAATCGAGAGACGATGGCCGATGCACCGAGAACACCAAGTGCGCCGAGGGCAGATGCATCGTGTGCACTTGGAAGATCTTCCTGAATGGTCCCTATAGGGTCGGCGAAGAGTTCGATGCCTGTTATCACTGGAGTGCTCGTTCGTAGTTAGGGGGAAGCAAAAACCCCTTCTGCGAAGGTATGTCATCCCTTACTTCCCAAACAAATTCTTCGTTATATCTATGTCATACTTTCCCTCTATGTACTCATTGTGCTCGACATTCCTACTCGGATCGGCGGCCCAAATCTCAACTCTGGTCCGGAAGAGGAGGCGGAACGTCGGATACTTAGAGCTTCGGAGGGACTTGCCAGTGAAGGTTCTCAGGAGGAGGAGGAGAACGAAGGCTGCAGGGTAGAGCGTCCAGTCGCAGACACGATGTTGATGTTAATTTCCATTTTTTTTCCTTCTTTCTCTTCTTTTTGTGCGTGAAGATAGGGAGGGAAGGTGATGTCGATGAAGATCAAGTAGATGATATGCATACGTTAATTTACGTCTCAAGATTCTTGAGTTCTCCATGTTTTTTAATTAGCGCTTTGTCATCCGAGTTCTTTTGACTTACGCCACAACAAACGGATGAAACCAGAATTGGTAGGATCGAAGATGGCCTTAAGCTCTCTATTCTCTAATAAAGAAGGCCTAAGCACATACAGGATTTTTCCAGCTACCACCATCATGCTGGAAAAGACTGCCCTTGGATGTGATAGAGGCCAGGTTGTATCAATGATTTGCTTCTTCATCCTTAGCCAACTACAAGGGAGTTCCTGATGTGTCCCTGAAGAAAATAAGAAATAGCGTCCGAATGACATTTAGAAGGAGTAGCAGTTAAACTTCCAGTGGTCAAATTTGAAAAAAATTTGAGCTCGTAGCATTTTCGATTACGCCAACGATTTGCCATTTGCCGATGCCCTTATAATAATCAAATCAAATGAACATGTAATGAAAAGTAGTCATTAAGATAAATAATAAGATGTCAAAACAAACTAACAACACCTGCTAATTGTCGTTTAGAAGAGATTCCCGAAGGTTTCCCCTCGCAAGCAAATTGAAGAATGGATCCTGAGACGTTGCCACTTTTCACATTAGTTTTATGCGAATTCAGATCCAAATTACTTGAAGACAAAGATTTCTATATTGAAAGAAAGGTCACCATTTTGGTTCCAAACTTCATGTTTGAAGGGTCTCAACTCGGTGCCGGGCCATCAAGAAACCCACCATCCACAGAGAACTTGTCCTCAGGGATTCGTGCAGTCGTCGCATAACGCCCCTCCTCACTCAAGACATTACCGTGTTTCTCATGGCCAGGCACAGAGGCACTGGGAGTAGATTCAGTCCCATCCCCTTCACCGCAGAGCAGAGCTTGCTCGATTGCTTTACCCATCTCAACCTTCTGAGGGACTAAGACGCATTCATCTGTTAAAGAGGCAAATGATTTGAGAACACAGAGAAACAAAACTAGATAATAGTAGGCGAGATGGGAGGACCTTTTCAATTAGTGAAAGTCGAGCAAATTAAGAGGAGAGAAGGAAGAAGGAAGATGATTATAACAGGTGTGCGGCCAAAGCTCGTCAATCACACGTGGAAACACCCTAAATATCTTAACCTTCGAGGAAACAGGCGATGCTTCTGTAGTGTATTGACAGTGCCCCTAGCGAAGCATTTTGTCTGTCACCATCTGAATTGCTACCCTCATTCTTGTATGTGCTTTCAAGCAATAGGAACTAATCAGTTTGCTATGCGCACTCTACCATTAGACGATAATGATGTGTTGGATAAAACTCCCTAAAAACCTCCATCAATTAAATGGAATTTGTTAACATAAATGAAGTAATCATTGAAGATTGATTTAATCTTTAAAAAAAAAAAAATTCTCCTCAACTCCTTCGTGTGTTAATTTTACACACTGCTTTTTCTTTGAAACAGAAGAAACGATGTTGAATACTGAAACGACATCCAGTAATGTCTGCAAGTTACGAAAGCGACAACCAATTCAATGCAATAATTTCTATTACCTTCTGTCATGGCCTCTGAAGTTCCTAAACTTTGTAAAAAAGCATATGGAGAATGACCAACATAAAAAAGAAGCAAACTATAAATAGAGACGTTGTTTATTGCCTTCAACAAACACAAATTCTATTAAATAGTCTGACTTCATTTATAGGTGTTATGGCAAGTGAATAATACAATTTTGGTAAAATGCATGAGATAAGATAAACCAATCTTGGATGACAAAAGCCAAAACAATTCCCCCCCCCCCCCCAAAAAAAAACAAGAAAATCCCCCCAAAACCCCTGTTTTTCTCAATATGTAAGCAAGATTTTTTTTTCAAGGTCAATAAGTATTAGAGAGGACATATTTATTAACACTAACACTTAATATGATACTTGCTTCCATCTAAATCACATGGCATCGAGATATCATTAAAAGATAAATCAGGTATAACATCCAAACGGAAACAGAGGAGTTCTCACGTCCCCTCCCCCTTCTTCCAACATGTTTTACTAAAGCTGAAAACATAGGTCCATAATTTCTTTTCAGGTTTTGAATAAGCATTCAAAGGTCTGGATGCTAATTCATTTCGAATGGCAACTTTGGCAATGGTTGAAGTCACAAAGTCTAGAGTTGGTTAAATCTGGTAGAGATGGTGTTCTTCATGTCTGACCAAATGGTCCATAACCTTTTCTCCAGTAGAGTTAGATCTTTTGGCTGAACTAATTTAGTCATTGCTCCAACAAAGCTAGTGATTGGAACAAGGCAAATCTAGCAATGTTATCGCCACGCTAGCACATAAATAGGTGGCCTATGTAAATTACCATAATGTTCTCATGGGCCAAAAGCACAAACCAGGCTAAACTACCTCAACAGTAGAATAAGGAAGAAATATATACTTGCGGAACCAGTACTGTGAGACGCGCTAGCAATGACAAGATTATCATGGAAAATTTTGTGAAAAATGATCGAGCAGGTAAGATGGATAACTCGCTCTAAAAGTCAGGAGTACAAATGTCAATTTTGATTATTTAGAAGCATAAGCAAAGACATAGATTCATGTCCATCGAGAAAGATTGAAAATGATTTGGTAGTTACTGAAAACTTAAAAGAAAAACTTGTACATGTATCCATAGAACGAATATGGCTTTCTGCCATGCCAAATTTTAGATGCAAATCTTTTTGTTGTATCTTGACAACAAAAGAAGGATACAAGCTGCCTTCAACATTGGTTCAACCTTCTGCACAGACACGTAGCACATTGAAAATATCCAATTATATAGAAGGAAAGTTTGCGATTTTGCACAAGTAACATTGAGTTTGGAGGTTGAAGGAGTGTCTAATATTTAGTTTAATTTCTGATTGGCTTAAAATTAGTGTTTGATAATAGCATTGAGCTTCATTGATCTTAAACGGATGGAGCATCTTGTCCAGTCAGGTCAGAAAGAAGGAAGGGGTTCAGAAAAGAGAATGATTGTATAATACCCGTGCATTACTTGTGCAACGCCATGAAGTTGTTCAATGAAATTGGGCTTCCCAACATCACACTTCCTCCACTCTAGACTACAGTAGACAATTATGGAGACACTAGAAGTATCGGGTAAAATTATCCATTCAGGGTTCAATTTAAAAATAATGCATGTAGTGAGCCGCTGAAAATTGCTAAAAGATCATAGGCAAGAAACATGGGAAACATGACAGCAATCTATACTAGTGAACCTTGATCACCTCTTAAGGTGCACACTGAGAGCTAATGACACATCAAAATTAAAAGCAAAAAATCCCCATGACCACAACATTATGAGAAAGCCTAACATACCTTTCTGAAAGATGAACTTTCCATTTGGGCTTCTTTCCAATTATCACTTAGAAGCAAGAACTTAACTGCTCAAGCTTAGCTGACTGCAAAAGCCTCAAATCCCTTGTTACCTGAAACAAGCATACTCATTATTTAAAAATAACACAATAGTTGATCTTTGGCTTGTCTGAAGAGACTTTGAGTGCATTGTTTAAACCTTTTAGGTTGCACAAACAAGACCACCAGAAAGCAACACTTGTGCCGTTTCTTGTTTTTGTACACCATCCTTTCGAGAATGGCGCATTTCGGATGGAGCTGCACCAAGGAAAACTTCAATCTCACTGAACCCATTATGTCTTGAGAATGATCCCAACTCTAGTATGCTGTCATGGCGATGTGAGCAAACTTGGAGAGAAAAGCTGACACGGGGAATGTCCCTGGCCCAATAACTTGGGGTCATAATCGCTCAAAAACTTAACAATAGCAATTCACTCATGCTCTGGTTTGGTTCGATAGGAATGGGAAATTCAGGACTTGGGACATAAATTTACAGACTGCTTTTCATTGGAAATAGAAAAAACAATGTTGAACACTGAAACGACATCCAATAATATTTGCAAGTTACAAAAGCGACAACCAATTCAATGTGATAATTTCTATTACCTACTGTCATGGCCTCTTTGACGTTCCTAAACTTTCTAAGAAAGCATATGGAGAATGACCAACATAAAAAAAGAAGCAAAGTCTAAATGGATACCTTGTTTATTGCCTTCAACAAACACAAACTCTATTAAATAGTCTAATTCCATTTATAGGTGTTATGGCAAGTGAATGATACGATTTGGTAAAATGTACAAGATAAGATAAACCGATCTTAGATGACGAAAGCAAGTAACAAATTGCCGTACCCCACCCACCTCCCACCACCTCTCCCCCCCCCGGTGCCCCAACCCCAAAAACCCCTCTGCCTTTTCTCAATATGTAAGCAAGATTTTATTTCTAGTCGCAAGGCCTAAGAGAGGAGATAGTTATTAAGCATTAATACTCAATATGATGTCTGCTCCCATCCAAATCACATGGCATCGAGATATCACCAAAAGATTAATGAGGTACAACATCCAAACGAAAACAGAGGAGTTCTCATGTCCCCTCCCCTTCTTCCAACATGTTTTACTAAAGCTGAAAACATAGGTTCATAATTTCTGTTCAGGTTTTGAATAAGCATTCAAAGGTCTGAATGCTAATTCACTTGGAATGGCAACTTTCGCAATGGTTGAAGTCACAAAATCTGGAGCTAGTTAAATCTAGTAGAGATGGTGTTCTTCCTATCTGACCAAATGGTCCATAACCTTTTCTCCAGCAGAGTTAGGGGTGTTAAGAACCGAGCCGAAAATCGAACCGAACCAAACCGATTTTTTCGGTTTGGTTCGGTTCTCGTTAAAAACCAATATTTTTTTATTCGTTCAGTTTTTATCGGTTAACCGAATCGAACTGAACCGAAAACCGATAACATCAAACCATTGAAAATTCGGTTTTATTCTCCGTTTGATGCTTTGTTTTGCCCTGTCTCGCTTCAACCGAGGGGGAACTGATGTAATCGAGGGTCTGTTCTATCAAGTGCATACATGTTGTTTTCGAAAGAGAGAATGTAGTCTATTGTCTCGTCAATGATCGACAAACCCATGTTTTGTACCCTCAAACCATATCCAATCCACGATCCATCCTCAATTCAAAGGTTCACATGCCCATAGCTAAAGGAATTGACTTTGGCGAAGACTCAAAGGAGAGAGCACGGCCTGAAATCGAGATCACATACCTGTCAGCCACGGGCATGGTGAAGATCTGGAGCAGCGTCCCCTGATCGTCCCTATCCACCAGAATCCCAAGCTCCTCGCACTCCTTGATCTGCTCGTCCGTCAACACGTCCCCGGCCCGGGCCTTCAAGTTCCAGTAGTACGTGGGCTGCGGCGACGGCATGAACTCGAACCAACCCACGCTGCTTCACTTCCTCATCTCCCTCAGCGTCCGGAAGATGTCCTCACTGGTCAACGCCAGGTGCTGCAGCCCGACGCCCTCGTTGTGCTCGAGGTAGGTCTGGATTTAGCTCTTCCTCTTGGTCCAAAACACCGGCTCAATCATAGGCAGGAAAACCGTCTCGTCGTTGTTCGCCAGCGCGATCAAGTTTAGCCCGTTGTCCTCGGTCCCGACGTCGATATGATGTCTGATATTAAGCATTAACACTCGATATGATGTCTGCTCCCATCCAAATCACATGGCATCGAGATATCACCAAAAGATTAATAAGGTACACCATCCAAACGGAAACAGAGAAGAGTTCTCATGTCCCCTCCCCTTCTTCCAACATGTTTTCACTAAAGCTGAAAACATAGGTTCATAATTTCTGTTCAGGTTTTGAATAAGTATTCAAAGGTCTGAATGCTAATTCACTTGGAATGGCAACTTTCGCAATGGTTGAAGTCAAAAAATCTGGAGCTAGTTAAATCTAGTAGAGATGGTTTTCTTCCTATCTGACCAAATGGTCCATAACCTTTTCCCCAGTAGAGTTAGGGGTGTTAAGAACCCAACCGAAAACCGAATCGAACCAAACCGAAAAATTCGATTTTTTCGGTTCGGTTTGGTTCTCGTTAAAAACCAATATTTTTTTATTGGTTCGGTTTTTATCGGTTAACCGAACCGAACTGAGCCGAAAACCGATAACATCAAACCATTAAAAATTCGATTTTATTCTCCGTTTGATGCTCTGTTTTGCCCTGTCTCGCTTCAACCGAGGGGGAACTGATGTAATCGAGGGTCTGTTCTATCAAGTGCATACATGCTGTTTTCGAAAGAGAGAATGTAGTCTATTGTCTCGTCAATGATCGACAAACCCATGTTTTGTACCCTCAAACCATATCCAATCCACGATCCATCCTCAATTCAAAGGTTCACATGCCCATAGCTAAAGGAATTGACTTTGGCGAAGACTCAAAGGAGAGAGCACGGCTCGAAATCGAGATCACATACATCGGCCCACGGGCATGGTGAAGATCCGGAGCGGCGTCCCCGATCGTCCCCTGTCAACTAGAATCCCCCAGCTCCTCGCACTCCTTGATCTCGCTCGTCTCGCGTCGGCCACGTCCCGGCCCGGCCTTCGGGTCCGGAAGTATGTGGCCTGCAGCGACGGCATGAACTCGAACCCACCCACGCTGCTTCGTTTCCTCATCTCCCTCAGCGTCCGGAAGATGTCCTCACTGGTCAACGCCAGGTGCTGCAGTCCGACACCCTCGTTGTGCTTGAGGTAGGTCTGGATTTGGCTCTTCCTCTTAGTCCCAAACACCGACTCAATCATAGGCAGGAAAATCGTCTCGTTGTTGTTCGCCAACGAGATCAAGTTGAGCCCGCTGTCCCTGGTCCCGACATTGATATGATGTCTGCTATTAAGCATTAATACTCAATATGATGTCTGCTCCCATCCAAATCACATGGCATCGAGATATCACCAAAAGATTAATAAGGTACAACATCCAAACGGAAACAGAGAAGAGTTCTCATGTCCCCTCCCCTTTTTCCAACATGTTTTACTAAAGCTGAAAACATAGGTTCATAATTTTTGTTTAGGTTTTGAATAAGCATTCAAAGGTCTGAATGCTAATTCACTTGGAATGGCAACTTTCGCAATGGTTGAAGTCACAAAATCTGGAGCTAGTTAAATCTAGTAGAGATGGTGTTCTTCTTATCTGACCAAATGGTCCATAACCTTTTCTCCAGTAGAGTTAGGGGTGTTAAGAACCAAACCGAAAACCGAACCGAACCAAACTGAAAAATTCGATTTTTTCGATTTGGTTCGGTTCTCGTTAAAAACCAATATTTTTTTATTGGTTCGGTTTTTATCGGTTAATCGAACCGAACTGAACCAAAAACCGATAACATCAAACCATTAAAAATTCGGTTTTATTCTCCGTTTGATGCTCTGTTTTGCCCTGTCTAGCTTCAACCGAGGGGGAACTGATGTAATCGAGGGTCTGTTCTATCAAGTGCATACATGCTGTTTTCGAAAGAGAGAATGTAGTCTATTGTCTCGTCAATGATCGACAAACCCATGTTTTGTACCCTCAAGCCATATCCAATCCACGATCCATCCTCAATTCAAAGGTTCACATGCCCACAGCTAAAGGAATTGACTTTAGCGAAGACTCAAAGGAGAGAGCACGCCTGAAATCGAGATCACATACCTGTCACCCACGGGCATGGTGAAGATCTGGAGCAGCGTCCCCTGATCATCCCTGTCCACCAGAATCCCTAGCTCCTCGCACTCCTTGATCTGCTCGTCCGTCAGCACGTCCCCAGCCCGGGCCTTCAAGTTCCGGTAGTACGTGGGCTGCGGCGACGGCATGAACTCGAACCAACCCACGCTGCTTCACTTCCTCATCTCCCTCAGCGTCCGGAATATGTCCTCACTGATCAACGCCAGGTGCTGCAGTCCGACGCCCTCGTTGTGCTCGAGGTAGGTCTGGATTTGGCTCTTCCTCTTGGTCCCAAACACCGGCTCGATCATAGGCAGGAAAACCGTCTCATCGTTGTTCGCCAGTGCGATCAAGTTGAGCCCGCTGTCCCCGGTCCCAACGTTGTCCTTGGTGAACTGGGCGAACTCGTGGAAGCCAATGAACCACTTCACATACGAGATCGCCGGTTTTATTCTCCGTTTGATACGGCCATGGGAGGGAAGCATCGGGAGGGAGGTACATGAGCTTCATCCAGCCAAAAAATGAAAGAAAAGAACCGAAAAGAAAAACAGAAAAAACCAAAAGCTCAAAACCAAAAACCGAAAAATCGAAAAACCAAACTGAACCGAACTAAACCGAACCGATTCGTATTTGATTCGGGACTCATTCGGTTCGGTTCGGATGATTTTTCTAACGGTTCGGTTCGGTCGTTGACACCCCTAAGTAGAGTTAGATCTTTTGGCCAAACTATTTTACTCAATGCTCCGACAAGCTAGCGATTGGAACAAGACATATCTAGCAATGTCATCGCCACATCAGCACATGAATGGGTGGCCTATGTAAATTACCTTAACGTTCTCAAAGGCCAAAAAAACAAACCAAACTGAACTACCTCAATAGTAGAATAAGGAAGTAATACATACATGCTGAACCAGTACTCTGGGACACGCTAGCAATGACGAGATTTTCATAGAAATTCCCTTGAAAAATGATCGAGCAAGTAAGATGGATATCTCACTATTTTAAAGTCAAGAGTACAAATATCAATTTTGATAATTTAGAAGCATAAGTAAGGACATAAATTTAATGAATGTCCATCTAGAGTGATTGAAAATGACTTGGTAGCTACTGAAAACTTAAAAAGAAAAAATTATACTCGATCCATAAAATGAATATTCTTTTCTGCTTATGCCAATTTTAAGATGCAAGAGAAATTGTTATATCTTGACAACAAAAGAAGGATACCAATCTGCCTTCAACACTGGTTCAACCATCTGCATAGAAACATAGCACATTGAAGATATCCAATTATATAGAGAGGAGAGTAAGCAAATGGTGACAAGTAACATTTTCTTTGGAGGTTGAAGGAGAGTCCAATATTAGGGGTGTCAACGGTTCGGTTCGGTTCGGTTCCGTTCGATTTTTTTGAAAAATCGAACCGAACCGAACCGTTAGAAAAATCATCCAAACCGAATGAGTCCTGAACTGAATACGAACCGAACCGAAATTTCGGTTCAGTTTAGTTCGGTTCGGTTCGGTTTTTCGATTTTTCGATTTTTGGTTTTGAGCTTTTGGTTTTTTCTGTTTTTCTTTTCTGTTCTTTTCTTTCATTTTTTTGGCTGGATGAAGCTCATGTACCTCCCTCTCAGTGCTTCCCTCCCATGGCCGTATCAAACAGAGAATAAAACCAGCGATCTCGTACGTGAAGCGGTTCACCGGCTTCCACGAGTTCGCCCAGTTCACCAAGGATGATGTCGGGACCGGGGACAGCGGGCTCAACTTGATCATGCTGGCAAACAACGACGAGACGGTTTTCCTGCTTATGATCGAGCCGGTGTTCGGGACCAAGAGGAAGAGCCAAATACAGACCTACCTCGAGCACAACGAGGGCGCCGGGCTACAGCACCTAGCGCTGACAAGTGAGGACATCTTCCGGACGCTGAGGGAGATGAGGAAGCGGAGCAGCGTGGGCGGGTTTGAGTTCATGCCGTCGCCGCCACCCACATACTACCGGAACCTGAAGGCCCGAGCCGGGGACATGCTAACGGACGAGCAGATCAAGGAGTGCGAGGAGTTGGGGATTCAGGTGGACAGGGACGATCAGGGGACGCTGCTCTAGATCTTCACCATGTCCGTGGGTGACAGGTATGTGATCTCGATTTCAAGCGAGCTCTCTCATTTGAGTCTTTGCCAAAGTCAATTCCTTTAGCTATGGGCATGTGAACCTTTGAATTGAGGATGGATCGTGGATTGGATATGGTTTGAGGGTAAAAAACATGGGTTTGTCGATCATTGATGAGACAATAGACTACATTCTCTCTTTCGAAAACAACATGTATGCACTTGATAGAATAGACCCTCGATTACATCAGTTCCCCCCCCGGTTGAAGCGAGAGAGGGCAAAACAGAGCATCAACGGAGAATAAAACCGAATTTTTAATAGTTTGATGTTATCGATTTTCAGTTCGGTTAACCGATAAAAACCGAACCAATAACAATAGTTTGTTATTGGTTTGGTTTTTATCGGTTAACCGAACCGAAAATCGAATTGAACCGAAAAAATCGAATTTTTCGGTTCGATTTAGCTTAATTTCAGGTTGGTTCACAATTTGTTTTTGATAATAGCATTGAGCTTAATTGATCGCAAACAGGTGGAGAATCTTGTCGAGTCTAGTCAAAAAGAAAGAAGGGGTGAAAATGGAGAATGATCAAATAATACGTGACGGTAGTTATGCGACGCCATAAAGTTGTTCGATGAAATTAGGCTTCCCAACATCACACTTCCTCCACTTTAGACTACAGTATAGAATCGTGGAGACATTAGAAGTATCAGAAGCAATGCATGTAGCAAGCCGATGAAAATTGCTAGAATATCATATGCAAGAAACATGGGAAACATGACAATAATCTAAACTAGTTATCCTTGATCACCTCTTATGGCGCGGACTAAGAGCGAATGGTAGATCAAAATTAAAAACAAAAACTCCTATGCCCACAATGTTATGAGAAAGCCTAGTGCGCCTTTCTAAAAGATGAACTTTCTGCTTGGGCTTCTTTCTAGGTATCACTTGAAAGCAAGAACTTAACAATTCATCCAGCTTAGTTGACTGCAAAAGCCTCAAGTCCCTTCTTACCCGAAACAAGCATACTCTTACTATTCAAAATTTGCACAATAGTTAATCTTTGGCTTGTCACAAGAGAGATTGTGAGTGCATTGGTTTAAACCTTTTAGGCTACACAAACAAGACCACTAGAAAGCACTTAAGATCCATGAATCATTCATCGTCTATCCATCTTAACTTTAATCTTTCTCTTTCATTCCTTCAAATAAGACATTTTTTAGATTCCATTTCCTTTTTTGACTAATTAAAACGAGTTTGAGAACAGGTCATGACACAAGTCAAACAGCGGGAGGAAAGAAGGAACCTTCAAAAGATATTAGAAATAGGAGCAATGCCCATGCTGGTTCTTGTTTTGTACACCATCCTTTCAAGAATGGCACATTCCGGATGGAGCTGGACCAAGGAAGACTTCAATCTCGTTGAACCCATTATGTCGTGAGAATGATCCCTACTCCAGTATGCTGTCATGGTGACGTGAGCAAGCTTTGAGAGGAGCTGACACGGGGAATGTCCTAGACCCAATAACTTAGCATCATAATCGCTCAAAAACTAAACAACAGCAATTCACTTATGCTCTGGTTTGGTTGGATAGGAATGGGAAATTCAAGCCTTGGGCAGGGATATTTAGGTAAACAAATGATTTTTTCGTAAGCAATGTGAACAATGCAAAGTAATATTCAAATACTTTAGTAATGTGAACAGATGCTTTTCCCACAGTCGCGCATTGAAGATGAAAGTTTTTTCAAGGGATTGCAAATGTAAGAATTACCCCTTTCCAAATAGAGGTCAGAGTCAACAAAGTCTTTCATTGTCAGTGACGCCACATGTAATTTCTTGATTGCTGGGTGAGATTTATTTTCACGTCAACGGTGGAAATTCCGATGGGTGGGAGAATGAATGACAGCCTTGGCGCGATGGGGGACCATTAGAAACACCTCACAGAATTTGATCTAATTTTCTTTTTCCATTTGTCTTTATCTACTCATGTTGAAGGGCGTGATAGTTTCAAGGAAAATTTTTGTCGCATTTCGGATCACACGACTCGTAATTAAGACAAAACAGTGATTAGCTGACTAATTTTCCGTTGACAGCGACAAAAGGTGTTCACCATGTCCTTGGATATGCTTTGGTCTGAACTAGTTGTCGTCATGAAGGATCTCACCAAGTACTTGGATTGATGAAGATAGGAATTCAGACCTACAGAGAAGCTAGTCAACGCTGGGAAGCGAAATGCAGGAGCATATAATCCAAAGCGGCCATCACAAACGAAAGATGTAGCCAAAATTCTCTCTTGAAAAACTGAATTACCATATCAACAGTCAACTCACTAGACATACGGTTAGATTTTTTGCACAAGTACCTGGACACATATGGACCGAAACTTATTCAATGTTTCTTCCATGAAATGCATATAATAGTGCTAGGACTAATACCTAAAAACAACTTCGACGGACATAATGTGCAAATTAAGTTGCTGCTAAACTAATTTCCTTTACGCCATATAACGTCAAATCTAGACTGGAATATAACTTGTAAATTATGGCGAGCCTCTTAAAGTTTGGATGATCAATTCATATATGGACTATGGACCTGTACATGACAGGGGAAACGATGTATTGCACAGCAGTTACCTAGGTTTGTCATCTACAAAGTCCATCTTGGTTCCAATAACATGCATCAGAGCTTTGGTTTAACCAAAATCTTAACGCCCTAGTCTTCAACCAACTCATCAAACTTCCTCTTTTGCAAACTAGTGACTGAATTTCATCCGGTAGCTGTGCAAATTAATATATCACAAAAGAAAAGACAACGAGCATCAATCACTAGCTTGAAATTCACGAAGTATGGTTTATGTGCTTATTTTTCGTGTTTTGGGTTCCAGATATACGTGGATAAGCAGGTCTCAATCTGCACTTATTTTCCATATTAATGTTTGTTCCCTCTAATAACACACTTTTTGAAAGATGGTTAGGCTTTGCACTTCTTTCAGTTAGTGAAACGTGAACTAGCGTTCCTAAACAAAAAATTTTAAGATGATTAAGACCTTCAAAGGACAATTGTGGGACAACCCACTTGTAGTTGTTCTTCTCGAACTAGCGTTCCTAAACAGAAATTTTTTGCCACTCGAACAAGTTGTTACTCTTCCAGTTGTTCTTCTCAACGCGATATCAAAACAACTTAGGATGTGAGCGACTATTACAAGTTACAGAAGATCAGCAAGGGGAGAACTTTGGCTTTTGGACAATCCCCCTGATGTGATGACTGTTGAAAAACACTCCTCAAGAAGAAGAGTTTAAAGGAAAAAAAATTTCTTGTCTTGGAATGAAATAGACATCGAAGATGATGTAGACAAATATCTATATCAGCTTAGTGCCAAGCGGTGATAACTCTCAGCTGACTCACTTTGTAATAAATGATGGAGGCTTTTTACTTTAATCACTAAGTGCCCGTATGGTAACATTTTTGTTCCTCCCGATTTCTGTTCTTTTGTTCCCCCAAAAAAAAAAAAAACAGAAATCCGTTTGGTAAAGTCAACTTATTTTTCTATTCCTGGAATAGAAAAGTAGCTAGGAAATATATTATGAACATAAATGAGAAACAAAAAAAAGTAGCTTCTTATTCATAGGAACAATTTCTAAAACTAAGCCAATTTTCTTTTTTAATTTTCTTTTGTTCCTCTCTCTTGCCGACCACCTCCAAACACCGGAGCCATCGTCGGTGGGTTGCCGATCGCGGACCCCGCCCTTCGCCCCGGGCCCCGCTAGCTGCCATCGACGGTCGGCCAATGCCGTCGCCGCCGACTGCCGGCCGCCACCGCCCGTCACTGCCCGCCACCACACGACCGCTAGCTGCTGACCATCACCGCTGACCGCCCGCCACAGCCAGCGACCGGTCGGTAGTGGTCGTGCGGTGGCGGCAGGGAGCAGCGACAGGCGGCGACGACCAGCGATTGGCAGTTGGCAATTCGTGAGCAAGAATAAAAAATAAATAAATACAAAAAATACAAAATTATACCAAACGCATTTCTGTTCTGTGGATTCATACGTTCCAGTGCATCACTTTAGAGAGCACCGTTCTGTTCGTGAAGAAGAAAGATGATTTAATGCATTTGCGCATTGATATTCTCCGAGATCGACTTGAGGACAGGGTATCATCAGTTAAGGATCAGGAAGGAAGACATACCGAAGTTAGCATCTCGCACTCAATACGGCAATTATGAGTTCACAGTAATACTGTTTGGTTTGACAAACACTCCAGCTGTCTGTATGGATCTGATGAACAGAATGTTTATGGGTACTTGGATTAGTTTCGAGATCGGGTTCATTGACATTATTCTGGTGTGTTCGAAGAGTGCTAAGGAGCACGAGAGACATTTGAGGATGGTACTTCAGACCTTGAGTACTCTTGGATTTTATGATGAGCTTAGCAGAGGCGAGTTTTGGATGACTCGTGTTGCGTTCCTAGGTCACATGATTTCAGGTGAAGAAATCTCCATGGACCCGACCAAGATTGAAGCAGTGATCAGCTAGCCAAGATCGACTACAATGTTAGAAATCAAAAGTTTTCTGGGTTTAGCAGAGTATTACAGACAGTTCGTATACGGGTTTTTCAATGTTAGCATCGCCATTGACAAGACTTCTGAAGAAGGAAGAAAAGTTTGTGTGGTCAGTTAAGTGCGAAAGTATTTTCCAAGAGCTTAAGCAGAAGCTAATTACTGCACCTGTGCTTACTATACCATCTGGTCCAATAGGATTCGAGACCTACAGTGATGCGTCATTTAAAGGATTGGGTTGCTTGTTGATGTAGCATGATAGGGTTATTGCATACGCATCCCGTCGGTTGAGATCTTGTGAGTTGAATTATCCGATGCATGACTTAGAACTTGTAGCGATCATCTTTGCCTTGAAGATTTGGAGGCATTATCTATGCGGAGAAAGATTCCAGATCCATACTGACCATCAGAGTCTCAAGTATCTATTCTCTCAGAAGGAATTGAATACGAGACAATGTCATTGGATGAAACTCCTGAAGGACTATGACAGTGATATTTTGTACCACCCCAGGAAGGCGAACAAGGTCGCCGATGCACTAAGTCGAAAGTCAGTAGTAGCGCAGTTGGTACTCAAGGAATGGAATTTAATTGAGAAGGCACAAGATTCAGGTTTTAAATTTGAGGTAGGCCACCTTTAGACTCTTATGGCCACCCTTAGAATTGAGCCGAGAGTGCAAGTCAGAATCAGAGCGCTTCAGCTGACAGATCCAGAGATTTAGAAGATCGTGCAAGCAGATATAGAAAAGAGAGAAGCCTGACTTCCAGATTTGATGACGGAACACTAAAGTTCCGAGGATGATTGTGTGTACCTGACGATGTAGCACTTAAAGAAGAGATCTTGTTAGAAGCTCATCATAGTAGTTACAGCATTTATCCTAGTAGAACCAAGATGTATCAGAATCTGCGTTAGAAGTACTAGTGGTCGAGTATGAAAGCAGATATCGCCAAGCACGTCGCCAGGTGTTTGACGTGTTAGCAGGTCAAAGCCCAACATTAAAAGCCGGGAGGACTTCTACAACCTCTCAAGATCTCAGAGTGGAAATGGGAGCATATCATGATGGACTTCGTGACTGGATTACTGAGGAATCGAAAAGGAAATGATTCAATTTGGACAGTGGTCAACAGATTGGCAAAGTCGGCTCGCTTCATTGTAGTATGGAAAGACCTTAATTTGGACAGGCACGCAGAGTTATGTGCGCGTCATATAGTTCGGCTGCATGGAGTGCCGGTGACGATTACTTCAGACCGAGACCCGAGGTTCATGGCTATCTTCTGGAAAATTTTGCAAAGTGCTTTGAGAACGAAGTTACAATATAGTAATGTTTATCATCCTCAGACTGATGGCCAGTCTGAGAGGGCATTTCAGACCTTTAAGGACAGGTTGAGAGCATGTGGGTTGGTCTTCAAAGGAAGTGGAAAGGAACAACTTCTTCTCACTGAGTTTACTTACAACAACAGTTGCCAGCAGAGTTTTCAGATGGTTCCCAGTTTCAGCAGAACAGTTAGATGGTTCCTTTTGAAGCAGAGCAAAGCAAAGTGTACAGAACTTCAGTTGGTTGAGTTGAGGTTAGAGATCAAAAAATTACAGGTACAGAGTTGGTTCAGAAATCAGTGATTCAGTTGCAGTTATCAGAGATAGATTTGAGACCGCTCCGAATCGCCGGTTTAGCTTCGCAAATTAGTATTGCGAACCTTGGAATTTCAAGTAGGGAAGTATATTTTCCATGGATGTCGCCTATGATAGGGACATCGCATTTTGTTAAGAAAGGAAAGTTGAAACGGTACTTACATCGGAATCCTTCAAAAATTGGGTTCAAAGAAGGATTTTGACTTTAATTGAATAAAGAAAGCAATTCGAGACACTGTCGGCACCGTTAGCCGAATGGTACCCGGAAATGAATCCGAAGTTAGAAGTTCGAATCCTCGATGCGGCGTTAACCACTTAGTGGAAAAATAAAAATAAAAGAAAGGGAACCAAAATTTTTTGCAACCTTTATTTTTGCGAAGATCGATAAGTGCTTAACCTTTTGGAGCAAAGTGATTTAGGCGAGGTTGGAAGTGATCTGGCAATACCGTAGTACAGAAAGAGTAACTAGGGAAAGAAAAATTCGATGAGACAACAGTACCCCGCATTTTTTATTCAAGAATTGGTAAAGGTTTAAATTTCAAGGACGAAACATTTATAAGAGGGGAAGAGTTGTGACATCCTGAATTCCAGGTTCTAGTTTCAATCGAATTAGTTGGGCATTTCATCGATGCGCTTATAGTTATTTTACCTGAACTGATCACTCATGGGATAACTAGTCTATCAGGTGAAGCCGTTAAGGGATTCTAACGCATCACACTTGAGAATTCGACCAGGAAACGACTGCTCGACTGTGCTAATCTGCAAGAGATCATTACGACATAGTAAAATCGATTAGAAATCGGAGATAGGTCGACTCGACAAAGGTATGCGATTAAGTGTGGGTGATTCTACCTAATTGCACAATTCTTGTCGATCAGCACTAGACTGATTCTTCTGTCGTTTTGGTACCCTGTGTCCGTATTTGAAACCTTGAGATTTTTACAACAACCGAGAGTTGCCAATGTGTCAAAGATGTACTTTGTGGCTTGAAAATAATCAACTACAGGACAAATGCACGAAAATTCCTAAAAGCTACCCGATAGATTAGGACTCGCTAAATTCGCGTCAGAGTAAAATTAACCATGAATTGAGATCAAATTTAGAAATTGGAAATCCTGCTATGTCACAATTCATTTTAGGAACGTCAACTCACCTTCAGAAGATTTTTCTACAAACCGAGATTTTTAGCAGAAAAGCAAAGTAAGGCCGTTTTTGTTCGAGATAGTCAGAGGACCGCTTTTGATCACAATTTTGGAATACAGGTTGCTTCAATGGACAATGAAAAATGTGGATTTAAGTGAGGACACCTTGGATGAATTTATAGGCTTTGATTTGAGCTCAATTAGATGAGAATTGAAGATGATTGAATAGAATTGATGAGGGAAGGGTACAAATTCGTATGCCACGGCAGAGGAAGCAATTGGACCCATTGGAGGATTGTTGTGGAAGCTTGGTGTGAGTGGAAGATGACCTCATGTGAGGTCATGATGGGCCATTTTTGTTGGATTAAAGAAAGAGAAAAAGAAACGAAGTGGTCCCCTCTTCCTTCTCTCTCCTCCCTCTCTCTCTCCCGTCAGCACCCACCCTCTCTCCCTCTTCTTGTTGCTCGACACCCAGCAATCGAAGAAGCCGAAGCAGCAGCCAGCAGCTCCGCTCGTCGCCGGTCGCCGCCGCCGCATGCCGTCACAGTCTGCGCCTCGCCACGCACACCTTCGCCTCCTTCCCTCCTGCTGGCGTCGAGTTATTCATCTTCTTCTCTAGTTGTTGTTCGAAACCCACCAGTAGATCTGAGAACGCCGAAGCTGGTTGTAGTCCAGCCGAACCGCCGTCATCGTTCGCGCGCCGTCCGCCGCCTTACACACCGCTGCTACCGCGCGTCTCCGCTCCCCTCAACCGTTGTCCCTACTCATCCTCGCTTCCAAGGTGCTATTCGGCCAGCACAGGCCGCGGTTTAGCCACCTCCGACCACCGCGCGCCCCCACCTCAGCCCACCGGAGCTCCACCTGGCCTTGCCGCCCTTGCTCGCCTCAACCAGCCACTGGATCTGCCCTTTCTCAACCTCAACCAGCAGCAGACAGCAACAAAAAAAAAAAAAGGGTATCGCAGCGGAGTTTTGGGCTGTTTTGGGCCGTTTTGGCCAGCTTTCCGACCCCGAAAGCTTGGCCCGCTTTGAGGAAAGTTGTTCCCCACGGCGTTCCCGTTGTTTTGGTCCGATCGGTTCGTTAATCAGGTGACTTTAGCTCACTAAACCTCGATTAGAGGGTTAATTATGCTTTAGGTGTGTTTAGCTTAAGTTAATTAAGCTTAGGTGGTTAGTTTAGTTTATTTTAATGTAAATTAGATTAAGAGTATGATTAAGTTAAAGTAGGTTTAATTAAAGTTAAATTGTGGTTTATATTAGTTAAATGGTGATTTGACTTAAATGAAGAAATTTTGATTTAATTGGACTATTTCGAAATTATTTAAAAATTAATATGTTATTTAAATTATTAAAATAATATTATTTAATTGATTTTCGGAATAAAATTTAATTATTTATTAAATTCCGAAAATTTTGTCGGGACCCTAAATTCTTAGAATTTCGTGCTGATCATCTTTGTGCATTTAGAATTTGAATTTGATGAATGGATGTGGCAAATTGAGTGTTGATTGTGATAAATAGAGATTTTATTCATAAAAACCCAAGTGTCAGGTTTTGATGCAAAAATTGGATTTTAAGTATATGTTTAACAGTGGGGTTTGAAAAAGTAAGATATTGGTTTTCTGGATCGAAATTAACGTGTCCCCACCCACGTGGTTAATTTCTGGAATATTTTTAATATGAAGAAAAATGGCTAGGATCACTATTTTTTTAATTGAGAGCATTGAATGAAATGCAAAGTGTCCTGGGACCAATTGTGAAATTGTTGTGTGATAATTAAGAGGAAGTTGTCCTGGGCTGTTGAGCCGGACTTGCCCTTATATGGGATGCCCCTTACAACGGACGCGGGTCGCAGTAGATTCTAGGCCCATGCTCCTTCGGGAACGCCATCGATGTACTGACGAAGCCGTGCTCCAAGGTGGGGAAACAATGCCTGGCTATATGCCAGTAGACAGCCAAACTGCGAGTAGGCTATGTTCATGTGTGGTGATAAACGAAAATTGGAACGTGTGCTGAGTGTGGTTATTGATGATATGAAAGTGACTGCGTTCCAATTATTTAAGTTCTTATGATTACCTGTGATTTAGTGATTTGAGTTGTACTAACCTGCAGGAAGGAAATGAGACGAGGTAAGTCTTCTGTGTAATGTGACTAGGCTACCCTTGGGCGTATTTTCTTTCTAATAGGGGTATAGAGGGTTGAACTTGCTGAGACAATGTCTCACCCCGTTGTGGGCCAAAATTTCAGGACCATAGATGGCGGAACCCCCGGAGGCTGATCAATCAGAAGTGGGATCGAAGAACGAGTCCGGCTAGTGGTCATAGGACTGATTCCTTTTTGTAGACTGGCCCTTTTTGGTATATGTGTAAACCCTAGTGTGATTACCTTTGAAAGCATGTTTGTTTATGAATGAGTTGGTTTCCTGCTTTCTTATCCTGTGAGTTTTTGTCAGGGGTTTTATAATACGTTCCGCTTGCGCAATAATAAATGAATGGGGTCGATGACACTACATGGGAATGTCGCATTTGCATGACCATGGCAGGATGTTAGCGCGCTCGAGGTTCAGGGCGTGACAGTGCAGGAGTAAAATATTATTCTTAATACTTTTCTTGGGTTTTTAATCGACTCGCCCGAATCGATTAGTAACGACTCTTATTTGAAATTAACTTGCGAGTTAAAAAAGTTTGAACCACAAGCCATAAATTAGTGGGCTTGGGAGAACTCGGACTAAGCACTAAGCTTAGTGAGCCCTTAGCTGTGGAGCTCCAAAAAGGAGGTCGCAACACGTGTAAGTTTTTATTGAAGAAATTGGGCTCATCGACACCTTGCTGAAGACTTTTCTCTTTGCCCTTAAGAATGCATTCCTTTTTCCCCACTTATGCCGTGAATGTAGTAAGAGGCTGCGGATATAGTGTTGACTCCATAACTCCTTTTCGCCAATGTAAAGGAACGCCAATCTAATAGTTATTTATCTTTGTAATGTGTGCATAGGTTTCAAATATGTTACCCCTTTTGAAATATGGGATTGGTGTGCATCATTCTAGCTTCTCCCGATTCTAAAAGAAATTATCAAGATCTCATTTCGGGAAGGGCTTATTAAGGTTGGTAGTGAATATCATCGATTACTCATTCTTCCAGAAATTTGTTTAGTAACGTCACCTAATTTTTCCATTCTCAGAAATAGAAAAGTGAATAAGGAATAGATTTGGAACACAAATAAGATGTAAAAAATAGTTTTTTCTCGTTTACAAAAACAATTTCTCAAATACGTCATTTTCTTATTTTTCTTATTTTTTTCTTTTTCTTCTTCTTCCTCCTCTAATTGAGTGATGGCCATGGTGAGGCTCGACCTTGCTAGGGGCTAGCAAGGCGCCCTCCAGGCTAGCAAGGTCATCCGCTAGGAGGAAGACAAAAAGAGGAAGAAAAGAAAAGAAAAAAGAACAATCTCAAAAAAAATATTTAAAAATTAAAAGAAATTTTATGTCACAAAATAATTGGAGGGTCGTACCATATGCATTCCTATTCTTTTTCTATTCTGGAAATATAAATTTTGTGTAGTTACAAAATGTATTCTTTTACTTAGAAACTATTTTAAGAATGTGAAAACTGTACCTTTATCTATTATGGGTAATGGATCTTAATCTATTCACATGCAAATTACTTTCACATCGTTATTTGTCCAATTGTTGTTTTATAATAGACATATTGAGTATCAATTAAGAGAGACGACTTCCTAGATAATCGAAATTGCATTATCTATTGACTTGCATTGAAAATCAATAAGAGAAAAGGTTTCATGAGAGAATGATTAATAGGACGATAATTATGTTTCTTAAGTTTATGTTAGGTAAAATAAAGGTCCATTTGTAATGTTTTTATTTCTCAAAATTTCTGTTCTTTTGTTCCCGAAACAAAAAAAGAACAGAAATTTGTTTAGTAACATCAACTAATTTTTCTATTCTAAGAAATAAAATAAAAAGGATTAAGAAATAGATTTAGAATAAAAATAAAATGTAAAAAATAGTTATTTCTTGTTCTCGAAAACAATTTCTCAACGAAGTCATTTTCTTATTTTTTTTTTTATGTTCTTCTTCTTCCTCCTCTAACTAGGCGATAGACATGGCGAGGCTCAACCTCGCTAGGCGCCCTCAAGGCTAGCAAGGTCATTAGCTAGAGGAGGAAGAAGAAAAGAAAAAAGAAAAGAAAAGAAAAGAAAAAAACAATCTCAAAAAATTATTAAAAAATTAAAAGAAATTCTATGTTACGTGCAATGCCTCTTTTTTCTTAAGATGTATTGTTTACACCATCATGAGGTCTAATAAAATAGACAAAACTTACTTTAAATAATCAAGATAATAGTCAAGTGATTTCATAGCTATCTTATTTTTCAAAATTGAACGTAAATCTTGGTTAATTTATAATCATATGTACTTCTTTCCTTAACAATTTTCTATATTTTTAAACGTTTATCTCTCTTCATACTTATTTATTGTTAATCATTCGCATACACATGTCCTCTTTTACTCATATATAAAAAATTGTCAGTTTGAAAGAAACTTTTTGATAATCATAATATAATTATATTTGGAAATTTAAGAAACCAAGAGACATAGAATGAAAAGAAATAATAATAATTAAAAAAACAACAACAACAATCAAGATGACAAGAGACGACTTACAAATGAGTTCAACAGCTTTTTTTAATGATTCATCAACGCAACCATAGGATCTCGCCTCAATGTAATTTTAAGAGATTTCTTAATTGCTCTGGGGGACTAGACGAAACACCTAGAGAATTCTCTTTTAAAGGCTAGCCAATCAATGTGCTTATAAGATGAGATACACGCCACGTCCTTCATATAACCAAAATCTGGTTAGGCAGTCATACTTTTCTTGCCTAATAGAGAAAGGCCATTCTGACGGGGGATAAGGCTGCCTCGCCTAGATTTAGGCAAGGACCGCAACCCTTACTAGGAGCCAACGAGCCTTAGGGACCCTCACTAGTCATAGTGGGAAAAGAAAAAGAATAAATATATAATTTTGAAATTTTGAAAATATTTAAAAATTGTTCACGTTAATGTTAGTCGTATAATGTAGGGTGATCGGTGTCATCTTAATGATTTCATAATAAAATTGACTGAAAGGGCTACATTAGCAAATTATCAAAATATTTAAGATTAAATTGGTCAAATTAAAAAGTTAAGGACATAATTGGCATAAATGAAATGGTTTTAGGACCTTTTTTTGATAATTTCCCCGAGATTTCTCATTTGTAATTTTGCATAGAAGCCGGCGACGAGCCTACCATTGATGGTGAGGAACATGCCTTTGATGGTTCGGTGCTCGTTCCTTAAAGTCAAGGTGTGCATCTCATTCTAAAGGAAGAAATAATTGGGTGATAGTTCTTGAATTATTATAATAATAACAGCCAATCAAAAAACTTTATTTGATTAGTTTATTGTGTAAACGCATTTTTGAGAAAAGAATACTGACATATTGGACCAACCACCCACATGAGTCAACCTAAAAGTCAAAGCAATTTGACTTCTCGATTTGATCTTTTAATTGTTATTTCGATTGCCTTTTTTTAGGGATCAATAGGTGACAATACTATTTACAGTTATAAGCAAATGGAGTTAATACCACAAAAAATCTTAAACTAGTAAACATGTAATAAATTTGACATAAACTAATTTTTTGACCACAAAAAACCCCCCAAATTGATACATTTTTTACAAATTTACCATAAATTGGTACACTACTGACAATTATGTTAGTTTTGTAAAATTTTACTATCAAATTGCCGAATTGAATGATATGCGATAGTTGACTTATATACAAGTTTATAATTTTACTATGTATGTATCATAATTATACATTTTTTTTATTTTTTATGATATTAATTCAATTTGTCACAAATGTACATCTCTCTGCATATTTGCCAATTGCTTACTTACCCCGAAGGCAAGCCAAGCACAAATTGGACTGGTAAAGTGATTGGCAATCATGTAGAGAGAACTATCTATAATTAGACTTATGGCTATGAATAAAAAAATATGATAAATTTAATTTCGGGCAAGACGTTACTAAAGAAAATATTAATTATATTTCTCAGCAAATTTTTTATTTTATAATTTAGCTTTTAGATTATAATTGAATTAGTTAAATATAAAACATTATGAGCATAAATCTTTATTCAATTTTTTTTTTTTTTTTTTTTTTTGGCAGGAATCAAGGAGGTCCCATCTTACATGATTGTCTTAGGCCATTCCACTTTAGACAATAGGTTGTTATTAGTTTAAAAATGGACAGTTTTTTTTTTTTTTTTTTGGTCGTAAGAACAAACTATATTTAAATGATCGATTATTAACCTGAACTTTTAACAAAATTATATGTTGTATATACGAAATAATTATCCAAAAAGTCTTAAATCTATTATACATTGGTTAATTCAATCACGAACTTTTCAATTGTTCCAATTTAATCATAAATCTTTTGACAATTGGTCAATGACCCTTCCAACCAATTTTGGTTGAAAATCACTAACATGAACACCAACCGTCTTGTGTATCATAACCAGCATTTACATTGATGATTTTTGCAATTAGCTTTTGAAATTTTCTGATTTTTGTTTTCCCCTTTTTTTCCTTTCCTTTTTTTTTTTCTACTTCCCCCCACGGACCTCCGAGCCTTGGCAATGGCTAGCGGAGGTTGCTGACCACAGGTTGGGACCTGGACGGCCTCTCTTGCCCTACTTAGACATAGGTGATGGAGCGAGGGTGGCCCTCGCCAAAGCTCGCGGGGGTTGAGCTCTTACTAATGGCAGGTGAGGGCATATCGTGGCCCCAACGACCACCACTAGCGATCGCTAGAGCCTAGCGACCGGTGGAGGTAAATAGGGGAAAAAACATAAAAAGGGAAAGAAAACTAAAGAAAAAAAAATTGCAAAAGTCTTTCATATCAACACCAGACGTACAACGTAGGACGGAATTGTTTTCGTTTAGAAAGAAAGGACCTAAAACTATATTGACTCCATTGCAAATGATGAGCTTCAATTTGATTCTAACTTGATTTAGAAGTGTAGTGTCCTGGTCATAACTTCTGAGGTGTTTTAGAGAATATCTCAATTATTTAGAACTTAATTTCTACGTAAATAAGAGTACGACCAGAAAGTACGGTTGTGTGTGTGTAGGCTAACCTGTCCAAATTTAATTATAATACGTCCAATCCTTATTATTATATATTCAAATAGTCCTTAACTAAAAAGTTTGTAGCGTACAGGCGTCCATACTTCCTACATTTCACGTGAACTGGGGGAGAAGTTTATGCGATATAAGGAAATAACATCCTTATAAATGCTGAACTTTTTATCCCGTATTCCTACGTACTTATATATTTTTTGGTATAGCTGATATGATAAACACCCACTAAAAGATGATAGGAGTAGTTTGGGATTTTCATAACTTAGAATCACATTCCGGAAATGGCCACTTTGCTATTTGCTCCAGCAATCGGGTTCGGTAGATACCCGGGGTCAATCCGCTAGCTTCTATCTCCCAGGGCATGGGAAGTCCCGGCATCCGACGGGGACCAACTTGATTCGTTGGGGAGTCTCCACAACCACCTGTCAATTGGCCAAGTAAATTACGAGCACACATACATTTGTATGTACGTTAATCATATGTTAACAAATATGATAGACAAAGTTGTCTTAAGTTCTCTCTACAATGCTCCCGTGCGTGAATGCTAGAATTTTTCTTAAAAGATTTTAAAAAAAAAAAAATCGCCTGAGGCATGACATGTCTTAGTAGCCCTAGAAAATTTGTTACTTTCATGTTGTTGGAGTTGGATGGTTGATTGTGATTGCATGGATGACGACAGCGATGGCTCCTAGAAATGCCACACAAAAGTTGACATGAAGAACCACATAATCGCGCGATTTCAATCATTGATTCCTCTTTACTTTAATTTCCTTGTTTAGTCGAAAAGAAGTTTCAATTCAATCCTTGGATTTAGCTAATGTGTAAATGTTTGGTGAAAGTTGGAGAATGAAGGTGCTTTTTGAGTTTTCTCCATGACTCGGATCGATCCTTGACTTTTGTCCCTTCACCATCGAAAGTCCCCTCAATTCCTGTCCTTTTTTTTCCTTCCTGGATGGAAGGGAATACAGGAGTTGATATTGCGAGGTCTCCCACCCCAAGATAGATCTCCCGCCTCTTTCTTCTTCTTTAAACCTTTTAAGGACCTGCTCAGGTACAATCTTACGGGTATTAACACAACCACTATATATAGAGAGACATGGAAGTTGTTTCTATCCCCTGAATTTTACACAAGGGATACCCGAAATAGAGGCCAGCACCTATCAGCTAACCGAGGGTTCTTCCCTATGTTCTATGTTCTCCTATAGGCTTAAACGACCCGTCCAGTGAGTGTTCGGTTATCTAGGTAGGATTTTGGTTCAAGGTTCATCCGAGGAGGAACCACTTGAACTTGAAGAGGGGGGAAACCTACCACCTTATCTATCAAACGAAATCGATAATCTTGTCAGATTCTACTTGACATCCCTATCTAAATCACAGAAAATCACACAAACTTAGAATTAATGCACAAGGCATGGCCTCATTAAGGACAGATTTCATCTGATAATGAGATCAGTGCACTATAAATTGGAAGGAATCTAACGTTTCAATTAACTACCCGCACCAACTCTCCACCAAAAACTTGTCAATCATTGCTAATTTTAATTGGGGACTCTCTGCATCAAATGGAAGATTGAATTTCACAAATGTCTGCAACTGCTAGAATTCATTATCTCAAACATAACATAGAACCGAAAACGATCCTTTCATGGCGAAAAAAGATGATGCAGAAGAGGGCACTCTTGATCTTTCGGGATGAGAATGATGGGACTAGGACGACGTGCATAATGATGTTAGGAGGCAGGCGTAAGCGAAGAGGGAAGGGCTTCCCATTCAGTGGATTGTGAGAACACACAACGAGGCTGTCGATTCCGGTCTCTTACGACAGTTTCCGACTCAGTTCCTCCACAGTATCCCCCCCCTGAAATCATTGAGGCAATAGCCTTCCATGTCCTCGCCCACCACTTCTCCGTCCTCAGCGGCTATGTGATAGAATATGATCGGGCCTTCGGTCACCCGAGTTGAAGCGGCGACGCAGGGTGGCGGAGGCAGAGAAGCCACTAGTGAATGGCTCGAATGTGAAAGAGAAAGGAAAAGTATAAAACGATCACATCTGGCGCTGCTTAGTCAGCGAAAAGTAATAATCACGATTATTTTCCTTCATAGTCTCGAAAACAAAACGAGTCGAGCCCCCTGGAAAGTTTTGATGAATTTCATGATTTTTTTTCTTTTTTTTGGTTAATGACGAGGCTCCTTCCTCGTAGGACAAGTTAGATAGGTCGGCCAGGTACCCTGGAAAGTATAAAACGATCACACCTGGCGCTGCTTCCTCGTAGGCTTTTCCCATTTTTCACCTTCCACCAGAATTTTTTTGAATATGCCACCATCCTTGAAAATATCCTTGACACTTGTCCAAGAAAGTAGTTCAACATCAAATTGCAGAGTTGCATTAGGAAGTATTGTTGGAGGTGAGCCAGACTCGCCATAAGCTAGCTCTGGAGGTATGGTGAAAATAGAATTTCCCCCTTTTTCATTGTCTTGATACCTTGATCCCATCCCTTTATCACTTGCCCTGCAAGCACAACAAATTCACTCCCAAATCAACACCCTACTTGGCCAACTCCCCTGAACAAAATAAAATAAACAAGGCTCGAATCGATAAGAAGTGCAAGATGATCGAAATTTGAACAATACAGTGGAGAGAATTCTTTTAAGTCTACAGACAACAAACTATTGATAGACATATTGTCCAAGACTCACAAAGGAGAAAACTTTGCCGACCACAATGTCAATCAAGAGTATCATTCTTATTGACTCAGCCTTGTCGCGCAAATCATTAGACCGGATCAGTTTAGGTTTATCGTAAGTCGTAATGTCTTTGGTGTAAAAGCATATCGGATACACAGTCAACTAGAAAATAACAGAGAACCATGCCAACACTGACCAGTAATTATGCAGGATATATTTGCGTTTGTCCATATGTTTCATTATTTTTCCATTTATTTAATATCACATTTTTTCTCAGTCATTCTAACAATTTCAGATCTTGCTACTGGATGAGCTAAACGCGTTCATTTAGTCATTCAAGCTATCCCTGCATCACCCAATGCGACTTGTGTCAACTACTAGTAGGCCGGCGGCATAATACATCATTTGGGATTGTAAAAGAATGATGGCTGAGGACCTGTGGGAAGCAGACGTTAAATTTTTGACATATTCTTCAAAATATTAAGGCCCTATTTGGTTTAGCATTACAAATGGACTTTGGAACTCTAAAGTCTCTTGGGCAAATGCAAATCATTGTCTGTTTTTTGCTCAACTTTGGGGAAATGCAATTACATTTCTAAAGACCACTAATAGCCTTTAGCCCATGGTAGATAAGGAAGTACTCCAGAAAGTAGCATTTTTGGAATCCAGATAGATTTTTTTTCCTTCCAACTTTGCCCTCGCTCAACTTTCACAATTCCATAAATATCCTCAAAAGCCCTAACTTGCTAGCGAGCCATCGACAAGGCATTGCCATCCTCGCCTGAGGTCCTGCGACCCCAAGCAATGCAATCCTAGGTGACGGCCGCCTAGGGTCTAGCAACCTCAAGCAACATCTAGGACACAAGACCTAAGGTGAGGCTAGCCACCAGCTAGATCTAGGCACCAACAACTGACTTTCACCAGTAAATAGTTTGAGATTTTTCTTTTAAATAAAAAAAAAAAAAAAGAAGCAAAAGTCCCTTACTAAGTGTAGTTTTTACTAAACGGCATTTAGGTTAAAGTTTCTTCATCCTCATGCTACTTAATCATCACCAAGTGGCAGGAAGTGGTCACTCATTTCAGTAATGGACCCCAACATTATACAGGATAATCTAGTAAACTGAAGTTGCTGCTTCTAGTATCCTTAGAACCATACAATCCGTACATGCATGAGGCCAGAATCCCCTAAGGAGACAAGGAGACGAGGAACTTTCCATCGAGGCTGCAATGAGGAGGGTGTTGTACTGACTACTGAGATTCTATAATTAAGGGCCACAATAACCTCATTTCTAGTTTTTATCGAGCTTTCCCATCAAGAATTATTTGATGCTACAACAATAAAAGAATAAAAATAAAAATGAAAAAATCTGAAAGCAAGGTCTTTCAGAGAAGAATGAGCCTGGGCCTCATTGAGAATAATGTCCATGCCGGGCCACTTAAACACCATTAGTTTGCCATCCTGTATGCACCAAAGTACACATCATCCGTCATGCTATTCCAACGATTTTTTCCCAAGAGTAAAACAGAATCATTAAATTTATATCATGCTTCGTCAGATCATTCCCTAAATTAATGTAACCTAGCAGCATGTTCCACATTAACATAAAATAAGAACACAAAAAGTAAGCGCGAGCTTGGGAATTCAGGGCAAATCGTAGTGTTTAGAATCTCCGAAGAAGTCCCAAAGAGTCACCTTACTTCTTTTCCCTGACATTCTTGATTGTCGAATGACCATTAAAACAGGAATCGGGTTAAAAAGAAACCTTTAGTTTTTTCATGACCACCCTTGAATTAATTAACATAGGGCAGGGGTTAAAGATAGCATCCTAGAAATCAATAAACTACTGTCCATAATTGAAAGTTTTCTGACTAAACCATATTTTTAAGGGGGAAAAACGAAAGCGCTACGTCGGCAGGCAAATGTAAAAGCATCGTTCCAACTCCCGTCTCGTCATATTACAAGTACTTGAGCAATATATCCATCTATCCCCTCCGCATGCGACGGGGAAAAGAAATGTTCACCTCGCCACCAGCAGCGAGCAAGGAACCATCGTGGCTAAATAATAATGCTAACTGCAGTCCAGCATTTTCTAACCGCCCGAGCACTTCCACTGACATCTTAAGGCCCAATTTATGATTTGGGGCATTTTCAGGATCCTCCCATTCAAACAATCTACTTAGGCCAGAAAAGACATGTTTTATTCCAATGAGCGAAAAGCAATGACCATGGCATGATTTAGCCTTTTCTGTTCGATAAAGAAGAGATTACGAGAGGAAGTGCAGAGGAAACAAGGACACAAATTTCTTGACACTGCTGAAAGTGCATTGAGAGATAGAATCATCCAAAGCGTATATAACTCATAGTCGATCGCCTTACCTAAGGCCTAAAGTAGTAGTTTGCCAAAGTTACTGCTAATACGAAGCTAGCGGCAAGCGGAAGCAATGCTCATAGGAATGGAAAGGTGGCGAGAAAATGTACCTATAACCTCCTTTCCTTGTGGGCGAACAGCCATTCTATAAGGCAAATCGGGACCAGGGCCGAGCTTAGACACCTGAAGTAGACGGGATAGAGTAGGGGCTCACTCCAGTTATGAGGCTAGTGACCCAGAAGGTGGAAGATGGTAAACGGGATTAATTTGCCCATAAAGTTTAGGATGATGCACTGGAAGTTAGCATGCCATATTTAATGACGGAGACATGAAAAAGCAAAATGATTTGATTTCCCACCATAAGACTTGACCGGTACACTACCTATATCCATTACAAAGTCAATATCGAAGAGAAACGATCGGGGACAATGCATGACTCAGAACCAATCACTGACCATGGCCAAAACACTAAACGATTCCGATATAGTTCAATATCTCGTGGAACATACTGTCGTGTGATCTAAAGAATTTTGAAGCAAAAAGTGCTACGTTCATTCATCCCAAAATTCGGCGAAGAGACTTATGGGCGAGATTCTAATGAACCATGAAACAAAACGCAGCCAATTAAACTCAAGAAACCTAGACAGACAGTGGTAGATCCTTGCCGCTGCCGGTGAGGACGAGGTAGCCACGATCGCGTCAGGCCGTGGCTCGTGCAATTGGAAACGAGACTTAATGTGGTCGAGGGGAGCCCAAGCGGCTCCGTACAAAGGCACGCCGTACTGCTGGGAATTGGGAGTTTTGGGGAGCTTGCTCTGCCCCATGGATCCCTCAACTTGCTCCGCTTCCTCATCTCTCAGACAGCGAGAGAGCCAGAGACAAAGACAGAGACAGAGGGAGAGCGCGCGCGCGGGAGTGCCGAAGAGAAGATGCTCTTTTTGACTTTTTTTTTTTTTTTGGTCGGTGCTCTTTTTGACCTAAATAGTTAATAAATATGCTATTGGCACTCTTTCTGGTTTCCTAATTTAGGTCCCTCAATTTCTTCATTTATTCGATTGTGTCCTTGAGCTTTGCTCCAATTTATTACTTTGACCCCCAAATTCAAATGAAAATTGGAGGTGAGCAAAGGTAGAACTTGAAATATGAGAACGAAACCGATAGGAACCTATAAAATGTTTATAGGTTCTATCTAGGGGTGGTAAAACGAGTGTATGACCCACTTTCTAACCCATGTTTTATATCAGTGGGTTGTACGTGGATTATAAAGGTATAAAAGCCCAATTAAGATGGGTCCAAAAAATTTTAAGTTGAATTTATATAGATTGAAAATGGATTAGACGTTCTGACCCATTTTTCAACCCATTTTTCAATTAAGCAGGTAACCTCACTCCTCAGCTTCTCGATAGCAACCCTTCGTTGCCCTTGCCCACCTCTGTCGCTTGCCTCTAAGACCTCTTCGCCACTCACCTCCGTGGCTTGCCTCTGAGCCCACCTCCGCCACTCGCCTTTGAGACCCCTCCGCGGCTCCCCTCCGAACCGCCTCCACCGCTCGCTAAGCTGCCTCCGCCACTCGCCTCTGAGCAGCAAAGACACCTCTACCGCTCGCCTCTGTGCTTGCCTCCAAGCCGCCTCCACCGCTCCCTTGGAGGTCGACGAGCTCTAGACTACCATGTCGCGCACCTCGGCGACACGAGCAAATATGGTGAAACACCTCTAGACGAAGATGGTAACTTCCTCGGTGCTTTGGTGATTCACAAACCCTAGAAAAAGAGGCTGTCTTTCTCATGCAGTTGATTTGTTTTGCTAGGTTTTTTCTAGTTTCATGTTCATAGGGTTGGATGAATGTTTCCTTCTTTGTTGGTGGTCCCTAGAATTTCCTCGGGGCTCTTCGTCCAGTGACTTGGAGAATGACAGGTATGCGTATACTCTCTTTGTCTCTCTTTTTGGGGCCTTCTCTGTTTCATCTAAATGTGCGCTGTATTGTTGGTGAGCTTTGTGGGTTGACTTTGTTCTATGTTGGGTATGTCATAGGGTCACAAATTTTCATTCAGGCTATGAAACGTGGGAATATCTCAGGCGAAACTCTGCATAGGAATGTCAGGTTTTTGAAATTTGAGCGCGCGTGCTTTGGGGATTTAGTTAGGATTGGATAAACTTGAGCATTTTATTTATATGTGAAAGAATGCGGGTTGCTCCACATGATTCCTGTTAACCCCACGGAAGTGACAAAATCATGTTGGAACTACTGTTTAGTTAACGGGCCGCATAATTGACGATACTTTTCAGAATGGTTGCTTAGCAATGAGCAATGAACAAATGTTTTTGTGCCTGAAAATGTGAATTTCTTTTATTCCAAAAGGTATATGTCTTGTTGATTTAGTTTTTCTCTTTTATACATTCTGTGATGTTGCTTTTCTCTTTTTTGTCATTGGGTTCTGGTGAAGTGTTAAACTGTTGTGGCCATAAGAAAGAAGAAGAAAGAAGTGATAAATTATTTGTTACATTGCACAACGAATGAGTAAATTAGGTCTTTGTAATGAGAATGGAAGGCAAGTGCAAGTGTTTTATGCAGATGATTCTTGGTTTGCTTATTCTGATACATGTAAATCTAGGAGTATGGAGCTAAGTCATTCATGATTCAATCAAATTCTAAGTACCCTCTTTCTATTATGGCAAGGCTACTTTAGGTCTCTAAGTTAGTTTAGAAGATGGGGTGGTTTCTGGTTAATCATGTAATATGTGTGGGTTATGTTTGGAGACTGATAAGGGGTATTTATAATATCTTTCCTACTAGGTACCATATGTTTTAATTATCACTTGAGTATCTTTGTAATGGACTATTAAATTATTAATCCAACATCACCGCAATGAATCAAGTAAATTAGTTGTTTGGGACCTGGATGTGCTTTGGATAATGATTAGCAAGAAGCGCCATCGACACCTTATGCATTTACCAATGCCGACTCAATGAATAGGGTCTTGTTTCGCATGATCACAAAGAATTGCTATACATTTGAGAACCTCAAGTATCAATTTGACTCTCTCTCTTTTCAATATTTGAGAGTCTTTAGTTTTAACTACATATGAATTTGGATTGTCGAAGCCAACTTGCCCTGTTCCTTGTTGATGAGTAATCCTGAGTTCATTTGCTGATGATTCTGCTTGAACGAAACTAACTAGGTGTAATAATTGAACTTTATGTTTTTGTGTGTGAAGCGACAGCATTATTGAGTCAATTAATGGAGCTTTATATCTATACATATCATTGTGATATTTGATATTGAATATTTTAACATTAGTTGCATATTGCATTCTAGGGAAGTACCCTAAGGGTGCTTAAAGTTTTTTTACAAAAGGGTGGGAATATGGCGTGGCATAAAGAATGTCAAATCTACTTGATGCTTCTCTGAATGAATCTCTGCATTTCATGCATTGAGATGAGATGATAATGTCGCGTCGTCCCTTTTCATTTTCTTTTCTCCATTTTAAGTCGGAGAATATTGGTGTTCAGAAAATGAGTTGAGTTCTCTGTTGCCAAATTTTTTGGAGTCTCTTGATGCATTTACTTTTGTTGCTCAAAGGAACATCCAATTCTAGATTTGATGAAGCTTGTGTAAATCAGACTCGCGAAAGACCATTTTCATTCTAGCCTTCGCAACAAAACTAAAGAGAAGAGAGAATTCATATGTGAATTCTAAAGAGAGAATTCACATATGAATGTAGTAGAGAAATTTGTCCGAAAAGTTCTAAAGCAACAAATTATTACATGAAAATTGTCTTGTAGGAAAAAAATGTACCATAGTATTCTCTAAAAACAAAGTAACAAGAGTCTGTAGGCCAATCTAGATCCAACCAGGAGCCTAGACGATGCCATTGGTGGGAATGAGAATTTCTTTTTGACCAATAATTGAGAAATTGGCATGAATAATGCTAGCCATCCAGTTTGATAATACAAGCACCTGAATCAAATAGATAGAATATCTTCCCCTCATAGGCGACATGCTCAGTATCTTGGAAGGTTCCAATTCTCCATTTGACAAAGGGTGGGCTAGAAGCGCATTATTCTGCAAGAAAAATCAGAAAAGAGTATAGAAACCACATTTATATCTTTCTCTGGAAAATTTATACAGCAAAATGCACTGACAAACCACCGAGCTTTTCCTGCATGGATGTGTGCTTAGATTTGGGCTAGAATGCTGGTGATTTTCCCATAACAGGCCAAACAATTTCTTACCTTCAGATTGAAAAATAACTACCTCAACTTCTTATTATATTTCTGATAATTTGACGAAAGAGTTTGATGTGAAGCCTTCTCAAGGGCAGTTACTGCTGGCACCTTGACCAAATTAAAGGATGCTCACCGACTTCCCAAGTGAAAATAAATGTATTTAAAAATAAAATAAATTTGTCATTTATGCCTTCACTTTCTGTTCTCAACATTTAGTTCCATTTTCATCATTAGTTCCTTCAGAAGTGCACACATACTGTACAACCTGAAAAAGCCTCTCTAACCATTTATCACAAGCGCTTTCTCCAGTTAGTTCGTTAAACCTGACTAAAATGGCATAGTATTTTAGAGGCATTACCTATAGAACTTCCTGGTGTTTCAGCTTTAAAGCGCTGATCTGATTTGGCTGTTGAATCTTCCTCTCTAGAGACATCCAAAGGTGACAGATTCCTTCTTTGGAAGCTCCTTTTTCTCTTCAACTGATCTTCCTGGTTAGCATGAGCATTCTGTGTATCGATATATGGGATATCTCCCAAGCATTTTGAGGTTTTTTTAAGGAAAAGATCTATCTCACATTGTTTGTTGACTTCATAATCATCATCAGTCAACTTGAATAACTTCTATTCATAAGTGTCATAAACCTTTTGCACTACGAAACCAGGATTTTGTTTTCGATTAGGGAGTTGCTTGTGAACTGGAACATAGTGTACCACACACTTGTGCATCACAGATTCTGCAGAAATCTCATCTCGATGGAAACTATAAAAGAGCTCTCTATTGTCATGGGACTGCCAGCTCCCACCTTCCTTTTTCTCTGTTTCTTCAGGTCTGTAGAACCATTGTCCTATAACCATCATCCTTCCATTATTGGTTTGTGCAATATCCTATATGGTTATATGATGAGTGTTTAATTAAATAATGCTCGACAAAACATAATAGCAACTAAGGGTACAAACTCTTCTGCAACGGTTAAAAAAAAAAGTTTTTATGAATAATAAAGAGAGAAGACAAAATTCAAGTAACCAACAAAAAAAAAAAAAAAATCGGCCACCATAATGCAGAAACATTCGCCCAATAAGAAGACCAATGTTCATGTAACAAAAGTCTGTTTAGAGGGAGTTGACTAAAAAACAAAGCATATATATACACACACATTATCATCTAATTTGATTCGTTATGATTGAACGAAAATGGAGTTACCTTGATAATAGCCATGTATGGTTTTTGGGTTATGTCATCGGGAACAACAAGCACAGTATCCTCCTGAATGATAGCCATAATATGGAAAGAACAACAGTTAAGCAAAAGTTTGAAGATGGAGGAAAGTAAAGACTTCCAAATTTGCTTAAAGGAGAGAGATGAATATTTTTCCAAAGAGGATCATAACATGAAGTTGTCTATGCATTTATCTTGGATTAGTCCTATGGAAAAATAGATGGAGTCAATTGCCAATTCAGTGAGAAAATTTTATTGGGGGGAGCCATCATACATTTTTCCACATTACAACATCAAACAAGATTGAACAAACATGCAAACGAATGCCAACAAGTGCTCTAGAGTGAAAAAAAAAAGCATGAGAATAATATTTTACTAAATTAACGGAAGCAAGACATATAATTTTCATTGGATTGTGGAGCCTAAATTATCATATAGACCAAAGGAACGCAATATGTCGATAAGGGAAAGTTAATTGCCCATTCAATGGGAAGATTTTCTTGGGTGAGGCCATGCATACGTTTGTCCACATTATAACATCAAACAAGATAGAACAAACGCCAACAAGTGTTCTAGAGAAAAAAAAAAAAAAAAAAAAAAAAAAAAAAAGGACGAGAATATTATTTTACTAAAGCATAATGATTAAACTAATGGTGCTCGCATTTTACAGAGAATGACGGTTAATTCTTGGCCACAAAAGCATTTCGTGGGAAACCGGATGACTTGTTCATCCGGTTTCCATTGAAGTTACGTTATTCAAAATAACATAAGAAAGATTATTTACTCAAGATTACACATAATTAAACAAAGAACCTACTAAACTATGGCCAATCCTCCTGCAAGTTAAAGAAATATTATCCTAATTAATAATTATCGTATTAGAATTCCCAAGGTTTATCTCATCTATATAGTATTAACCTCCCGCAAGTTAAAGAAATATTATCCTACTTAATAATTAGTATTAGAATTCCCAAGGTTTATCTCATCTGCATAGTATATAAACAAATTACTATTTTCAGGCTTTGGTGAGACTAGCTAGTCTACTAAAACAACAACTCAAATGTGAGAAATATGAAATCAGAAACAGCACATGGAATCAAAGACAAATCTGATTGAAAATATTATTCAATTTTACTTTTTTAGTAAGTTTCTATGAATTTTTCCATATTGCACCTTAGAATTAAAGTTTACAATATATTTTGTCTCGTTCTTTGTTCTATGATTTTTCATTTGCCACTGTGAAGTGCACCATCACTATATATTTTGTCTCGATCTAGTCAGTCACTTAGTTAGCAATATAATCATATAATTTTTACTTATTGATTTTTATTAATATTTCAATTTCTCTTTTAGAAATTACACATGACATTTACTAATAAATATTGGTACAAAGCATCAAACTTAAAATAAATATGAAAGGCATACTTTTACGTTAACTTTTGTTCCCTATAGGTATTTAATATTTTGCTAAATGATAAGGTTTTGATTTTTTTTTAATTCTTTTAGAGGGAACTTTTGTGATTTTGCAGCATGAGGGCCATTTTTAATTATTAATTTTGGAAATTTGTACTCCGGTTGCCCAAATAAGTCCGACTAGTATAATGAATGATCCGTGGCTATAAAAGCACGGTTACAATGTCAATATAACAGTACGGTTAGCCTAGCTGGATCCTTTACTAAATTAATAAAGGCGAGATGTTTATCTTTCAGTAAATTACGGAACCTAAATGATCATATAGACCAAAGAAACGCAATATGTTGAAGAAGGAGACATCAAGAAACCTATAGTGAAGCTGTCTTTTCCACTAAAAAAAAGGAAAAAAAAAAAGAAGGTAAAATTTGATATCTTGGAAAGCCAATTCTCACGTGAACAACTTGAAATGAAAAACAAAAGGAATGAAAGAACAACCCCATTCAATGTAGAATTCCTGAGGAAAAACTAATAAAAAGCAAAATACTCACGAGATCATATTGCTTTCCATCGTATTCGAATGCCTTCTAATGTTTCCTCCGCTCACTCCTCTCGAAGGAAATCCTAATCGGCTTGCCTATCGGCTTCGCCTCGTCAACAGACTGCTCCTCTAAGTCCTCTTCCTCCTCCTTCCTCTTCGCATTCTTCGCACTCTTCTCCTCTCGCCCACCCTCCAAATTAGCCTCAAGTTCACCTCCATCTTCATCCTCATCTCTTCCATCATGCGACGTGAGAGGATCATCGTGCCTTGGGCGCCGGCTCTGAGTCGTCGTGGTCGAGAACAGACGCTCCGCCATGCGTTCCCTTTGTAGCCGAAAATATGTCAGGCGATCCAGGGTGGCTATCGTGATCACGGTGTCAATGAATTAGTGCTTGATGCGCAAGAAACTATCAAGAAACTTCAACGATCTTTCTAGTTTTCAGAACGGATTGTATCATGCGACAAGACCTAAACGCCTAGAAACTCAATCGTGAATACTGGTGGAACGTCAGCGAGAAATAGAAGAAGACTAACCTGAGAGAAATCCTCACTTCGGCGATGGTGGAACAGAGTCGTCTTGGTGTCACTGATGTGGTCCCTCTCTATCTGAGGTTTGTATGCGATACAAACGTGTTTGAGTGGAAAAACCAGGTTTGTTTTGGTTTTACGTGCAGATATTTCCTTCTTTTTTTCTCGCTCCAAATTTAAAAGGATACCCATATTTCTCTAAGTATCAAACAATTCTTTGCCAATCTATTGTCAAAAATTTTAGCTTGTAAAAGCTTTAGATGGTTCAAATTATTAAAAAAGTCAAAAGATGCCTAAGCTGCAAAATTTTTAAAACGTAAAAAGTATAAGGCAGAAGTTGTACTTCCAGGCGCATCCTCAAGTACTGTTTAAAGAGGAGAATTCTCGCATCGATATGTTTTGAGCCTTAAATTGAAAACGATTTATACAAAGAAATAACTTTTATTGATTACAAACATGTTTTTGTTTTGACCTATCTAATAATTTCTACCAAAGTATAAAGAAGTAGGCATTGGCAGCAAATAGGTGTTCTCAGAGAGAGCACAATCTCTAGATTGGGCTAAACCAAGATAGTTTTAGGAAAATAAAAAAATTTCGATCCATTAATTTATTGATTTGGTTTTAATTGTTTTATCATGTAATTATCAATAATTTGATTGAACCAAACTAATAACAACTCGATAACCACAAACGAAAATAGATTCATCTATAAACTAAATAGTTCTGTTGCAAAACTATCTGCTTCAACATCAATTTATGTTTTTTATGAGATTTGATATGTTGGACGTGGAAAGAAACTAAAGAAAATAATTTTAAAGAAAAATAAGAAACCAATGCAAAGGAATATTCTCACACATTTGAGAGAGAGTTAAAGAATAAGATAATACTCTATTCATTGTATCACAATGTGTGTAGGATACATGACAAATCAAATTGAAAGATTCTAAAAGTAAATACTCCATTCATTATATCACAATGTGTGAAGGATACATGACAAATCAAATTAAAAGATTCTATTACATTTTCATTCTTGAAATTAAAGATGTCAATATTTTTTAATTAAAGTCATTTGTGACTTATCGTTAACTTTCAAAGAGATAAAGTATAACTAATTTATATTGAAATTGAACCTTATCAATAGGGCTTTGTAACTTAATTTGCCATAAAAGAAAGTTCTTTGGCTTTATTTTTATTTTTATTTTTTTTGTATTTTTTTTTTTTGTGACCAGGGAACCCCGTCAACCGACGAGCAAAGCAAACCTGGGAGAGCGATCGTAGAACCCACCACACAAAGAATCAGGTAAGAATCCCTAACGACACCTTTGGAATACCAACTTCTCTCCTTCGTGAGGGGGAGAGAGGCCAATCCAGCTGCGCCGTTACGGGCGGTGGTTGGCTTTATTTGTTTTACAAAGCAAAAAGCGATAAATTCGATTGGGCCAAATTGATAACTTGATATCCACAAATGAAAACCACTGGATTCATTTGTAAGCTTAGTAATACCATCTCAAAACTATTTGCTTTAACATCAATTTATGTACTGGCCAAAAAAACATTAATTTATGTTTTATATGAAATTGGATATCTTGGATGTGGAAAGAAATTAAATTAAATAATTTTAAAAAAAGAAATAAAAAATCAAAGAAAAGGATTATTCGCACACAACGAAGGGAGGAGAGATAGAGAGAGAGATAAACAACGAGATGGTATCATTAGAGAATGAAAACACTTTTAATATCCTAATGTAATGTAGTCTTAATAGTTATCATCCTCTATTCATTATATCGCAATGTGTGATGGATACATGACAAATCAAATTTAAAGATTCTATTAATTTAGCAATTCAAATTAAAAATGTCAATATTTCTAAATTTGAGTTATCGGTAACTTATCGCTATCTCTCAAAGAGATTAAGTATAACCAATTTATATTGAAATTGAATTTTATCAATAGGGCTTTGTAACTTAATTTGCCAAAAAAAAAAAAAAAAAAACAAAAAGGTATTTCATGGTATACTTTGTTTGGTCCTAAATATTTCCTCGTCATTCATTTTAATCTAAATTACCTAAACAATTTCCTTCACATGACATTTCCTCAATGTGTTTTTGGCCCCCCAATATGTTTCTCTATTCCTGCCAACAAGCCCCTCCTCAACCATTAAGTCAAATCTAATGGCCCTATTTCATTGGTATCTATAGTATAATCACCACATACTTGAATTTAACTCACATTTTACGTGGATTAATTGATAAATCTATAATAAAATAGGAAGTATAAATACATTTAAGTACAAATGTCGATAACAATATAGAACATGACAACAGCATGCATGGTTATCATTTGGCTTTGCGTAGCTACAAAGAATATATCCAGCTCAAGGGAAGGCCCATAAGAATAAACTATATCATTTCTCAAATTCACAATTGTCAATATTAGGAATAGATAAATAATATCGTTTCTTAAATTTATAGTAGTTTCAATATTTGAAGTCGAGCTTCAATTAGATTTACTTTCTAATCGAGTTCAGTCTATGTTCTATTTAGACAATCGAATTGAATTAATTGAATAACTAAAGTCACGACCATCGTGAACCCGACGGGAATAAGCCATTGTGCTATAATGTCCTCAATCATTTTAAGTCAAGAAGTGCTCAACTTACTCCTTTTGGTCTTCGGGGGCCTAATGCTTCATGAATCATGACTAAGAATGGACAATGCTGGTTAATAAATACACCATAAAGAGTCTAACAAGTAAAGTGCAGAGTGATCGAATCTACTCTAGATTTGATATTTAGGAACAATTTCAGTTTTTTTGTACATAGCAATAGTGATAATATTAAATGATTTTATACAAATTAACCCTGTAATATATAAGACTAGTAATCAATTTTTGTTATGTTACCTTTTTATTATTGAGACATTTTCTTTCTTCATTTAACTTGTCTATTCTTTTTACTCAAATACCTCATTGAATTTATTAAAGTGGTTATATTTATCAAATTTTAGCAAATTATAGTTTAAAATTATTAGCACTATATATATTTATATATTATTTTTTTGATGATCGAGGAACCGGAGCCCCCTTTCACTTACGCTAATCGGGTCACACCGCCTCCGATGCCGGTGGCACCGTCAAGCATTATATATTTTTTATAATCAATAATTTACTTAATTTAGTTTCATGTCATTTTCTATAACTTTTCATCTTCCACAGTAAGTAGGGGAAAAAAAGAGATTTCCTTTAAAAAAAAACACGATATTATATCGTTGACACATGAATTTTTGTCGACTTTTTAGGTATCCATTTTATTTTACAAAAATAAAAAAAATACATTAAAAAAAGGATGGATAAGATAAAAACAAAAAAAGAGAGAGATAGTAAAATTTTCATAAAAAATAAATTAAATTAATTAAAATTAAAAAAGAAAAAGGGGAATATAGAAATAAAATCGAGTGGGCTGGTTTTGTCCAGCCCACTTTGGCATTTTCCGCTTTCTAAGCCCCGTCCGCCCCTTCTAGTCTTGCTCTTTCTTTTTGGGGCCATCTTTTGTTTTTCTTTTTAGCCAATATTTGCCTTTCTCTTTAGCCCACCTCTTCAATTGTTTTCGAAGCCCACATCAAAATTAAAAAGGGAAAAGAGCCCAGCCCAGCCTCTTTCTAACCTTGCTTCAAAGGAAAATAACAGGGCGTGACGTAAGCAAAACCAGAAGGTGAGCTGGCGCATGAGAGAGAAACAATAACAGGCAAGATTCGCGCGAGCGACGATGGTTCGCACGAGAAGGAGGAGAGGATGGCGTCAGCCATGGAAGACAGAAAAGGAGCTTGGACTGATGAAACTATGTTTATCAAAGCTATTTATTATCCTTATGTCAACAAGAGCAATATATAACAAATTTCCTTATTCGACAACTAAGCCTTGCTATAATCTCAATTTCATTCAATTCAATTTTCCTCAATAATGTTCTCATCACCTTCTTATCTTCTATGTGACTATCTCCATTTCTGGTGCGTGCACTTCCCGGATTCCAAGCAGATAAAATTACATTGCATAGGATTATTGAATTACGGAGGAGAGTTATGATTATCCATTTCTTGTATGTACACGTTTTATGCAGAAGCCTTACACAACAAATACAGCCTTTAGTCATGTGATTGATGGTCCTCTTTCTATTTGCCTTATAAGGCAGTAACTTGTGGGTGACATTTTTTCCATGTCTGGCAAAGCAACAAAACCGGCTTCATTCTTTTATTCTAGTCTCCTCCAGCTTCTAGTTGATGGCGAACTTCTGAATTTTGAGAATCTGACTATTATACTATCTTGCCGCCTTGCAATGATGGCTTCTTATTTATGTGGACATACCGATTATTGAGCATTTGTTGCAAAATCACTTGCGTTTAAATATAATTACTTTTTTATGTAAATTTGTATATTTCGGGAATCTTGTATGCTTGTGTTGGCAAGCAGAGTTGTTCCATCGATGTCTTCAAAAATACCTTTGGGTCGAGGACTTGCGGTTCCATTACCAAGATGCTGGGCATAGAGCTTGCTTGCTAGCACTTTCGTTTTTAGTCTTTTTATCAAGAATAAATGCTATCATTAGTTCAATCAATGACGTTAACTTCTCTGTTTTCTGCCTTCTTGATATAGCAGTTTAGTTTCTACATTAGGTTGTCGTAGGGTCAAATCATGCAATAGGGTAAATACATGCGACGGGAATAATAAAACTCTATTATGTTATTTTCTTTTGGTACATTCGCAAAGGACATTGATAGCCAAATTGTGAAGATGTCCTAACAAAATTTCCTCACATGATTTTTCTTTTGTGAAGGAAAAAAATTGCAAAATTATCAAGAAAATGTTTTGGAATGCTTTAGGGAGATGCAATTGCATGTCAAAAACTCTCTAAAGGCCTCTAGGCTAAGGTAGGTCCAGAGGTAATTTGAAATGCTACATTTTAGACTTGCATACCATCAACACGCAGCTGACGATAACACCATTATGTTCCTTCTCTCTCTCTCTCTCTCTCTCTCTCTCTCTCTCTCTCTCTCTCTCTCTCTCTCTCTAAAAAAAAATTGCAATTGAGCTTTAAAGATTTTAATCAGTTCGATTACATCCTAAATTTTATGTTGAAAAAGTACATTTTAAGGACATAGTGTAGCAGCAAATTTTAATTGACATTTGGACAATTTGAGGTAAATATTTTAAGCAATGTTCTGACAATTTAAGTGACACTTAGAATAATTTTATTTTTGGGCAGTTCTTATGTGGCTTTTAGATGAACTATATGCTCCTATTTTGCACTTTTATTTCGCACCATCTCCTTTTAATTTTCTACTGGAGTTAAATGGTTTGAAGACTAGAGTCTTTTATTTTTCAAGGAGAAATTCAAAATGGACGTTGCTGTCCTTTGTGCATTTTCAATTGGCTTTAAAATGAATCAAATGTATTCTATCTTTTAAACATATATTTCACATCCTTCTCTCTCTTTTTTTTTTTTTTTTCTTTTGATAATTTGGGTAATATAACTACAAAATCTATTTGACCACTAACTAACATCAGTAAATTTGGGCAATTATCCATCTTTTTTACTTGACTTTTTTTACTCCAAATTTACATCCACTTTGCCGAAATATATATCGAAGCCAAAGAAAATGCGGAGCAAGTTTTCCACATTCCTACTTAATAATCTCTGTTTTTTTCCTCCTTTTTATTAATTGTTGAAATTCTAGGATAAAATATTTCTCGTTTACAGTAAGTTGAGAATGAAATTCACATTTTATTTTTTTATTATTTAACATTTATCTGTTAATTTGAATCCGTAACCATTTAAAAGTGCTTCCTGAATTAAACAATCGATATACATACGGTGGTATTTTGAAAATTTCGGAAAATGGACATATTGATGAATGCAAATTGATTCAACCCATGGTTTTTAGTCTAATACTTACGTATATCATTCTTCCAAGCTCCCAATATCTTAATTGCTTTTAGCAAAATGGGCTTAGGGGAAAACAAAATAAAAAAGAGCTTGAAAATTGGTGTATCACGGGATAAAGAGTTTAAATTTGCCTTATCTCACATTAAGATTTAAATTTAATTTTGTCTACTGATTTTTATAGTTATTTGATCTGTTATTATTCCATGTCTCCATACTCCTATCCGTCAACCTCCTCACTTCTCTCTCCTTGGGACGACAACCTTCCCAGCCAGCAACGCTCAGAAAACAGCCTCCCCCACAAAAGGAACAAAGGTCGTCCTAGCAACGCTTACAAGTATTTCCTCCGCTCGAAGGTATGTCCTTTTGATTTTTATTAATCGTGATTAGTGATTGCGCCTTTGGAGCACGAGCTCGTGGCTTTGGATCGCCACATTGTGGATGCTTCCTGTCACGCCTCGATCCTCAAACACGTGCCCATCCCTCACCTGGTCGATTAATAGCGACGTCCCAAGACGCATCGCCGACCCTTTTGTTTTAATATGTGCATGCGGAAACATATAATAAATCCCCAGACAATAAAACATTGAGATAGAAAAGTAGGGTATATTTTCGCAACTGGAAAACCACAACCAAACTTTTACACAAAGCAAACCACATAGTATATCATACAATACTATTCATAGAAGTCTGATCTATCAACATCAGTCTACAACTTCAGGTTTGCAAAATAGGATGGGATCTCAGTCCTCATCTGGGTCGAACTCGGGATCATCATCCCAATCCTCCTCAGGTCCTTCATCACTAGGCTCATTTTCTCCAAACTCTTCATCTTCTTCTTCTTGTTGATCCTCGGCTCTAGATGCCGGCTCATCCTTAGGTGATCTAGGGGCCTGAAATATTATCCCATAACCGGGATGAAACTACGTCTTAGCAAGATCTACCCCCTAAGACTCGATTAGTAAACCAATACGCCAAACGGTTGCCTAAGCACAATACCAATCAGAGGACTTACCTTGGCCTTAATTTCCACCTGCATATTAGCACAGTTCAATAGGCACCTAAATAATCACATCACAGATCGATATCTCGATCAATCGACCTAGTCGATTACATATCAATCCAACCATTCCCCGGTCGTCTCACTTATTCAATCTCAAATCTTACTCACGGTTCCACAAGCATAGTCTACCAAATTTCTTGGCAACAAATTACGGTCCAAAGGATACGGCCTATCTTTAGGTGGCAAATTACGACCCAGTGGGCGCGACCTTTCATAGGTGGCAAATTACGGCCTTATTAGGCGCGACCCTTATCGGGTGGCAATTTATGGCCCAACGGGTGTGACCTCTATCAGGTGGCAATTTACGGCCCAACGGGCGCAACCTTTAATAGGTGGCAAATTACGGCTTTATCAGGCGCGACCAATTCCAAATTCGGTGGCAAAACTTGGCCCCAATGGCACAGCCATACTTTGGCGGATTTCGAGGTTCAACTCATAACCTCTCACAATTCTCTCTACTATATAGCCCATCAAAGTATTACTGACACTATATTCATACTTAGCCATCTACCAAACAATTACTCAATTTCAATCAATTTAGGAATAATTCCTAAAATTCCACAATTAATTCAATTCAACACGACGTAGAGCTCAAATAAATAAACGGACTGCACCACGACAATCAGCACGAAATTCCGGTCACCGGCCATCTTGGTTGAATTTCCGGAAAAATAAATAATTAATTAAATTAATTTCGAAAATTAATAATTAAATACTAAAAATCCAATTTAGGCTCGTAATACCTAATTGAAGCCCGATAAAGGGTCGGGAAAAATCCCAAGATGCATTCAATAAATAATAACACGTTTCTACTTGCTAATGACTATGTCTAACCACCTAACATGCATCACATTTAATTAATAATCACTAATCTACTCTAATCTAACAACCTAATTGCACTTAATTAAATATAATCAACCATTAAGCATAATTAGCAAACTAAGAAAGCATTAGTGAGCAAAACTCACCTGGTTAAAAGCGGGGACCGGGACACCGCAATGGTGACGCGACGGCGGCCGAAACCCGAACTTCCGGCGGCGTCGACGGACACCCGGGCTGGGCCTACAATTCTCACAAGCCCACAGCAAAAGCTAGGCTTGGGCCGAACTTGCTTGGGCCTCGCTGAATTGGGCTTCATGACTGGGCTTCGGGTTGCTGGGCCTCTTGGTCTTGTGGGCTGAAAACATAAGATTTCATGGGCTGGGATGGCTTGAAACAAAACTGAACTAGGCCGGGTTTCAAGTGGCTGAACTGCTGGATTTTTGGGGCCCAGCTAGACTTAAATTTGCTGGGCTTGATGGACTAAAGACAAGCCCAGCTGTTGGGCCACGAAAACTTGCGTGGATTGCTGCGGAAAACTGGGCCGAAGACACGGGCTGGGAGAAAAATGCGTGGGCTGACTTCGGCATATTGCTACTCGCGCGGATGGATGGACGAAGACGCTGGCTTCTTTGGACGTCGTGGCTGGAGACGCACGAAGCAGCGAAGATGAAGCTGCTCGCGGACGTTGGGCCAGGTGGCGTCGTGGACCACCAATCGTGGAACTCGCGGTCAAATTTGGTGGAGAGTTTCACCGGTTTGTTGACCGTGAAGAGAAACCGAAGTGGAGCTGCAGGTGGGATGGCTTCGCTGGCATGGTGTCGCGGATGTTGGGAAGGAGCTGCTACGGTCGAAAATCGATGGAGAGAGACTCGGCTTCGGTTGATTGGTGGACAAAGGAGGAGGTGGGCCGCGGATGAAGGTGGACTCGGTGGATGCGTCGGCTTGCTGGAATCTTCAGTGAAATTCGTAGGCGTGAAGATCAACAAAAAGGGAATTACGGTGGGTGAGGATTGACCTGCATGGGACATACGAGGGTGGAGAGGGCAGCAAATAGAGAGAGAGGGAGTGGAGGAAAGATGATGATGGATGAGGGGCATGGATGAGGGATGAGAGCGGTCTTCGAAGGGAGCAAAAAGAAATGAAAGCAAAGACAGAGGCTGCAGGAGATGGGGTTGATCGAATGAGAAAGAAGACGGAGGGGACGTTGCGGGCGTGCACGAGAAGCCAGCTGAGAGGGGAGCAAAAGTCAATAACCTTAGCCAATATATTGAATGCTTGGTCCCCCCAAAGCCTACGCACATATCTCTAATGTCCCCAATACTTTCTAGCATGTAATTTCCACAAATTAATCCACTTTGGTGACAAAATTCCAGCCCTCATATTAGCATCCGAATTTCACAATTTAAGCTTCGATTTCTTCTCCGATTTCCCCAATTTGAGGTCCAATTTCGTCGACGAAAATGCCCATACCATTTCTACAAGTGCCTATCGCCAACTAGCTCGACGTAAAGTCAAAATTTCTTTAAATTTGACCCATCCGAATTTCCGTTTTTTTTCCGCGACGTCCGAAACTATTTTCCGTAAAAATCCCGAACTCGATAGAATTTCTCCGAAAGACAAGACGACGTCCTATAAATGAATCGTGACATGCTCGAACGTCCGATTTTCGAAACCGAATTCAATTTCGTGGTTAAAATCGACTGAACGCGATTTTAGTCCGATCCGACCTACCGAGTAGCTTTTAGAAATTTTACCGCGGTTATATCCCTTAACGGCTTCACCCAATAGATTGGTTAACTCATGAGTGATCAGCTCAGAGAAAAATGACCATAGGCGCGTCGACGAGATGCCAATTTCATATATTCGGGATAGGTCGAAAATTCAGGATGTCATACTTCCACCCTCAGTGCGCGCAGGTGGTTGACTATGTTGAGTAGTTTGAGTCACTCCTTCCAATTGTTTTCGCTTTTTTGTTAATCGATCCAGGAGGAGCTTATCTTGTGTTTGTAAACTGAACATATCTCATCTGATAGTCTATCTTGGGAACTGTAATCAATTTGGAGCTAGAGCTCGCTCGGTGCATGTCGAATTGCCGGTTTCATTTGCACAGCTTGTCCTTAGCAATCGAATGTTGATCGTTTGTATTGTTATTTTTTATTTTATAAAAATGAATGGTGACACATCACTAGAGGTGGCCAGACGCACCCACAAGTGCGAGCACGTGCTTGCTCGCGATTACGATTTTGTCCCTCACTTTTTGCAAAATTGCAGTTTTGCCCTTACAATGTTTTAACAATTATGTCCTTCATTTTTCACTCATGTTACCAAACTAACCTGTTGACCCAACCTAGTCATCGGTTGACCGGCATTGACCTCCATAAATTAAGTGTAATCCGTTTTTGTTCTGCATTTTTTGTAGGAATAATGTCGCGTTTCGTACGCATGCCTATATTCGTAAGTACGGATGAACAGAAGGCAAGACTTAAAGGGCTAATAGCGGAATTAGCTAATTATCGGTGGAATAATGGTGATATAGTGATGCACGTGATGAGGGTCAATGAAATGATACAAGAAATCATTTGGAATGGTCACTTTATGCCAGATTTCGAGAAGGTGTCGCGCTTAATGAACACTCTTCCATCTGAATGGCAAGAAGTGTTAAATAAATTATGGGAGGCCAATGTGGTCCCAGTTTATAAAAAACTTGCAATAGAGTTTCTGAGGGAATACTATAGGATTATTGCAATGAAGACTTCAACCCTCGGGTTGAATGCAACTTGGCGTAGAATGAATGTGCCTTGGAGGAGTCATAAAGGATCTCCAAGGGTCTTTCCGTGGCTGACCAATATGACCTAGGAATTTTCAGAGGAATTTGAAAAGTCTTTCCTTGTTTATGAGATGGTTGAGGATCGTTGAAGTTATTTATTTATTATTTTTCCTAGGTTGGTTTGAGATATCTTAGGTGTAAATGGCATGTTCATTTAATGAAATTTCAAAAACTTTTGAATATCATCATTATCGCAAAATCAAAATCAAGACATCTGCTACTATCACATACATGTTCTGCTGTTTCTTTTGTCTCCACTGGCGGCAATCGGGATGTGTATCGGAAATGAAATACGAAATCCATCAACTCATTTCTCGTAATTACCGGTTTGCCAAGACTCATACCAAAAAATGTTAGAAGTACTTACAGATGGCTAACAAGTTACAAGATTTCATTGCACAAACTAAAGGACTCACGTGAGGTTCCAATGTTATAGCCGAAGATCGAACCGCTGACTGTAGTGATGAGGCATGTTACCACCACATGACATGCGTGCAGGTGGGCCGGAGGCGGGGGCGGGCAGGTGGATGGCTGGCCAGCCGGCCGGCAGCGGGTGGGATGGACAGTTACTATGGAAAGACAAAACTAGTCCTTCTCAAATAATTGGTCAAAAAGAAAAACATGTTAACGAAAGTCTCAAGAAAATCTAAAAATGTATATGTCAGTATATGTAGCATAATTTCTACGAACAGTTACTATGGAAGCCCTGCAAAGGAACCGTCCAAAGTTACAAATACGGGTGACTGCACTAATTACAGAATTATTGTTTTCCAATTATTTAGTGAAGCTCTTTTTTTTTTTTTTTTGGTCGGTAGTGAAGCTCTTGAATATATCCTTTTATCCCTGGCTCGATTGTTTCAATGCAATTAAGAGACTACAGAAGATTAAACTTAAAGCTTATAGAGCAAGCCCGATGAAAATAAGCAACAGGTCGATTGTAATTGGAATCGAGCCCCAAACTGAATGACAACTAGCAGCTTATCAACCACTGGAACACAGACTGATATTTGCACTACACAAAATGGTAAAGAAGGCTGGATCAAAATAGGAAGAAGTTCCATGCCTATTTGATTCTTGTGGGATATTTGAAATTGAAAGTTTGTCGATATCGCTAGAAGTTACATTCTTAAGTTCGGCCACCTCTAAAGTGCTATTCATATAATTTACTGGTACCAAAATAGTGCACGCCAGGAATGCCACGGGAACAAAAATCTTGAGTCTGCATCAATGGTATGGAGAAATAAGAAGAACGGTTTCTAATGCATCTACATTTGTGCATTGCCAACTGAACAGATTTTTAGCTATACATAATAGTTTTAGAGAAAATATCTGGACGTGTTTGGTGTATGAACAGATTGCACTCCACGATGTTCATAACAAGGAAAAACGAACAGTGCAACATCCTTAGTGTAAAAAGAGCTTACTTAGCTGTAATTAAATTAACCTGCAAACGTACAAGTAGCCAATGTTACCTTGTTTGTTCTTTCCCTCCTTTTCAAGTCATGCAACTTTATCCATATTTACAATTCTTAAACGCACGAATACTGCATATGACATGACAAAAAATACAAATGATGCAGGTCCTTTCGTCACTGGATCGGCGGGCCCGTTTGGTATTCTATAAAAACTCTCCAGTGATGTTGTCGTAGTTGAGTTGTGATATGATGTGACCACAAATATTAAAGACTTTTGGCATTGCATGTCTTAGAGTTGCCCCCACCGGAGCAACATCTTAGAACAAAGTGGAGCAGCTCTCGGAAAAGCAGCTAAAAGAGGTTCCGCAACTTGGGAAGCTTCACAATGTCTAAACATTTACCAAAAACCTTATTTAAAAAGAAGCAATCTTTTAAGAGCTGTGGCTTTTGCCCTGCAAATATACTAAACGCCATCTAATCTACCGCTAACGTGCTTCTTTTAAGACAATCGGCATACAGGTTCTCGTTCTTGTATGGCAACCAGTAGCATAAGAAGATTTAGTTAACTAAAGGACACAACTTGAGAACGATATCATTTTCATCTTTAGCAAGATATTCCTTTAAACGGAGCTAGGGGAGCATTTGACAATGCCTTTAATCCACAAGCGCAACTGAAAATCATCAAAGCAGAAGCAAACGAAAATGATGCAATAGCAGTAGAAAACACATGATGGCACTTCCTGCATCCAGTAGCATAAATCTAGGATGAACTAACAAGAGATAACAGCATTAATCAAATGCGGCATGACGCATCCATGCAACACGAGGAGAGGTCAAAATTTACTTTTGCGCTTCCACAATGCTCCCTTCCTTACTGAGCTTCGTCATCAGCCAAGTAGACCAAGCAATGTCCAATTTCGCGTCACTACTTGGCAAGCGAACTCTGAAACTGATGGAATCGCTTGTGGAGTGATAAACCCTAGAAACGCCCAGAACAGTGGCGATTCTCCTCGCGGCCTTGGCCGAGCTGAGTGATGATCTCCACAACCCCAACATTCCAAGCCCTTCCAAGGTCACGGCAACAACTCGACCAACACCAAGGGGATCATATTAACATTAGGAATCTCTTTTAAGTGATTTTACTTTCTTACTTACAGTTTTATTTTAGCAGTAAATTTTCCTCGGAAAAATTTGCCCATTATTATTATTATTATTATTATTATTATTTTTTTTCGCGCGAAGGAAAACCCACTTAATGGGAAGGAGCAAATCCCAAGCTGACAAATTTCATTCAGATTTTCTAAAAAAATTGGTAAAAGAGTTTCGTGGTGATACTCAAAATTCTCATATCAAGGCACCACGTCAAGTACGGGCGGACGGGTGTATATTTATCTAATCGGATCCACTTTCTCGTTCGTTGTACAATGGCCATTGCCCTTATCCAAAAAGACACGCGATATAGAAGGAATCATCATCATTAACCTGCTTCCTCCTCCTGTGTAGGTTCCCCATCGTTAAATCGAAGGGCCCAAACCCGACTGAACTCATAGAAGATCCTCTGCATTATATATTATAATATGTATGCTAATATGTATGTATACAAAAATACATGGTCTCTTCACGCCCTTTGATGGGAACCCGCACAGGAACTTCTCTTCGGTTCCAAGGAGGCGCATCCATCATCGTCCTCGACTGGCATCTTCGGCTTCATCTTTGCGCCTCCGTCCAAGGTTAATATATATCCTCTTCTCCCGTGTGTGCAGCGACGGGCTCTCTGAAACCTGTTGCTGTTCGTGATTCGTGATTGAGTTTTTGGGTTTGTGAAAATCGGCTTTGGTCTTTGGCTTCGGGTTTCGTCCTAATTGGAGTTGAAACCGACATTATCGGTGACGAAATTGATCTTACGCGCCTTGTGATTTGTCTCGTGAAGAAAGCCCTAGGCAGATGAAATCAACCTTGCAATGATGCTCTCTGAGTCCGAAACTTCTTGTTTTTTTCTTTTTCCCACCTGGCGGTTCCTCAACATAATGGTTCTTGTCAGAAGTTATAAGTAAAGGTGTTGTTTCTGTGTCCTTATGTATTTTGTTTAGCAAACTGGGTTCGTGGGAAGGAATCTGTGCCCTACGAGAGCAAGAGGAAGCGGGATTTTCAGAACGGGCCATGGAGAAGCATATTTGGTCAACTCCACGTTTGTGCGGGATTTGATTCCTTGCTGTGTTTAGAGTGTTGCGGCCGGTATAGATACTGTAAGCGGCCCGTTATTTATTTTATGTGTTGATTCTGCTTCCCATTATTGTCCGCCGGCGGCTATTGATCGAATTTGACGGCGGTGTCTGACATATTTCTCTTTCGTATTCTTGTAACTGTCAATCTGAGTTGTTTAGAGAACATTCCGCGTCTATTGTTTATCCTTAGATTTATCTCTCTTTTACAATGATGAGGAGAAAATATTAGATATCTTCAAAGGATCACGTCATCCTTACTCTGAACCATTCAGAGATCGACACCTGTCTTACGGAGCCCACATGTCAGCCAATTTTAAACTCAGCGCTTCATTTCTCTCTCCTCTCTCTTCTCACTCTCTCCCCGCTGTCCCGACCCGACGACATTCTCTCCGACGACAGGCGGCCCTCTCTCTACTTCACGGCCTCTTCCTCCCGACCTCTCTCTTCCCAAACCGCGCTGTCTCCCGACGCTCGGCTTTCTCCGTCCCTCCCGACTAGCGACCGAGAAGCAATCGCTCTGCTCTCTCGTCTAATCTTCCATCAATGACTCGCTTCCATGCTCCGCTCTGCTCAAAGCCGTCTCTCCCGAAAAGCCCTAGATCTACGACGACAAGCCCCGCTTTTCAGGTTCATATTTTTCTTTTGGCCGCGTTCTTTTGTCCGCATATTTGTTTTGGGTGAAGCTCGCATGTTGTTTGTCAAACGTGTGTAGGGTTGGTTCTTGCAGAATGGAGAAGCATCGTTCTGCTCTCTCATCTAATCTTCAATCGCTTCCACACTCGGCTCGGCTCAAAGCCGTTCCTCCCGGGAAGCCCTAAATCTGTGGCGCATCACAATACGACCAGGCCTCATCATTTCGCTTTGGGTTGTCTTCACTGGTCTCTGGTCTCTGTTCGATTCTCTTAGCTCAACATGTAAGCCCCTCCTCTTCGTTCCTTTTTTTTTTTGTTTTTCTGTTTTGTGATATCTCTTCTTTAGCTTCCCTCAGCATTCGAATTCCTAAATATTTTCCGCACTCTTTTGTGGGTCCTCGCTGGTTTTCGCTTTGTTGGTAGCATCAGATTCTTGCTAGAAACAAGATAAATTTTTTTTTTTTTTTTAAATTACGAGCCTGAGAGTTCTGCTCGGTGGAGTTTAAAATAGAGTCAAACCTTGATGATCTTGTTTAATCGGAACTGGGGGATGGGGGATGGGGGGATGGGTTAGAAGCGTTATGCATTATAAAGAGAAAAAAATGCGATCTTTTGATCAGATTTAATAGTGCGGATGCAGAGTTTCAGATAGCAAATGCATGAACCTGGTCATTCTTAATCGCCTTTGATTAGTTTACCGGGATGGGTCGTTAAGCCTCGAATTAAGAATTATTTGTACTGTCTGTTTCATTCTTGTGTTTTCTAGTTGGGTTCACGGTGGTTTCTTGATTTCTTTTGGTCAAGGGGAAAGACTAATTTCGTTTGGCCGGAAGTTTTCTGTTGCGTAATGATGTGATTTCAGTCTATCTTGGCTTACTGCTCATTTCCCAGCTTATGTGGGACGTTGACTCTGGATTATTAAAAGAAAGAAAAGGTGCTGTTACTTGTTATCTCGTCCCTATTAGCCCGTGCCGCTTGCTTTAAAGAAAATTAGGAGGAATTTGCCGGTTGACAATGCTAATGAGAGGCTGAGCGACGGTGGCATCCATGGATTTAGATGCCTTAGTATTATCTGGTGGTGATGAGTCTGCAGCAGCATCTCATAAAGCTCATCGCATTAATGGCGAGGGATTACAATTTGAACGTTGACGACTTTGTAGTTCTTTCATTCTGTTCTATTGATGTTAGCTAACTACCTGATTGCTACTTTCCAAGAATTGAATTTGATAAGTCTCATTAACAAATGTGGAGTATTGCGAGTTGTGGCTGTGCAGAAACTCATGTTACTGAAAAAGTGATTCTTCAAAATTCTAACGAATGCTTCAGAGATCACATGGGAATTAGCTGTCGCATTATCGAGTGTTCAATATATCAACCTAACCTATTACGTGGTAAATGATGTGAGATTTACAGAAAAGGATGCAATGATCAATGAGATAGGTTTGATGGTAGTACCGAACTAGTTCAGTGGCTTTTGGAGCGAAATCATCCTCTAAAAACTTAGGTCGAATGAATAATCCCTTGACAATGTTAAAACTGATCTTTAAATCATTTTGGAATGGTCTAAATGGTGTCTGGTGATGCTTGTTGCTAGCAAAATATGATTGAAGGAGCAATTCATAGAGTTGCAGCTCTGAATTTTCTTTGACTCGTGCGGTACAATACAGATGTAATAATGAGAAACGTCACTAGGACTAATGTACCAGTGTTTGTTGCAGCTGATGCTTATTGCAGCATTTGTTGCAGCTGCAACTGTTATGCAGATCTTGTGGCATAAGCTAAGGTGCGCACTAGCTATTTTCTTCTTCTCCTTTAGGAAACAGAACCCCCAATGCATCAGTCTCAAAATGTGCAAATACACATAAGTCGCTTTGCTTGAGGTCACGATCACATCATTAGGTATTCCTTATGATTGATGTATGATGTAAGTAGTCTGGTAATGGATATATCACTAGTGGAATAAAGAGGGATGCGAATGCTCAACCATAGGTCATATCTTGTCGGTGTTTTTGTTGATTATCGGCTTTCTGTTTAGGGGATTCAGTGAAAAATATGTGGATTGTCAGTGTTTTTCTTGGTTGCCAAGAACTAACCAACCAATATTGCAGGATGACAGAATGGCTTCTCTGGCAATAGCTGAAGTCTGCAACTCAAATGCGTCAGTCGTGGCAAGCTGCGACCTGCTTGTGCTGCATCCAATATTCCGGATATATGGCCAGAGCAAAATGTTCTTGGGTCCTGTTGTCACTCTCAATGGATTCGATGACCACATCCTGATTCGAGGACAACATCCTAGTTCCGGAGCTGCTCGAAACTAGAGACAAAGGGAGAGCATTGGTTGTCAATGGCGGAGGAAGCTTGAGATGCACTTTGGTGAGTGGGGACACGAGACAGTTGGCTTAGAACATGGGATGGGCTGGGATTGTTATGAACGGCCGCATTGGAGACGTGGACAAGATCAATGAGTGTGCGATCGACGTTAGGGCCTTGGCTTCGCATCCCCTGAAAGCGAGCAAGAAAGGGGTCGGGGAAAAGCATGTCCCTGTCTACATTGCCGGCGCATTGATCCACAACGGTGAATGGTTGTATGCAGATAGCGATGGGATTATTGTCTCCAAAACTGAACTGTCCATATGAATATTTAAGAGAGCTTTTTCCGGAGCGACTCAACAAGAAATTGTACTTTGCCAATTTGCAATTTGTTTCCTTCTCTCATTGATTTCGCATTTGGTAGTGGTCAAAGCCAATGGGCAAGAAATTCCAAGCTTCTTGTTATATGCTGAATGTCGTGAAATACTCCCAATGAGAACTGGAATAAAACGAAAATGAAGTTTGTCCACATTTGTTCATTTGTACAAATCACACCGTTTATATTTTATATACAAACACCAGCCACTTGACATCCTTGAAGGCTTAAACGAATGCCCCTTTCTCCTAGCAAGTTGCCGAAGTCACTGGATGAAAGAGATGAAAAATAGAAGTGAACGCAAGAGCCTTTTACAGGATCCAAGTATACAAGTTCGGCAACGATGCTCAAAATCCATAAAGTTAATATATAGAATCACTACAAGATGCTAAAAGCTATACCAGGACCATCATCTCAGGGCAACACCAAAAGGTCAAAACATGCCTATAAAATATGAAAATCTTGCAGCAAGGTTCCCTAGTTCACTATGGTTAGCCCCAGGAACTAAGCAATGCCCAGAAGGGCCGAACATCCCAAGCAAATAGTGAGAGAACCCCAGTAAAATGGGGATGTATAAGAATTTCTATTAGATTTTGATTTCATCTCCCTTATCCCATCTTCTATGTGGTATAGGCCTCGGTAAAGAAACTTGCTTGATATGTGTTGGCCATGATCTTGCGTCATGCACAAGCGCAATGCCAAGAGAGATGCAGAACCATAATCAATTGAAGGTGGTCTGATAGAAATAAGGAATCTTTCAAACAAAGGGGATCCTTCCTCCCCTCCTACTGTGTCTGTCATAAGCAGTGTTGAATTCGTCAATTAGCTCGTTCATTGTGCTGCAAAAAGGAGAAGAATTATCTAAGTTTCTGAAATGAAGCCTCGCAATGTCGAGAGCAAACCCACGCATTGACAAGTTAATATCAATCTAGTCACTATCAATATGTCTGTGCACCATAGAAACTTCTAAGTTATAAAGCGAACAAACAAAAATTAAGCATATTTCACAAAAGAAAGCTCTCAACTTTGCTACTTTCCCCAAAGCTTAGCTGACCCGTACCAAAGGTTTATCATGTTCCAAGGCTTCCTATGGACAGACTAACTTGAAACCTTGTGAAAGAACAAATGCATTGTGTTGCTCAAGGCCAAATATTGGAGAAGATTTTTCCCAACACCATAACCGCTAGGAGCAATTCCTAACAAGTAGATTGCACAAAAAGTCAAATACTAGGGAGATGTCATCTCAGTCGAATTGTTCCCAATGAAAATTTCAACTTATAGTATATATTCTTCCAGATTCAGCTAATAACTCGCATCATTGGCTAAGCTTTCAGGCACATGACATGTGTGGTTTGATTTATATACACAATCTTCAAGCGTTATAACCCAAAAGATGGTCCAGAGCAATATTTTCATCCTAAATCATGACTCCTGGATATACTCAAAATATGTCAAAAGTAAATAATTCAAAAGTTTGTTCATACCTTGAGCAATTGGTGAGCATGGCCAGGTAAGTAATCAACAACGTATCATTGCGCTCCTCAAAGAACAGCAAATTGGAGAAGAATTTAGGCGAGAAAGTGAACAACAAAGTTATTCAGCAACTAACGTATAAAATGAAATTTAAAAAGGTAAAAACGAAACCTCAACTTCAGGGCATGTTAAACTAAACAGAATACTTGCCATCAAAAAGTTGTCCTGAAATTTCCCCGATTCAATAGCTGGCAATATTTCGAGAAGACTAGTTACGTGTCTCAGCAGAGAATTCTCACAAGGAATCTCACCTGCAAGTGCAATCAGTACATACTCTTAATTTGTACTAGTCATACCCATAGATACACATCTTCTATGCAACAATCCTTTTTACATTGAAGAAACAGAAGCCACATTATTGCACAGACCATTACATCTCTATGGCATAAGAAGAAAAAGGGAGCTATGAAATGGCATGGAGAAGTAGTTAAGAAGATTTACAGAGCCACGCCTGAATGAGAAGCCATATTTTCTGCATACTGACTGATTTTCCCCAGATGTATTAATGCCCAGACTATCATGAGCACCCTTGAAAGCAATAGCGGGTTGAAATTCGAACAATAACAGAGAGAGATTATGCCCATATCATGCAAAAGTCGAATAGATTTAGTGAAAGAGCATCAATACAAATGTATACACGGCATCATAAATCTAACAAACACACTCATGACACAACCATTACAAGGTAGAGAACAAGAAGTACAAATAATGACTAACAGTAAGTTTCTCGAATACATATGCTAATGATGCCAGCTGGCAAGCAAATAACAATAAACTGTGATCAAGATGTGCTTCTATGTTAGAATCTTAGAACTGTCCCAGCACAAATTCAATGCCTAGTAAACAAAAAGATGTAATGAGCAGCAATAACTATAAAAGATAAATAAAAACCAAATTTTCATTACTTTAAATGGCAAGCCATGCTCTCTGGCACTGTTAAGGTCCTTCACAACACCACAATAGAAGCTTTTTTCTCAAGAATCGACTTGTCTGCTACAGCTACAGCTACAGCTACAATCTCCATGCCTGAAGGACCAGATGAAACTTGAGGGCTTGAAACTGTTGAGGTTATTTGGGGGAGACAAGCACCTCCACGGCCTGAATCAACGATTTTAGTCTTGGCTAATAATGATATCCAGCTTAAGCTCTGAAGAAAATCATGCTTTTCCTTTTGCCAATCATCCTGTCAGCCACAACAGCAAAGCATCCATTAGAAACCAGGGCTGGAAAAAGTGGAGATAGCAATTTGGAATATTCTATAATTGAGTTACGAGTTACAACCTCCAACACTTTCAGCATATAATCATTAAAACTTCTAACATTGTACTTCTGTGCTTCCTGAATAGCTGAGACCATTGCTATTTCATGAACCTACATTAAGATGCAGCAAAAGAATTTTCTCATCATTGGTACGTAACCACAAATTCCATAAAGCAAGAGAAACAAATTGTAACCACAAATTTCATGAAGCAAGAGAAACAAATCATGGAACCTTAAATTACCAATCATGTATTTAGGAAATATGACTAAAAATATCAGAACTAAGCAGAGTCCTTGTCGTACCTTTTGCTCATTGCCGTCAAGTCGACCAAACGATGCATGACCGGCCTTCCATCGGGGCAGTTCCAAGGAGACTTGAGATCTGCCAAGGGCTCAAGTATCTGCACCAAACAATGGTCGGACAGCAAGCAAATTAAATCACTGTCGTTTTGTCATCAATGGTTCGCCTAAGCTTTCTTGCGTTGCTGCACTTAGAATCAGAAGCAACAAACCAGCGAACTTCTGGTCGCAGATTTAGGCCAAGCTTTCTCCCCCAAAACAAAGATGTGAACATAAAAACCCGGGAAATAAAATCAAACCTGACTTGCGGTCGCAGATTTAGGGCTTCTCGAAGGACTGCTTCGAGCAGGGCGGAGCGATTGCTTCTCGGTTGCAAGTCGGGGGACGGAGAGAGGCGAGCGAAATCGGCCGTCGGGAGAGAGCGCCATTTAGGAAGAAGTGCGCCGAGAGAATGGAGCCCTGAGATGAGGTCGTCGAGTGGAGAGAGAAAGGCTGTCATCGGGAAGGAGCGACGGTCGTCGGAGGAATCGCTAGACCGGAAGGTTCAGTGCGTTGGGTAAAGTGCAGAGAGAGCGTCGAGCGTCGGAGGAGGAAGAGAGCGCAAAGAGGAGAGAGAATGCCCTGCCCATCCGCACCCGCACCCGCACCCGCGTTGGTTTGAATTGGAACGGCGTGGAGAGAAGAGAGAGCATACGTGGCGAACCCAAGGACAGGTGTCACGCTCTGAATGGTTAGAGTAAAAATTGCTAGGCACCTCCACTTTTAGAGTATGTAATATTTTCTCCGCGAATGACTGGTTCAGAGGTTCAACGCGGTCTTCGAGGAGGATCGTGTCCTTGGATGTTTAGACTTGCAACTTAGAAACTGATACACACTTACTTAAAATAAATGAAGTCTTTTGTGGAGTAACTTCAATATTAGAATATATCATTATTAGGATTTTTAAATCGATTACTTAAGCCATTTCGTGATTTAATGGTTATTTTTGTTCTTTTCATTTGTAAATTGTGATACGTATTTTAAGAAGTCTTTATTTCTAGTGGGGGAAATCGGTGAAAATGACTACACTCTTGCTTTCGCCGTGGGTGCAACCTTTGAGCAGCTCCGTCCCATTGTGCCAAATGTTGTTCGAGCCATCACCAATGCCACCAGCGTATGGCCCTTTTCTTTTATTTTCTCATAAATCTTGAGTAATTAGGAGATAAGTCTTTGACGTGGCATTGCTAAGTCCTTGAAGCTCACAAAGCGTGGCACCTGCTAAAAGTCCCTTGCAGCAGAGTAAGATGTGGCACCTGCTAATAGTCCCTTGCAGCAGAGTAAGATGTTCTTTCCGTGAGTTTCGACAAATAGTTTCTAGAAAATTATTGGAGGGTCAAAACGAGGAAAAGTCGCCCCAATCGGAATGACGAGTCGGAAGTAACCACAAAATGACTTGATGACGACAAAACGACATTCTCATGCCCCCATACTCTTCGTTGCCCTTCCATCTAACCCTTTCTATTATAAGCAAATGGCTTAATGAACCGATTGAACCAATTTCAGCTATTTAAGCTCACCTTGAAGACCCCAAATTCCACCAACTGAAAATTAGCAAAGAGATCACATAAAATTGTTGTTCAACTCTCTTAGCATCTTCAAGACTTCATCTCTCGAAAATACTCAAGAGTTGCCTATTGATACCTAAATTTTTACATTTAAAAATGGGTTAATTTTTACCCCAAAAAAATATAAAAATCACATGACATATAGTTTAGAAACATTTATGTTATTTTGTTTTATTTTATTTTATTGGACCGATCATGAAAGCAAAGGATTTTCCACATATTCGGGTAATATACATCGAGGGGTATATTCTGGACATAAAAGAAATTTTCGGATGGAATATTTGAAAAATACAAATGGAATATTACGCGAGATCTGCAACGATATATTCGGGGCGTTATGACCGGCGAGATTAGAAACAAAATATGCCACAAAGATTTAAATTTTTCCCTATAAAAGGTGTGGTGCGTGTGCTAAGACGGGGAGAAAAAAAAAAAGTTGAAAGAATTGAGAGGAAAATTCGTGCAAAAATTCGTGCAATAAAGAGGGTCTTTGTCCGCCTAGGTAAAGGAGAAAATCGTTCTCAAAAAAAAAAAAAAAAAAAGAAACCCTAGCGGCACTGTTCATCTTCTTCGCTGGGCTGCCCCTGCCCACGCCGGCGCCGCTTCCGCACCGTCCACCGCGCCGGCACCGCCTCCGCCAGCCGCAACCGAGCCCCCGCCACTATGATTCCGCCACCGCTGCTTCGCCGTTCTCCCCGTGAAGCTTGCCGCGACGACCCGACGCCGGCAGATCTGAGCTGAGATCGCCTCCGCTCGCGACCCAGTGCCGTCGCTGAGGACCACCACAGCCCGACGCCGCCGCTTCCCTCCTGCCGTCGCTCGTCCGTCAGCCAGCCCCAAGCGCTTCGCCGTTCTCCCCGTGAAGCTCGCCGCGACGACCCGACGCCGGCAGATCTGAGCTGAGCTCACCCCCGAGCGACCCACCTGCAGATCCCGAGTCGCCGGTCGCTACCGCTGCTGCTGTCTCCGCCTCTGCTCCGATCTCCGAAGCCCAGCGAGCAACGCGCCGTTCCACCTGCCCGACGAAGTCACCGCCCTGCCGATCCGCGATCGCTGAGCTTCCCTCTGCCCGAGCCCGAGTCGAGCCACTCCAACCTCTGCCCGACGCCGATCCTCCGCCGTTGCTGCCGAATCGCCTCCGGAGCAACCATCGCCTCCACCCGACGCCGCCGGAGCCCACGCCGCCGCTGCTCGCCTCGGCCCGCCTGCCGACTCCTCCTTGCCGGAGCTCAGACGCCCGAACGCTGCCCCGCTACCCTGTGCCGGATGTGCTGCTCGCCGTGTCTTCGCCGGAAACCCTCGTCGCATCAGGCTCTGGATAGAAGCCTAAAGAAAGAGATGGGCTCAACAATTGAAGCCCAATTCGGCCACAAACAGGACCAAGTCCAAGCCCACTCATCCAAATTAAACCCAAACTCAACAAGCCAAACTAAGCCCACCATTATCAATGCTAAATCACACTCATACTCTCCACGTTGCGCCTGCGTCTGCAAGCGGTGGAGGGACATCGCGAGGGAAATCGTTCGGTCGCCGCTCCGCAGCGGCCAAATCACTTTCCCTTCCTGTCTCAAGCAGGTCGCTCTTTTTTGCTCCCTCCTCGATTCGCGCGGTGGAATTCGGGCCGCATTTCTTCGGATTCTTTGCTTCCTCGTTGTCGTCTGCTGTTTTTGGTCGTGGTCGAGGCAGGATTTTCGCGTCGCTTTGCACTCGCAAACGGTTTTTCAAGGGGATCGAGGTCGGAGTTTGGGTCGGTGTCAGGCGAGGGGGAAGCAGGGGAAGTTAAGGATGGTGGTGCCTCTGGGTTCAGTTTCCAGAGTGGTTGGCTCATTAGAGCAAAATACGTTTTTTTTTTTTTTTTTGGTATTTTCACTTGCTAAATAATTGAATTTTCGTTACTTTTTCCATGGAATGCGACGAAAGTGAAGATTAAGGCGGAGGTATATTCTTCTTTTAAGTTGTTTTTCCCCCTAGATGTAATGGGGGCTTGCTTGTTTCAACAAGTGAAAAATGAAATTACCTCTCTCACTAGCATCGCATGTCTCCAGAAAGCAAAATTTGGTCCAATCCGACTCAGCTTCTATTTTCCAGATTAACCGTTCCTTCGCCAACAAGAACAACAGATGTCACCATACGCAGGTATCAACTGAATGTCACTTATCTGGTTGCCTACACTAGCTATCAAAAGATAGTCTGTCCATCCCCATGATCTACCTAATACAGCAAAGGTTGAATTTCTGAAAGTATATGAACCTGGGTGGACAGCGACTAATGATACAGAGTTAAGTCTCACTGAATCTGGGCAGATCAATCAACATTCAGCTGATTTTAACTGTAACTCTTCTGCCATGTTTCATGCTCACATGTTAGTTTATCATGTTCATATGTATAGATGGAAGCACATTAGTGGGAAAGATACCTGATCTTATCGGGAATTGGACCAGAATTACAAGATTGTGGGTTTCCCAGTCCTTTTCATTTTGGGCCAAAAAAATATTTATTTGTATGATTTATGAGATACTAGAAAGTTGTGCTTATATTATGACATTAAGTTTCCAGGGACATGTTTTCCACTCGCCGGAGCTCCGATTGCCTTTTCTTAAAAAAGAAAAAAAAATCAAATTAGGTAAATTTATTTTGTTTTATTAGGCAATTTTTTTTATATATATCTTGTTTTCTTATTTGAGATATTCCCCTATGCACAATTGGAAATTCTAACATATTACCTAATTCCGCAAGCCTGGTTTTTTTATTTCATCTATAAAGCTTTAGATAAAATAAATAATTAAACGGGAATAAAATTGATATTTTGATCTTTAAAGTTTAAGATCAATTTATCGGTTTTACTAACGAAATATTACCTCTTGATCTGAACAATGTGTGATATTTTTTATAATTGTGAATGGTCTATCTTGTCTTAATTGCTTTATTTATCTTGAAATATGTTTGATTAGAATATCACATGCTTTAGGATTATTTGCATATTTAGACTAAACATTCTATTTATCATGAATTTTCGAAATTAAAAATTAAAAAAATTAAAAAAATAAATAAATTTAGGATGTTATATTTTTGTTTCATTAGCTTAAATTGCATGTTTAATTATTTGGCATTTTTTATTTCGAAATTAATTAAGAACAAAACAAAACAAAAATATTCATGCATATGTCATGTAGAATTATGGCATCCTTTGTACCTCATTAGGATAAATTGCATATTTCATTTTAAATTTAGATTAATCTAGATAGATTGCATCTTAGGTTAGAGATTGCTATATTAAGATAATATCCTGGTTTAAATTAGGGTTTAACCGACCTAATCCTTAATATAAGTTAGATAGAATCTTAATTTAGCTAGATAATTTTCATATTTTTCTAATTTCGAATTTCACATAAAAATGCAAGAAAAATGACTTAGAATAAATTAGTTTCAATTCCTAGGATAGATTGCATACCTATTAAGAAAACACAAAAAATGTTATGTGCATATCATATAGAATTAGATTCGTGAAATGCATGTCATTTAGTGGTTATTGCTAGGTTCATTTAATTAGAAATTGCCCGTCATTAGAATTAGGTCATTTAGTTATATTGCATTGCATAAAGCATGAATAAATGAAAACAAAAAAGAAATTGCGTGTTAATTAAAAATCATATCTAAGGTTGTTGATGTGAATTCGATCTAACAACTTGATGCTTTCATTGCTACGAGGTAAGTCCCGCATCTTTTTATTTGTTTTCTTGGGTGTTAAATTGGTGGATTACGCACCCGCGTGATCACCTCACATGTTAGGGAAATAGATTTAAAATTAATCCAAGTTGTCTACAAAAACAAATTTTGAAAATAAAAAGAAATGGTATCGAAATGGTATTAAAGAAGTCTAGTGTAACCAAATCCCCGTACCCAAAGTCTCTGGTTCGTAGGAATAAATTAATTATCGTTATTTTATTTAGGTGTCTAATCGACCTACCATAAATTGATTAGTGACGACTCTAGATAAAATCCATTTGTATGTTAAGAAATTTGACATTAAGTCGCAAATTGGTATGGGCTTGGGAGAGTCCGAGCTAAGTTAAACTTAGTAGTCCATTAGCCTAATTTTAGGTGATGCCCCCGAAATTTTGGTTGAAACATTGTCATTAAATATACTGCAAAAATCTTGATCCTTCTGCAATGTTGCCTCGCTTTGAAGGCCAACTCGATGATCCTACATAAGTATGAGTCGATTTTCAACTTGGGCGACTCTCTAAGCGACATTGGGAACTACCTCCGATCTACAGGGGATCATGCAATCCTACCGATGTCTCCTTATGGCAAGACCTTCTTTGGGCATCCAATCGGTCGATTTTCAGTTGGACGTCTTATAATTGATTTCATAAGGATGTTCCCTCACTCTTCTCCAATTTTTGTAAATGCATGCTCGTGTTAGGGAAGAGAACATGCATTTAAATTAGAAGGCCGCAGCTTTTGTTGAGAATATTTGGATCATCGGTAGTATATATCCAAGCTCAAAGACAGGGCTCTTTCTCTACGTTTGGTGTTGATATCAGGCTCCTTCACTGACGACAGTTCATATTTTTCTTTCGAAATGGCGTGTGTATGAAAAAAAAAAAGAAAAGAAAAGGAAAAAGAAGAACTTCTCATTTAAAGCGGAGTTAATGACAATCTTTAACTGTCTTTATCATCATTGGGGTGTTAATTTTAGATGTTTAACTAGTGTATATGTATTACGTATATGAAAATGCAGCGGAAGCAGTTGGGTTACCCTATCTGAGTCAACGACTCAGTTGATGCTCGTAGCGGAGTTAACTTTGCAGTCGCTGGTGCCACAACGCTTGATCCAACATTCTTTGCAGCTCAAGGCATTCCAGCGATGACAATGACGAATCATTCCTTAAGTGTTTAGCTCGATTGGTACAAGCAACTCGAATCGTCTCTTTGCACAACCTAGCAAGGTAAACAATATATACCCTATTTTTGTAGGCTCCGATTGAGGACTAACATAAATAGCAATTATTCTTATGTGTGATTAATCTTATTCATTGAAGATATAATTATTTATTGAGGTGGTTCGGTAGATATTGTTAGAGAAAACTCCTTTATTATTTTGAAGTTGACAAAATATTTCCATAAGTCTAGTCTGAAGACGTGCAGACTCAAAAGTTATGATCTGAAAAACTCCAGACTCTTTTATCAAAAGTTTGAAGACCGCGGGACTTTAGTTTAAAAGTCTGCCCTCACTAACAGTTTTCCAGACCGAAGAATGAAGACTTATCCAGCCATAAGGTCTTCCAAAAATCATAAAGATCGAATCCTTGAAGATAATCTCACATCTGGATAAGTCTTCATTCTTCGGTCTGGAAAACTGTCAATGAGGGCAGATTTTTAAGCTAAAGTCTCGCGGTCTTCAGACTTTTGACAAAAGAGTCCGGAGTTCTTCAGATCATAACTTTTGAGTCTGCACGTTTTTAGACTAGACCTATGGAAATGTTTTGTCAACTTCAAAATAATAAAGGAGTTTTCTCTAACAATATCTACCAAATCACCTCAATAAATAACGGTATATTCAATGAATAAGATTAATCACACAAAAGATTAATTGCTATTTATGTTAGTCTTCAACCGAAGCCTACAAAAATAGGGTATATATTGTTTACCTTGCTGGGTTGTGCAAAGAGACGATTCGAGTTTCTTGTACCAATCGAGCTAAACACTAATAATTCGTCATTGTCATCGCTGGAATGTCTTGAGCTACAAAGAATGTTGGATCAAGCACTGTGGCACCAGCGACTGCAAAGTTAACTCCGCTACGAGCATCAACTGAGTCGTTGACTACCATAAGATATGGCTTCAGATATGGTAACCCAACTGCTTCCGCTGCATTTTCATATACGTAATGCATATACACTAGTTAAACATCTAAAATTAACACCCTAATGATGATAAAAACAGTTAAAGATTGTCATTAACTACGCTTTAAATGAGAAGTTCTTTTTCCTTTTCTTTTCTTTTTTTTCATACACACGCCGGTTCGAAAGAAAAATATGTACTGTCGTCAGTGAAGGAGCCCAATATCAACACCAAACGTAGAAAAAGAGCCCTGTCTTTGAGCTTGGATATATACTGCCGATGATCCAAATATTCTCAACAAAAGCTACGACCTTCTGATTTAAATGCCTGTTCTCTTCCCTAACACGAGCATGCATTTACAAAAATCGGAGAAGAGTGAGGGAACATCCTTATGAAATCAATTGTAAGACGTCCAACTGAAAATCGACCGATCGGATGCCCAAAGAAGGTCTTGCCATAAGGAGACATCGGCAGGATTGCATGATCCCCTTCAGATCGGAGGTAGTTCCCAGTGTCGCTTAGAGAGTCGCCGAAGTTGAAAATCGACTCATACTTATGTAGGATCATCAAGTTGGCCTTCAAAGCGAGGCAACATTGCAGAAGGATCAAGATTATTGCAGTATATTTAATGGCAATGTCGCAACCAAAATTTCAAGTGCACCACCTAAAATTAGGCTAATTGATTACTGAGTTTAATTTAGCTCGGGCTTTCCCAAACCCATATCAATTCGCGATTTAACTTCAAATTTCTTAACATGCAAATGGATTTTATCTAGGAGTCGTCACTAATCAATCTATGATAGGTTGATTAGACACCTAAGTAAAATAATGGGAGAATTATTTTACTCCTATGAACCAGAGACTTTGGGTACAGGGACTTGGTTACACTAGACTTCTCTAATTTCCTTTCGGTACTATTTCTTTTTATTTTCAAAAATATTTTTGCAGACAGCTTGGATTGATTTTAAATCTATTTCCCTAACATGTGAGGTAATCATGCGGGTGCGCAATCCACCAATTTAACACCCAAGAAAACAAATGAAAAGATGCAGAACTCACCTCATAGCAACAAAAGCATCTGCATTATTAGATCATAATTCACATCAACCCTAGATGTGATTTTTAATTAACATGCAATTTCTTTTTTGTTTTCATTTATTTAATGAGTACCATGCTTTATGCAATGCAATATAACTAAATGACCTAATTTTAATGACGGGCAATTTCTAATTAAATAAACCTAGCAATAACCACTAAATGACATGCATTTCATGAATCTAATTCTATATGACATGCACATAACATTTTTTGTGTTTTCTTAATAGGTATGCAATCTATCCTAGGAATTGAAACTAATTTATTCTAAGTCATTTTTCTTGCATTTTTATGTGAAATTCGAAATTAGAAAAATATGAAAATTATCTAGCTAAATTAAGATTCTAACTTATATTAAGAATTAGGTTAGGTTAACCCCTATTTTAAACCAGGATATTATATTAATATATCAATCTCTAACCTAAGATGCAGTCTATCTAGATCAATCTAAATTTAAAATGAAATATGCAATTTATCCTAATGAGGTACAAAGGATGCCATAATTCTACATGACAAATGCATGAATATTTTTGTTTTGTTTTTTAATTAATTTCGAAATTAAAAAAATGCAAAATAATTAAACATGCAATTTAAGCTAATGAAACAAAAATCTAACATCCTAAATTTATTTATTTTTTTAATTTTTAATTTTTAATTTTGAAAATTCATGATAAATAGAATGTTTAATTTAAATATGCAAATAACCCTAAAGCATGCAATATTCTAATCAGACATATTTCAAGATAAATAAAGCAATCAAGACAAGATAGACCATTCACAATTATAAAAAATATCACACATTGTTCGATCAAGTGGTAATATTTCGCTAGTAAAACTGATAAATTGATCTTAAACCTTAAAGATCAAAATATCAATTTTATTCCCGCTTAATTAATTATTTTATCTAAAGCCTTATAGATGAAATAAAAAAACCAGGCGTGGTTACAAATCGTGCAATATGTTGGAATTTCCAATTGTGCATAGGGAAATATCTCAAATAAGAAAACAAAATATATATAAAAAAATTGCCTAATAAAACAAAATAATTTACCTAATTTGATTTTTTTTAAAAAGAAAAAAAGAAAAGGCAACCGAGCTCCGGCGAGGGGAAAACGCCGGAGAGGGTTTCCGGCGAAGACACGGCGAGTAGCACGTTCGGTGCGGGGCAGCAGGGGCAGCGTTCGGGCGTCTGAGCTCCGGCAAGGAGGAGTCGACAGGCGGCTGAGGCGAGCAACGGCAGCATGGGCTCCAGCATGGTTGCTCCGGAGGCAATTCGGCAGCAACGACGGAGGATCAACATTAGGCTGTGACGGAGGAGCGGTTCATCGGGCAGAGGTTGGAGTGGCTCGACTCGGGCACTGCAATAATCTTGATCCTTCTGCAATGTTGCCTCGCTTTGAAGGCTAACTTGATGATCCTGCATAAGTATGAGTCGATTTTCAACTTCGGCGACTCTTTAAGCGACACTGGGAACTACCTCCGATTTGTAGGGGATCATGCAATCCTGCCGACGTCTCCTTATGGCAAGACCTTCTTTGGGCATCCGACTGGCCGATTTTCAGTTGGACGTCTTACAATTGATTTCATAAGGATGTTCCCTCACTTTTCTCCGCTTTTTGTAAATGCATGCTTGTGTTAGGGAAGAGAAAAGACATTTAAATCAAAAGGCTGCAGCTTTTGTTTAGAATATTTGGATCATCAGCAGTATATGTCCAAGCTCAAAGACAAGGCTCTTTTTCTACGTTTGGTGTTGATATCAGACTCCTTCACTGACGACAGTACATATTTTTCTTTGAGCAGCTTTGTCCCATTGTGCCAAATGTTGTTCGAGCCATCACCAATGCCACCAGTGTATGGCCCTTTTCTTTTCTTTTCTCATAAATTTGAGTAATTAGGAGAGAAGTCTTTGACGTGGCATTGTTAAGTCCTTGAAGCCTACAAAGCATAGCACCTGCTAACAGTCCCTTGCAGCAGAGTAAAATGTTCTTTTCGTAGGTTTCGACAAATAGTTTCTAGAAAATTATTGGAGGGTCAAAACGAGGAAAACGACATTTTCCACAACCTTAAAAATAACCATACGTATTTTCCACGTCGCTCCGCAGGCCATCCCCACTGTCGAACAGGAGCCAAAAAGAAGTTATAGAATCAACGACCTTAATCGCCCCAATAGGAATGACGAGTCGGAGGTAACCACAAAGCGACTTGATGATGACAAAACGACGTTCTCATGCTCCTATACTCTTTGTTGCCCTTCCATCTAACCCTTTCTATTATAAGCAAAGGGCTTAATGAATCGATTAACCAATTTCAGCTATTTAAGCTCACCTTGAAGACCCCAAATTTCACCAACTGAAAATTTGCAAAGAGCGGACATAAAAAGAGAAAGAAGTCAAAGCAAATGCGGCCCATCTAGGCAGAAGCCCAGGAGAGCAGGCAACTCCCTCCTCGGAATTTCTTAGGTGATGATGCTGCTTCAAGTTCTATCCCTCTAGTCCTTGAGCTTAATGCATTTCCACCATCGATGGCCACAATGCCAGGTCCTGCTCAGAAGGAGGCTCCACTTACACTTAACACATCAACTTCAGGGATGCATCAACCTTCTCGGGAGAAAATGAATGCAGAACTGTCCCCATCATCTGAAGTACTTCAGTTGGTTGCGTCTAGCATTGGTCCCGGTCAACAGCTTGTGCTTTTAGTCATGCTTAATTGTTAATTCAAGTGGAGCATCTAGCATTTTAAACTCTTTCTTTTTTGGTCGAAAACATTCTAAACTCTTTGAACCAACCAAATATCATAAGATAAACATATTATGTTCACATCATATCATGTACTTTTTTTTTTTTTTTTTATATAAACGGCATATCATTGTATATGAACATAAATGTCCATAAACGGAGATTGTGAAAATCTCTCGTAACAATATTCCTTAATCTATTTTTATTTTATTTTTCCTCTTTTTTATATTATTTTCTTTATTATTTCTTTTTTCCCCTTTCATCATTCTTTAATAAAATTTTATCAAATAGTAAATTGTACTAACATACCTAAAATACAAAAATACCTAAAATATATAATAAATATAAATATTTGATTTATAGATTGAATGTTTATTATAAGATAGAATTAAAGTTGAATATATAAATTAGAATAAGATTAATTAATTAATTTTATTTTTAATTTCTTAAATTAGAATTCAAATATTATTTATATTGAAATATAATTTCAATTTTGTTAATTTAATAAGTTTGTTATTCGGGAAAAATAACTTTCCTAGTATAGACATTAGAAATCCTATCCACCTTTATCCCATCCCCCATGGGATAATTTTATCCTATCTATATCCCCATTACATATGACTTTATCATGTTTTGAGTGTGCACCAAACGTAGGATAGGATAAATCATATCCTATCCCGAATTTTATCCCGAGATGCTTTGTCTCCAGCCGGTGAGAGTTATAAGAAAGGCGAGGATGGGAAATGGCGGAAGTGCTTGGTGACTGGTCTTGAGTTAGCGACAAAAGTGACATATTTACGATGGTGAAAATCATAATTCGGCGTCAATATGACCCAGTAATATGTTTTAGCTTTAGCAAAAGAGAGCGCGAATATCTTTCCATAGTTAAATGTTTGGGCCGGTTATCACTAAAAAAGCCCAATAGCATAGGAGGACCCATGTGACTCCCCTTTTAGTGGGAAAAGACTATTTTGTTGTTGTTGTTGTGGTAGTTGCAATCGACATTTGAAGAACGTTTCCATGACTTTTTGCACAATAAATTGTAAGTTTTTCACCGGAACATGTTTTAACGGAGGTGTCTACGTGAAGTGAGCGGTGCAGCTAATCCTTGAATTAAAATGATTAGGAATTTGACAACGTTACATATTGTAGGAGTCAAATTGGTTTGAACTTGTTAGGTTTGGTTTATCCAGAATTTTCTTTTCATCTTGCATTGCAAGTCCCTTCACCGTGAACCGTGATATGAACAATTCATTTCTTTTATGTGGAGATGATGGTTCTTGCCTTCTCGCTCATATGGCTAAAATGGATCTCAATGAAGAAGATGAGAAAGTGAACATAGAAATTGTTCAGCTTGGCCCAACCACCTCCCCACCTCCACCAAAAAGGAAATAATAGAAGAGAAAATAAAAGGAGAAGAGTTCGTGTTCAAATGCTCGAGCTTGAGCATTCATCTGTCGTCACTATGTGCTAATTGATAAGTCTTATTTAACTTGGGAGATCTGCTAGCTCTCTTTGTTTGGTTGAAGACACTGCAGTGGGTGGAATTTAGTGTGCAATAGTCACTACAATTTTCTTTCTTGATGGGCACTTTTTCTTATAATTTTTCCTGTTTATGTCGTATTTTATGATTTTTGTTCACTACTATAGCTAGATATCAACAACACGCAAATCACCAACAAGAAATAACGATAAAACATTAAAATAAAAACAAGTTCCCTCTATTTTACTTCATTTCAGTAAAATAATATATATATATATATATATATATATATATATATATATATATATTTAAAAAAATAAATAAATAAATTTCAAAAAAGGGCCCGAAGGCCCAGCCCCGCCTTTTTCTCCTTCTTTCACCCTCGCGGGCCCGGGCCCATCTGGCCTCCTCTCTCCCCTCACGGCCCGGCCCCTCCTACTTCCTTCCTCCTTCCCTGTCCGCCTCTGCAACTCCCGCGCGGGGACGGCCTACAGGCTACAGCGGAGAAAGAGGAGTAGAACGGCGACGGACGGGAAGACTCGCAGGCGCATTCAATGCTCGCCGGACTAGGGGCAGCGCGGGCAGCATCCCGCCGGACGTCCGGCCGGCCGAAAATCCGCCCCCTCCCACGTGCTGGCGGAAGGCCATCCGCGCCTATAAAAGGAGTGGGAGGCCGAGCGAGTTCGGGGCTGTGGATGAGAGAAAGAGATCGGTGAGGGGGTCGAGGTGAGAAAGAGAGAGGCTGAGATCTGCGAGCGAGGGTAGGGTGTGAGGGAGAGAGCCCCCGTCGGCCACCACGCTTGAACCGTAGCCGACGACCCGCCGCCACGTTTCTTTTTCGCGTCCAAGCCGCGGTAGGTTCATTTCGGATTTGCCCCCAGCTTTTCCGATCTGGGGTTGGTTTCCCGAGGATCCCGTCTCGGAGACGCTCGAGGCGAGTGGACTCAGCCCGATCTATCAAGCTTGTCCGTCGTCCGACGCCGCTGTGCCAGGTAGGGACACCGCCGGCCGCCCCTGTTCTGCTTTCTTTTGGTGCCCTGTTTCGGGCTCGGCGGACGGGGCTGGCGTTGTCCGGTTAGTGCGAGTTCCGGCCTCGCTCGTATACGTGCTGCTATCCTAGTCCATGCTTGTTGTTTCTCATGAGTCCCGGTCCAGGTTTGAGTCTCGGTCTAGGCGGAAATCTCTCGTTCCGGTAGCACGCTCCAACTGTTCGATGAAATGCCTCAACTAGATCCGCGAATATCTTCTTAAATTTGAGCTGCTTCTGGAAATATTGGTTGTTTCGTGCATCCTTTGTTCGCGGCGTGACAAGTTCGTGGAGGGGTAACGTTCGCGAGGGGCTGGGAGTCGGCTTGGCCGAGGACAAACCGTGTCGCTCGTACGCGGCCGGCGCCGGCATCGACTTCGACCAATGGAGGAGTTGGGTCTGTCACGGTTTGGTCTGAGCTGGGTCTGTCAAGCGTAGATCGCTCACAAAGACGTTCCGGTAGCCGAGGATATTCGTTGAGGATCGGGCAATATTTGATGGTTGGCATTTCCTTTCGTCCTGGGTTCATGGCACGCCGAGGGACGTCGGTCTCTGGGCAGCGTGAAGAGGAAGAGGCAAGAGAGAGAAAGAGGGAAGACAAAAGTAGAAAAAAATTCAAAAGGGGATGAAGATAAGAAAAAAAGGAAGAGACAAAAAGAAGAGAGGAGAAGAAAATGGGTCTTCCTCTCTCTCTCCCTGCCATTCTTGCGTGAGCAGAGGGAGAGTGGGACAAAACTAGGAGAAGACAAGACAAAAAGAGGCAGAGAAAAGTCGAAAATGGGGGGCGAAATCGGGCCGGCGCCCAGTATATTTTGATTTTATTATTATACATATTCTTTAAAATAAATATATAAAAAAAAATGAAAATGCGAAAAAATTATTTCCTTTCGAGGGAAAGGCGTAAAGTTGATTTCCATGCATTTTTCTCTTAAAAATGCATGGAATTAGGAAAAAAGCCCAACATAGTTTTTTGGAGCATTTTTAATGCATTAAAAATCTTTCCAAAAAAATTAAACCTTGATGTTTCAGTAATATTAGGTATAACAAAAGGGCATTAATTGATTAACTGGTGTAATCAAGTCTTCGACTTTATTTTCTTTGGTTGTACAGGAGTAAAATATTATTCATAATACTTTTCTTGGGTTTTTAATTGACTCGCCCGAATCGATTAGTAACGACTCTTACTTGAAATTAACTCGCGAGTTAAAAAAGTTCGAACCACAAGTCATAAATTAGTGGGCTTGAGAGAACTCGGACTAAGCACTAAGCTTAGTGAGCCCTTAGCTGTGGAGCTCCGAAAAGGAGGTCGCAACACATGTAAGCTTTTATTGAAGAAATTGGGCTCTTTGACACCTTGCTGAAGACTTTTCTCTTTGCCCTTAAGAATGCATTCCTTTTTCCCCACTTATGCCGTGAATGTAGTAAGAGGCGGCGGATATAGTGTTGACTCCATCACTCCTTTTCGCCAATGTAAAGGAATGCCAATCTAATAGTTATCTATCTTTGTCATGTGTGCATAGGTTTCAAATATGTTACCCCTTTTGAAATATGGGATTGGTGTGCATCATTCTAGCTTCTCCCGATTCTAAAAGAAATTATCAAGATCTCATTTCAGGAAGGGCTTATAAAGGTTGGTAGTGAATATCATCGATTACCCATTCTTCCAGGGGCCATTTTCCATATGATTTATATTTATGTTTAATGAGTGGCTGTAGCTCCTGATGTTCACTCAACTTTGCTATTCTAATTACATCACAAAACATGTAAATGATGAACTACTGACATGATCAACCATATTTTTGTTCACCATCTTTTTTAGTATGTTTCACGAAGTTTGCATTGCTTCGCAAATATTGTAGCAATGTTGCAACTTATGCAATAGTTAGTTGCCTGATTAGGCTTTTGATCTGTAGTCCCTCGTTAAATTTTACTAGCTAGATATCTTGTTATGATGGAAAGTTAGAATGTAATTGTGGAAAAGGATGCAGATGATGATTGGGCACCTAACTACTTTTGTGCTCTTGCCTGCAGCGGTTTTCTGCTTCTCAGATGGCTTTTCACTTCCGATATGTGTTATCCATTCACACCTAATATTCATTTTAAAAAGCTCTATGGTGGTTGAGCCACTCAATATCTAATTTCTTTTGTTAAGTCCTGTAGTGTTTATCTACCACAAGGACGTTTAACATTGGTTTGAACGTGCCTACAAGAACACTCGTTTTCACAAATGTCCGAAAGTTCGATGGAGATAAGTATAGATGGATTTCTAGTGGAGAATACATTTAAATGAGTGGTCGAGCTGGTCATCAAGATATTGACAAACATGGAGTGACCTTTTTCCCTCCTCTAGGCCACGTTGACCTCGGCCCACCTCAGGCGAGAGCCGCCCTCTTTGGCATCGGGCAAGGCACAATTGAGCCTAGAATGTGAGGGCTGCTCTTCTCCATTCTCTAAGGTAAATTGCATTTTGGTTTCCTTAATTAATCCCGAATATGGTTAACTGGTAAGGTGAATCCGAATATCTTCTTAGTATAGTTCAAGAAATTTTCCTCGTTAAATAGGATGTATTGCAGCTCCAGAGCAACGGAAGAGCATTTCGAGAATTGAATGCGCAATAAATTTACTTCAATCAATCGGATAAAAAGGCATATTATTATAAAAGTCGCATCAAAGTCAATTTTTCCTTTGCCAATTTGTGTTTTTTTCCTCCTAATTTTCACTGTTTTCTCTGTCTTTTTCTAAGGAAGGACAAAAAGAGAAAGAGAATTATATGTCGAGGTGATCGCCGCACGTGCGCGAAGGAAGAGGAGGAGAGGCGTGGCTCGCCGCTTACATGTGTGGCGCCTTGCAGGCTTGCACAGCATGCAAGTTTGGTGGGGCCCAGGAGTCAAGGCCAATGGGCGACACGTGTCGTTGCGGGCCCGCTCAGTCAAAAAATTGGAATCCCTCTGTCTCTCTCCTATCGCATGCCTATTTTGGATCGGTGGCAACTCCCGTATTCCATTCAAACCAAATCAAAATATTTAGGGGGCTTGACGTAAATTTCGAGACAATCTCTCTATTGTATAAAATGGTCCCTCTAGGAAACGTGCAAAGATTTCGGACGTTTCCCCCTTTATTCTATTTGATAATTATAAATAAATTTTAATTAAAAAATATATTTTTTGGTCAGTTAATTAAAGAATATCTTAAAATGCGTTTATTGAACGTCCGCGTGGGAAGAATTCGGACGTTTCGGAGTACCCTTTTTTCTCCTGCCGTGCACAACACGTGTATTGGAGGAGCACATGATTTAATCTAAATTATTCAAACTCTAATTCGCATTTGACATTAAGCGTCGATCATAACAATTACCATCATACATACATATATATATATATATATATATATACATACATACATACATACATATACATACATACATACATACATACATATACATACATACATACATACATACATACATATACATACATACATACATACATATACATATATATACATACATATATATACATATACATATACATATATATACATATATTAAATTTACGTGTCAAGAGTTTATATATGTGCTCGATCCTTGATATACTCCATGAGAGATCATCGCATAACTTCTACCTTTTTAAATCTTGAAAGTGCTTAACAAAGGCAGAACAAAATCACATGGTAACAACACATTCCTATGTTTTATTATGAAAAACATGCCTGTTTGGTTAAATAAGTTAAATTGAAAAGGTTGGGAATTCCAAAAGATCAAAATTTCATGCCCCACCTTGGCTTTTAGCCAAATACATCATTGTGTGTGCGGCCCTAACTTATTCCTACCATCATTTCTTTTGGAAAATATCCACAACAACAACATACACCTAAGATGCAGCACAAGTCGTGCCTTTAATTAGTAGTTGAGACATAAGTCCAGTATGATACCCTAACCTCATCCATCACTATATTTCACAACATAAAATTGTTGTTATGCCGACATCACCCCATGGGTGTTTGCAATAGTTTTACAAGATTTTAAATAACATTTTCGACTCGTTTGCCAAACTTTTTTTTTTATTGCAAATTTTTCGAGTTCCACAATAAAGTATTTGATATCCCTTAAAATCAATAGGTCAATAAATATCGACAAGTAAAATCATATTATATTTTGCACTGTTTTCAAAAACTTGAAAGATTACGAATCATTTAATATTTTTCAATTTTGAAAAAAGAAAATACCATAAATAAAAGATAAAACTATTAAAAGAAGTTGCCCGGAGACTCTATTTCATCGACTAGGTTAAAATGAGAAGAGGTCACTCTCCACGAGAAGGAGCAAAGAATATTGACATTCTGACGGAAAAATCCACGCCAATGGCAGCATCGGAGAAAGCACACCCATGTCCTCTTTTCTCGTTGAGACTCACCGTACTCACTCTCCCATCCCACCATTCACTTTTTAAGATTTATGCCATACGTCGTTTATAACAAATAATAGATATGATAGAATATAAATATGTCTGCTTTTATTATTATAATTCACCAAACAAGTAGATAGAATATGATAAAAATTCTTAGATTTAATATCTTATTTATGAGAAATCCAAACAGAAAAAATATAGCTTGAGAGCAATAAATTTGGTGTGAGTATTGCGGAAGATGAACAACAAAGCTCTCTCTCTCCCATCATTATTAATTATGGTGGGTAAACGAGCGATGGGGAAAATGAACGCAGAAGAAGCATATTTCAACTTTTTGTTTTTTTTCTGCGCCATTTTTTTCCTCATGCGTTTTATTAATTGATCATTTAGATGATTAGTTTTGACGTTTACCGCACATTTATCTTTATAGTCTATCTTCATAATCTGCTCGTTATAGCTAGCCACCCACCTTGACGTAATTCTTGAATTATTTAACTATTTGTTAAGACTAGAAATGTTCACAAATCTTTTTAAATAGGGTTAATACTATGAAAAACTTCAAGTTGGTACACATGTACAAATTTATCTCAAATATATTTTTAACTATAAAAAACCTCAAGTTGATATACCTATGATAGATTTATCTTTTGTTAGTTTTCGCTAAATTTTATCGTCAAATTATTCAATTAGATGATATGTGATAGTTAATGAGTATACCAGTTTTGGGTTTTACCATCCGTTTGTCATAAGTGTATTAGTTTGAGGTTTTTGATAGTTACAAAATTAATTTAACATAAATTTGTCACAAATATGTAGCATGTCTATAATTGGGTTATTGTTGCATGGCAATCCAATTGACCATGGATTAGACCTCAAATAATCAAGTTTTTTATGGCAACTATGAAAAGATTTTAACTGGATTTTCTCGATGAAAAGTAGTAAGTTCATCCACCTGTTGCGCTATATTAGATGAGGATTGTTGTAAGTTATATTGTCCCATGTAGTTGGTATCAATGAACTTAATACACTAATCTATACACTCATTAAGTTCTGGTCGAATGTTATGTACCACTATTTCCACATTCGTAGTGTTGATTTGTATTGAAGTGTTGAATTTGATTTTTGAAGTGCCAGCACATTGCATCTTGAGTTAGGGTATCCTGCGTGTCTTGGGCCCAATAAAGAACGTCTTCAACATAGACTGCTAAATCTTTTTCTATTAAAACCCTTAATGCTACTACATCCCGTCAATCCTTCTCTCCTTCCTTCTGTTTCTCTGTTCAAGTGGGCATGAACGAACACTTTCAGGAAATTGTTTAAAAGGTACTAAACCCACTACACTTTTATCAATTTAATTCTAAACATTTTTACCTTTTATTTTTTACCAATTGAATTCATCCGGTCAATTTTAACTTGAAATTACTAATGTAGATGCTGGTGGTGCCATGTAGGACCACTAGCACCGACATGAATAATTTTTAATAATATTTTAATAATTTTTCTGATTTTTCCCTCTCTTTTTTTTTATTTCCTTTTTGGCTTTCTTCTTTTCGTATTGCCAATTGTTGGCCACGAGCCACTGGCCACAGGCAACAATCGGCTATTGGCCATGGCCATTTGGTTTGCCTTGCCCACCGTAGGTGAAGCCCAACTGGACAAGGGCGAGCCCCAATGAGGGTAGCCCTCGCCTAAGTGAGGCCTGGTGAGGTTTAGCCTCGCCTAGGCTAGGGTGGCCTCGTCAAGCATTAGATGAGCAACATCGATGCCAGGCGAGGGCTTGCCTCACCAAATCTGGCCTGAGCAAGGCTGACACTCGGTTAGGTGAGCCCCGGCACCTTGGCTTGGGCGAGAGCCAGCCTCGCCTGGCGTAGGTGAGGGCTCCCATCGCTTGTGATGAGCGAGGCCACTGGCGCCACCGGCAATAGGAAAAGAAGAAAGCAAAAAAGAAAAGAAAGAATAAAAGAAAATAATAAAAATTCAAAAAATTAAAATATTATTAAAAATTGTTCACGTTAGTGCCGGTGCTAGTGTTCACATCAGTAATTTCTAGTCAAAATTGACCAGATTGACTCAGTGAAAAGATTTATGATTGAATTAGTAAGATTAAATGGTTTAGGACTAAATTGACAAAAGTACAATAAGTTTAGGACTTTCTGGATAAGTTTCTCTCTAAAAAGTGTGGTCAAACTTTAAACATTGACGAAAGATAAACACAAAAAGCAATAGTAAAGAGGAACGTCTTGTGGCTCTACTTTTTACCATGCAAAGAGCAATTAATATCAAATTTATATCAATATAGTGGATCAAAATTTTAAGAAATGTTCAAAAAATTCCTTTGAAATAATGTGATGCGAGTTTGTAAGTGAACAAAAGGTGTAACTAGAGCTTCGGGCCCCAATATGCAATTTTGAAAAATAATGTGAAAAGATCAAAGGAACGTACTGTAAATGATCTTTAACAATTTTGAAAAATTTCGGTGATCATTGTCATAATTTACCTAAATAATAGGCAATTCGGCCTAAAACCTAGATAACTAATTCTAGCCTTGCAATGGAATTTGAATTTTATATCTGAAAATGGAATAAAAAGATAAAATAATAGAAAAACAAAAGCTAGACCTACCTTCGTTGATCATCATTATGGTTGTTCAGGGGAAATTGTCCTCGTCCAAAGGCAAACGAGTTGGAGGTTGAGGGTTTTGCAAGACATTGCGGATGTAGTTATTTAAGGTAGTTCTTTTTCTTTGTCAGTAGTTATTTAAGGTAGTTGAAGAATTCGGAATCTTACAAACCCATTAATTAAAATTGCATTAACCGAATAATAATCTTTAAGAGGAAATTGTAATTTTTTTATTTTATTTATCAGTAATTATAAATCCCTTGAAATATTTAGTCAATTAAAAATGTCATCTATGCCATGATGTGATTAACTTGTAAATAATCTCATCGAGTACTAGGTGTTGTTTGCCTTTTCTTGAGAACAAGATTGACATCAATCCAATAAATCTTTTCATTGTGTCAATTAAGTTATAAACATTTTCACATTTTGTCAATTAATTCCATTTGAACAATTTTGGTCAGAAATCGTGCACATAAACACTAGAAGGTGTATGAATTGTGCACGGATTGAAAGCCTATGAAAAGAAGCTTACGGCAAAAGCGCACGAAATGTGCACGAAATTTACATGGAATAAAAGACAGAAGAAACTTTCTACTCGATCGTCATTATTGAATTTGCAATGAAGTAATAAGTATACTCCCACTAAAAGTAATGACCTTACCTGGTCTAAAAATAACGTTCGGCGAGTTCTCCTCTTTTTTGCCTAATGAACGACAATCAAAAGATCAAACTCCAAAGTGAGGCTGGCCAATGATACCTTCTCTCGGACATGGTAGAAGAGCAGGCTAGGCAAGTCAAAGAGCTGCCTGCGGGTTGAGAAGTCCAAAGAAGAAGAATTTGATAAGGAGGAGGGGAATTCGAAAAGCAAGAGACAAGGAAGATTCATAAGACAAGACTTTTTACCCCGCAGCGGCGGTCCTGATTCAGGTCTACTCCGGACGATGGGTAGGGAGCTCGATTCACTCTCCTGTAGTGACGAGGGGAGGTGAACAACCTGTAGATGAGCACTAGGATCACGTAGATCAAAAGTAGAACTACTATAAAGACAATGTCTAGCCTGACATAGGCGGTTGGAGGAAGGCACCACATGCCCATCTTTGACCAGGTCGCATTGTCCGAGACGAACTCGCTCATCGTCACCATTGGTGGGTTTTCTTAAAAAAAAAAAATCCAATTAATAATGGTAAACGGTTGCTTCCCTATGGGAAACTAGTTTTTTCCATTCGAGAGAAGGAAGTTTGGGAACGAACGACCCAGTGCTCCTCTTCTTCATCACCCACCAAGCTCCATTCTTCCACCTCTAGAGAGGTTAGTTCTCACTTGCAACTGGGTCATAAACCGGCCAAATACAAAACCTCCGATGTCGAACATCGAGTGTCAAATCATCTCACCGACAGTCTTGATTGACTTGCAACTTCCCTTGTTCATCGTTTTGGTCTAAGCAGGGGCATGTGAATGACTCTTATCTGAGATTACAATCACTAGCTCGACATCACCACTTGCCAATTAAGAATGTCTACAATTTTGTAGAACCTTCACCACTACTCCCGATACATCAACCAAAGCGAATTGTCTCCAGAGTCGTCCCCTCAACTTTTGTAGTCCATCATCAGGGAAATGTACAAAAAAAAAACCTAAACCTATTGCATTGGTACTATTCAGTCCTAAATATTTCAATTTGACCAATTTAGCCTAAACCTTTTAATATTGATACCAATTCAGTCCATCCGGCCAATTTTGGCCGTCGGTCACGACGTGGATGTCGGTAGGTGGCCGTACGGACGACGTGGCAATTTTTATGATTTTTTAATTATTTTTCTAATTTTTTTAATTTTTTTTCGAATTGACTAAATATTTCAAGCGATTTATAATTACTGATAAAATAAAATAAAATAAAAATTTACAATTTCCTCTTAAAGATTATTATTCGGTTAATGCAATTTTAATTAATGGGTTTGTAAGATTCCGAATTCTTCAACTACCTTAAATAACTATCGACCAAAAAAAAAAAAAAAAAAAAAAGAACTACCTTAAATAACTACATCCACAATGTCTTGCAAAACCCTCAACCTCTAACTCATTTACCTTTGGACGAGGACAATTTTCCCGAACAACCATTATGATGATCAATGAAGGCAGGTCTAGCTTTTGTTCTTCTATTATTTTATCTTTTTATTCCATTTTCAGATAGAAAATTCAAATGCCATTGCAAGGCTAGAATTAGTTATCTAGGTTTTAGGCCAAACTACCTATTATTTAGGTAAAACCCACCAATGGTGACGATGAGCGAGTTTGTCTCGAACAATGTGACTTGGTCAAAGATGGGCATGTGGTGCCTTCCTCCAACTGCCTATGTCAGGCTAGACATCGTCTTTATAGTAGTTCTACTTTTGATCTATGCAATCCTAGTGCTCATCTGCAGGTTGTTCACCTCCCCTCGTCGATACAGGCGAGTGAATCGAGCTCCCTCCCCATCGTCCGGAGTAGACCTGAACTAGGATTGCCGCTGCGGGGTAAAAAGTCTTGTCTTATGAATCTTCCTTGTCTCTCGCTTTCCGAATTCCCCTCCTCCTTATCAAATTCTTCTTCTTTGGACTTCTCGACTCGCAGACGGCCCTCCGTCTTGCCCAACCTGCTCTTCTGCCATGTCCAAGAGAAGGTATCATCGGACGGCCTTGCCATGGAGTTTGATCTTCGATTGCCGTTCATTAGGCAAAGAAGAGGAGAACTCGCCGAACGTTATTTTTAGACCAAATAAGGTCATTACTTTTAGTGGGAGTATACTTATTATTTCATTGCAAATTCAATAATGACGATCAAGTAGAAATTCTCTTCTGCCTTTTATTCTGTGTAAATTTTGTGCACATTTCATGCTTTTACCGTAAGCTTCTTTTCATAGGCTTTCAATCCGTGCACAATTCATACACATTCTAGTGTTTATGTGCATAAGTATGAGTTGATTTTCAACTTCGGTGACTCTCTAAATGACACTGGAAACTACCTTCAATCTGTAGGGGATCATGCAATCCTACTGATGTCTCCTTATGGCAAGACCCTCTTTGGGCATCCGACCGGTCGTTATTCTGATGGACGTCTTACAATTGATTTCATAAGGATGTTCCCTCACTCTTCTCCGCTTTTTGTAAATGCGTGCTCGTGTTAGGGAAGAGAACAGGCATTTAAATCAGAAGGCCACAGCTTTTGTTGAGAATATTTGGATCATCGACATTATATATCCAAGCTCAAAGACAGGGCTCTTTTTCTTCGTTTGGTGTTGATATCGGGCTCCTTCATTGACGACAGTACATATTTTTCTTACGAAACGGCGTGTGTATGAAAAAAAAAAGAAAAGGAAAAAGAACTTCTCATTTAAAGCGGAGTTAATGACAATCTTTAGCTGTCTTTATCATCATTCGGGTGTTAATTTTAGATGTTTAACTAGTGTATATGCATTACGTATATGAAAATGCAGCGGAAGTAGTTGGGTTACCCTATCTGAAGCCATATCTTGAGGTAGTCAATGGCTCAGTTGATGCTCGTAACGGAGTTAACTTTGCAGTCGCTGGTGCCACAGCACTTGATCCAACATTCTTTGCAGCTCAACACATTCAGGCGATGACAATGACGAATCATTCCTTAAGTGTTTAGCTCGACTGGTTCAAGAAACTCGAATCTTCTCTTTGCACAACCCAGCAAGGTAAACAATATAAACCCTATTTTTGTAGGCTCCGATTGAGGACTAACATAAATAGCCATTATTCTTTTGTGTGATTGATCTTATTCACTGAAGATACGGTTATTTATTGAGGTGATTTGGTAGATATCACGTCTTTCGAGCTCATAAACTTTCGTAGATAACCACTAAGGGTTTGGTGCAATAGATTGGGATGTTTAGATTTGCAATTTAGAAACTGAGGCACACTTGCTTAGGCCTAGTCTATCAATTTATGGGGATTGCAGAGTATTTCATAGGTCTCTAGATAGACGGGTTTCTATTTTCGTGCTCTTGCAATATCAAAGGAAAATAAATGAAGTCTTTTGTGGAGTGACTTCAATATTGGAATATATCATTATTAGGATTTTTAAATCGATTACTTAAGTCATTTCGTGATTTGATTGTTGTTTTTGTTCTTTTCATTTGTAGATTGTGATATGTATTTCAAGAAGTCTTTAGTTCTAGTGGGGGAAATTGATGGAAATAACTATAGTCTTGCTTTCGCCCTGGGTGCAACCTTTGAGCAGCTTTGTCCCATTGTGCCAAATGTTGTTCGAGCCATCACCAATGCCACCAGCGTATGGCCCTTTTCTTTTCTTTTCTCATAAATTTGAGTAATTAGGAGAGAAGTCTTTGACGTGGCATTGCTAAGTCCTTGAAGCCCACAAAGCGTGGCACCTGCTAACAGTCCCTTGCAGCAAAGTAAGATGTTCTTTCCGTGGGTTTCAACAAATAGTTTCTAGAAAATTCTTGGAGGGTCAAAACGAGGAAAACGACATTTTCCACAACCTTAAAAATAACCATATGTATCTTCCACGTCGCTCCGCAAGCCGTCCCCACTATCAAACGGGAGCCGAAAAGAAGTTATAGAATCAACGACCTTAGTCGCCCTAATCGGAATGATGAGTCGGAGGTAACCACAAAGCGACTTGATGACGGCAAAACGATGTTCTCATGCCTCCATACTCTTTGTTGCCCTTCCACCTAACCCTTTTTATTATAAGCAAAGGGCTTAATGAACCAATCGAACCAATTTCAGCTATTTAAGCTCACCTTGAAGACCCTAAATTCCACTAACTAAAAATTAGCAAGGAGATGACATAAAATTGTTGTCCAACTCTCTTAGCATCTTCAAGAATTCATCTCTCGAAAATACTCAAGAGTTGCCATTAAATATACTACAATAATCTTGATCCTTCTACAATGTTGCCTCGCTTTGAAGGCCAACTTAATGATCCTGCATAAGTATGAGTCGATTTTCAACTTCAGCGACTCTCTAAGCGACACTAGGAACTACCTCCGATCTGCAAGGGATCATGCAATCCTACCGATGTCTCCTTATGGCAAGACATTTGGGCATCCGACCGGCCGATTTTCAGTTGAACGTCTTACAATTGATTTCGTAAGGATGTTCCCTCACTCTTCTCCGCTTTTTGTAAATGCATGCTCGTGTTAGAGAAGAGAATAGACATTTAAATCAGAAGGCCGCAGCTTTTATTGAGAATATTTGGATCATCGGTAGTATATATCCAAGCTTAAAGACAGGGCTCTTTTTCTATGTTTGGTGTTGATATTGGGCTCTTTCACTGACGACAATACATATTTTTCTTTCGAAACGGCGTGTGTATGAAAAAAAAAAAAAAAAAGAGAAAGAAAAAGAACTTCTCATTTAAAGCGGAGTTAATGACAATCTTTAGTTGTCTTTATCATCATTGGGGTGTTAATCTTAGATGTTTAACTAGTGTATATGCATTACGTATATGAAAATGCAGTGGAAGCGGTTGGGTTACCCTATCGAAGCCATATCTTGTGGTAGTCAACGGCTCGTTGATGCTCGTGCTTGAGTTAACTTTGCAGCTCGAGGCATTTTAGCGATGACAATGACGAATCCTTCCTTGAGTGTTTAGCTCGATTGGTACAAGAAACTCGAATCTTCTCTTTGCACAACCCAGCAAGGTAAACAATAAATACCCTATTTTTGTAGGCTCCGATTGAGGACTAACATAAGTACCAATTATTCTTTTGTGTGATTGATCTTATTCACTGAAGATACAGTTATTTATTGAGGTGATTTGGTAGATATCACGTCTTTGCAGCTCATAAATCTTTCGTAGGATAACCACTAAGGGTTTGGTGCAATAGATTGGGATGTTTAGAATTGCAACTTAGAAACCGAGGCACACTTGCTTAGGCTTAGTCTATCAATTTATGGGGATTGCAAAGCATTTCATAGGTCTCTAGATAGACGGGTTTCTATTTTCGTGCTCTTGCAATATCAAAGGAAAATAAATGAAGTCTTTTGTGGAGTGACTTCAATATTGGAATATATCATTATTAGGATTTTTAAATCGATTACTTATGTCATTTCATGATTTGATTGTTGTTTTTGTTCTTTTCTTTTGTAGATTGTGATACGTGGGGGAAATCGATGGAAATGACTACAATCTTGCTTTCGCCCTAGGTGCAACCATTGAGCAGCTCCGTCCCATTGCGTCAAATGTTGTTCGAGCCATCACCAATGCCACCAGCGTATGGCCCTTTTTTTTTTCTTTTCTCATAAATTTGAGTAATTAGGAGAGAAGTCTTTGACGTGGCATTGCTAAGTCCTTGAAGCCCACAAAGCGTGGCACTTGCTAACAGTCCCTTGCAGCAGAGTAAGATGTTCTTTTTGTGGGTTTCGACAAGTAGTTTCTAGAAAATTATTGGAGGGTCAAAACGAGGAAAACGACATTTTCCACAACCTTAAAAATAACCATATGTATCTTCCACGTCGCTCCGCGAGCCGTCCCCACTGTCGAACGGGAGCCGAAAAGAAGTTATAGAATCAACGACCTTAGTCGCCCCAATAGGAATGACGAGTCGGAGGTAACCCCAAAGCGACTTGATGACGACGAAACGACGTTCTCATGCCCCCATACTCTTCGTTGCCCTTCCATCTAACCCTTTCTATTATAAGCAAAGGGCTTAATGAACCAATTGAACCAATTTCAGCTATTTAAGCTCACCTTGAAGAACCCAAATTTCACCAACTAAAAATTTGCAAAGAGCGGACATAAAAAGAGAAAGAAGTCAAAGCAAATGCGGCCCATCCAGGCAGAAGCCCAAGAGAGCAGGCAACTCCCTCCTCGGAATTTCTTAGGTGATGATGCTGCTTCAAGTTCTATCCCTCTGGTCCCTGAGCTTAATGCATTTCCACCATTGGTGGCCACAATGCCAAGTCCTGCTCAGAAGGAGGCTCCACTTAACACATCAACTTCAAGGATGCATCAACCTTCTCGGGAGAAAATGAATGCAGAATTGTCCCCTCCATCTGAAGTACTTCAGTTGGTTGCGTCCAGCATTGGTCCGGGTCAACAGATTGCCCTTTTAGTCATGCTTAATTGTTAATTCAAGTGGAGCATCTAGCATTTTAAACTCTTTCTTTTTTGGTCGAAAACATTCTAAACTCTTTGAACCAGCCAAATATCACAAGATAAACATATTATGTTCTCATAAACATACTCTACAAATATGAAAAATGTTCTTTTTGTACATTTAATTTCTCGTATTGTGTGAAGTCACACCCTTGTTCAAGCCTTTTTTTTTTTTTTGCTATGTTTGGTTGTCCAGATTTCTAATCAGGATAGAATTGGATAGGATAGGATATGAAATCTTGGGATTTTTTTTTATATTCTTTCCATTGTTTGGTGAATCGCAGTATTAAAATCGAGATATGTTCACATCATATCATGTATATTTGTTTTTATATAAACGGCATATCATTGTATATGAACATAAATGTTCATAAACGGAAATGGTGAAAATCTCTCGTAACACTATTCCTTAATCTATTTTTATTTTATTCTTCCTCTTTTTATATTATTTTATTTATTATTTCTTTTTTCCCCTTTCATCATTCTTTAATAAAAGTTTATCAAATACTAAACTGTACTAACATACCTAAAATACAAAAATACCTAAAATATATAATAAATATAAATATTTAATTTATAGATTAAACGTTTATTATAAGATAGAATTAAAGTTGAATATATAAATTAAAATAAGACTAATTAAAAAATTTATTTTTTATTTTTAATTTCTTAAATTAGAATTCAAATATTATTTATATTGAAATATAATTTCAATTTTGTTAATTTAATAAGTTTGTTATTTAGGAAAAAGAACTTTCTTATTATGGATATTAGAAATCCTATCCACCTTTATCCCACCTCCCCCATGGGATAATTTTATCCTGTATATATTCCAATTATATTTGACTTTATCCTATCTTGAGCATGCACCAAACATAGGATATAATAAATCATATCCTATCCCGAATTTTATCCCGATTGCCAAACGCAGTTTTGGGTTAACTTTCCACTTTCTTAAAATTTTAATTAAAATAAATATTTTTTCTTTTAAATCTTGGAAAGAAAGTCACAATTACAAGTTTAAAAAAAAAAGATTAATACCACGAAAAACTCTTAACCGACATATATGCGATAAATTTATCACAAACTTATTTTTTTACCACCAAAAACCCAAATTAGTATACCTATGATAAATCTACGCCAAAGTAATTTTTTGACTACCAAAAATCTCAAATTAGTATATCTAAGATAAATTTACCCTTCATTAGTTTCCTTCAAATAGGATTAATACCACAAAAATTTACAAAACAAGTACACCTATGAAAAACCCTAAAATAGTACACCACCAATTTCAAAACGTCATTAAAATAAAAATTTGATAGTAAAATTTGATAAAAACTAATATAGGGTAAATTTTTCATAAGTATTTAGAGTTTTTTGTGATAAAAAAATTAATTTGGGCTAAATTTATTACAAGTGTACTAGTTTATGGTTTTCCGTAATATTAACTCTTTTAAAAAGGGGAAAAAGCCACAAAACTCCCTAAAATATGAATACTATGACACATTTGCCATGAACTGTTTTTGGTGACATAAAAATCCTAAACTATGTCTATTGTCACTTTTTCGTGTGATATAAAAAATCTCAAACGTGTATTTTATATAACACAGTCAAAGTTCTATTAAATGAATTTTAAGCCAAGACAACGTCATGTTTATTTCAATGTATGTGGGTGCCATGTCAAAATTATTTGCTTTTTTGGCGTCTTTGTAGATAGAATGGTGTTGATGTTCCACTTACCATAAGATTAAAACTAAAAATGTTTTAGTTACTAATAATGTCCGACAAGATTCGCTTTCATCAAAGAACTTCCTTATATTAAAAGGTGTGATGGTAATCGTCTCCGTTATATTATAGAATAACCGAGACGAGTAGATCATAGATTTCTTTCCTAAGTCCACGGCAATTAGTTGGACTTTTGGACATATAAACATATATTTCATGAAATTTGCTTAAATTGATTAATCCAACAATAGAATCTGGAAAACCAATATATATTATGAACATGACCTCTTGAGAACAATTCAATGCTTGTTTTCAACGTGAAATATATATTGATGGCTTGTAAAATGCTTACTTTGAGTGTGTTGATTTGGTGATGTAATTTATATTTAGTTCGAGTGGGCAACGTGTTAATTTCAATTAGGGTTATTTTTTCAGTTAAACTTATCAAAAGTTAAAGTAACTGTTTTGCTTTCCTGTCAAATTTAAAATGTTATTCGAATTCGTAGTTTAAAAGATCACACAAAAATCATATGCGAATATTGGTGTCAATATTTATCAATTAATTTGTAATTATTATTAAGTATCCTTGAGAATTTATGTGGTGGGGGCAGCACCAGGACTCTCTTGGGTAGACATGGACAGAAAAAGAAAGTGTGTTAATTGCCACTGTCGGGTTGATGTGGATTGTAAAGTCCTACACTTCACTCAGGTATGTGCAAAATAAGATTCATCTTTAATTTTCAGCTCTCTGTAAAATTAAATTTATATAATAGTTTCAGAGTGAAAGTCACAAATACAAAGTTTTGAAATAGTGGAATGTGCGTAATTGATAAGACACCTAATTTGCAATAACGCATGAAACTTTTCCTTCTTTTTTTTTTTTTTTTTTTTTTTTGTGTCTCACCCAGAAAGATGTTGATAATTCATGCTCCTCATGGGCTAATCGAGATAGGCCATTGGAAGAAATTTAAGAAATCACTGGAAGTGTACTCCTCTGAATGCTGCCACATTTATAGTGGGGAAATTAAAGACTTTGAGGATAGTGTTTATTCAAGAACAAAACCTCATATTTTTATCTTTATCCTCAATTCTCCAACACACATATAACATAAACGAATAGATTTAAGATCAACAAATTGAATTTATCAGAAGGGAAAAGGGAAACAACTAGAAGTTCATATCGAGACTATCTTTGAGGTGAATTTGTCGTGACAATATGCAAAGAGAATGTAAAACCCCAATGGCAATATGTGTAGGGCGAAAACTTGACTAAAAAGAAATTTAGAAAAAATTGCTTCGGAAATATAAAAAAGAAAGAAGAGAGAATTAGTTGAGAAAATGGTAGAAAAGAGCCATTAAAGAAATAAATGCGAGAATGTACAAAGAGGTTTTTGAATCATATATATAACCCTATGGTAGGTTATTCGTAGTTCCATGTCCAAATGTCATTTTCATCCTTAAGGGTAAAACTTCTAATAAAATTCTCTATAGTCAAGAAGATATGGAAAATTAACATGGAGCTTCATTAATTAAGAACATGTATAATTTTGGTATATGTAAATTTGTAGTTCTGTATATGTAGATTTAGATATATGTCATAAATATATATATATATATATATATATATATATAATTATTTTTAAATAAAGGGTTTCCAAGTTCCAAAAGCATGATGATGCATTCTGTTACTGTTCTGGTAAGTCAAGGACACAACTTTTCCATTGCCAGGCGTCTTGGAGAGCACGTATACTTGACTATGGCAGCTGCCCATATAAAATCTAACGTTGACCACATTTCCCCCAAACTGATTAATGAACCCTTCTTTTGTGGACAATGGTCAGTGGGACCCTTTGTATTCACTACAGGAAGTGTGCATGATTCCCATCATTTTCCTCAGTAATTACTCATCCCTTGATTATTTAAAAACTCATATGAAGAATCTTTTTTTTCTTTTTGTCGTTTGGGGTTTCTGTCATAAATGAAATTGTCCAACAGAATGGAATTAACAACTGGACTGAACTACCCAACAGATTTAGCAGCAAGTTGAGAACTCCCAGCAGACAACAGAATCTCTCGCCTACTTCGCATGTTACTCTTGTGAGGTTAAACTACATATAACCAATCCATCACAAGCTCCCATTTAAAGTAGTTCTCATTCTTGCGAAAATGGAAGGATTGGCCGTGGGCAGCTTGAGGACAATGGCGACGACACTCAGTACAAGTCCAAGAACCTGGAAGCTGAGAGGTGGAGGCGATTGAAGCTGAGCCAGAGACTCCTGACGCTAGGCTCGTTAGCCCCGAAAATCACAAATGCAAATACTAAAAAACCTACTGATCATTTTTGTGCTCATATACGACTATGGATTCAGAGCAGTAAATATTTTTGTGCTTTTCTGTCTATGTCAGATGAACTCGGCAACAATTTTAGATGATGCAGCGACTTACATAGTGGAGCTGCAGAAGAATGTGAAGGCCCTGAGCGACCAGCTTCTCAAAACAGAGGCACTGTGTGAAGACGGCCCAAAGGCACCAGTTGATGAGATTGACCCAGCGCAAGATATGGAAGCAAATGGGATTAAGGTTTAAAATTTGACATTGCATCGTCTTTCTATGCTTACTTTTGAGACTGATTTGTCTAACTCTTTGTTGGTGGGTGTGCAGCCAGATGTTCAGGTGACCAGCATCGACGAACATGAGCTGTGGATTAAGATCATAATTCCAAAGAGAAGGAGCCGGTTCACCAAGTTGCTAAAGATGCTGAGCATTTGCGGCTTCGAACTGACCGATATGAGCATCACCACATTGAAAGGCGTGATGGTCGTATCAGTCATGTGTTGAGGTTGCTAATAAGAGTAGATGACCTTTTTGGCAATCGAACATGGTTGATCGATGATATGTGATTTAGGCGTTTTGTGGTTTGTTTCCAGGAGGCTTCCGGTTAAATGCTTAAGGCTTCACGGACCTAAGACTTGCTCCAAGAGATCATCCAGGGCATTTAATCAGCCAAAAACTTTTATAATCAGGAAACTATTCCAGGCATAATAAAATGAGGGACACATGCCCTATTATACATTATCCTATGCAGTTATGATTTATGCAAAGAGTAGAGATTTAATTCCTGAAATTCAGCATTTGGAAAGTCAGATCAAAGCTTGAAATCCATGCATAAGAATGAGTTACATTTTCAAGAAGCTATATATTGAAGCAGTAAGCTGTCTTCAGTTCATCATGCCTGTCAAGAGAGGCAATAAATGAAATCAGGAACATGGGCTACAAAACAGAGTTTGATAATGTGATCTGACTCTTGCCTCCTCTAGACAGACTCACTCAAAACTATTCATAATTTTCATCAAGATACAAATTTAGCAATCCGCTTGATTCCACGTGACACTGATTTTGCAGCTGATTTAATATATTCCGATTCATCAATTTGTTTACAGTCAGCGCACGCTCATCGTGTCCTGTCGTAATAGAGCATAACATATTCAACAAGACAAAGAGGTATTCCCTGGCAAAAGGGAAGAAAGAATCTAATTTAATAAAATTCCTCTTCATAACAGTGCTGAACAATCCTGAGACTGCGTTAGAAAGACAGTTGTTCTTGCTTGTTTTATGTAATCTGACAATCCATCTTCTTCACCGACTGTGCATATAAAAACAATAATTTAAAGTCTCACAATACATGGTCCAAAGATGTTTCCTCAGATCTAGCCTATCCAAACACGACCTGCCCTTGTCAAATGCTAAAGCATCTGCCTAAGTTTTGACACCTGCCTTTCTTCACGCTCTCGTTGATTTTCAGTCTTCAGACCGTGGTCTAACCAGATTTTTCAAGATTAATTTACTAAGAAGGAATCGATTCAATACCCATTCCCTTATAAAATAACCCTCTCTTGTCTCATACATTTGCAATGCTCTGCATCTTGGACCAAGAATCCTTCAAGGCGGCAATTACATGGCTCAGCTGCATCCAGTCATGTATATTGCCATGGCCATGTTTTTCATGTTCATGGCAGACAAGGCCAATTGACGATTTGGGCATGTTAGGATTCGCAACAGTGTGAAGCTTATATCCGCCCACTCTGAGCCCGGCTCCATCTGAAGGTGGGATTGGATCAAGCGTGATGGCAGAAGCTCTAGTGATGAGAGCCACGAGAAGAGTACAAAGGCATCATTCTTCTGGGGCAGCTGGTGGGGATGTGATCCTGGGAGGATTTGTGATGGCCTTGGTTGTAGTAGTCTTGTGCTACCTACAGGTTACAAGAAAGAGCAAAGAGACTGATCATGTCTGAGAATCTAAGTTTTGAGTCATTCACATATGATTTTATTCTAGATGTTGAGAACAAAATAGACCAGCAATCGTGATTGGTATACAAAATGGGCATCAAAAGGCATCAGCAAGGATGGTATTAGTGCATCATGTTATAGACGTTACTTTAGTGCAATTTAGAATGATTGGATCAAGTAGTGACTCCATAATACTAAAACCGCATTGATCTCTTTATGAAGTATTCTCCTGAGGTGATGCAGTTTAATATTTTTCCCCCCCGGTCCAGATTGGTTTTTGACAAGCAGCTAGTCTGTTGCCTTGGTCAGGCATTACAGATAATCACAATTTATGTACGCACCAACAGATTTATCCAACGAAATATTAGGTCATGAACAATGTAAATCTCGTTACTATATGGTATGCAGTTCAAACATACTCGAGACCCAATATCACAATCCAAGAATGACAGTTACTGACGAGAATTAGCCCAGAAAGGTTCCAAGGAATACTTATTAACCGTCACTATCAACTTGGTAATCAAACCCTCGAAGTATCTAATTAACTGGTACACTACAAATGGACTGGATGGAAAAGGTGAGGGAGATTGGAAGTTTATGCGCTTTATGTGCACCTAAAACGCCTTGGGCTTGAGTAAGCACACAAAAGAAAGAAAAAAGGAAAAGCAAAGAAGTAGTAGTTAATACACAACACAAGGAAAGGTACCTGGAAAAAACTATGAAAACAAAATCCTACCATGGAAGTGTGGTTTGAGTAAAGTAGCGAACAAATGCTAAAAGAAATGAGTGCCGGGAGGAATGATATAAAATTAAAGCAGAGCTCTGGTGAACAGAGAGGTAAAACTAATATAATGTAGTGCAAGAGAGATATGAGCTGTTATAAGAGAAGCAGACAAATGGGCAGAGCACTTGTTTTCAAACCCTATATGCTTTCGTTTATTTAGTTTTGTCCCTTGCTTTGACTAGACACCGTTTACGCTTATGCCTCCCGAGTCCAACCAAAGACCAAGATTTCTCCAGTTTTGATTGCCCTAGTCAGTAGTCTTGAAAATCCAACTTCTAGGAAATTCCGGGGTCATGCATGCTCAATAAAGTATTTAATTGTAGGTTGAATTAACAGCATTAAAGTTGATTTTTTTGTGTTGCCTATTCACGCCAGAAGATCTTAATTAGGTATGAACCCTGATTCTGGAAAACATATTGCAAGTTACATCTTTTCTGCGGAAGGCAGAGCTTATGAAGCACTCGACTATTCCTGACACGTTGTGTAGTCTCAAGTCTTCCTGCACAAGCCCGATTAATCGGGATGAAACATTCTTCAAGTATAATCTTCGAGTTCGACCCCATGTTGATTCCACATTATATACATCTTTTCAATGATTTCATAGACCTTCCAAATTGCTTTGTTGGTTTCACGTCTGTGGCACGGTATGTTTGCTCAATTTGTCCTGTGTCTTCATCGGCATTTGTATAAAAATACAAAAGTTGCTATTAAACTCTGGCAGCAGAGTAAATAAGAAGCAAAATTATGATACAATATCATGAGGTTTTTCATGCTCAGGGGAGAATCTAGGGTCTATGCCAGCATGATGTTAATCTTCATCATATTCCATAAAATGGCCTAACCAATGGACAAGAGATAAGTGAGATTAATTTGTGACATTTCTTTCTTTCTCTCTATTTCTTGTGCTTTATGCAGCAAAATTATAAACAACAATCAGGATCAAAAGATTGAATGGTAATTATATAAACTCTGTCCTTCCAAATGGATTGAATGGTAATTATATAAACTCTGTTCTTCCAAATGGCTTGAGGCTTCACCAACTTTGATTCACAAATTCATTCCGACATACAATTTCTATATCTCTGTTTGCAATTTTCATCTATCAAATTTACGAATTTCTTTTCCTAGTGCATTTTTATAATCAAACCTCAGAAGGGAAAAGTTAAAAAGTGAAAGCAAACACCCAAAACTCTCAAAAAATGCTGTACGAGCTGTAAATTCTATGAGAAACGAAGATGGGACTGACTTTCATCTCAGAGCTTCAAATCCAATTTTCTTCCTCCCAATATTCGGCTGTAGAACCTCCAAATCTCCAACATCAGGACAAAACGGAAAAAGAATTAAATTAACTGACAATCTGTTTCAGGTTCTCAACAGAGCACAAGAAACTAAAATGTTCCAACTCTTTCCCTTTCTGCCCTAACATTGAGAGAGAGAGAGAGAGAGAGAGAGAGAGACCTGGAGACCTACCCACAGGAGGGTCTTCAAAGAGAAAGAGCGAGAGCTGTTTATAAGCAACCCCAATATCAAACACTGACACCGAGCAGATGGATCGTCCACTAAAATATCCTTCACTGGAAGCCACAGAAACAGCTCTTGCTGAGACAGACCCTCTGTTCCCATAAGCTTACCTAACACCAATCAAAGCCCAAAAAGCAAAAACATCAGAACAGAGACAAACCCAAGAAAGAGACGATGTTTATGCTGAATTCTGGTTGTTCTGTCGCTACCGTAAGTGAGGTTGGCTCTCACAACACTGTCGAAGTAGACACGCGTGTCGAACGTGGCCAGGCGAGGACTGTCCAAGAGGACTTCGAGGAGGCCATCTGGGTGGAGCGTGAACGACTCTTGACATCGTGCGGGAACATCCCTCCGGGTGAGCCTTGGCTTTGGAGGAGGTTTTGGATGGAGTTGGAGGAGGAAGATGATGCGAGAGTGGATTCAGGGAAGACGAAGAGAGAGAGAGAGAGAGAGAGAGAGAGGAAGAGGAAGTTCAGGACTGCTGATGACATGGGAGTGTTGTGTTTTCTTTTTTTGTTGAGAGGAGTGTTGTGTTGACTCTGAGGTTTCAATCAGGTTTCATGTTAATATATTGCAAAATATATTTAGAAAAGAGGAAAATATATACATAATGATGCCTCCGCCGTCTTGCTATAATATAAAATGAATGAGATTTGAGAATTGAATTTTTAATTCAAATGATTGGCTGGAATATATTTATTTATTTATTTTTCTCATGCGCAAAAATGATCCTAAAGTTCAAAAGTTCAACAAGAAAATGATAACTGTATTTCCTTTGTCATCCTAGTCCTAGACCGAGCCTTCGAGACAGAAATGAAGTGGAAGACAAAAAAGGTCACAACTTTTTGCCATTTTCTAAAGCCACATTGATTACTAGAAACTTGGGTCCAATTTAAAAACTCTCAAAGAAACTGTTACAGTCATAAGTAGGTAAATGATTTGATGATTTAACACCGTTAAAAATCTCAAAACTTATACTCATGACATTTTTATTTTTATTTAATTTTTGTCTAATCAAAATAATGTTGCATCATTGTACCATACCCAAATTTACTCTCCCTTAATATTTTTGTCCAATATCACGTTAAAAGGCAATCGTTTCAATACAAGTGATAGGTGATTGCAAGACGAATCCAATGTAGAGGATGATGGACTTGTTGTGGAAGCTCCACATGTACTGACATATGTCTTTTAAGAGAACGTTAGGTATAATGCTAACAAGGGGTAGATTTGGGTCGAAAGTACGGGTGTGAATTTTTAATGAGATGAAAATAAGTTTGAGATAAGTGAGTCTTGTGACTATTGTTTTGAGATTTTTAAATGTAGTAAATCTTAAAATTATTATGCAAAAATCTTTTCCCATTATCCTCCGATTCTATATAGAAGAATATTCAGGTCCACTTATTTTATAGTCTATTAGTCGATTTTGCTATAATCGGGTCCACGTATCTTTGCACATTATCAATCAATTTTCTTGTTTTTAATTTTTGTTATTCTTGGGAGATACGGCTTGAAATCATCCTCAGGTGGTACTAAAAGCAAAATCAAATACGATAAGGAAGCAAACTTTCATTCTTCACTCTATCATATAATAAACGCGAATAGTTGTCACATCAATGACAATATATTGAATGCATAATTATAAAATAAACTTTCATTTTCATCTTTTTCTCTTATGACATGTAGTCATTAGATTCGTCCCCATTTTTTTGTCTAAGATCTATAATATTACTCAATTTGGTAAGTCATGCTTGATCGTTTATTATCATTCATGATCTAAACCTCTTCTATTGTCTTTTATTTAATTACCATCGTAAATAGGTAGGTACTTACTACAACATTGTAATGTTCGCTCTTACCAAATGTCTCAAGGGGTGCGAATTGATGCCCTGGCAAATGGAGTTAGTCCGCAATGTTGTGTGTGTGGGAGAGAGAGGTGGATGACATTTCTTGGTTTATGCCAGAGAAAAATCCCTAAAATAGTTTTATCTGCATTTTATAGATGTCAATTTAATTATAAACTTTTTAAATTGACTAAATTAATTTTAAACATTTGATAATTTGCTGATATAATTCTCCCAGTCAATTTTTTGCTAGCAATCGTTAATGAATGTTGGTCATTCCACATGACACGATTAAAATTGATGTGCTCAATTTCTGCATTTTTTTTTTCAATTTTCTGGACTCTTTTATGACTTTTTGATATATTAGAAAATAACTAAAAATTATATGTAATTTCATTTAACCCTTAAATAAGAGTCACAAGTCATATCATAGCGATAGTCATCAGATTTTCAAAAAGCAAAGGGTTAAAATCATAAGGTACATACATTAAATGGCGAGCTAAGGCCAGGCTGGATCAAATCAATGCGTTGCTAGGCCCACATAGAGAAAGTACACAGAAATCTTTGAGCAGCTGGGGAAGGAGGAAAATTTGGGCAAACCGAGCCTTTTGAACCGATACGACATTACCTGACGAATAAAAAAAAAAACTATACAACAACAAACTTGTCCTAATTTATTTGACTTCTGTTTCGTCCTGGATTACTTCGCTGCCGCCACATCAACTACTACAAACGATTGTAATTTGATGTCACTCTGGTAACAAATGGTGACGACATATTACAATGTTACCAATTTCGTTGTTTTACAAATTGTCATGTACTTGAAAACTCTCAATTGTGGAATTGATCTTGGGAAGATCCAATTGGTAGCAATATCATGTACACATTGCAAGCTCGGGAAGCTTGTAATGTCCTTCGATTGAAGAAAGAAAGAATAAGAAACATTAATTAAAGGAGTGTAAATATGAGAGGCGATGAGTGAAGTTGAACCAAATAGTCATCGTTCATCGAAGAATGTGAAGTGGAAGACAGAAATTTATTCGCAACAATTTAAACCACGGGAGAAAACAATTTACTTGGGCTCATAGTAATGCAATTTTGCCAAGTATATGTGCAATAGACTCGTTGGGTCCAACTCCGCGTTCTTGCAAGACCCTCTCTCCGAAAACTTACATTCGATGCAAGTCTTGTTGCACTTGGGGAACTATAAACACAGCGCTATGTCCGCTTTTCAGATCGTTTCTTTCTTGACCTCCCTTGCAATTGATCTATCTGAGATATACAAGAATTCAGGAAACGTAGCAGTCAACACTAGGCATAAAACATCTATTGTTCGAACAGATAAAAGCATCCCTAGAACATTTGGATCAGATACTAGTCTGAAGCAAGGTCTAAACCAAACCGGAACGAAATCGAGCATTACCTGCGAATCAAAGAGAAATGAGGCAAAGCATGCTGATGAATTAACAAACCCTTCCTGAGGCCAATTTGATGACCTTCTCTTCCCATTGTTGAGGCTATGATTGTATAATAGGTCGCGAAGAATTTACACAAAACCCCAACCTTTATATGAGAAATTCGAGCACCACAATAACAGCCACCTCGCTCGTATTGAATTCTACCGGATTTTGTATCATTATTAATCATCATAAAGAAATCTCTGAGTCCCTTGTGTGGCAAAATGTATAAACAAGAGAATCCCGCCTTGAATGATATTCATATTGAAGATACAATAGAATCCCATTGAATATTTATTTCATAGGATGATGCTATTCATTCAGTTTCCCAAAAAACAAAAGTACCGTGAAGAAGTTTATCTCCAAGATACGTTGATTTTCCTTATTTCTAAAACCATGGAATTTAATTTGAAGTTTATCTCCAAGAAATTGCTCTGCCTCACTCCATTTTCTCTTCACCGAGTCCAAATCAATTTGTCTAACCGAGGTCTAAACTGAAATGAAACGAATCCCATGAAGGGTTATGAAGCAGAAGTAAAGAGAAATGAGGCAAAGAAGGCCCTATGAACAAACTTCCTTCTCCAGAAGCCATACAGATGACCTTGTTTTCTTCCTTTTCTTTAGGTTATGTTGGTATAGCGGATTGTGGAATATTACACAAAATCCCATCCTATATATAAGCAATTCGACCCCCACTATAACGGCCAGCATACATATACGGAAATTGAAGTTAAGACTATCAATTAACATATATAGATCTCTAGAGTCCATCTTTATTTTCTTTTATGTATCTACCATGTAGGCCTAATGGACAATTCTTTGAGGGTATATAATTATTTCCATATATAGTATCTCCATTTTGGTAAGTTTTTCATGTCATTTGGAAAGGTCTTCATTGAAATTCCACCTTAAATGACATTCATATGGAACATACCATAAAATCCCATTGATTATTTATTTTATGGGATATTGTACTTTATACACTTTCCCGGAATTCTTCATTGTCTATTTTTTGGGGTTTAGGTGTAGTTGAGTCTTTTAGTTGTTTGGTAATCAACTCATGTAACTTTTTTATTCTGAGCCGAGGCAAAGCACATTTATTAGTAACTAAGGAATTCGCTAGAGACTCTATAATCACGATCTACTCTAAAGAGATTTACATCCATTGATAAAATCTTGTGAGGATGAGCCTTTTACGAAAGAAATGAGAAAATATCGTGTTGAATGCAAGTACATTCTATACCTATACTATTAGAAGCTTTGATAAGTAAATTCTCTTCACTGGACAAAATCAGCCTTCGGTTTTGCTGTGATAAATTAGTAGGAGTGTGAATGGGCGGACCAGCAACTCAGCTTCTTGTGTTACAGTCATGTTGATTGTTCGTGTCAGTACGGTACCCTTACAAATAGGGTTCAATGTGATTTCAATTTTCAAAGTGTCTTTCATTCAAAACAACTGAAAACATGCCAATTCGTGATGGCTTCAAGTTAAGTCGTGTTGTATCTCCTTTAGATTTCTCCGAGTAATTTGATCATGAGTTCGAGTTGTGTTCTCATATTGTGTTGGGAATTGTCATGAATAATATGCGGGTGGTATGTATATTAAACTAAAACTAGATCATTGAAGATGATGGTCCATATGGGTCCTAGCAATGTTTTCAAAATTGTATCAGAGGTCATATCGGAGAGGTGATCTATACTCGGTAAAATCACTCAAACCAGCCATTCAAAAAAGATGTGAGTTAAACTTATATCATAGCCAATATATATAACAAAATGCACAAAAATTATACGGTGGGGCTCAGCACAGCTAATTTGAGCTTTCCATGGCCTTTAACTTCATAAATCTTTCTCAAAATGAGATGTATACTGACTTCATATCTATATGATTGCTAAATTGCCTTCCATCAAAGCACGAGCTCGAAATTTTGGTCCACCCAACATCTTCTTTATTTTCAGAAATCTAGTTTTCAACGTAAAAGCATGATTAGGCCGACTGATTTCGGCTAGTGTAACCGGTTTGAACACAATGGTCATAGGATTCTGAAGCTAACCAAAGTACAGGCCAACACCCAGCTGAGCCGGCTGGACTGGTTTAGTTTTTAACAGACTAGATTTTATATGAGTTCCCGCCGGATCAAATAACACGCAATTTAGTTAATATACCACATCCACCAAATATCATGTTCAGAAAAAAGAGCAAGCACGTTTTATAAATGATTAATACTCTGAAAAACCCCAAACTGGTACACCTGCGACAAATTTACCTAAAATTAATTTTTTGACCACAAAAAACCTAAAATTGGTATACTTATGAAGAATTTATTCCAAGTGATCACAAAAAATCACAAACTGGTACATTTGTGACAAATTTATCTTAAACTAATTTGTTCCACCGCCACAAACCACAAACCTGGTATATTTGTGACAAATATACCCTTTGTTAAATTGGATTAATAACACAAAAAAACCACAAAAATGATACAACTATGACAAACATATAGCGAAATTCCAAACTAGTATATTAGTCCATTGTTACATAGCATCCAACTATGGAAAGATTTTAACGGGATTTTCTTGATGAAAAGTAGTAAGTTCATCCACCGGTTGCCCTATATTAGAGAGGATTATTGTAAGTTATATTGTCCTATGTAGTTGGTATCAATAAACTTAATACACTAATCTATACACTCATTAAGTTCTGGTTGAATGTTATGCATCACTATTTCCACATTCGTAGCGTTGATTCGTAGTGAATCTGCAAATTTAAGTTAAGAGTTGAATTTGATTTTTGAAGTGCTAACTCATTGCACCGAGATTCAGGGTATTCTGCGTGTCTTAGGCCCAATAAAGAACGTCTTCAGCATAGACTACGAAATATTTTTCTATTAAAACCCTTAATGCTACTAGATCCCTTAACCCTACTCTCCTTCCTTCTATTTCTCTATTCAAGTGGGCACGAATGAACACTTTCGGGAAATTGTTTAAAAACTACTAAACCCATTACACTTCTATCAATTTAATTCTAAACATTTTTACCTTTTTATTTTTTGCCAATTGAATTTATCCGATCAATTTTAGCATAAAATTACTAATGTAGATGCCGGTGGTGCCATGTGGGACCACTAAGATTGACGTAGATAATTTTTAATAATATTTTAATAATTTTTATGATTTTTCCCTCTTTTTTTTTTTTCCTTTTTGGCTTTCTACTTTTCGTATTGCCAATTGCCGGCCACAAGCCACAGGCGAGCCACCGGCCATAGGCAACGGCTGGCCATTGGCCATGGCCATTTGGTTGGCCTTGCCCACCATAGGTGAAGCCCAATTAGGCAAGGGCAAGCCCTGATGAGGGTAGTCCTCGCCTAAGTGAGGCCTGGTGAGGTTTAGCCTTACCTAGGCTAGGGTGGCCTTGTCAAGTATTAGATGAGCGACAGCGACGCCAGGCGAGGGCCAGCCTCACCAAATCTGGCTTGAGCGAGGCTGAAACTCGCCTAGGCGAGCCCCGGCACCTTGGCTTGGGTGAGGGCTAGCCTCGCCTGGCTTAGGCGAGGGCTCCACTCGCCGTGACGAGCAAGGCCAGTTGGCCAACCACCGTAATAGGAAAAAGAAGAAACCAAAAAAGAAAAGAAAGAATAAAAGAAAAAACCAAAAATATAATACAAATTCAAAAAAAAATAATATATTATTAAAAATTGTCCACGTCCCCAAAGATCTACATTAGTAGTTTCTAGTCAAAATTGGCCAAATTTACTCGGTGAAAAGATTTATGATTGAATTAGCAAGATTAAATGGTTTATGATTAAATTGACAAAAAAAAACCTAAACCTATTGCATTTGTACCAATTCAGTTCTAAACTTTTCAATTGAACCAATTTAGTCCTAAACCTTTTAATATTGGTACCAATTAAGTCCAACTAGCCTATGGATGTCGGTTGGTAGCCAGATGCTAACGTGGTAATTTTTATGATTTTTTTATTATTTTTTGAATTTTTTATTATTTTTATTTTTATTTTTTCGAATTGACTAAATATTTCAAGCGATTAATAATTACTGATAAATAAAATAAAATAAAATTACAATTTCCTCTTAAAGATTATTATTCGGTTAATGCAATTTTAATTAATGAGTTTGTGAGATTTCGAATTCTTCAACTACCTTAAATAACTATTGACCAAAAAAAAGAACTATCTTAAATAACTACATCCGCAACATCTTGCAAAACCCTCAACCTCCAACTCATTTGCCTTTGGAGAGGACAATTTTCCCTGAACAACCATAATGATGATCAACGAAGGCAGGTCTAGCTTTTGTTCTTCTATTATTTTATCTTTTTATTCCATTTTCAGATATAAAATTCAAATTCCATTGCAAGGCTAGAATTAGTTATCTAGGTTTTAGGCCAAACCGCCTATTATTTAGTTAAATTATGATAATGATCACTGAAAGTTTTCAAAATTGTTAAAGATCATTTACAGTATGTTCCTTTGATCTTTTCACATTATTTTTCAAAATTGCGTATTGGGGCCTGAAGCTCTAGTTACACCTTTTGTTCACTTACAAACTCGCATCACATTATTTCAAAGGAATTTTTTGAACATTTCTTAAAATTTTGATCCACTAGATTGATATAAATTTGATGTTAATTGCTCTTTGCATGGTAAAAAGTAGAGCCACAAGACGTTCCTCTTTACTTTTGCTTTTTGTGTTTATCTTTCGTTAATGTTTAAAGTTTGACCACACTTTTTAGAGAGAATTTTTTTTTTTTTATGTATCTTAATTGGTTTGTTTTCCCCTACCTCATTTTGGAGTAAAATGACAAGGTTGCTTCTTCTACTAATAAGAAACAGAAAAATAGCTTAAGGGAAACAACTCCATGCATGAGGCATGTTCATAGAGGAAAGTGCTTGGAATTGAAGTTTTTTCTGAGATAATTTTTCTCAAAAATAGTTATTTGTGTATACTCTATGGCAATTATGCACTTAAATATAATTACTTAGAGTAAGTGCCAGAACTTCTTTTCAATACTCAATGGCTTGTTAACCTTGATCAGACCCGCAATTTAGACAAAAAAATGGAAATTTGTGATGTCGGAATCTTGGTTAGAGGTGGGTGATGTTTTAGTAGGTAAACTATGTCAATACCATTTTTCACACCATCTAGTAAAAAGGCGATCTTCTCATTGCTTATCCTAACAAAACCATCCCATCAAAACCATTGTTAGCCATTAGTACGCAACTTGTCTTTTTGAGGCGCAGAACAATCAATATATGATCATTGATTTCTCTTGTTTTGGCGATGGTGAAAATTATCTTGTCTTAACGCACATTTCAAGTGATTGTGATGGGCCCTATCGAATGGCGCTTGTTTCGAAACTACTTTGCTTGTTTCGAGCTACTCTGTTTATGGTGATTGATTCGTTTCGCCATATTAAGACAACTCAATTTCGCGCTCACCCAAAGATCATCCGGAGATTCTTGCTTTCTTGGATGGACAAAGCGTGCTTAATGCAGAGTGGAGATCGCCAATCATGGTGGGCATTCCCCACATTGGGCCAATCGGGGCATGTCATAGTGGGCTAGGCCATTCATGTGTTTTTGGGTCAAAAAAGCCCATTTGAGTTGCATGGGACTAAGAAGCATAAAAGCTATTTCGCATTATGTAAATTTCTTGAAGTCCAGGGAAAAAATTTCGAGTCCAATAAGGAAGATGTTAGATTCTTTTTCAGCCATAAGAGAAAAGTGTCGAAAAGTGTCGCAATTTAATTAATTGTTTATCAAGTAACAAAATAGAAATATGGGCTGGAGGTCCAACTTTCCGTTGAATGCAATATAGAGGATTGTTCGAAAAATATAATCGAATTCTAAAATTTTCAAGTAATGCAATCAAGTCATAAAATTGGTCAAGTCAGTGCAATCATTTGGGATTTAATTTCAATTTGAAAGTCTTACGGCTCAATTGTACTTTCTCAAAAAAATTTACAATGTTATGACTTGACCAAAGAGCAAAGATCAAAAGACAAAATTAAAAAAGGTCTGCGAGATGACGGTAAGAATAAGTATATTGAAAGTTGCAAAACTTATCAAGAACGTACAATCGAGCCATAAGACTTTTGAATTGAAATTAAATCCCAAACGGTTTCGCTGACTTGAACAATGTTATGACTTGATTGCATTACTTGAAAATTTTAGAATCCGATTATTTTTTTAACGAACAATCTGCCATATTTTACTCTACCAAGAATTGGGCCTCTGGCCCATATTTCAATTTTGTTATTTGATAAACAATTAATTAAAATGCGACACTTTTCTCTTACGGCTGAAAAAGAATCTAACATCTTCCTTCTTGGACTCGAAATTTTTATTACTGGACTTTAAGAAATTTTCATGAATTGCGAAATAGCTTTTACGCTTCTTAATCCTATGCAACTCAAATGGGCTTCTTGACCCAAAAGAGCTTAAATGGCCTGGCCCACTAAAAAATGGGTCGATTGGCCCAATGTATGGAGTGCCCATTATTGGTGATCTTCTCTGTGCATAAATCACGCATTGCCTATCCAAGAGGGCAAGAATTTCCGGATGATCTTGGGGTGAGCCCGAAATTAAGGTGTCTTAATACGGTGAAACGAATTAATCATGATAAATAGAGTAGTCTCGAAACAAGCACCTTTCAATTGGGCCCACCACGATTACTTGAAATGCGAGCTTAGACAAAATAGTTTTTATTGTCGCTAAAATAAGAAAGATCGGTGATCGGATATCAATTGAATAACAAGTTGCATATCAATGGCTAACAATGGCTTTGATGGGGTGGATTTGCTGGGATAAGCAATGAAGAGATCACTTTTTAACAAAATGGTGTGGAAAATGATATTGACACAATTTACCTACTAAGACATTGCCCACCGCTATCCAAGACTTCAGCATCATAATTCCAGTTTTTTGTTTAAACAGCAGGGTTCGATCGGGGATAACAAGCCATTTTTTGATTAAGTCTCCGAGTATTGAGAACAAGTTATAGTGCTCACTTTAGGTAATTATATTCAAGTGCAAAACTGCCACAAGAATATGCGAAAATAACTATTTTTGAGAAAAAATAATCTCATAAAGAACTTCAATTCCAAGCACTTTTCTCCATGAACGACAGGCCTCCCACATGGTGTTGTTTCCCTTGAGCTTTTTTCAGTATTGGAATTGCAAGTGGATGATCAAACGCAAGGAAAGATATATGGACTCTGCTTGCACCAGCTTCGAGTTCATTTTTTTTCTTTTACTAAAGCTAAAAAATAGCCTATACGGATGAAGATATATAAATTAAAGAAAGCTAGAAGCATTGTCTTGTCCTGTTCTGTGAACTTTTTTCAGCGTCCTTGCCTAATACAAGGTAAATAGGTGAGATTCTCCCGTACTGATATAACGATCATCTCCTAATTACCAGTTAAATCATAGGGGGCATTCGTGCCGAAGGCCTCCAAGGAGCCGAGGTAGTGCTTGGTCCCCGTCCAAAGGCAGACGAGGCGAAGGTTGGCAGCGTTGTGGAAGAGGGCATGCGGGACGTTGCAGAGCATGGCGCCATTGATGCAGGAGTTTTTTAGCTCCGAGGCGTGGTTGCCCCAGATGACCTAGAAGACGTGGGTGACATCGGAGAGAGGCAAGAGCTTGGCGATGGTGTTGGACTCATCGAATAGGTCACACTGGATGTACTCTACGGAGTGGTCGGCGTTCCAAGGGGGGCAGGGGCAGTGGGCGACGCCATAAACCGCCCACCACCAGCTCATCTTGGCTCCTTCTTCAGATAGACATGGCATTGTCTAGTGTTGATTGCCATTAGTTATCTTCTTGCTCCGGTACTGGGAGTCCCGGCGTTATTGATATGGGATTGAATGCTTTTAAAGGGTCGTTCGGAATGAAAGTGTCAGGTTCATAAAAGTTGCAAAGTACATTATCCCTCATCCGATTCGAAGGGAAAAAGATGCCCCCTTTAGCAAAAGTTAGAATGGCAATGCTGTAATCTCTCTCTCTCTACTTTAAATTTATGATGTCCAACCTGCCTATTTTTATCTCACTCTATGTTCTCTCTCGTTTCACCTTCAGTTTTGCTTCCTTTAACCTCTATCTAATAAAGTTTGAGAGATAGAGAATCCAAAGAAAGATAGAGGGGCCATTTGATCCAATGAAGGTCAGTTTTTTTATGCTTAGATCACGCGCCCATTTGAAGCTTCTTAGCATCATGCCATTCCCAGAAGAGAGGAGAAGATTGCTCCATTGAAGGTCGGTTTTTTTATGCTGAAACTGATACACTTTCGATAAATTTACTCTCCGTTAATTTTTCGTTAAATTTTATTGTCAAATTGTTAAGTTAAATAATACGTGACAATTGACGAATGTACCAATTTGAGGTTTTACCCTCTGTTTGTCATGAGTATATTAATTTGAGATTTTCGGTGGTAAAAAAATTAGTTTGGGATAAATTTATCATAGGTATATCGGTTTGGGATTCTTCCTAGTATTAATCCAAAAGTAAATAGCTCGTCTTGAAAGTTGAACATATAGAAAGGTAGAAGATGAATGAGGCAAATTTTGTGAAAGTGGTTGAAGGAAGTGTTTGAGAAAATTATCCAAAAAGTCCTAAACCTATTGTACTTTTGTCAATTTAGTCCTAAACCATTTAATGTTGCTAATTCAATCATAAATCTTTTCACCGAGTCAATCGGTCAATTTTGACTAGAAATTACTGATGTGGACACTAAAGCACGCACTAACGTGAACAATTTTTAATAATATTTTTTTTGAATTTTTATTATTTTCTTTTATTCTTTCTTTTCTTTTTTGCTTTCTTCTTTTTCGTATTGCCAGTGGCTGGCCAACTGGCCTCGCTCGTCACAAGCGAGGGGAGCCCTCGCCTACCCTAGGCGAGGGTGGCCCTCACCCAAGCCGAGGTGCCGGGGCTTGCCTAGCCGAGTGTCAGCCTCGCTCAGGCCAGATTTGGCGAGGCCGGCCCTCGCCCGGCATCGCTGTTGCTCATCCAATGCTTGACGAGGCCGCCCTAGCCTAGGCGAGGCTAAACCTCAGCAGGCCTCACTTAGGCGAGGGCTACCCTCACTGGGGCTCGCCCTTGTCCAACTGGGCTTCACCTATGGTGGGCAAGGCCAACCAAATGGCCATGGCCAATGGCCGATTGTTGCCTGTGGCCGGTGGCTCGTGGCCAGCAATTGGCAATACGAAAAGAAGAAAGCCAAAAAGGAAATAAATAAATAAAAAAAAAAGGAAAAAATCAGAAAAGTTATTAAAATATTATTAAAAATTATTCACGTCAGTGCTAGTGGTCCTACATGGCACCGCCAACATCTACATTAGTAATTTCAGGTTAAAATTGACCGGATGAATTCAATTGGTAAAAAATAAAAAGGTAAAAATGTTTAGAATTAAATTGATAAAAGTGTAGTGGGTTTAGTACCTTTTAAACAATTTCCCGAAAGTGTTCGTTTGTGCCCACTTGAACAGAGAAATAGAAGGAAGGAGAGAAGGATTGATGGGATGTAGTAGCATTAAGGGTTTTAATAGAAAAAGATTTAGTAGTCTATGCTGAAGACGTTCTTTATTGGGCCCAAGACACGTAGGATACCCTAAATCAAGACGCAATGAACTGGCGCTTCAAAAATCAAATTCAGCACTTCAATACGAATCAACACTACGAATGTGGAAATAGTGGTGCATAACATTCGACCAGAACTTAACGAGTGTATAGATTAGTGTATTAAGTTCATTGATACCAACTACATGGGACAATATAACTTACAACAATCCTCATCTAATATAGGGCAACAGGTGGATGAACTTACTACTTTTCATTGAGAAAATCTAGTTAAAATCTTTTCATAGTTACCATAAAAAACTTGATTATTTGAGGTATAATCCATGGTCAATTGGATTGCCATGCAACGATAACCCAATTACACACATGCTACTCGCAACAACAACATGGGTTTCATAGTTAGTTAGATTGACGCTTCAATTCACGTCAAATGTCAATAGAGCCAAATTAACTAGAAAGGAGAATCGGTTTCATTCCCAAAATAAAAAGAATACATCGAACAAAATTAAAAGTTTTAAGGATCATATTCAACGTCAGTTAAAAGTAGTACTTAGTGCATGGGTTATTTTATCGCATTGCCATATTGAAATTTGATGGATTGAGCGCGTGCAATTTGGATCCATTAACAACATTGAATTCGATGAGGCCTCCCGAGAAGTGGCGGCTTTGGCTGGGGGCTCTTCCCTCCATGGACCCCCACCCAAAACACACGGGGAGCGACTCCATTACGCGTGCGTGCTGCAACGCGCGAAGAGTTGCAAAGACCTCCATCTTGGAGGGCATTGACTTCAATGATGCTTTGTTGACCATGTTGTTTTTTTTTTTTTTTTGGTAAGTACCATGTTGTTCATCCGTTCTCAGGATTGAATTTGATTATGTGGTTCTGATAAGCGCTGGTTGTCGCATGGGGTGATGGCTCGACTTTATGTTGCTTGGTCCTTCTTTCGATCCATTGATTTTGCCTAAAAAATTCTGGGTTCGACTGAATTGGGTGGAAAGAAAAGAAATAAAAAAAAAACCGATGGGAATGTTTCTCTCGTTTGGTTAGAAAGAAATAGGCTGTATGTATTCGTATATCGGACTAATCTTATGTATGAACTGCTTTTATGCTTCTTCTAAGATGCTAAGTGGAAGATCAGCTATTGAGCTGATATGAAAGTTGAATTTCGATGTGGTGTTCCTTATTGACATTTTTTATGGACTACTTTTGTTAACTTTTATGTGAACGGGGGATCTTGCAACCATCTGTTTAAGTAGTCTATATTCTTTCACTTGTAGCAATTCTTCTTCTTATATAATCTTCTCCCGCCATTTTGAAAAACTTTCGAACTCACTTAGGGTTTCTTCTTATGTGAGTCTCTTTCTTCGCGCCCCTCTCTCTCTACCTTCCCCCTCTCTCTCTGTCCGACGAACAGGACGCGACCTCCCCGTCTCTCTGTGCCCGCCCTCTTTCCGACCGGCGCAACCAGCAACCGATGAACCACCGCACGGGATCAGCGAGAGGACCACAAGACCTAGCTTCCTCTCTTTGCCCTCCCTCTTTCCGACCGGTGAACCACCGCAAGAGACCGGCGAGAGGACCACGACCTCCCTCTCTGTCTCTGCCCTCCCTCTTTCCGACCGACGAATCGCCGCACGGGACTGGCGAGAGGACCGCGACCTCCCTCTCTCTCTCTCTCTGCCCTCCCTCTTTCCAACCGACCAACCGCCGCACGAGACCGGCGAGAGGACCGCGAGCAATCGACGAACCACTGCACGGGACTAGCGATCGGATCGCGACCTCCCTCTCTCTCTCTCTGTCCTCCCTCTTTCCGACCGGCGAACCACCGCGAGCAAATCATATGTTTTTGTAGAGATCTCCCATCATCGCCTTTATCTTCTTTTTTCTTTTTTCTTTTTTTCTTTGTGTTGTTTTTTCCCCTAGTGTTTTGATGGCGGATCTGGAGTTGCATATGGAGGACGACGTGATGTCTCACATCGACCTCGACGGCTTCTTCGGGGACCTCCCTAAGGCCGGCGACATCATCGGTGCTTGCTCCTCGATGAACGCGTCGTCGTCGTCTCTAGACTCGAGGCTCTCATGGTTCGACGAAATCGAGAACATCCTGATGAAGGACGACGGGACGGCGGAGTTGTCGGTGGCAGGATTAGGGTTGATTTGAGCCATGAGTTGTGCGATAGGTTCCTCGCTGACGTGCTCGTTGACTCCCCCGGAGATGGGCCCGCGCAGATAGCCGACGAGTCCAGCGACAAGGAGGAGCCTGGATCGTCGAATGACGGCGGGGTCGAGGCTGCGAAGGTTGATGGGGCTAACGGTGGCGGTGAAGCCTATGATCCTGCTTCTAAGAAGCTCAGAAGGTGCATTGATTGATCGATGCTGCTGAATTATTCGATTGGTGTAGCTTTTTGTTGAATTCTGCGGGATCTTTGTTAATTCGTCTTTCTGGAGAAGAAGCCGGTTGAATTTTAGGATTTATGGGTGTGCTTTTTGCACATGGAATCAGTCGCGAGAGAGTTTTGCCGTTGAAGTCAACATTCTGGAATTTCGTGAAATATTGTATTTTATGTTAGTGGTATTAAATCTAAACGGGGATGTTTGCTCACGGAGGCCTTGCCAAGGTGGAGTGCTTCGCAATTTCTTTCACTCAATTTAGGCGTATGGTCGCCTCATGTACAGTGGAGTGATTGTGGATATATTGCTTAAAACGCTTCCATATGATTTCTGAATTGTGAATAGGACCGTCTGAGAATTTCTGTAAGGGATAAATATGTAGGGATGGAAATTGCTAATTTGTTCATTAGTCGGCATGTATGATATTATCGACGCCGTCCCAACGGAAGGTCGTTTGATATATTTCAGGCAGCTGAGGAACAGGGATGCTGCCGTTAGGTCGAGAGAGAGGAAGAAAGCATATGTTAAAGATCTGGAGGTGAAGAGCATATACCTTGAGGGGGAATGTAGGAGACTTGGGAGGTTACTTCAGTGCGTTATGGCTGAAAACCAAGCTCTGCGTTTTAGTTCGCAGAGCAGTGCGTGTGGTGCTAGTGTGGCCAAGCAGGAGTCTGCCGTGCTCTCAGGTATGTGAGTCTGCCGTGCTCTCGGGTATGTGTCTTGAACCTTGAAATCAGTCACCAAGCTTTTCAATCTCGATTACCACCATTTTCCTACTTGATATGTTCAAATATGTTCTGATTAGATGATTTATTTCGAAAGGACGAAGCAACATAAAGTCAAGCCATCACCCCATGCAACAAGCAGCGCTTATCAGAACCATATAATCAAATTAAATGGAACGGATGAACAACGTGGTCAACCGTTGGAAAGAGCGAAAGAGTTGCAGAAGAAGACGCTCTACTTACATGTAACTCAACGAAGCATCATTGATCAGCTCCAAAGCTCCATGGATGAAGTCAATGATTGAGAGTTGAAGTCAATGATCTGCAATCTGGAGGTCTTTGCAACTCTTCGCGCGTAATGAGTCGCTTCCCGTGTGTTTTGGGTGGGGATCCACAGAGTGAAGAGCCCCCAGCCGAAGCCGGTACTTCTCAGCAGGCCTCATCGAATTCAATGTTGTTAATGAATCCAAATTGCATGGGCTCAATCCATCAATTTTCAATGTGGCAATGTTATAAAACAACCCATGCACTTGCTACTACTTTTAGCAGACGTTGAATACGATCCTTGAAACTCTAATTTTGTTTAATTTATCCTTTATATTCTTGGAATGAATCCGATTCCACTTTTTAGTTAAAGTGGCCTTGTTGACATATGATGTAAACTCGCAAGGCAATCTAACTAGCTATGGGACCCACGTTTGTTGTTGCCGGTAGCACATGTGCAATTGGATTATCGTTGCATGGCAATCCGATTGACCATGGATTAGAACTCTAAGAATCAAGTTTTTAATGGCAACTAAGGAAAGATTTTAACGGGAATTTCTCTTTCCATTCACTAGTTGCCCTAATTTGATGAGGATTATTGTAAGTTACATTGTCCCATGTAATTGGTATCGATGAACTATGGATACATTTATACACTAATCTATAGGGACACTTGTTAAGTTTGGGTCGAATGTTATGCAACACTATTTCCACATTCTTAGTGTTTTTTTTTGGTAAAATCCACATTCTTAGTGTTGATTTGTATTGAATCTACAAATTTAAGTCAAGACCTCAATTTGATATTTGAAGTGCCAACTCATTCAATCTTGATTCAGGGTAATCTTGTGTGCCTTAGGCCCAAAAAGAACGTCTTCAGCATAGACTACTAAATCTTTTTCTATTAAAACCCTTAAAAATGCTATTACATCCCATCAATCCACCCCCCCCCCCCCCAAAAAAAAAACAAAAAGAAAGGGCCCTTCCCCTCCCTTCGTTTTTCTGTTCAAGGGGGCACGAACGAGCACTTCCTTTAACCACTTTTCCTTTTACAAAAATTGCCTCATTCATCTTTTATTTTTCTATTTGTTCAATTTTCACGACAAGCTATTTACTTTTGGGCTAATATCACAAAAAGCCCTAAATTAATATATTTGTGACAAATTTATTTTAAATTAATTTTGTAACTATCAAAAACCTCAAACTAATACACTTATGACAAACGGATGGTAAAACCCAAAACCGGTATACTCATTAATTATCACATATCATCTAAGGGTGCATTTGGTAATATTTCTGTTTAAAAATTGTTTTTGGGAACGAGAAATAGAAAAAAATATTTTCGCTTTAGGAACAATTTTTGAACAAAAAAACACATTTGGTAAACTTCCAGAAATATAAAAAGAATAGAAACACGTTTGATAAATTTGTATAATTTTTTTTATTTCTTTTAATTTTTTAATATTTTTATTTTATTTTTCTATTTTCTTTCTTATTTTTCTTATTTTCTTATTTATTTTTCCTTTTTTTCTTTTTTTCTTTTCCCTTTTTTCTTTTTTTTTTCTTTTTTTGGCCGGTCACGGCCTCATGGCCATGATCGGCCGACGAGGGCCGGGCGGCCTCGCCTAACCACGGCGAGGCTCGCCAGCCCTCGGCGAGGCCGAGCCTCGCCGTAGTTGGGTGAGGCTCGGCCTCACCTTGGCTAGGCGAGATCGATCTCGCCCGGCCCGGGCGAGGTCGGCCTCGCCAGAGCGTGCGGACGCTCGGCCTCGCCGGGGGCCGGCGACACTCCAGCGAGGTCGCCAGCCCTCGACGGCCGGTCGCCGGCCATGGCCGAGGTCGGCGACCGGCCAAAGAAAAAAGAAAGAAAAAAGAAGAAGAAAAGAAGAAGAATAAAGAGAGAAAAAAATGTTCTTAAAATGCGCCCAGAAACAAGAAACAACTTTTTTTTGTTTGTTTCTATTCCGGATGTGTTTCGGGAACAAAAAATAATTTTGGAACAAAAACGCAAAAAACGCGTTTGTTCTTTTTTGTTCCGGGAACAAAAAAACAGAAAATTTTGTTCCAGGGAACATAAATAATTTTTAACAAACAGGCCCTAATTGAACAATTTGACGACAAAATTTATTTAAAACTAACAAAAGATAAATCTATCATAGGTATATCAACTTGAGGTTTTTTATAGTTAAAAAATATATTTGAGATAAATTTGTACATGTGTACCAACTTGAAGTTTTTCATAGTATTAACCCTATTTAAAAAGATTTGTGAACATTTCTAGTCTTAACAAATAGTTAAATAATTCAAGAATTACGTCAAGATGGGTGGCTAGCTATAACGAGCAGATTATGAAGATAGACTATAAAGATAGATGTGCGGTAAACGTCAAAACTAATCATCTAAATGATCAATTAATAAAACGCATGAGGAAAAAATGGCGCAGAAAAAAAAAAACAAAAAGTTGAAATATGCTTCTTCTGCATTCATTTTCCCCATCGCTCGTTTACCCACCATAATTAATAATGATGGGAGAGAGAGAGCTTTGCTGTTCATCTTCCGCAATACTCACACCAAATTTATTGCTCTCAAGCTATATTTTTTCTGTTTGGATTTCTTATAAATAAGATATTAAATCTAAGAATTTTATCATATTCTATCTACTTGTTTGGTGAATTATAATAATAAAAGCAGACATATTTATATCCTATCATATCTATTATTTGTTATAAACGACGTATCGGCATAAATCTTAAAAAGTGAATGGTGGGATGGGAGAGTGAGTGTGCATTCACGAGCCGCAACGGCAAAGGATACTTTGCAATCAATGAAGTAGAGCTCCATGTGCATGTGAATTAGGTGACGCTTCAAAGGAGTAGGCGTGTAGGATGCAGATGATGATTGGGCACCTAACTACTTTTTTTTTTTTTTTTTTTTTTTTTTTTTTTTTGGTCTTTGGAGGAGCTCGACAAACCGGCCAAACCCCCCTGCAGGGTGACACAGCGTTATATGACCCACCACCCCGAAGTACACTTAATACACCTAATGGCCGCCTCCCCAGGTTTTGAACCCTTCACCTCCAGGTTGAGGACGTTGCGCCTTTATCCAATGGAAAACCACCACTGGCCGGTGGTACCTAACTACTTTTGTGCTCTTGCCTGCAGCGGGTTTTCTGCTTCTCAGATGGCTTTTCATTTCCGATATGTGTTATCCATTCACACCTAATATTCATTTTGAAAAGCTCTGCGGTGGTTGAGCCACTCAATATTTAATTTCTTTTGTTAAGTCCTGTAGTGTTTATCTACCACAAGGACGTTTAACATTGGTTTGAATGTGCCTGCAAGAATACTCGTTTTCACAAATGTCCGAAAGTTCAATGGAGATAAGTATAGATGGATTTATAGTGAAGAATACATTTAAATGAGTGGTCGAGCTGGTCATCAAGATATTGACAAACATGGAGTGACCTTTTTCCCTCCTTTAGCCCACGTTGACCTCGGCCCACCTCAGGCGAGAGCTGCCCTCTTTGGCATCAGGCAAGGCACAGTTGAGCCTAGAATGTGAGGGCTTCTCTTCTCCATTCTCTAAGGTAAATTGCATTTTGGTTTCCTTAATTAATCCCAAATATGGTTAACTGGTAAGGTGAATCCGAATATCTTCTTAGTATAGTTCAAGAAATTTTCCTCATTAAATAGGATATATTTTAGCTCCAGAGCAATGGAAGAGCATTTCGAGAATTGAATGCGCAATAAATTTAGTTCAATCAATCGGATAAAAAGGCATATCATTATAAAAGTCGCATCAAAGTCAATTTTTCCTTTGTCAATTTGTGTTTTTTTCCTCCTAATTTTCGCTGTTTTCTCTGTCTTTTTCTAAGGAAGGACAAAAAGAGAAAGAGAATTATATGTCGAGGTGATTGATCGCCGCACGTGCGCGAAGGAAGAGGAGGAGAGGCGTGGCTCGCCGCTTACATGTGTGGCGCCTTGTACAGCATGCAAGTTTGGTGGGGCCCACGAGTCAAGGCCAATGGACGACACGTGTCGTTGCGGGCCCGCTCAGTCAAAAAATTGGAATCCCTCTGTCTCTCTCTCGCATGCCTATTTTGGATCGGTGGCAGCTCCCGTATTCCATTCAAATCAAATCCAAATATTTCGAGACAATCTCTCTATTGTATAAAATGGTCCCTCTAGGAAACGTGCAAAGATTTCGGACGTTTCCCCCTTTATTCTATTTGATAATTATAAATAAATTTTAATTAAAAAATATATCTTTTGGCCAGTTAATTAAAGAATATCTTAAAATGCGCTTATTGAACGTCCGCGTGGGAAGAATTCGGACGTTTCGGAGTACCCTTTTTTCTCCTGCCGTGCACAACACGTGTATTGGAGGAGCACATGATTTAATCTAAATTATTCAACTCTAATTGGCATTTGACATTAAGCATCGATCATAACAATTACCATCATATATATCATATATATATATATATATGGATAAATATATTAAATTTACGTGTCAAGAGTTTATATATGTGCTCGATCCTTGATATACTCCATGAGAGATCGTCGCATAACTTCTACCTTTTTAAATCTTGAAAGTGCTTAACAAAGGCAGAACGAAATCACATGGCAACAACACATTCCTATGTTTTATTATGAAAAACATGCCTGTTTGGTTAAATAAGTTAAATTGGAAAGGTTGGGAATTCCAAAAGATCAAAATTTCATGCCCCACCTTGGCTTTTAGCCAAATACATCATTGTGTGTGCAGCCCTAACTTATTCCTACCATCATTTCTTCTGGAAAATATCCACAACAACAACATACACCTAAGGTGCAGCATGAGTCGTGCCTTTAATTAGTAGTCAAGACATAAATCCAATATGATACCCTAACCTCATCCATCAATATATTTCACAACATAAAATTGTTGTTATGCCGACATCACCCCATGGGTAGGATACATTGAGAAGTATGATTACCATCACGAAACATATATGGAAAATAGCAAAATGAAGGCTTTTATTGTTCATTGATAAATTTTGATAAATGAAAATCACTTTTAATCTATATAAAGATGTGCTTTAATAGTACTATAATTATATTATATATATTTCATCTTGCCTATGGATTTTAGTTATCCGCGTCCAATTTAAGATCATGTCGTTTTCAGGGAAATAAAGAAACAACGGTTGAAATCATGAAGTCAAGACCAAAAATTGGGGAGAGCGCCTTTCAGGACTAAATACTCTTGTAACGCCTGTCCTCCACCTTCTTCCTTTTTCTTTTTTTTTACCCTTTTGAAATAGAAAAGCTAATATACGAAGGATAGAGGCAGAAAAAAAAAAAAAAAACCAACGTCTGAAAAATTTCTAGAGAGCACCTTTAGAGAACTCCATAATTTAGAATGTGTAGGGTTAATAAAAAGAAAATCCGGAAAACGAAGTCATCCATTTGTGTAAGTTGGAAAAAAAAAAAAAACTAACTTTTACATGAAAAGCCTAAACTACTCATTTTAACTACAAAATTGTGTGCAAATAAATTTAGAGAAAAGTAAAAGTAACATGCATTACCCAGGAATAAATATTTATAGTAGAAACTTTCAGGAATTTTCACATCGTGGAGCAATCCAGGTGCTGAAGAATAAAAGTAAAATATGCATTACCTAAGAATGAATTTTTATGAGAAAAGGAATAGACAAGCTGATTCGATGCGAAGATAGTTTTTTTTTTTAACCCAGCTATCATCCGATGATCCAGGCTCCTCCTTGTCGCCGGACTTGTCGGCTATCTCCGCGGACCCATCTTCGGGGAGTCAACAAGCACGTCAGCGAGGAACCTATCGCACAACTCGTGGCTCGAATCAACCCTAATCCCGCCACCGACAACTCCACCGTCCCGTCATCCTTCATCAGGATGTTCTCGATTTCGTCGAACCACGACAGCCCCGAGTCTAGAGATGACGACGACGAGTTCATCGAGGAACAAGTTCGTCGAGGAGCAAGCGGCGATGATTTCGCCGGCCTTAGGGAGGTCCCCGAAGAAGCCGTCGAGGTTGATGTGAGACATCACGTTGTCCTCCATATGCAACTCCAAATCCGCCATCAAAACACTAGGGGAAAAAAACAACCAAAAAAAGGAAAAAGAAGATGAAGGCGACGATGGGGGATCTCTACAAAAAACATCTAGTTTGCTCGCGGTGGTTCGCCGGTCGGAAAGAGGGAGGGCAGAGAGAGGGAGGGAGGTCGCGGTTCGATCGCTAGTCCTGTGCAGTGGTACGAACTTTTTTAACTCGCAAGTTAATTTCAAGTAAGAGTCGTTACTAATCGATTCGGGCGAGTCAATTAAAAACCCAAGAAAAGTATTATGAATAATATTTTACTCTTGCACAACCGAGAGAAAATAAAGTCGAAGACTTGATTACACCGTTAATCAACTAATGCCCTTTTGTTATACCTAATATTACTGAAACATCAAGGTTTAATTTTTTTGGAAAGATTTTTAATGCATTAAAAATGCTCCAAAAAACTATGTTGGGCTTTTTCCTAATTCCATGCATTTTTAAGAGAAAAATGCATGGAAATCAACTTTACGCCTTTCCCTCGAAAGGAAATAATTTTTTCGCATTTTCATTTTTTTTTATATATTTATTTTAAAGAATATGTATAATAATAAAATCAAAATATACTGGGCGCCGGCCCGATTTCGCCCCCCATTTTCGACTTTTCTCTGCCTCTTTTTGTCTTGTCTTCTCCTAGTTTTGTCCCACTCTCCCTCTGCTCACGCAAGAATGGCAGGGGAGAGAGAGAGAGGAAGACCCATTTTCTTCTCCTCTCTTCTTTTTGTCTCTTCCTTTTTTTCTTATCTTCATCCCCTTTTGAATTTTTTTCTACTTTTGTCTTCCCTCTTTCTCTCTCTTGCCTCTTCCTCTTCACGCTGCCCAGAGACCGACGTCCCTCGGCGTGCCATGAACCCAGGACGAAAGGAAATGCCAACCATCAAATATTGCCCGATCCTCAACGAATATCCTCGGCTACCGGAACGTCTTTGTGAGCGATCTACGCTTGACAGACCCAGCTCAGACCAAACCGTGACAGACCCAACTCCTCCATTGGTCGAAGTCGATGCCGGCGCCGGCCGCGTACGAGCGACACGGTTTGTCCTCGGCCAAGCCGACTCCCAGCCCCTCGCGAACGTTACCCCTCCACGAACTTGTCACGCCGCGAACAAAGGATGCACGAAACAACCAATATTTCCAGAAGCAGCTCAAATTTAAGAAGATATTCGCGGATCTAGTTGAGGCATTTCATCGAACAGTTGGAGCGTGCTACCGGAACGAGAGATTTCCGCCTAGACCGAGACTCAAACCTGGACCGGGACTCATGAGAAACAACAAGCATGGACTAGGATAGCAGCACGTATACGAGCGAGGCCGGAACTCGCACTAACCGGACAACGCCAGCCCCGTCCGCCGAGCCCGAAACAGGGCACCAAAAGAAAGCAGAACAGGGGCGGCCGGCGGTGTCCCTACCTGGCACAGCGGCGTCGGACGACGGACAAGCTTGATAGATCGGGCTGAGTCCACTCGCCTCGAGCGTCTCCGAGACGGGATCCTCGGGAAACCAACCCCAGATCGGAAAAGCTGGGGGCAAATCCGAAATGAACCTACCGCGGCTTGGACGCGAAAAAGAAACGTGGCGGCGGGTCGTCGGCTACGGTTCAAGCGTGGTGGCCGACGGGGGCTCTCTCCTCACACCCTACCCTCGCTCGCAGATCTCAGCCTCTCTCTTTCTCACCTCGACCCCCTCACCGATCTCTTTCTCTCATCCACAGCCCCGAACTCGCTCGGCCTCCCACTCCTTTTATAGGCGCGGATGGCCTTCCGCCAGCACGTGGGAGGGGGCGGATTTTCCGCCGGCCGGACGTCCGGCGGGATGCTGCCCGCGCTGCCCCTAGTCCGGCGAGCATTGAATGCGCCTGCGAGTCTTCCCGTCCGTCGCCGTTCTACTCCTCTTTCTCCGCTGTAGCCTGTAGGCCGTCCCCGCGCGGGAGTTGCAGAGGCGGACAGGGAAGGAGGAAGGAAGTAGGAGGGGCCGGGCCGTGAGGGGAGAGAGGAGGCCAGATGGGCCCGGGCCCGCGAGGGTGAAAGAAGGAAAGAAGGAGAAAAAGGCGGGGGCTGGGCCTTCGGGCCCTTTTTTGAAATTTATTTATTTATTTTTTTAAATATATATATATATATTATTTTACTGAAATGAAGTAAAATAGAGGGAACTTGTTTTTATTTTAATGTTTTATCGTTATTTCTTGTTGGTGATTTGCGTGTTGTTGATATCTAGCTATAGTAGTGAACAAAAATCATAAAATACGACATAAACAGGAAAAATTATAAGAAAAAGTGCCCATCAAGAAAGAAAATTGTAGTGACTATTGCACACTAAATTCCACCCACTGCAGTGTCTTCAACCAAACAAAGAGAGCTAGCAGATCTCCCAAGTTAAATAAGACTTATCAATTAGCACATAGTGACGACAGATGAATGCTCAAGCTCGAGCATTTGAACACGAACTCTTCTCCTTTTATTTTCTCTTCTATTATTTCCTTTTTGGTGGAGGTGGGGAGGTGGTTGGGCCAAGCTGAACAATTTCTATGTTCACTTTCTCATCTTCTTCATTGAGATCCATTTTAGCCATCTGAGCGAGAAGGCAAGAACCATCATCTCCACATAAAAGAAATGAATTGTTCACATCACGGTTCACGGTGAAGGGACTTGCAATGCAAGATGAAAAGAAAATTCTGGATAAACCAAACCTAACAAGTTCAAACCAATTTGACTCCTACAATATGTAACGTTGTCAAATTCCTAATCATTTTAATTCAAGGATTAGTTGCACCGCTCACTTCACGTAGACACCTCCGTTAAAACATGTTCCGGTGAAAAACTTACGATTTATTGTGCAAAAAGTCATGAAAATGTTCTTCAAATGTCGATTGCAACCACCACAACAACAACAACAAAATAGCCTTTTCCCACTAAAAGGAGAGTCACATGGGTCCTCCTATGCTATTGGGCTTTTTCAGTGATAACCGGCCCAAACATTTAACTATGGAAAGATATTCGCGCTCTCTTTTGCTAAAGCTAAAACATATTACTGGGTCATATTGATGCCGAATTATGATTTTCACCATCGTAAATATGTCACTTTTGTCGCCAACTCAAGACCAGTCACCAAGCACTTCCGCCATTTCCCATCCTCGCCTTTCTTATAACTCTCACCACTGAGCCAAAGCATCTCGGGATAAAATTCGGGATAGGATATGATTTATCCTATCCTACGTTTGGCGTACGCTCAAGACATGATAAAGTCGGATAAAATGGGATATAGATAGGATAAAATTATCCCATGGGGGATGGGATAAAGGTGGATAAGAATTCTAATGTCTATACTAGGAAAGTTATTTTTCCCGAATAACAAACTTATTAAATTAATAAAATTGAAATTATATTTCAATATAAATAATATTTGAATTCTAATTTAAGAAATTAAAAATAAGATTAATTAATTAATCTTATTCTAATTTATATATTCAACTTTAATTCTATCTTATAATAAACATTCAATCTATAAATCAAATATTTATATTTATTATATATTTTAGGTATTTTTGTATTTTAGGTATGTTAGTACAACTTTTTACTATTTGATAAAATTTTATTAAAGAATGATGAAAGGGGAAAAAAGAAATAATAAAGAAAATAATATAAAAAAGAGGAAAAATAAAATAAAAATAGATTAAGGAATAGTGTTACGAGAGATTTTCACAATCTCCGTTTATGGACATTTATGTTCATATACAATGATATGCCGTTTATATAAAAAAAAAATGTACATGATATGATGTGAACATAATATGTTTATCTTATGATATTTTTTGGCCACGATCTTATGATATTTGGCTGGTTCAAAGAGTTTAGAATGTTTTCGACCAAAAAAGAAAGAGTTTAAAATGCTAGATGCTCCACTTGAATTAACAATTAAGCATGACTAAAAGCGCAAGCTGTTGACCCGGACCAATGCTAGACACAACCAACTGAAGTACTTCAAATGATGGGGACAGTTCTGCATTCATTTTCTCTCGAGAAGGTTGATGCATCCCTGAAGTTGATGTGTTAAGTGTAAGTGGAGCCTCCTTTTGAGCAGGACCTGGCATTGTGGCCATCGATGGTGGAAATGCATTAAGATCAGGGATTAGAGGGATAGAACTTGAAGTAGCATCATCACCTAAGAAATTCAGATGAGGGAGTTGCCTGCTCTCCCGGGCTTCTGCCTGGATGGGCCGCATTTGCTTTGACTTCTTTCTCTTTTTATGTCCGCTCTTTGCAAATTTTCAGTTGGTGAAATTTGGGGCCTGGATGGGCCGCATTCGTTCAATTGGTTCATTAAGCCCTTTGCTTATAATAGAAAGGGTTAGATAGAAGGGCAACGAAGAGTATGGGGGCATGAGAACGTTGTTTTGTCATCATCAAGTCGCTTTGTGGTTACCTCTGACTCGTCATTCCGATTGGGGTGACTAAGGTTGTTGATTCTACAACTTCTTTTCGGCTCCCGTTCGACAGTAGGGATAGCTTGCGGAGCGACGTGGAAGATACGTATGGTTATTTTTAAGGTTGTGGAAATGTCGTTTTCCTCGTTTTGACTCTCCAATAATTTTCTAGAAACTATTTGTCAAAACCCATGGAAAGAACATCTTACTTTGCTGCAAGGAACTGTAAGTAGGTGCCACGCTTTGTGGGCTTCAAGGACCTATGTAGCACCGACACGCGACACGACACGAGTGTCCGACACGACACGACATGTCGACACGTCATTTCTAAAAAATAGATAATTCCGACACGTTGCGACATGTTGAATATTAAAGAATATTTTTATTTTTAATTAATTTGATTCAAATTCATAAATAATTAATTAATTAAAAAAAGTCTATAATAAATTTACACTAATAATATTTATAAATCAATTCATTTGAAATTCGAAAGATATATTCACAATTAATGCAAAACATGTTTTTAATTTTAACAAAAGTTATTGATAAAACTAATAATTAATAAGAAATTAGAATCAATTTATTTAAATAAATTCATGATTTTTGAGAATGATCAAAATTTATCATTATTCAAAATTCAATACTTTTACTTTTCAAAATTATTTTTCAATTTCATTTATTTAATTTTTCTATAAAAAAAAATTCCCAAATCCACTCTTTCTTTCCTTTGTCCATTTCCCTCCACCCCAAACTTATTTTACTTTTTTCCTCCCATAACCACCGACAGACAGGCTGTCGCCTCACTTCCCCTCCCCCAAAACTCAAAAGACACGCCATCGTCCCCCTCTTTTTATTATTTTTTATTCCCTTATCACAAACCCTAGCGACCCTCTTTTTCCTCCTCCTTCTACCGCTCGCACAAAAAACACTGGACCAAGACAAACACGCAGATAGCAGACCTTGCTCCCCTCTTTCGCACCTCGTATCGTTTCTTAGCTTCCGATGCTGGAGCGGACGCGACGCTGAGGAGGAGGAGATGCCGTTGCCGCCGCCGCTTGGCGTCCCCTCGGGCCCCAATCCCTTCCTCTTCTCTTCCACTCTCTGGCCGTCTCTCGCCGTCGTTTGCGGCCTCTACTCCCTCCCCCTCCCTCGCCTCCACTCGGAGTCTTCAGGACATGCGTCGACACGCGTGTCGAGAAAAGTTGACCGCGTATCGGAAAATCTGACACGCGTTGACCGCGTGTCCGACCGTGTTGACGTGTCCAACACGCTCCGACACGTGTCGGACATGACACGGAAGCACGAACAACGTGTCCGTGCTTCATAGTCAAGGACTTAGCAATGCCACGTCAAAGACTTCTCTCCTAATTACTCAAGATTTATGAGAAAAGAAAAGAAAAGGGACATACGCTTGTGGCATTGGTGATGGCTCGAACAACATTTGGCACAATGGGACGGAGCTGCTCAAAGGTTGCACCCAGGGCGAAAGCAAGACTGTAGTCATTTCCACCGATTTCCCCCACTAGAAATAAAGACTTCTTGAAATACGTATCACAATCTACAAAAGAAAAGAACAAAAACAACAATCAAATCACGAAATGACTTAAGTAATCGATTTAAAAATCCTAATAATGATATATTCCAATATTGAAGTCACTCCACAAAAGACTTCATTTATTTTCCTTTGATATTGCAAGAGCACGAAAATAGAAACCCGTCTATCTAGAGACCTATGAAATGCTCTGCAATCCCCATAGATTGATAGACTAGGCCTAAGCAAGTGTGCCTCAGTTTCTAAGTTGCAGTCTAAACATCACAATCTATTGCACCAAACCCTTAGTGGTTATCCTATGAAAGGTTTATAAGCTGCAAAGACGTGATATCTACCAAATCACCTCAATAAATAACCGTATCTTCAGTGAACAAGATCAATCACACAAAAGAATAATTGCAATTTATGTTACTCCTCAATTGGAGCGTACAAAAATAGGGTATATATTGTTTACCTTGTTGGGTTGTGCAAATAGAACGTTTGAGTTTCTTGTACAAATTGAGCTAAACACTTAAGGAATGATTCGTCATTGTCATCGCTAGTATGCCTCGAGCTGCAAAGAATGTTGGATCAAGTGCTGTGGCACCAGCGACTGCAAAGCTAACTCCGCTACAAGCATCAACTGAGCCGTTGACTACCACAAGATATGGCTTCAGATAGGGTAACCCAACTACTTCCGCTGCATTTTCATATACGTAATGCATATACACTAGTTATACATCTAAAATTAACACCCCAATGATGATAAAGACATCTAAAAATTGTCACAAACTCCGCTTTAAATGAGAAGTTCTTTTTCCTTTTTTTTTTTTTTTTTTTTTCATACGCACGCCATTTCGAAAGAAAATATGTACTGTCGTCAGTGAAGGAGCCCGATAGCAACACCAAATGTAGAAAAAGAGCCCTGTCTATGAGCTTAGATATATATTGCTGATGATCCAAATATTCTCAACAAAAGCTGCGGCCTTCTGATTTAAATGCCTGTTCTCTTCCCTAACACGAGAATGCATTTACAAAAAGCGGAGAAGAGTGAGGGAACATCCTTATGAAATCAATTGTAAGATGTCCAACTGAAAATCGGCCGGTCGGATGCCCAAAAAAGGTCTTGCCATAAGGAGGCATCAGCAGGATTGCATGATCCCCTGCAGATCGGAGGTAGTTCCCAGTGTCGCTTAGAGAGTTGCCAAAGTTGAAAATTGACTCATACTTATGCAGGATCATCGAGTTGGCCTTCAAAGCGAGGCAACATTGCAGAAGGATCAAGATTATTGCAGTATATTTAATGGCAACTCTTCGAGAGATGAAGTCTTGAAGATGCTAAGAGAGTTGGACAACAATTTTATGTCCTCTTGTTGCTAATTTTTAGTTGGTGGAATTTGGGGTCTTCAAGGTGAGCTTAAATAGCTGAAATTGGTTCAAGTGGTTCATTAAGCCATTTGCTTATAATAGAAAGGGTTAGATGGAAGGGCAACAAAGAGTAAGGGGGCATGAGAACGTCGTTTTGTCGTCATCAAGTCGCCTTGTGGTTACCTTCGACTCGTCATTCCGATTGGGGCGATTAAGGTCGTTGATTCTATAACTTCTTTTCGGCTCTCGTTCGACAGTGGGGACGACTTGCGGAGCGACGTGGAAGATGTGTATGCTTATTTTAAGGTTGTGGAAAATGCCGTTTTCCTTGTTTTGACCCTCCAATGATTTTCTAGAAACTATTTGTCGAAACCCACGGAAAGAACATCTTACTCTACTACAAGGAACTATTAGCAGGTGCCACGCTTTGTGGGCTTCAAGGACTTAGCAATGCCACGTCAAAGACTTCTCTCCTAATTACTCAAGATTTACGAGAAAAGAAAAGAAAAGGGCCATACGCTGGAGGCATTGGTGATGTCGAACAACATTTGGCACAATGGGACAGAGCTACTTAAAGGTTGCACCCAAGGTGAAAGCAAGACTGTAGTCATTTCCACCGATTTCCCCCACTAGGAATAAAGACTTCTTGAAATACGTATCACAATCTACAAGTGAAAAAAACAAAAACAACAATCAAATCACGAAATGACTTAAGTAATCGATTTAAAAATCCTAATAATGATATATTCCAATATTGAAGTCACTCCACAAAAGACTTCATTTATTTTTCTTTAATATTGCAAGAGCACAAAAATAGAAACCCGTCTATCTAGAGACCTATGAAATGCTCTGCAATCCCCATAAATTGATAGACTAGGCCTAAGCAAGTGTGCCTCGCTTTCTAAGTTGCAAGTCTAAACATCCCAATCTATTGCACCAAACCCTTAGTGGTTATCCTACAAAAGTTTTATGAGCTAGAAAGACGTGATATCTGCCAAATTACCTCAATAAATAACCGTATCTTCAGTGAGTAAGATCAATCACACAAAAGAATAATGGCTATTTATGTTAGTCCTCAATTGGAGCCTACAAAAATAGGGTTTATATTGTATACCTTGCTGGGTTGTGCAAAGAGAAGATTCGAGTTTCTTGAACCAGTCGAGCTAAACACTTAAGGATTGATTCGTCATTGTCAGCGTTGGAATGCCTCGAGCTGCAAAGAATGTTAGATTGCAAGCGCTGTGGCACCACCGACCGCAGTTAACTCCACTACGAGCATCAACTAAGCCGTTGACTACCACAAGATATGACTTCAAATAGGGTAACCCAACTGCTTCCGCTGCATTTTCATATATGTAATGCATATACACTAGTTAAACATCTAAAATTAACACCCTAATGATGATAAAGACAGCTAAAGATTATCATTAACTCCGCTTTAAATGAGAAGTTCTTTTTCCTTTTCTTTTTTTTTTTTTTCGTACACATGCCGTTTCGAAAGAAAAATATGTACTGTCATCAGTGAAGGTGTCACGCCCTGATTCTCAGGCACGCGCACATCCCTTACCTTTGGTCGATTTTATAATGCGATATCCCAGGACTAAGTATCGCCGACCCCTTTCGTTTATTAAGCACATGCGGATGCAGTTATAAATCCCCAGACAATAACACAATGCGATAGAAAAGTAAGGCCATATTTTTCATATTGAAATCCACAACCGAACTTTTACACAAAACATAAACCAGAGCACTTCACAAAACTATTCACAACTTTTTAGTCTCACTTTATTCACATCAAAATAGAATTCCCAAAAGAGGATGGGACCTCAGTCCCCATCCGAGTCGTACTTCAAATCCCTCTCAGGAATATCTTCTTCTTCCAAAAATTCTTCTCCTCGGGTTTCACCTCCTAGTTCTCTTTCTCAAGTTCCTCCTCCTCAGCTCCTCATCGGGGTCCTGAAATGTTTTCCCCAAACCGGGATGAGACTACGTCTCAGCGAGTTCTACCCCACTAAGGCCTGATTAATAAACCATTATACTATAGGCTGCCTAAACACGCACAGGTTGGAGGACTTACCTTGGCCTCAAGTCCCACTTGCAAGTCAGTACAATCCATAATAGGCACCCAAGCAATCACATCAAAGATCGATATCTCGATCAAATCAACCTAGTTGATTACACGTCACCCCAAATCATTCCCCACGATGGAATATCTAGAAGCTAGGCCACGTGCATTTTCCAGGACGACATCCCAAGTCTCCGAGTCACGTGCCTCAAACCTTGGGCCCACATGCATTCTCTAAGGCCTCTTTGCCAAGGTGGTACATCAAGTCACCGAGCCACGTGCCCTTTTAGATGTCATTCTCGAATACTGGACCCACGTGCATTCTCTAAGGTACTAGTTCACCAAAGTGACGCATCAGATCATCGAGCCACGTGTCCTTTTAGATGCCATTCCAAAACGTCGGGCCCACGTGCATTCTCTAAGGCACTATTTCGCTAAAGTGACGCATCAGATCACCAAGCCACGTGCCATTTTTAGATGCCAATACTTAATCACCGAGCCACGTACCCTTCTCCAGGTGATTTACTTTCTACCGTTCTACTCACTTTACAACTCCACAAAGCATTATAAATGCTGAATAAACATACTCGGCCATTCACCAATCAATAATTCAATCTCAATCAATTCCAATCAATTTAGGGTAAATCCCTAAAATATCCTAATTTATTTAATTCCATGCAACGTAGAGCTCAATTAAATAAACGGATGCGCTAATGACAATCAGCACGAGATTTCGGTTGTCAACCATCTCAGCCTTAATTTCCGAAAAATAAATAAATAATTAATTTCGAAAATTAAATAATTACTATTAAAAATTCAATTTAGCTTAAAATAAAGCCCGATTAAATAAACGGACTTCACCACGGTCATCAGCATAATTTTCCGGTCACTGGTCATTCCAGTTGAATTTTCGGAAAATAAATAAATAATTAATTTAATTCCAAAAAATAATATTTAAATACCAAAAAATTCCACTTAGGCCCGAATTGTCAAATTGGAGCCCGAATCGGGTCGGGAAAAATCCCGAGACACTTCCAATAAATAGTAGACCACGTCTACTTGCTAATTACACAATCAATTTGTCTAATTCGCATCACAATTGGCTAATAAACACTAATCCATACTAATCTAACCACCTAAACTTAATTAATTAAAACTAAATCACCCTTAAGCATAATTAGCCACTAATCCGTGATTAGTGAGATTACTCACCGGAATCGCGCGCAAAACGTATCAATCCGACGGGGACGACACGAGGAACAATAAACCCCAAAGCACGGCTCGGGTTCGGGGCCCGGAAACGGCCCAAAAGCGGCCTCGAACCAGCTGGAAACCCGCTCGCGAGTTTGCTGGTTTGCTGCAAAACAGAGGAGAAAAAGAAAGGGTTGGGGGCGGCAAGGTGCGGGGGAGGGTCGGTGGAGGTCTGGTGGGTCCGAACGGTGGCCGGACGGAGCTGGGCGGTGGCCGGAGGTGGCCGGACGAGCTGGACAGAGGCTGGGCGGCGCTGCTGGGTGGCGAAGGGGCGGTGGGCGCGCGGACGGCGAGCGGTGGACGCGCGGGCGTCCGCGGGTGGCGGTCCGGCCGCGGTGCGGCGGCGACGGTGGCTGCTCCGGTCTTCGGCGCTGCTGTTCTTCCTTCGGCTTCCGCTTCTGCTTTGCTTCTGGTTTTCTGCTTTGGTTTCGAATAGAATGAGGGGGAGAGAGAGAGTGTCGAGGGGGAGAAGAGAGAGGAGAGAGAAAAGGTAAGTTTGAAAAGTCAAATTTTAAGAAAGAGAAAGAAGAAGCAAAGTTGAGATTGGCAAGAGGGGGAATCGGTAAGGGATTCCGCACGAGGGAAAAAAAAGAAAAGAGAGAGAGAGAGAGAGAGAGAAAAGAAGAAAGGGGGTGGACGGTCCGAAAGAAAAAAAGGGGGAAAGGGATCACGTGGGGGAGAGAGGAGAGAGAAAAGGAGAGAGAGAAAGAGAGAAAAGAAAAGAAAAGAAAAGAAAAGAATAAAATAATAAGATATTTAATTATTCTTATTACTTTTATTATTTTTCATTTCTCTTTCACTTATTAATTTCTCCCGGTCTTCAATTTTTCATCCGATAATTTCTTTCTTGAAATTTCGGACTCATCAATAAATGATGGACGATGAGACGATATCCAAAATGAATTATGACACGCCCGAATATTCAATTCCCCTAACCGAATTCAATTTCATGGTTAAAATCGCAGACGCGATTTTAGTCAAATCCAACAAATTAAGTAGCTTTTAGGGATTTTACCGCGGATACATCCCTTAACGGCTTCACCTAATAGGTTAGTTAACTCGTGAGTGAAAGCCGATCGAGAAAAAAAGGACTATAGGCGCGTCGACGAAGTGCCCATTTCATTTTATCGAAACGGGGTCGAAATTCAGGATGTCACAGAAGGAGCCCGATATCAACACCAAACGTAGAAAAAAAGCCCTATCTTTGAGCTTAGGTACATACTGCTGATGATCCAAATATTCTCAACAAAAGCTGCGACCTTCTGATTTAAATGCCTGTTCTCTTCCCTAACACGAGCATGCATTTACAAAAAGCGGAGAAGAGTGAGGGAACATCCTTATGAAATCAATTATAAGACGTCCAATTGAAAATCGACCGGTCGGATGCCTAAAGAAGGTCTTGTCATAAGGAGACATTGGCAGGATTGCATGATCCCCTGTAAATCGGAGGTAGTTCCCAGTGTCGCCGCTGAAGTTGAAAATCGACTCATACTTATGTAGGATCATCGAGTTGGCCTTCAAAGCGAGGCAACATTGCAGAATGATCAAGATTATTGCAGTATATTTAATGGCAACTCTTGAGTATTTTCAAGAGATGAAGTCTTGAAGATGCTTAGAGAGTTGGACAACAATTTTATGTCATCTCGTTGCTAATTTTTAGTTGGCGGAATTTGGGGTCTTCAAGGTGAGCTTAAATAGCTGAAATTGGTTTTATCGGTTCATCAAGCCCTTTGCTTATAATAGAAAGGGTTAGATGGAAGGGCGACGAAGAGTATGGGGGCATGAGAACGTCGTTTTGTTGTCATCAAGTCGCTTTGTGGTTACCTCCGACTCGTAATTCCGATTGGGGCGACTAAGGTCGTTGATTCTATAACTTCTTTTCGGCTCCCATTCGACAGTGGGGACGGCTTGCGGAGCGACGTGGAAGATACGTATGGTTATTTTTAAGGTTGTGGAAAATACCGTTTTCCTCGTTTTGACCCTCCAATAATTTTCTAGAAACTATTTGTTGAAACCCACGGAAAGAACATCTTACTCTGCTGCAAGGGACTGTTAGCAGGTGCCACGCTTTGTGGGCTTCAAGGACTTAGCAACGCCACGTCAAAGACTTCTCTCCTAATTACTCAAGATTTATGAGAAAAGAAAAGAAAAGGGCCATACGCTGGTGGCATTGGTGATGGCTCGAAAAACATTTGGCACAATGGGACGGAGCTGCTCAAAGGTTGCACTTAGGGCGAAAGCAAGACTCTAGTCATTTCCACTGGTTTCCCCCACTAGAAATAAAGACTTCTTGAAATACGTATCACAATCTACAAAAGAAAAGAACAAAAACAACAATCAAATCACGAAATGACTTAAGTAATCGATTTAAAAATCCTAATAATGATATATTCCAATATTGAAGTCACTCCACAAAAGACTTCATTTATTTTCCTTTGATATTGCAAGAGCACAAAAATAGAAACCCATCTATCTAGAGACCTATGAAATGCTCTGCAATCCCCATAAGTTGATAGACTAGGCCTAAGCAAGTGTGCCTCAGTTTCTAAGTTGCAAGTCTAAACATCCCAATCTATTGCACCAAACCCCTAGTGGTTATCCTATGAAATGAGCTGCAAAGACGTGATATCTACCAAATCACCTCAATAAATAACCGTATCTTCAGTGAACAAGATCAATCACACAAAAGAATAATTGCAATTTATGTTAGTCCTCAATTGGAGCCTACAAAAATAGGGTATATATTGTTTACCTTGCTGGGTTGTGCAAAGAGAAGATTCGGGTTTCTTGTACGAATCGAGCTAAACACTTAAGGAATGATTCGTCATTGTCATCGCTAGAATGCCTCAAGCTGCAAAGAATGTTGGATCAAACGCGTGGCACCAGCGACGCAGTTAACTCCGCTACGAGCATCAACCGAGCCGTTGACTACCACAAGATATGGCTTCAGATAGGGTAACCCAACTACTTCCGCTGCATTTTCATATACGTAATGCATATACACTAGTTATACATCTAAAATTAACACCCCAATGATGATAAAGACAGCTAAAGATTGTCACTAACTCCGCTTTAAATGAGAAGTTCTTTTTCCTTTTTTTTTTTTCATACACACGCCATTTCGAAAGAAAAATATGTACTGTCGTCAGTGAAGGAGCCCGATATCAACACCAAACGTAGAAAAAGAGTCCTGTCTTTGAGCTTGGATATATATTGCCAATGTTCCAAATATTCTCAACAAAAGCTGCAGCCTTCAGATTTTAATGCATGTTCTCTTCCCTAACATGAGCACGCATTTACAAAAAGCGGAAAAGAGTGAGGGAACATCCTTATGAAATCAATTGTAAGAGGTCCAACTGAAAATTGGCCAGTCGGATGCCCAAAGAAGGTCTTGCCATAAGGAGACATCGGCAAGATTGCATGATCCCCTGTAGATCGGAGATAGTTCCCAGTGTCACTTAGAGAGTTGCCGAAGTTGAAAATCGACTCATACTTATGCAGGATCATCGAGTTGGCCTTCAAAGCGAGGCAGCATTGCGGAAGGATCAAGATTATTATAGTATATTTAATGGCAACTCTTCGAGAGATGAAGTCTTGAAGATGCTAAGAGAGTTGGACATCAATTTTATGTCCTCTTGTTGCTAATTTTTAGTTGGTGGAATTTGGGGTCTTCAAGGTGAGCTTAAATAGCTGAAATTGGTTCAAGTGGTTCATTAAGCCATTTGCTTATAATAGAAAGGGTTAGATGGAAGGGCAACAAAGAGTAAGGGGGCATGAGAACGTCGTTTTGTCGTCATCAAGTCGCTTTGTGGTTACCTTCGACTCGTCATTTCGATTGGGGCAATTAAGGTCGTTAATTCTATAACTTCTTTTCGGCTCTCGTTCGACAGTGGGGACGGCTTGCGGAGCGACGTGGAAGATACGTATGGTTATTTTAAGGTTGTGGAAAATGCCGTTTTCCTTGTTTTGACCCTCCAATAATTTTCTAGAATCCATTTGTCGAAACCCACGGAAAGAACATCTTACTCTGTTGCAAGGAACTATTAGCAGGTGCCACGCTTTGTGGGTTTCAAGGATTTAGCAATGCCACGTCAAAGACTTCTCTCCTAATTACTCAAGATTTATGAGAAAAGAAAAGAAAAGGGCCATACGCTGGTGGCATTGGTGATGGCTCGAACAACATTTGGCACAATGGGACGGAGTTGCTCAAAGGTTGCACCTAGGGCGAAAGCAAGATTGTTGTCATTTCCATCGATTTCCCCCATTAGAAATAAAGGCTTCTTGAAATACGTATCACAATCTACAAAAGAAAAGAACAAAAACAACAATCAAATCACGAGATGACTTAAGTAATCGATTTTAAAATCCTAATAATTATATATTCCAATATTGAAGGCACTCCACAAAAAACTTCATTTATTTTCCTTTGATATTGCAAGAGCACAAAAATAGAAACCCGTCTATCTAGAGACCTATGAAATGCTTTGCAATCCCCATAAATTGATAGACTAGGCCTAAGCAAGTGTGCCTCAATTTCTAAGTTGCAAGTCTAAACATCCCAATCTATTGCACCAAACCCTTAGTGGTTATCCTACGAAAGATTTATGAGTTGCAAAGACGTGATATCTACCAAATCACCTCAATAAATAACCGTATCTTCAGTGAATAAGATCAATCACACAAAAAAATAATTGCTATTTATGTTAGTCCTCTATCGGAGCCTACAAAAATTGGGTTTATATTGTTTACCTTGTTGCATTATGCAAAAAATAATGCATATACACTAGTTAAACATCTAAAAACACTCCAATGATGATAAAGACAGCTAAAGATTGTCATTAACTCCGCTTTAAATGAGAAGTTCTTTTTCCTTTTCTTTTTTCTTTTCATACACATGCCGTTTTGAAAAAAAAAAATGTACTGTCATCAATGAAGGAGCTCAATATCAACACCAAACGTAGAAAAAGAGCCCTGTCTTTGAGCTTGGATATATACGGCCGATGATTCAAATATTCTCAACAAAAGCTTCGGCCTTCTGATTTAAATGCCCGTTCTCTTCCCTAACACGAGCATGCATTTATAAAAAGCGAAGAAGAGTGAGGGAACATCCTTATGAAATCAATTGTAAGATGTTAATCAGAAAAATGACCGGTTGAATGCCCAAAGAAGGTCTTACCATAAGGAGACATCGGCAGGATTGCATGATCCCCTGCAGATCGGAGGTGGTTCCCAGTGTCGCTTAGAGAGTCGCCGAAGTTGGAAATTGACTCATATTTATACTGGATCATTGAGTTGGCCTTCAAAGCGAGGCAACATTGCAGAAGGATCAAGAATTATTGCAGTATATTTTATGGCAACTCTTGAGTATTTTCGAGAGATGAAGTCTTGAAGATGCTAAGAGAGTTGTACAACAATTTTATTTCCTCTCTTTGCTAATTTTCAGTTGGTGGAATTTGGGATCTTCAAGGTGAGCTTAATTAGTTGAAATTGGTTCAACCAGTTCATTAAGCCCTTTGCTTATAATAGAAAGGGTTAGATAGAAGGGTAACAAAGAGTATGGGGGCATGAAAACGTCATTTTGTCATCATCAAGTCGCTTTGTGGTTACCTCCAACTCGTCATTCCGATTGGGGCGATTAAGATCGTTGATTCTATAACTTCTTTTCAGCTCCCGTTCGATAGTGGGGACGGCTGTCGTGATCAAATTTTCGGGTGCACCACCTACGATTTGGCTAATGGATTACTAAGCCTAAACTTAGCTTGGGCTCTCCCAAGCCCATACCAATTCGCGACTTAGGTTCAAATTCTTAACATGCGAATGATTTTAAATTAGGAATCGCCACTAATCTATTTTCAGTAGGTCGATTAGAAACCCAAGGAAAGTAATGTGAGATTTACTTTACTCCTACGAAACAGAGATTGTGAGTTCGGGAACTTGATTACGCTAGATTTCTCTAACGTCATTTCAGTACCTTTCTCTTCTATTTTGAAAAAAAATGTTTGGCAAGCAGCTTGAATTGATTTTAATTTATCTCCCTAACATGTGAGGTTCTCATGCGGGTGCACAAACCACCAATTTAACATCCAAGAAGAGCAATCAATAAATTGCAAGACTTACCTTGTAGCAACGAAAGCATCTGTAATGTTAAATTAGAATTCACATCGACGGTCATAGATATGATTTTTAATTAACACGCAATTTTTGTTTGTTTTCACTTAATTAATGAGAATCATGCTTTATGCAATGCATTCTACTAATCTAACATGAAATGATATGACATGGCAATATGACGCAAACTATATGAAATAAATAAAACATAAGCATGCAGTCTATTCTAAAGAATGAAATTGACTTATTCTAAGGCAATTTTTTTGGTATTTTCCATGAAATTCGAAATTAAGAAAAATGCAAAATTATCTAGCTAGATGAAGATATCAATCCAACTTATATTAAGAATTGGGTTAGGCCAAATCCTAATTTAAACTAAGATATTATCTTAACTTAGCAATCTTTAACCTAAGATACAATCTATATATGAGAAATTATCTAAACACGTATTTAATCAAAAACGCAATCTTATCCTACTATGCAATGACGTGCAAAGAATGCCTAAGTTCTAATTTTTTTCTTTTCTTTTTATGAAACTGGAAATTGATAATCGACATATAATTGAACGTGCAATTAAAAAACTACATCCTAAATGAATGCATTCTTTTTTTTTTCAAAAATTCAAAATAATAAATCTCCTATTCTAGATATGCAAAATAACCCTAAAATAAGAAATATACCTAATCTAACTCACATCTTTTGGATTTTCTTTTACGAAAACAAAATTGATTCAAATGACATGGTAGCAGATCAAAGCAAGACAAGATTGATATTTAAAAAAATTGATTAATCATATCTCGCATGAGATCGAGTTGGTCAATTTTAAATAAAAAGCGTAATCGAATCTCGGCATTTAGATCGGATTGTGATTTTATAAGTGATTGCGAATCGGATTTTGGCGCGAAAATCGGACTATCAATCACTAATTTAAGAAGTAATTTCATGTCAAAAATATCAACCATTCATTCAGGAATAATTCTACTACAAAAACAAAGAAAATAAATAAAATAAAATAACAAAATAAAATAAAGTAAATAAAACAAACTACCTAAATTGATTTTCTCTTTTTTCCTTTTCTTTTTTCACACGAGGCTTGGCAGGTGGTGGAGGGTCACCAAGGGCTCCGGTGAGGGCCAGCACAGTCGGAGCTCCGGCGAACGGCGGCAGCCGGTGGACCAGTAGTGGCAAGCTTCACCGAATTCGCAAGGACTGGAGTGGGGTGAAGGGTTGCTCATGGACAGAACAGCAACGTGGAGTCGCTGTGCAGGGGGTCGGCCACAGCGGCGACCGGTTCAAGCTGCTGCAGCAATGACGGAAGCGGTTCGGGTGGTCGTTCGAGTGAGGGGGTGTAGCGACCGGCTCGAGCTCGAGCAGAGCTATGCGGAGATGAGGCCGGCAAAGGCAGTGTCGTGACAGGCAGAGAGAGGCGTCGTCAGAGCAGAGGGTCACTCAGATTGCAGCAGTGACAACGCGCAGACGCGCGGTGCCTCGGGGTCGTGTTCCAGCATGGCAGATCTGGGCAGAGGCGGGGTGGGCGATGTAGCAGCGGCGATCGTCGGAGGTTACAGATGGACGGCTGCAGGTCGCGCGACGGGAGCAGGGGCAGCAGCGTCGTCGCGGATAGATTGGCAGTGACTGGCGAGGGAGTGATGGCTCCGGGCTTCTGGGCAAATGCAGCAACACGAGCTCGCAGGCGAGGGAGACGGAACTCCGGTGGCTGGCGGGACGGCAGTGGTGGAACGGCTCAGGCGTCACAGACGGAGGGCTGCAGATCCGGCAGGTGGAGAGGTAGGCGCTTGGTTAGAGGAGTCACGGCGGGGGCTCGGGATCTGTGGTGCCGTTGGGCTTGCGCGGCGGTGATGCGAAACGACGAGCGGGCGCGGTGGTGCGGCGCGGAGGTGGTTGGATTCTGGCGAGACAGAGCAGAGCAGGAGTTGGGTGGCGCCGATATGGCGAGACGATGGCGTTCGGCGGGCAACGGTCGAAGCTCAGGCAGACGGCAGCAAGCACACCGGAGAAGATGAATAGAGTTCTTCTTTTCTTTTTTTCAATTTTCCTCTCTCCTCCTACCTATCTCACGTCCCACTCACCGGTCTCTCTGCTCCCTTTGTACTTTCTGCAGCACTAAATTTGCAGAAGGAAAAAGTCAATACCTTCTCTTCTCCCGACGAAAGAAGGCCTTTCTTATGTTAATTTCCTCCCACAAACCCTAAAAAGATGGGTTCAAATTAGTGGTTCTGAGCTTTAACTTGGCAAGTCGGACTAAGCCCACGACAATAGCAAATTGGCCCAAGCCTGTATCCTCGAGGAGATTTTACTGATTTATCCCGAATCAAATCAAAAACAAATATTGCGTTCGTAAAAAACAAATATTGGGTTTGGAAAAAAATCTTCGTGAATATGGATTTGGAAAAAATTAAAACCCTAATCCTTTCTATAAAAAGGTAAAACGCTTAGGGTTTTAGGAGGCCACAGAGTAGAAATACACGGCCACATTGAAGGGATTTTGTTCACGTCGAGGGGGCTTCTCTTGGTCAAAGAAAAAAGAAAAATTTAAGCCAAAGAGAGGAAAAGGTCCTTCGGCACCGGTCCAATAAATAAATGCAAAAAATGCAAATTAAAAATAAATGCACCTAAATTTATATGTTATGTAGTTAATATTTTTTTCGGGGATAAAATTAACCTATAATTTTCTATGCAATAGATAAATGACTAGATCGTCAAAATTTAGGTGTCAACAACGGCTTGCGAAGCGACGTGGAAGATACGTATGGTTATTTTTAAGGTTGTGGAAAATATCGTTTTCCTCGTTTTGACCCTCCAATATTTTTCTAGAAATTAGGGTACGCGGGGTAACACTTCTACTGGGGAACATTTTCTTTTCGAAATAGTTCTTTTCTATTTTTACTTTGGGGAACAATTTTTGTGTAAAATAAGGTATTTGGTAATTATACAAAATTTCTATTTTTGAAATAGAAAAAGAATAGAAATGTGTTTGATACGATTTTTTAATTTTTGTATTTATTCGTTTTTTATTCTCGCTCACGAATCGCCAACTGCCGCCCACCACCGTCCATCGTCGCTGCCCATCGCTTGTCATCGCTTAACCGTCACCGCCGTAGGACCACCGGCCACGGAGGCAACAGCCGGTGGGCTATGGGCAGCGGTCGTGCGGAGGCAGTTGGCGGCCGACGGTCGGCAGCAACGGGCGATGGTTGGCAACAGAGATAGCAGTTGGGCAGCAACAATCGGTGACCAGCGGTTGGTGGCAACAACGGTAGTCGAGCGATGGCAACAACGGTCGATGGTGATCGTCGGCGGTCAAGGGTGGCCGGTGGGTTGTGGGCGGCATAGACGACGATCAGGCGCGATGGTCACCGTCGATCGGGTGACAGTCGGTGGCGGTCGAAGGCGGTCAACGGTCGGCCGACGGTGGCCGCAGCCAGCCGGAGGTGGCCGGCGGTTGGCAGGCAACCACCTAAGGCAGCAGCAAGCAAGAAGAACAAAAGAAAAAACGAAAAGAAAAAATTGGCTTATTTCTAAAAATTGTTCCTGGAAACAAGAAGCTATTTTTTTTTTCTTGTTTTTGTTCTAAATCTATTCCCTGGCTACTTTTTATTCTGGGGAATAGAAATATAAGTTGGCGTTACCAAACGGATTTCTGTTCTTTTTTTGTTCCGGGGAACAAAAGAATAAAAATTTAGAGAAACAGAAACGTTACCAGCCCTAAAACTCTTTACTTTTCATGTCCAGCTTCTACATAAAGTACCCTATTTGCTAAATTCATCTATCAGATGCTGTGCGCCTTTTTCTTTCTTTTGAAAATTTTTCTTTCATCTCTCAAAGTTGCAGGCAACTGTCCTCTCTAGACCTCTGCCAAATCAAACCTTTTGTCCCTAGAAATCTGCACGTCTTGTTAAAACTATTTTCTCCAATTCGAATATCGTGGTCGACGCCATTGGGAACCTTGCCTCTATGACAATCATTTGCTAAAATAATATGTGAGTAGAAACGAGATAAACAACGAAAATAAACAAAATAAGAGATTACATGGGTTGTTTGACCAATCAATAATATACGCGAAGAGTGGCAGACAAATTTAACGATAATCAAGTGACAAATGGAGATTACAATCGCTTCACATCTCAAGTGGCTGCTAACCCCTAGTTTTACACCCTTAAACTCACAAACTATTGCTCTAAGACATATCTGTTCCGTTTGAATAACTTAGAGAAATGACAGGAAACTTTATGGAGAGGTTTCTAACGGCTTAATCTTCGCATTAGATGAAAATACAACTCATACAAATAGTGAATTTATGGAATAAATCCTACCGTGTCATGCCTAAAAAGAAAAAAACCACTGAGCACGTCCCACATTTCCGGCTAGGTGGGCTATGGGCAAGGAGCGCACCTTATGGCTTGGTGAACGACAGGCAAGGCCTCCAGATAGAGTTGGGGTGTGGTTTATTCTCCCTTTCAACCGAAAGGGATGAGGTCCTGCTCTTAGCTACCAAAAGGCTTTTATAATTTGAGTCCGTATTTTATTGGTAGTTTGGACTTGGACGCATAAATAGCTACTTGCTTATATATAATCTTTATCTCTTTTAATTGAAAGTTGTAATAGAGATATGAGATGTGCTAATCATAGCAAAATTCTTTGTTGCATGTGGGTCTTGTTTTAGAGTGAAAAAGGATAAATTTTATTTTTCGATTTCTCTTTCTTGCTTTTATTCTTTATTTTGTTACGTCTGAGTATCAAGTCCTAATAGGCAAAGAAATCTGACGTTGGGCACTGTCTGATGGACTTGAGATATTATTTCAACACTATCAATGACATTTATATGTTGAATGCACTAACATTGTTGTAATTGCCTGTTGCTTCAGGAAAAATCAATCTCTGATCAGCCCATCACTAGTTCAGTTAAGTCATCCATTAGTTTGGGTTCGGACCTCTCTTCTTGTGCTGCTGAAGATCAGAAAGTTAGCTTTTATTCTTCAAAGAACCATTACATGTTAAATGCTTTGTGGAGGAGATCTGCAACATGACACTAATATAACCTTAGCCATTCAATTTCAACCTTGGTTTGTCCTAAAATATAAGTTTTCTAGTACTCTTTGCTTAGACAATAGCATATTGCTAAGCTGAAGGTGACTAAAGGGTGCCATTCTTTTTCTTTTTGGGAATCTTACACTTGGGACTATATTATTTACCATTAATATTTGAGAATTACACTCAACCTCCTAGTGTTGTATAGAGAAAAAGAGACGAGAGCTTTTACTGTGTTTGCGAGATCACCATCTTAATGCTTCCGTCAATAAAGTCGTATTTATATGTACATCAAATTACTATTGTAGATAGTATAAAGTCTAGAAGTGCTGCTATTTCCAAAGAAGCACTCTCTCTGAACTGAACCTTAGTCGATAAATGGCCAGTCAATTTATTTCTTCTTTTGGTGAGCAAAGATTTTAACTCTGGCTTTATGTTTTCAAGTTGTCCATTTAGATAAGTGTAGCTGTAGCATCATGAAATGCGTTTGATAAGTTGTGGAAAAAAAAAAGTTCTATATATCCTGGGGTAGATTATGAATAATGATTGTGTCTTTGTCTCATAAATTTGTTTCTACACAGAGCTCAAGCTGTTCTTTGGGATTGATTTGCATCGCACGAGGGCAAGTCGGGCAAGCTATGTCAGTCACGAAGGATCACTGTTGAGTGATCCTTCGTTCGTGAAAAGAACGTCGATCCTCATGCTCTTTGGAAAAAGTTCATTCATATTCATCACACTCAGAATTGGAAGTTTGTTCGAATTGCTTGGAGTCAGAATCTGAAGACGCAGATAAGAAGATGAAGATCAGAGCAAGTCCAGAATATCATAAGAGAGAAACATCGGAATGTGTAGTTTTGCAAATGCGAAACACCATAAAGCCAATGGTTGAACTCGTTTCCTTGGAAGTAAATGAAGACACTGCTTCTGACGAAGTTCATTCATATTCCTCAACACAAGAATCTGAAGTTGATTCATACTGCTCGGGACCAGAATATGAAGTCGGGGATAAAAAGGCAAGGATAGAAGCAAGTCCAGACTATAACGATATTATGCACATACCAAAGATGAAAAAGGAATTAGAAGCTGAGATTGATACCTCTTTAATCTTCCATTGCATGCCTGCCCTACAAGTTACTAAACTTATCGAGGACTCACGTCAGATCTTTGTCAGAGTCATATCTCAATCAGTCAGCTCAAAAGATTATTCTTAAACCATTGCAATTGGTGGGCTCATTCGCCTCATGGTTCTTGATCTTGTTCTCGAGGGAACAAAAAACCATGTCTACCGAAAGTAGCAGAAAGGAAAACTAATCTCACTTGCCTGGAAGTGTCAATATCAGGAAGTGCATCTCAGAAAGCAAATGCTCAAGCTGAACCCCATGATTCCTTGTGGAGTCATATCGGCTCTATCAGAGTTAGCAGAACTAAATTTCGATGTGAATTCTGATGCTGAATGGTGGAACAAGGGTGCCGAGGGTATTATTTCCAAAGGCTGCAGCTTACAAAAAAATACCCTGAAATTCTACTTTCCAAACAAAGAATTCCTTAGGAAGTTCAATCACCTTCGACAATCAATTAGCGCATCCATCCGTAAATCAGTTTAGACTCATTGGCAGTCAGGCTAACCGCATGATAAATCAACCACCATCTGATGTTATATTTAAATTAGATTAACACGACAGATACTTGAGGTACTTAAATGGTGTTGTTCCCATGAATTCAAGGACGTACTAAAACAGTCGGATGTGTTTTATTTGGACAGGCGTGCGGATCTTAAGAAGCTCTCTGAGTTCAGTTTGGAAAGCATGGAGTAATGAGCATGAATTGCTCATAGATGAAGCTAACATCATCCATGAAGCAGAGGAAAACAAATCAATTAGTCACTACACGAGCCACTGTCATTGTGATGTTCATTTATCACCAGATCTTGCATTTCATATGAAGGGCCGGTTTTTACACAGGAATACTAACAAATGAAAAACCGATTCAAGCCATTGAAGTGAACAAAACCGAACTGAAACAAACAAAAATTCTCCCTTGGATTCTTTTCAGGCAACCTATTACTAAAAGGCAGTTGAAGGACTGCACAAATTGGTTGAGACCAAACCAAAACCAAATCCAATAGTATTTTGAGGAACACCAAATTGATGTTATGACAGAAACATGTTTCTTTTTCTTTTTCCCTTGGTAGGGTAGACATTTTTACACACTTAGTACACTAAATATTTTATGAATGCATCGAATCATCAATAACAAAATGCATAACAAGGACATTCGTTTAGACCAATATTCATATTTAGTTCAACCTCATTTATAATTGATAGAGTGGCTTTTTCGTCTCCGACATCAGCCAAAACAAAATCACAGTGGAAAACTTTTATTGCATTTATTCTAGCGGATTAGTCAAGATATTTGTTATTTGGCCTAGACATGACAATCAGAACCAAAATAAAAAATCAGTGCCATGTGATAGGCGGCCAAGGACTTTTTAATCAAACAAGGGGTATGTTTTGGTTATCAATGATTTGGCCAACTGAACTCATAAAGAGCAAGAATCAAATTGAGGTGAATCTTGAGTCTCTGGTGCACCAACCAACATCTACAAAATCATTAATCGTCTGCCCACGAGTCTAAACTCTGAATGCTTTGATATCTAGATGGTTTGTCTCAGCTATGTATCTGCTGCTCTCTTAGAATGTTCAGCTCAGGTATGTGTTGTTTCCAACGCAACAGTTTTTTAAAGGAGATGGTCAATTCTTTTCCTGTAAAGAATTTGATATAACAAGGCGACTTTTCCCTTTATGAGAACTTTGTGTTGACCGCTGACTGAATTATATGAGAAAAATGATATGCAGGGAAAAGTGAATTTTCAACTCTAGTAACTACAGAAAATGCCCAACGACTGGTCAGATTCAGTTTGTTTCTTGTTAATTGGTTTGGTTTCAAAATTCTCGAGCTGAAATAGTGTGGCAATCAAAGCTACACCTCCACCCTTGGAGGGATCATGTTAACAAGCATGCTTGAAATGCTTTTGGGGGTTTGTTTCCAGACAACATCCTACTCAAAGCTGTGAAAGGAACCAGCCCGATGACCTGAAAGTCTAGTGTGGGCAAATTCTTCGGGCTCAAGATCGTTCTTCTTTTTGGGTATATACCAGGGCTAAAAGAAACCAAACTAGAGAATTCTTTAACAACTAGAAAGACATACATACAGTCCATTCAAATAAGAAAATGGCATATTTATTCTAGAAACACTATTATAGTCATAAACCAAATTAATCAGCAAATGGGCTGAGAACGCGGACCATATTCGAAAACTGGCCCCAAAGTTGCTGAAACTGTAAATTTCACTTTAAATAGACTATAGAACTTATCCAGGAAATTACTCAATCATTAGTTCTTTAGTTTTCTACAATTATTGTCATGCCAAGTAATCACGTGCATACGTACATTTTGTAGATAGAACGAATAGTTTGTTTACTATAGTACAAGAGTATACGTCAAATGTTCAAATCTATTTGAAATGAATTTTATGTTTCGCATTTTGTCTAACTTTTATTTTTGCGGTTCACTGACATTTTTGTAATATGAAACACTTAAAACCTTCACCGGATCTAATACTGGTAAATTGATTCACAAATAATTTTTCCATAATTTTTTAAAAATTGAATAGTATTTTAAAAGTTGGCGTGATAAAAATTAAACAAGCGGGCCCTACCAATTTACGCACATTTTTGTTTTTCTATTCTATATTCTTATTTTTTGTGCTCTCTGCAGTTGTCTATTTGATGTAATTAGATCCACATCCACAGCATGTTTCCGTGAAAAAGGCTCGATGTTCAAGTTTAGCTTATGAGCAAATGATTCACCTAACAATTGGTTAATCATACAAACTAGACAACAGTTGACTCAGTTCTCAAGTCACAGTACTACAACATACAATTGTTTGATAATACATGATACGAAAATGGAAGACAAAATATGTAAACTGACCTTAGCCTTCAACAAACTAAGCCCTGCAATTAGCTAAAAGCTCCTTCAAGGATAGATATATGAGCAAAGGCAAACTCAGGTTCTCTGCGAACCTTCAAGTAATAGATGCTGTTCATTAAACAAAATTATACCCAAAGATTTCAAGTCAATAAAGCTCAATTTACTATTGAGAAGAACTGAAAATCCCAAAGTACAGATCTTGAGTCAATAAAGCATGATATTACCATATAATCAAACACTTGAGACAGCAAGGTACTATAGTCCTAGCATTAAATTGCAACCACTAGAAATTGAACTTCTTACCTGTAGAATTTCTCAGCATAAAATGGGCCAATTACTGGCTGAATATGCATATAGGTCGTAGTCTTTGCTCAACTTCATCTTCCTGCCAGGACAGCTGCCTCCACCACACTCTTTGAGTTTCAATATATCTCAGTTTGGCTGCATTATGGTTGCTGAAGTGCAAACCCTTTAGAGATTTGCATTTGTCTATTGTGATGCCCTCTAGTGATGATCACACCAATGAGTTATCAGTCCAAATGCTTCTCAACTTAGGCAGATCAATAAGTATTAGAGTCTTCAGACCTGGAAGTGCACTAGGGTCTAAATTGTTGTTTTCAGCTTTCATGATGATCTTTATAATCTCATGACGCTCTTCAACTCTCATATACTGAAGCTTAGAAAGTAGTTGAATCATGCCATAGGAGAATATTTACGTCAGTTTTGGACATTTATATATACTTAGCGAAGTTAGTTGGGCTAGGCTTCCAGATCAGATGGGACCATTCCAAAAGCACATCAATTTGGGGCATCGTTTATAACTATCTTCTCCATGCATTCCAATGCACCTGCTGTGGCATGGTTGCCATCAACCATGGCTTCAATGTCAGAGCACCCTTCAATCAGGCAACCTCGCACCTTGTTGATATTGGCGTTGCCAAAGTCTGATATGCTTGAAATTCATTTGTGGCATAAAAGTTCAAATGCTTCAGTTTCAGCAAATACAGCAGAAATTGCATGTAGGAGGTGCTCAATGCTTTAGAGGTTTTTCAGTTATGTGTTAGCAAAAAATCCTGGCATTTTTCACGTTGATGCATCCCATTGCAATTGCGTAGACGTTTCCAGTCTTTTATTCTTGATTCTAGCAATATCAATGAGCAATTCCAATATATGGTGGCTTGCGGACATTTACAGGAATTAAATGATGATTTTGTGCTAGAAATTAGCCAACCAATTACATTTTCCTTGCCCGGGCTACTGGTCATTGGTTCCAGTCCCCTGGTCACACGCCTAGCCTTGGTTTGTCCATAACATAGGTTGGGTAGTGCCGTGGCATAGGATAATCCTGTGTCTACTCCCATTATCACCATGCTAGGGTGATGGTGACAAGCTTGCTCGAAACGAGCAGTAAGCTCATTCTATAATGGCTGTGGAGCTCCCATAATCTAGCCCAGGGAGTTGCCAGTTTTGGTTGCCCCTTTCCACTGTTTTTAATGATAAAAAAGATTTGGGTTTTGAGCGAGAGAATAGCAAAGAGATTCACGAATGGAGAGACAATTTGTCAAGTCATTGTGTCGATCTTCACGTGTCTTGGATTGTTCTCGATCCTTTTATTATATTTCTTTGCCTCTCTTGCAATTATTTCGTTCTGGTGTCCTATTAAAATATTGCTATTTGTATTTGCTTCTGCAGTCATAGTGACTAGTGGTTTTTTCTCAACAGTTTCCAAGTTTTCGTTTCTAAGTTGGCAATTTTCAATTCATTGTTTGCTGCCCTAGTATGGTACAGAGTTTACTCAGTTCAAATTCTCCTGACAAATGATGCAATGTTCTTTTCAATCTCTATTGTCTCATTAAGTTTCCCCCAAAACTATGTGCTTGCCGAGATCTCCATATACCCTTTGAACAAAAGGCACAGCACATTGTCAATGCTGCCAGAGAGGGTAACACGTCTCTAAATCTACTTATTGGTTTCTTAGTTTCATAGCATTTCCTTTCGTTTACTGGAATGAAGTTTGTCTACGTACTATTATTGCATGTTAGATCTGCTGTCTTTCACAGACTTCTACCAGTGCATTTACTTTTGTCTTGACTAGCATGATCTCAGTGCTAGTTGTTCTTTCTAGAGAATTAGTACTCTAAAGTTGTGTATGGTCATTAAGATCTTGAGACTGAACCTTATAGGAGATGACAGGATAAGATATATTATGGTTAACAAGATACAATACTAATTATTGACATATCTAATCCCTTTCTTTATAAAGAGGAAGCCTATTTTAGGTAGGGAAACCGTTGGGCCATAAAATATGCCCCACTAACCTCTTGAACAAGGGGAAAGACGGGCAAATCCCAAATAGTTGCCCAAATATGGAGTTTTGTGACCTCATAGTGTGAGGATTCGAACCTTTTTATGCTCTTAATATACGCTCACCAACTAGTTGTTAGACACATGGTCAATCCTGTGGGATTAAGCATATCTAATCCTTGTATAATTATTATTATTATTATTATTATTATTATTATTATTATTATTATTATTATTATTATTATTATTATTTTCTCTTTTGGGTCGAACAGTCTTTCTATGATTGATTTGGCCTGGGCCTATGTTTTCTAGCAGAAAACTTCGAAGGACAAAAACTAATAAACTAACGAAGGAAAAAATGATGAAGGGAACGTGTCTTTACATCCGAGAGAGGTGACAGTACCCTGGTACAGTTCCCCAGACGATACCCCAGTGACCCCACAATTATTATCTGAGGAGCAATAAACTAGTATTAGTATATTTTGAATGTTACTATTGTGCACTGGAATCTGGTTTAACATAATGAACATGTAACATCACCTCATAAGCTGTTGCTTTTTAGTATTTGCTTGCTGCTAGATTGGTATACATAGACTCAACTGGTTCTTTACCGCGAAAACAGCTCGGCTAAGGCAAGCCAAAGAAGAGACAGAGAGGAGATGTTGCATTTCGTGCTCTAATGGAGGTTGAGTATCGAAGAAAGGTTGCAGAGGTAAAAATAGGGAAAAATAGTTGTTCTGACTCCATCAAGTATCCTAATTTGGTATTTCCGTTTGTGAAGGAGAAATGCATGTAATTGGATGTTTAAAATGACAAAGGTTTGCATCTCTGTATACTTAAAGGTGAAGCTCAATTGGTATTGGTTGCTTTCTTTAAATTCAGCAAGCCTTTGTACTAGATAAGTTTATGATGGCAGTCATGTGGCTCTATCTGATGACTACTCTGTGGCCACAAGGACTCTGGATTTAGTACTTACGTAAATATGCATCAATAAAAAATGGGATTGCAAGAATATTTACTGATGAGAGCAATAGTTTGGTTAATTTTCTGGAATCTGTTCACTAGAACTTGTTAAGCACTTGGTGGTGTTGTCTTGTAGGGAACTTCAAGTTGCTTTCTTGGGTCATGAAAATTTAGGATAAAGAAATGTCTGTCGGAACCAAATAATAGCAGCGAACTGCTGCTTGTGTACTCATGCTTGTAGAGTCTTAATGTCCTGCACTTGTTCAAATTAGCATATATTCATCATAAAGTCTTATTTTGACAAGCTCTGCAGCGTTACAACCATAGTAATGCAGCATGCATTAAATTTCAGAATTTTGTCATCTTTAAATATAGGATCTTGTATTGTCTCCTCTTTATAATTGCTGGGAGTAGGCTGGTCTGTACTGATTAATAAGTCTGTCTCCATTTCCAGGTGTGCCAATCAAGCAGAGTAGTGGAGATTCTGGCACTAATGTCAAGAGGCTCGAGCAAGAAATGGAAGCGAAAATTGCACACCTGAAGACGGAGGGCACAAGAATATCTCAGGACTTCATGCAGATTCTGTTGAAGCATGTGACCACTGTAAAGAACTAGGGGCATCTTGTAAGTGAAAGTCGCAAAATTTCCACGTTTGCATAATTTGATCGGTGCTTTCTTGCTGGGTATCACGATTTCTTTTTCCTTTTTTTAGCTGATGGGTGTAACTAGTCTTATGTGCTGCTGTGAATCTATATATATATATATATATATATGAATGAGATTGGTGAAATCATGTCCTATCTAAGAATACATTACTCTTTGTTTGTTGTCTGTCCAAAGAAAAGTTTCATACGCTTATGAGATGTCAGTTTTGAAGTTTCGGTTGCATGTTTTTTCTCTGATCCACATGAGCTCGGTCCAGTTCGGTGCAACTTCACTAAAAGCATATAAAAGATGTCTTTAGGGGCCAATCTCCGTCCCATACTACAAATGATCACTGCTTATACTTGCATATGAACAAAATCAGAGCATTATGAATCAACTATCAATGTCTTAACTAGAGTCTTTTTTTTTTTTTTTTTTTTTTTTTTTTTTCTGTATAGACTATGCTAGACCGAATCAATGAGCGGGCCAAGCACAGGTTAGAGTTATTAGGCTTGATGGTGAGGTAGGGCAAGACCCAACATGAGGCCAGTAAACCTAACCCAAGCCCATCATCACATGAGGGACTTGGCACATTTTTCCCCAAGCAAGTTTGAGTTTGGACGGGTTTGGACGAGCGGAGTCAAAATCCAAGTGAACATGAACATAGTTGTGGTGCTTGTTTGAAGAAACATTTGTGCCATCAATGAAACAAATAGTAAGGCTGGACATCAGTGCGACTTGCATGAGGAAGAGTTCTAGAAAGGTTAGCAAGAAGTATCGCGTGATTAGTCTTTTCAAATCAATATTACATCGGCTAGCGAGGAAAAATGATGGTACATATTCACGAAAGTAACTATACCCCAAAGTTCCATGATAATAACAAAATTATCATTTCTGCTATCTAAATTAACTATTGTTCATCTAAAATTGAAAGAACTTCATTCTTTGTTGAGTAGGAACTGTTGCAGATTGTGTTATGAGTTGAGCTAAGCAATCTGGACTGAAACTTTGGTATATTCTACGTGTTCACGAAGCCATCTTGTATCTTTACCTGCACATCTCTATAAATAACCTTAGTTCCCACCACAAGCTCAGATTCACCGGAGAGACCAAAATTCACAACATTAATTCAATGCTTCTGGATAGTCATCGAATTCATCAAATGTTTATTAACATGAAACGACCTCTTGGCAAAAATATCCTGCACGTCACCTCGGGCAGAATCAACCAATGTCGCATTACTAATGGTACAAGGAAAATAACAGAGGCTGTCCGAATTCTGTGAGCTTTTATTCCATTGGAGGAGGGACGTGGTGCGCTTCCGCCCAAGAGAAAACGCGGTTTCGCTGGCATCATCGGGCGCCAAGACGGCACGTGCCGTGGGGGTGCTGCTGTTGTGGGATTGGGGACTGGGGAGCACGGGCCTCCCTTATCTGCTGCCGAAACTGCCCCTTCCGTTCTGGAATGTTCCTCAGTGCCCGCCCGCTACTGTGACCTTGAATTCTGCCCAATAAAAATGCGCCACGTGCCTAACTTTTTCCCCCCCTTAAAATGAAGGATATGAAAATTGTCTGTCTGTTGAATTGCCCGACAACAATTTATCCATTTTAATGCGAATATTTTCGATTTTACTTGCATTGCGACAGTCTCCTAGAACCTATCGCCTTAAATTAGTGAAAATTTAAATTATCTAATTACACCTCTTTCGTCGACATTATCAAAAAATTGTACATATACCGCCAATCAATAATAGGCTCGACGTATTTTAAATGCATAAAAGTCATATGAGTAAAGAGACTTCATCAGATTCTTCTCCTTGAAGTTTTCAGAGCAAGGATTTGTTAAAATTGTTCGGACAAGACAAAAAGATAAGAGGCGTTGGATTTGACTGAGGATGGAGTATTCGCCCATCTATGTGATATGGCAATATCGTTATTCTCCATGCACTTAGAGAGTACGCATCGGAGGAAAAGGGTTCTTGTGGACGTGTCGCGTCACATGATGATGACGCATGGCGTATAACAAAATTTTTAAGCACGTAAATTGGCATATCACTGCAAAAACTTTGTTAATTAAGTGCTTATGGTGGCATTTCTTTGTGTTGAAAATGTTCAATTCTCCATTGATGTAAAAGCACTTTTTGTCGGAGAGGCTTGGAAACCATTCCAGGAGGTTCATGGAACTCATAATCGAACCACTTCTCTCTAGAATAGGCCTTGAACGGCCGGCGTAGACCAATTCGGTCCGGTTCTTGGGTTCAATTGCATCGGATGCATACCTCTATGGAAGTTTCACACTTTATTGCTTGTAGAAATTTTCAAAATATGCATCTAAGGGAAAAAATTCTTGCTAGATATAATTTTCAATTCGTTTATACTTTTTGACAACTTAAGTCTAGTCAATAAATTGGGCATACAATTTATGAAAATAGACAATAGAAAAAGAACAAAAAAAAAAAAGATAGATAGATAGATGAAAGAGTAAATCAATAAATATAAAAACTAAATAATAATAATAATAATAATAATAATAATAATAATAATAATAATAATAATAATAATAATAATAATAATAATAATAATAATAATAATAATAATAATAATAATAATAATAATAATAGTCATGATGATGATGATGATGATGATGATGATGATGATCATCATCATCATCATCATCATCTCATAATAATAATAATAATAATAATAATAATAATAATAATAATAATAATAATAATAAGAGGTTTAATTCGGTCTCATTCAAATTTGCAAGGTCCACGAGGAGAGCCTAGTCCCCCTACACCTACATGTCGAATTGGTCATTGCACGACCTCTCTCTCTCTCTCTCTCTCTCTCTCTCTCTCTCTCTCTCTCTCAGGGGTGAGTATCGGTTTAAGGTAAACCTTAGACCAACTGTGGATTGGCCTAACCCTGTTAGTCTTGGTTCAGTTTCTAGGGAGACTAGGTCGGTCCCTGATCCTAAGATTCCCGGACTACACCTACATGTCAAATTGATCATTAAACGACCTCTCTCTCTCTCTCTCCTGAAAGTTTAAGGCCGGTTTGACCCGGATCAATCCCGACTCCGTATATATTATATATCTAATATATTATTCATAATTTTTTTACATAAAGAAAATCTTAAAATAAACGGCGTTAACAATATTAAACTTAGTGGTGAGTTCAAATAATTTTATTATATTCTTTAATAATGTATATTTTTAATATCTTTTACGGTGTCAACAGTCATAATTTACCAAGGAAGAAAATGTTTTTGTGAGGAGTCCTCATGGCGTCCAAAATGACATAAGTAGCTTCTTACGGCATACTCTTCTAGTACTCGTTCTTTTCTGTCTTTATTGTTCTCTTAGTCTTCAATTTGTCAAAATCGAAAGAAACAATTTCTTCGCTTGCCACTCGACACTCGCCTTGCTCGCTTTGGGTCACTCATGCCACTCACCACTCGATGTTTGCCCTGCTTGTTGCTCCCTGCTCGACGCCGAACGCTCACCTTGCTCACTGCTCGCCGCTCGCCTCTCTTAACTGACTTCACTCGTCATCGAACCCATTGGATCAATCCAGTTATCCGTTGCCTTTTCAAGGAATACAAAAAATGAAGTTAAAAAAAAAAAAATTATCGGTTGATCGTGGGTTGACCATTTGAAACCGGATTGAACCCATTGGGTCAATTCAATCCTCAATCGCCTTCTTTAAGGAATACAAAAAATGAAATAAAAAAATTATTTGTTGGTCCTAGGTTGACTTTGGGACCGGACCAAACCCATTGAGTCGATTCGATTCTAGGTCTCAAACTCAATAGGGTTAGTCCTCGGTCCCAAAAATTGAGGACCGGTACTTGTGTGAGTTGCTCTTAGGGTTATGAAATAGGCCGATTGGTCCTAGGGTTAGGAGATGGGCCGATCCAACCCAAACCATGCTCTCTCATGTTCTACACCTAGACACCGTACACCTACACACCGAGTTAGTCAGTGAAAGGTGGGCAGATGACGAGAGGGGAAGCGGGCAACAAGCGTATGGGGCCGGGCAACGGGCGTGTGGGCGGCATGCGGGGTGCAGGCAACGGCACCACCATCATCTTGGATCTTCCGAAAAACAAAACAAAAAATTGGGTGAGCAACCTTTGGGAAGGCATAGCACCACCATCATGGCTCTTCATTAGAGTAATAATTTCTTTAACATATAAATTATTCAAAACCCTTCTTTTTAAGAAACAAAAAGAACGGCATGACCATCATAAGTAATCTTACTTACAAATTGTTATTAAGAAATTAGAAACAAAAAGATAAGTCTTGCTTATAGCACACTGTGACGCACTTGATGAATCTTTGATGCATTCGCATCGCATCCACTTGAAGAGTGTCGAGATAGAGATAGAGTGGAGGAACGGAAGAAGCTAAATTTGGAGGATTAAAAACTTTGACCTTCCTTAACAGCTCAGTCCCCCTCCCCTTTCTCGTTTGCTAGCTCAACTATTAGGGAAAATTTTGAACACCACCTCCTTCTATCTTCTTTTTCAATTAAAATCAAAGGATTGAATTTTATTTTTTTTGCAAGTAAGAAAAAAATACTTTAATCTTTAAACCATTTATAATTTTATCTTTAAACTTAATTGATGAAATAGAGCCCCTCATTCTTTTTTGAGACCTCCAATAATAGCCATCTCTCTCATATGAAGAGCTGCTACAAGGAAAAGGCAAAAGCTGCAAAATCCAACAACAGAGACCCATGAAGTCAAACGAAAGACCAAAAATGGAAGCTCTCAGAGAAATACTTAGAGCACGGTTGAGAACTTGTTGCTAGTGTAGCAAATTTTGTCTTGCTCATGATAGTTCTACCTGCTCACCCTCCCTCGCCCACTATGTGAATTTCTACCTGGTCTCTCCCTCTTTCGCATTAACCTTCCTCACTCCTGCTCACTATCGCTCCTCTACCTTGCTCTCGCTTGCTCTTGCCTCTCTCCTTGGCTCACATTCCTCTCGCGCCGCCCTCCGACAATTCAGTGAGTTTTTTTTTTTTTTTTTTTTTTTGTACTCACAATTTTTGTTTGTCTTGTTGAATGATGTTGTTAGAGATGGATTTGGGGAGGTGAAGTGCTAGGGGAAGAGAGTTTTTTCTCTAGGGTCATTAAAGGGAAGAAGAAGATGGAAAAATTGTAGTCATAGGGTAAAGGCAAAAACAGATGACTGAAAACTTGGAAAAGTTAGTGAGAACCAGTGGCTAGGAGTAGTGGCCCCACTGGATTAGCCTTGGTCTGAATTGATTATGAGTTTGGCCTTTGAAAACAACCTCCATCAAGATAATATTGAAGCAGACTTCATGGGTTGCTTTCGTATGAAATACAATAACAAAAAGAATATTACAATTATGGTCCCGTTAGAGATTGTTTTGTGCTTCATGGTGCCATCGAAACAAATTGTTTTGATCAACCTGAACAATGCAAAGTTTTAGGATAGTAGCATTGGGTATTGAATCTTGTTTCAAATGAATATAATAAGCTACTTAACAAAACATAAGTGGGTATCTTAAGAAGTTATAAATGCAATCACCGGATAGAAGTCCACCGCATCACTTTGCTAATCGATTTTCCAGACCTTTTTCCCTTAAAATTAACTTTAATTAACAACTATTAACGAGTGAGAGAACTTATACAAGCTATATAATAAATGAAGATAATTTTTTAATCAAGTGATATATAGATTGTTTACTAGTTTTTTTTCCTTAATAAAAATGATTCCTGGGAAAGAAAAAGACAACAAAAAACAAAAGACAAAGAAAAAGAAAGAAATAAGTAAAAGGGTTTCTTAAGTTTTTCATAAAAATTCATAAAATTCATAAAAATCAGAAATTTTTCAGAAAGAACTTACAAATTAGCTATTTGAGTAGTTGTTTCTCTTAAAGAGCAAAGAAAAAAATTAAACTCAATTGAATAAGTCTTTAGGAATTTATCATATGATTTTTTTGGATGCCTTTTTTTTTTTTTATAGAGACGATGCTACGTAATATTAAAAGATAATAACTAATAAAAATAATAAATATCCTAAAAAATTCAGAAAATTCATGAAAAATTCAGAAAAGTCATAAAAAATGAGAAAAAAATTTCAATTTTTTTGGATGCCTTTTTTTTTCTTTTTAGAGATGATGCTAGGTAATTTTTAAAGATAATAAATAATAAATAATAAATAAATTTTAAAAGTACATAAAATTCATTAAAAAATAGAAAATTAATAAAAATCAGTAATATTTAGAAATAAAACTGCAAAATTAGCTTTTTGAGTAGTTTTCTATTAAAGAGCAAAGACAACAATCCTTAAAAAATTGAAATCCAATTGTATAAGCCTTTAGGGTTTTATAATAGTTTTTTTATGCCTTTTTCATTTTTAGAGACGATGCTAAATAACATTAAAAGATAATAAATAATAGAAAAATTAAAAAGAAAAAAATTAAAAATTCAGAAAGTAAATAAAAAATCAGAAAAATCAGAAATCTTTGGAGAAAACTCAAACATTAGCTTTTTGAGCAGTTTTCTTTTAAAGAGTAAAGAAAAAATACTTAAAATTTTGAAACCCCATAGAATTAGCTTATAGGCTTTAACGTAGAATTTTTTTGGATGCCTTTTTTTTTTTTTATAGGGACAATGCTAGGTAATATTAAAAGATAAAATAATAGAAAAATAATAAAAGAATTAAAAATTCAGAAAACTCACAATACTCTTCAGAAAAAAAAAAAATTATTGAGGAAAATGAAGAAAATCTTGTTCTTACTTTTGGCAATCAAAAGAAAACTAGTCGAAAATTGACTCTCAAAAGAGATGAGTATCTCGACCCATCCAAAAAATTGTCAAAGAGACGAACTGAACAAATTCTCAAGCACCTGCATTCGAAAGTTTTTGTAAGCCACAGGAAGGAATGTGACAGAAATAGGCTCTCCTCCCGTCGCTTCGCCTATATTGCCTCGGCTATAATCGAAGACAGCTTTTCTTCGGCCGTCTAGGGCTATCCTATGTGTTCGAGTTTAGAGACCTTATCCAACTAAACTAACCCGAACCCTATTGGATCAAGTTGATTTAAAAATAGGGCTGACCCTAAGGCCCATTCGAAATTAATTAAATAAGCCCATGAAAATATCCTCAGTAAATTTTAAAGCCCACTACCAAGCTCAATCCGGACCCCCTAAGGTGGACTCCCCAATTGGTCAGAATTGGTTTGTATCCAAGCCCAACACAATCTAATTTAGCCCAGAATCTAAACCTGCCAAAAAAAAAAAAATGTAAGCCCAAATTTAGGTAATAGCCTAACTAAGCCCATTTCCTTGCCATTCTTTCTTCCATGCGATCTCCTCAAGCTACCATCCGTCCTTTCCAGCAAACGCAGCAATCCAGAAGCTAATGCAATATCCAAAGATGATTTACCCGAATCAAAGGGAATATTTCCTCAACAAAAGTCGTTGCTGGAATCACGAAATGCAGAGCACCAGAATACAACAATGAGATAACATTAGGGGCACTCAAAGTCTTATGATGTAATCTCATGCAACTGAGGTAGAATAACGGATCAAAGGTACCCGTAGGGATTTAAGCGTACTATTAAGGATTCAATGGACAGTTTTTAGGAAGATTCCTCTTAAATACTCTTGGGACTTCATTGAGATATTTTGACATGAGGCCAATGACTCATTCCAGACACGATTTCGAGCCAACATCAATACATAGTACACAAGCAACACTCAAAGCCAACTCAGATTCAGATTATTTGCATTCAACATGAACGAATACAAAGAACAAAAGGTCCCGGTCTCAATGGAACCAAGGCCGGGTGTAACAAACCATCGAACCGAAAGAGGGAAGCGCCAGCTTGGTCGCCGAAGGTGGCCCTACCCGGCTCAGGGTGTCGAACAGAGGGCAAGATTGGAAAGATTGGACTTGGTCTGGTCGCCTCGCAACATCTCCGAGCCGAGATTCTTGAGTCGAAACGATTTCGAGACTAAAGAAAGCCAGAAGCGGAACCAACCTAGAAGAACGTTTCAAGAAGGAAAGACGTTGCTCAGCCGTTGGATGATGCAATCTAGGGTTGATACAAGTTCGGACGGCGGGATAAGATTGGTTCCTTTCCTTAATGGCGTCTTATAATACTCAAACGAGCATGATTCCTGTTTACTTCTGTGAGTAATCATTTCCTTATTGTGCACGTGTTTGCTGAGTCAACTTGGCAGGTATTTACTCCACCATATGGCGACAAAGTGGTGATCTTTCTCCGCTTGAAAAATGGATATTTTCATTATTACCCTTGAGCAAGTTTTGGGAAGATCCAAAATGAATAATGTTTATGGTGAAAGCCTAAAATGAGTAATCAAAGCATGCATCGCCCATGCAAGCAGAAAATTTCATGATAAAATTGCCTATTTTTGATGTAGTTACACTTGGGTCATGAGTGCATATAAGATAAACAGTTGGTGTAAGGAAATTTGAAAAGAACGAGATAGAAAATATGCGAATATGGCATTGATTTTGATGTGTGTGATCGCTTTTCCAAAGTTAATTATTGCCCCCACCATAACACATTTGGGAATTCGAGTCAAATATTTAGTTGCTAATAGATCACTTGCCTTTGGAGTGAGTAAAACTGTAAAACTATTATGTGCATGCCTCCACACAATAAATTCCATTCGCTTCCATATGAGTCCTCAAACACCATGTTTTTTGTGATTGTTTGTAGAGCCTCTACAACTACAACTACAAGAACATTAACATAATTTGCCTCTAGATAATATAAGATTGGTTCGGTGGCTACTTATAAGTAGACCCATTAAACGGGTGGGTCGAGTCATAAATGGTCCAACTCAAATCGACCCATTTAACCCGTTTATGATCCATTTACTGCAATACAAAATTTTTGACACATACCCAACTGATCTATCCTCGACTCATACTCGACTCACTTAACCAAACTTAAAAAAACTTATTTTTTATATATATATATTTTTAAAATAATATTGCTAAAATAGCTTTATACAATACAAATTTAATGGACAACTTTTATAATTTTTAAAATAATTATTTTAAAAAATCGAATTTTATAATTTTTATTTTTAAAAAATTAAAATTTTAATTATTTTTATTTTTTAAAAATATAATTTTTAATTTTATTTTTATTTTTTCTTTTTTGTTGTTCTTCTTCTTTGGCCAGCCGCCGGCCACGACAACAGCTGGCGACCGGCCACAAGCGAGCCTCGAGCTCGCTCGGCTTGCCGACGTTAGCGAGCTCGAGGCTCGCCAAATCCGGCGAGCTCGAGCTCACCGTCGCCGGCGAGCTCGAGGCTTGCCTGACCGACAAGACTTGAGCTCGCCTCGTCGGATCTAGCGAGACTCGAGCCTCGCCCAACGCCGGCGAGTTCGAGTCTCGCCAGATCGGCGAGACTAGATTTTATATTATAGCAAGACAGCGGAGGCATCATATATATATTTTTCCTCTTTTCTAAATATATTTTGCAATATATTAACATGAAACCTGATTGAAACCTCTGAGTCAACACAACGCTCCCATGTCATCAGCAGTCCTGAACTTCCTCTCTCTCTCTCTCTCTCTCTCTCTTTCTCTCCTCTTCGTCTTCCCTGAATCCACTCTCATCATCTTCCTCCTCCAACTCCATCCAAAACCTCCTCCAAAGCCAAGGCTTGCCCGGAGGGCTGTTCCCGCACGATGTCAAGAGTCGTTCACGCTCCACCCAAATGGCCTCCTCGAAGTCCTCTTGGACAGTCCTTGCCTGGCCATGTTCGACACGGGTGTCTACTTCGACAGTGTTGTGAGAGCCAACCTCACTTACGGTAGCGACAGAACAACCAGAATTCAGCATAAACATCGTCTCTTTCTTGGGTTTGTCTCTGTTCTGATGTTTTTGCCTTTTGGGCTTTGATTGGTGTTAGGTAAGCTTATGGGAGTAGAGGGTCTGTCTCAGCAAGAGCCGTTTCTGTGGCTTCCAGTGAAGGATATTTTAGTGGACGATGCATCTGCTGGGTGTCATAGTGTTTGATATTGGGGTTGCTTATAAACAGCTCTCGCTTTTTCTCTTTGAAGACCCTCCTGTGGGTAGGTCTCCAGGTCTCTCTCTCTCTCTCTCTCTCAATGTTAAGGCAGAAAGGGAAAGAGTTGGAACATTTTAGTTTCTTGTGCTTTGTTGATAACCTGAAACAGATTGTCAGTTAATTTAATTCTTTTTCCGTTTTGTCCCGATGTTGCAGATTTGGAGGTTCTACAGCCGAATATTGGGAGGTAGAAAATTGGATTTGAAGCTCTGAGATGAAAGTCAGTCCCATCTTCGCTTCTCATAGAATTTACAGCTCGTACAGCACCTTTTGAGAGTTTTGGGTGTTTGCTTTTACTTTTTTCTTTTCCCTTCTGTGGTTTGATTATAAAAATGCACGAGGAAAAGAAATTCGTAAATTAGATAGATGAAAATTGCAAACAGAGATATAGAAATTGTATGTTGGAATGAGTTTTTGAATCAAAGTTGGTGAAGCATCAAGCCATTTGGAAGAACAGAATTTATATAATTACCATTCAATCTTTTGATCCTGATTGATTGTTTATAATGTTGCTGCATAAAGCACAAGAAATAGAGAGAAAGAAAGAAATATGTCACAAATTAATCTCACTTATCTCTTGTCCATTGGTCAAGCCATTTTATGGAATATGATGAAGATTAACATCATGCTGGCAAACTTTACCAAAAAAAAAAAACATCATGCTGGCATAGACCCTAGATTCTCACCTGAGCTTGAACAACCACATGATGTTGTATCATAATTTTGCTTCTTATTTACTCTGCTGCCAGAGTTTAATAGCAACTTTTGTTTTTTTATACAAATGCTGATGAAGACACAGGACAAATTGAGCGAACATACAATGCCACATATGTGAAACCAACAAAACAATTTGGAGGGTCTATGAAATCATTGAAAATATGTATATAATGTGGAATCAACATGGGGTTGAACTCGAAGATTATACTTGAACAATGTTTCATCCCGATTAATTGGGCTTGTGCAGGAAGACTATGAGACTACACAACGTGTCAGGAATAGTCGAGTGCTTCATAAGCTTTGCCTTTCGCAGAAAAGATGTAACTTGCAATATGTTTTCCAGAATCAGGGTTCATACCTAATTAAGATCTTCTGGCGTGAATAGGCAACACAAAAAAATCAACTTTAATGCTGTTAATTCAACCTGCAATTTAATACTTTATTGAGCATGCATGACCCCGGAATTTCCTAGAAGTTGGATTTTCAAGACTACTGACTAGGGCAATCAAAACTGGAGAAAACTTGGTCTTTGGTTGGACTCAGGAGGCATAAGCGTAAACGGTGTCTAGTCAAAGCAAGGGACAAAACTAAATAAACGAAAGCATATAGGGTTTGAAAACAAGTGCTCTGCCCATTTGTCTGCTTCTCTTATAACAGCTCATATCTCTCTTGCACTACATTATATTAGTTTTACCTCTCTGTTCACCAGAGCTCTGCTTTAATTTTATATCATTCTTCGCGGCACTCATTTCTTTTAGCATTTGTTCGCTACTTTACTCAAACCACACTTCCATGGTAGGATTTTGTTTTCATAGGTTTTTTCCAGGTACCTTTCCTTGTGTTGTATATTAGCTACAACTTCTTTGCTTTTCCTTTTTTCTTTCTTTTGTGTGCTTACTCAAGCCCAAGGCGTTTTAGGTGCACATAAAGCGCATAAACTTCCAATCTCCCTCACCTTTTCCATCCAGTCCATTTGTGGTGTACCAGTTAATTAGATACTTCGAGGGTTTGATTACCAAGTTGATAGTGACGGTTAATAAGTATTCCTTGGAACCTTTCTGGACTAATTCTTGTCAGTAACTGTAATTCTTGGATTGTGATAGTGGGTCTCGAGTATGTTTGAACTGCATACCATATAGTAACGAGATTTACGTTGTTCATGACCTAATATTTCGTTGGATAAATCTGTTGGTGCGTACATAAATTGTGATTATCTGTAATGCCTGACCAAGGCAACAGACTAGCTGCTTGTCAAAAACCAATCTGGACCAGGGGAGAAAAATATTAAACTGCATCACCTCAGGAGAATACTTCATAAAGAGATCAATGTGGTTTTAGTATTATGGAGTCACTACTTGATCCGATCATTCTAAATTGCACTAAAGTAACGTCTATAACATGATGCGCTAATACCATACTTGCTGACGCCTTTTGATGCCCATTTTGTATACCAATCACGATTGCTGGTCTATTTTGTTCTCGACATCTAGAATAAAATCATATGTGAATGACTCAAAACTTAGATTCTCAGACATGATCAGTCTCTTTGCTCTTTCTTGTAACCTGTAGGTAGCACAAGACTACTACAACCAAGGCCATCACAAATCCTCCCAGGATCACATCCCCACCAGCTGCCCCAGAGGAATGATGCCTTTGTACTCTTCTCGTGGCTCTCATCACTAGAGCTTCTGCGATCACGCTTGATCCAATCCCACCTTCAGATGGAGCCGGGCTCAGAGTGGGCGGATATAAGCTTCACACCGTTGCTAATCCTAACATGCCCAAATCGTCATTTGCCCTTGTCTGCCATGAACATGAAAAACATGGCCATGGCAATATACATGACTGGATGCAGCTGAGCCATGTAATTGCCGCCTTGAAGGATTCTTGGTCCAAGATGCAGAGCATTGCAAATGTAGACAAGAGAGGGTTATTTTATAAGGGAATGGGTATTGAATTGATTCCTTCTTAGTAAATTAATCTTGAAAAATCTGGTTAGACCACGGTCTGAAGACTGAAAATCAACGAGAGCGTGAAGAAAGGCAGGTGTCAAAACTTAGGCAGATGCTTTAGCATTTGACAAGGGCAGGTCGTGTTTGGATAGGCTAGATCTGAGGAAACATCTTTGGACCAAGTATTGTGAGACTTTAAATTACTGTTTTTATATACACAGTCGGTGAAGAAGATGGATTGTCAGATTACATAAAACAAGCAAGAACAACTGTCTTTCTAACGCAGTCTCAGGATTGTTCAGCACTGTTATGAAGAGGAATTTTATTAAATTAGATTCTTTCTTCCCTTTTGCCAGGGAATACCTCTTTGTCTTGTTAAATATGTTATGCTCTATCACGACAGGACACGATGAGCGTGCGCTGACTGTAAACAAATTGATGAATCGGAATATATTAAATCAGCTGCAAAATCAGTGTCACGTGGAATCAAGCGGATTGCTAAATTTGTATCTTGATGAAAATTATGAATAGTTTTGAGTGAGTCTGTCTAGAGGAGGCAAGAGTCAGATCACATTATCAAACTCTGTTTTGTAGCCCATGTTCCTGATTTCATTTATTGCCTCTCTTGACAGGCATGATGAACTGAAGACAGCTTACTGCTTCAATATATAGCTTCTTGAAAATGTAACTCATTCTTATGCATGGATTTCAAGCTTTGATCTGACTTTCCAAATGCTGAATTTCAGGAATTAAATCTCTACTCTTTGCATAAATCATAACTGCATAGGATAATGTATAATAGGGCATGTGTCCCTCATTTTATTATGCCTGGAATAGTTTCCTGATTATAAAAGTTTTTGGCTGATTAAATGCCCTGGATGATCTCTTGGAGCAAGTCTTAGGTCCGTGAAGCCTTAAGCATTTAACCGGAAGCCTCCTGGAAACAAACCACAAAACGCCTAAATCACATATCATCGATCAACCATGTTCGATTGCCAAAAAGGTCATCTACTCTTATTAGCAACCTCAACACATGACTGATACGACCATCACGCCTTTCAATGTGGTGATGCTCATATCGGTCAGTTCGAAGCCGCAAATGCTCAGCATCTTTAGCAACTTGGTGAACCGGCTCCTTCTCTTTGGAATTATGATCTTAATCCACAGCTCATGTTCGTCGATGCTGGTCACCTGAACATCTGGCTGCACACCCACCAACAAAGAGTTAGACAAATCAGTCTCAAAAGTAAGCATAGAAAGACGATGCAATGTCAAATTTTAAACCTTAATCCCATTTGCTTCCATATCTTGCGCTGGGTCAATCTCATCAACTGGTGCCTTTGGGCCGTCTTCACACAGTGCCTCTGTTTTGAGAAGCTGGTCGCTCAGGGCCTTCACATTCTTCTGCAGCTCCACTATGTAAGTCGCTGCATCATCTAAAATTGTTGCCGAGTTCATCTGACATAGACAGAAAAGCACAAAAATATTTACTGCTCTGAATCCATAGTCGTATATGAGCACAAAAATGATCAGTAGGTTTTTTAGTATTTGCATTTGTGATTTTCGGGGCTAACGAGCCTAGCGTCAGGAGTCTCTGGCTCAGCTTCAATCGCCTCCACCTCTCAGCTTCCAGGTTCTTGGACTTGTACTGAGTGTCGTCGCCATTGTCCTCAAGCTGCCCACGGCCAATCCTTCCATTTTCGCAAGAATGAGAACTACTTTAAATGGGAGCTTGTGATGGATTGGTTATATGTAGTTTAACCTCACAAGAGTAACATGCGAAGTAGGCGAGAGATTCTGTTGTCTGCTGGGAGTTCTCAACTTGCTGCTAAATCTGTTGGGTAGTTCAGTCCAGTTGTTAATTCCATTCTGTTGGACAATTTCATTTATGACAGAAACCCCAAACGACAAAAAGAAAAAAAAGATTCTTCATATGAGTTTTTAAATAATCAAGGGATGAGTAATTACTGAGGAAAATGATGGGAATCATGCACACTTCCTGTAGTGAATACAAAGGGTCCCACTGACCATTGTCCACAAAAGAAGGGTTCATTAATCAGTTTGGGGGAAATGTGGTCAACGTTAGATTTTATATGGGCAGCTGCCATAGTCAAGTATACGTGCTCTCCAAGACGCCTGGCAATGGAAAAGTTGTGTCCTTGACTTACCAGAACAGTAACAGAATGCATCATCATGCTTTTGGAACTTGGAAACCCTTTATTTAAAAATAATTATATATATATATATATTTATGACATATATCTAAATCTACATATACAGAACTACAAATTTACATATACCAAAATTATACATGTTCTTAATTAATGAAGCTCCATGTTAATTTTCCATATCTTCTTGACTATAGAGAATTTTATTAGAAGTTTTACCCTTAAGGATGAAAATGACATTTGGACATGGAACTACGAATAACCTACCATAGGGTTATATATATGATTCAAAAACCTCTTTGTACATTCTCGCATTTATTTCTTTAATGGCTCTTTTCTACCATTTTCTCAACTAATTCTCTCTTCTTTCTTTTTTATATTTGCGAAGCAATTTTTCTAAATTTCTTTTTAGTCAAGTTTTCGCCCTACACATATTGCCATTGGGGTTTTACATTCTCTTTGCATATTGTCACGACAAATTCACCTCAGCATAGTCTCTTATATGAACTTCTAGTTGTTTCCCTTTTCCCTTTTGATAAATTCAATTTGTTGATCCTAAATCTATTCGTTTATGTTAAATGTGTGTTGGAGAATTGAGGATAAAGATAAAAATATGAGGTTTTGTTCTTGAGTAAACACTATCCTTAAAGTCTTTAATTTCCCCACTATAAATGTGGCAGTATTCAGAGGAGTACAATTCCAGTGATTTCTTAAATTTCGTCCAATGGCCTATCTCGATTAGCTCATGAGGAGCATGAATTATCAACATCTTTTTGGGTGAGACACCAAAAAAAAAAAAAAAAACCGAAGGAAAAGTTTCATGCGTTATTGCAAATTAGGTGTCTTATCGATTATGCACATTCCACTATTTCAAAACTTTGTATCTGTGACTTTCACTCCGAAACTATTATATAAATTTAATTTTGTAGAGAGCTGAAAATTAAAGATGAATCTTATTTTGCACATACCTGAGTAAAGTGTAGGACTTTACAATCCACATCAACCTGACAGTGGCAATTAACACACTTTCTTTTTCTGTCCATATCTACCCAAGAGAGTCTTGGTGCTGCCCCCACCACATAAATTCTCAAGGATACTTAATAATAATTACGAATTAATTGATAAATATTGACACCAATATTCGCATATGATTTTCGTGTGATCTTTTAAACTACGAATTCGAATAACATTTTAAATTTGACAGGAAATCAAAACAGTTACTTCAACTTTTGATAAGTTTAATTGAAAAAATAACCCTAATTGAAATTAACACGTTGCCCACTCAAACTAATATAAATTACATCACCAAATCAACACACTCAAAAAAAGCATTTTACAAGCCATCAATATATATTTCACGTTGAAAACAAGCATTGAATTGTTCTCAAGAGGTCATGTTCATCATATATATATTTGGTTTTCCAGATTCTATTGTTGGATTAATCAATTTAAGCAAATTTCATGAAATATATGTTTATATGTCCAAAAGTCTAACCAATTGCCGTGGACTTGGGAAAGAAATCTATGATCTACTCGTCTCGGTTATTCTATAATATAACGGAGACGATTACCCTCACACCTTTTAATATAAGGAAGTTCTTTGATGAAAGCGAATCTTGTCGGACATTATTAGTAACTAAAACATTTTAGTTTTAATCTTATGGTAAGTGCAACATCAACACCATTCTATCTACAAAGACGCCAAAAAAGCAAATAATTTTGACATGGCACCCACATTCATTGAAATAAACATGACGTTGTCTTGGCTTAAAATTCATTTAATAGAACTTTGACGGGGAGTAAGTGTGTTATATAAAATACACGTTTGAGATTTTTTATATCACATGAAAAAGTCACAATAGACATTGTTTAGGATTTTTATGTCACCAAAAACAGTTCATGGCAAATGTGTCATAGTATTCATATTTTAGGGAGTTTTGTGGCTTTTTCCCCTTTTTAAAAGAGTTAATATTACGGAAAACCATAAACTAGTACACTTGTAATAAATTTAGCCCAAATTAATTTTTTTATCACAAAAAACTCTAAATACTTATGACAAATTTACCCTATGTTAGTTTTTATCAAATTTTACTATCAAATTCTTATTTTAATGATGCGTTGAAATTGGTGGTGCACTATTTTAGGGTTTTTCACAGGTGTACTTGTTTTGTAAATTTTTGTGGTATTAATCCTATTTGAAGGAAACTAATGAAGGGTAAATTTATCTTAGATGTACTAATTTGAGATTTTTGGTAGTCAAAAAATTACTTTGGCGTAGATTTATCATAGGTATACTAATTTGGGTTTTTGATGGTAAAAAAATAAGTTTGTGATAAATTTATCGCATATATGTCGGTTAAGAGTTTTTTGCGGTATTAATCATTTTTTTTTAAAACTTGTAATTGTGACTTTCTTTCCAAGATTTAAAAAAAAAAAAAATATTTATTTTAATTAAAATTTTAAGAAAGTGGAAAGTTAACCCAAAGCTGCGTTTGTGATCGGGATAAAATTCGGGATAGGATATGATTTATCCTATCCTATGTTTACAAGACGCTCAAGATAGGATAAAGTCGGATATAATGGGAATGTATACAGGATAAAATTATCCCATGGGGGAGGTGGGATAAAGGTGGATATGATTTCTAATATCCATAATAGAAAAGTTATTTTTCCCAAATAACAAACTTATTAAATTAACAAAATTAAAATTATATTTCAATATAAATAATATTTGAATTCTAATTTAAGAAATTAGAAATAAAAAATAAAATTTTTAATTAATCTTATTTTAATTTATATATTCAACTTTAATTCTATCTTATAATAAACATTCAATCTATAAATTAAATATTTATATTTATTATATATTTTAGGTGTTTTTGTATTTTAGGTATGTTAGTACAGTTCACTATTTGATAAACTTTTATTAAAGAATGATGAAAGGGAAAAAAGAAATAATAAATAAAATAATATAAAAAAGAGGAAGAATAAAATAAAAATAGATTAAGGAATAGTGTTACGAGAGATTTTTACCATTTCCGTTTATGAACATTTATGTTCATATACAATGATATGCCGTTTATATAAAAACAAATGTATATGATATGATGTGAACATATTTGATTTTAATACTACGATTCACCAAATAATGGACAGGATATAAAAAAATCCAAAGATTTCATATCCTATCCTATCCAGTTCTATCCTGGTTAAAAATCCGGACGACCAAACATAGCAAAAAAAAAAAAAAAAGGCTTGAACAAGGGCGTGACTTCACACAATACGAGAAATTAAATGTACAAAAAGAACAATTTTCATATTTGTAGAGTATGTTTATGAGAACATAATATGTTTATCTTATGATATTTGGTTGGTTCAAAGAGTTTAGAATGTTTTCGACCAAAAAAGAAAGAGTTTAAAATGCTAGATGCTCCACTTGAATTAACAATTAAGCATGACTAAAAGGGCAAGCTGTTGACCCGGACCAATGCTGGATGCAACCAACTGAAGTACTTCAAATGGTGGGGACAATTCTGCATTCATTTTCTCCCGAGAAGGTTGATGCATCCCTGAAGTTGATGTGTTAAGTGGAGCCTCCTTCTGAGCAGGACTTGGCATTGTGGCCACCGATGGTGGAAATGCATTAAGCTCAGGGACAAGAGGGATAGAACTTGAAGCAGCATTATCACATAAGAAATTCCGAGGAGGGAGTTGCCTGCTCTCCTGGGCTTCTGCCTGGATGGGCCGCATTTGCTTTGACTTCTTTCTCTTTTTATGTCCGCTCTTTGCAAATTTTCAGTTGGTGAAATTTGGGGTCTTCAAGGTGAGCTTAAATAGCTGAAATTGGTTCAATTGGTTCATTAAGCCCTTTGCTTATAATAGAAAGGGTTAGATGGAAGGGCAACGAAGAGTATGGGGGCATGAGAACGTCATTTTGTCGTCATCAAGTCGCTTTGGGGTTACCTCCAACTCGTCATTCCTATTGGGGCGACTAAGGTCGTTGATTCTATAACTTCTTTTCGACTCCCGTTCGACAGTGGGGACGGCTCACGGAGCGACGTGGAAGATACGTATGGTTATTTTTAAGGTTGTGGAAAATGTCGTTTTCCTCGTTTTGACCCTCCAATAATTTTCTAGAAACTATTTGTTGAAACCCACAAAAAGAACATTTTATTCTGCTGCAAGGGACTGTTAGCAGGTGCCACGCTTTGTGGGCTTCAAGGACTTAGCAATGCCACGTCAAAGACTTCTCTCCTAATTACTCAAATTTATGAGAAAAGAAAAAGAAAAAGGGCCATATGCTGGTGGCATTGGTGATGGCTCGAACAACATTTGGCACAATGGGACGGAGCTGCTCAAAGGTTGCACCTAGGGCAAAAGCAAGATTGTAGTCATTTCCACCGATTTCCCCCACGTATCACAATCTACAAAAGAAAAGAACTAAAACAACAATCAAATCATGAAATGACATAAGTAATCGATTTAAAAATCCTAATAATGATATATTCCAATATTGAAGTCACTCCACAAAAGACTTCATTTATTTTCCTTTGATATTGCAAGAACACGAAAATAGAAACCCGTCTATCTAGAGACCTATGAAATGCTCTACAATCCCCATAAATTGATAGGCTAAGCCTAAGCAAGTGTGCCTCGGTTTCTAAGTTGCAATTCTAAACATCCCAATCTATTGCACCAAACCCTTAGTGGTTATCCTACGAAAGATTTATGAGCTACGAAGACATGATATCTACCAAATCACCTCAATAAATAACCATATCTTTAGTGAATAAGATCAATCACACAAAAGAATAATTGGTATTTATGTTAGTCCTCAATCGGAGCCTACAAAAATAGGGTATATATTGTTTACCTTGCTGGGTTGTGCAAAGAGAAGATTCGAGTTTCTTGTACCAATTGAGCTAAACACTCAAGGAATGATTCGTCATTGTCATCGCTAAAATGCCTCGAGCTGCAAAGTTAACTTTGCTACGAGCATCAACTGAGCCGTTGACTACCACAAGATATGGCTTCAAATAGGGTAACCCAACTGCTTCCACTGCATTTTCATATACGTAATGCATATACACTAGTTAAACATCTAAAATTAACACCCCAATGATGATAAAGACAACTAAAGATTGTCATTAACTCCGCTTTAAATGAGAAGTTCTTTTTTCTTTTTTTCTTTTTTTCATACACACGCCGTTTCGTAAGAAAAATATGTACTGCCGTTAGTGAAGGAGCCCGATATCAACACCAAACATAGAAAAAGAGCCCTGTCTTTGAGCTTGGCTATATACTGCCGATGATCCAAATATTCTCAACAAAAGCTGCGGCCTTCTGATTTGAATGCCTATTCTCTTCCCTAACACGAGCACGCATTTACAAAAAGCGGAGAAGAGTGAGGGAACATCCTTATGAAATCAATTGTAAGACGTCCATCAGAAAAACGACTGATCGGATGCCCAAAGAGGGTCTTGCCATAAGGAGACATCGGTAAGATTGCATGATCCCCTACAGATCAAAGGTAGTTCCCAGTGTCATTTAGAGAGTCGCCGAAGTTGAAAATCGACTCATACTTATGCACATAAACACTAGAAGGTGTATGAATTGTGCACAGATTGAAAGCCTATGAAAAGAAGCTTATAGTAAAAGCATGAAATGTGCACAAAATTTACACGGAATAAAAGGCAGAAGAAAATTTCTACTCGATCATCATTATTGAATTTGCAATGAAGTAATAAGTATACTCCCACTAAAAGTAATGACCTTACTTGGTCTAAAAATAACGTTCGGTGAGTTCTCCTCTTCTTTGCCTAATGAATGGCAATCGAAGATCAAACTCCATGGCGAGGCCGTCCGATGATACCTTCTCTCGGACATGGCAGAAGAGCAAGCTAGGCAAGACGGAGGGCCGTCTACGAGTTAAGAAGTCCAAAGAAGAAGAATTTGATAAGGAGGAGGGGAATTCGGAAAGCGAGAGACAAGGAAGATTCATAAGACAAGACTTTTTACCCCGCAGCGGCAATCCTAGTTCAGGTCTACTCCCGACGATGGGGAGGGAGCTCGATTCACTCGCCTGTAGCGACGAGGGGAGGTGAACAACCTGCAAATGATCACTAGGATCGCGTAGATCAAAAGTAGAACTACTATAAAGACGATGTCTAGCCTAACATAGGCGGTTGGAGGAAGGTGTTAGGGAAATCCCTTATGATGTTTTGAAGATGACAAAATAAATCAAATGTTACTAACATGTTTGATGGTTGAGTAATAGACTATGCAGATGATAGAACGTGTAAAAGATATTATCAAAGTCTATTCTTGGAAGAACCAGAAGACAGACTCTATGCTGAAGCTGAACCAGAAGACAGACTCAATGCTGAAGCAGAATATGTTCAGACTCAGATTGTAAAGTCTATTGCTCTCAAACTTTACATACAGATTCGAAAGAACGTAATACAAGCCCAATCATATAACGGCTAGTAATCTGGTTTGGATTCCACATCAAGATTGATTTGATTGATTTAATCTAATTGATTGACAATTGGATCTTGAAGACAAGAACTTTCTATACGAAGAAGCTTTACTTATGGAAACCAAGATTCTGTTTGTATGGGCGATCGGAATCAATTTGGGATTCTCCCTTTGTCACTCAACGGCTACCAAATCTTCTAGATACAGTGCTGTCCAATGGGTATATTGGAAGACGATCCTCAAGATACTGTCCAACGGCTAGTTTGGAAGTGGAGGAGTATTTAAGGAGATGAAGGACCGATGAGCAAGTAAGAGACGGAGCGTAGAATTTATAATTCCAAAGTCTGAGCGATCTTCGATCATACACTTGTCTCTTGTGAGCTTAAACGTTTGTGATCTTGAGAGAAATACCAAAAGAGTGACTTAGTGAGATAATGTGATCTACTACTAAGTGTTTGCACTCAAAGTTGTAATCTCTTGTTGATTGCATAGTGCAATCCAGAAAGAAGGCTGTTAGCGTGGGAAAGTGGACGTAGGCTTGGATTAAGCCGAACCACTATAAACCTTGTGTTCTTATTCTCTTCCTTAACTCTTTTATTTTGCTCGAAGTTTATTTTATTCCGCATATATTTGCCAAGGTTTAGTTTAAACACCTATTCACCCCCTCTAGGTGTTCTTACTAGCACTTTCAATTGGTATCAGAGCTAAGTGCTCGGTTTATAAAAAGTGTTTTTACTTTTGAGCTAAAGATCTTCCATGGCTAGTATGTTGGCACCAGGACTTATGGAAGGGCAAGGCAACACCAGGCCACCATATTTTGATGGAAAGGAATACAACGTTTGGAAAAATAGAATGAAGGCATTCCTAAGATCCAGAGATCCCTTACAATGGGATGTTGTGGAAAAAGGAATCAATCCCACTGCTGCATCTACATCAAATAAGATTGGCAAAGACAAAGAAACCAAACCCCCCGCTCCTATGTCTCGGACGGAGTTGTCCAAAAGAGAAGCGCTTGATGCTAAAGCCATTTATTCTTTATATTGCGCTTTATCTCCTGTTGAATATAACATAATTTCTTCATGTGAAACAGCAAAAGAAGTTTGGAAAAGACTTCATGTTACATATGAAGGAACCGATCGTGTAAAAGAGACAAAAGTAAACTTCCTGCTCGGCAAATATGAATCCTTCAAGATGAAGCAAGGAGAGTTGATTGGAGATATGTTCAGCCGTTTTACAGAAATTGTAAATGGTTTAGTATATCAAGGTCAGCCAATTTCTTCTCCAATGAAGGTCAACAAACTCTTGCGAGGTCTCTCAAAAGATTGGAACCATGTAAAGACCTCAATAAGAGAGACTCAGAGGATTATGCCACTCTCCGTTGATGAATTGATTGGCACTCTTCAATCCTATGAAGTGGAACAACTCAACGATGAAGATCCCGAAGGTAAGAAGTCCATTGCTTTAGTATCTAACGTTGTTTTTGATGAAACATACTCAAAAAATGACATGGACGACGAAGAACTTGCTTTTATGATCAAGAAATTCAAAAAGCTGAGTAGAAAAGGAAGGAAATTTGATGGAAGAAGACAATACAAGCAGAATGGGCAGAAAAGAACAATAAAAGAAGATGATGAGCAAGGAAATATATGTTTGATGGCACATTCGGAATCGAGTCCGACTTAGACACAGACTCAAAATCAGAGTCTGACTCAGACACAGACTCAGAATCCGATGAGGAAATCGAGGTAAGCCATTCAAAAATTTCTATCAAAGTTTCAAAGTATATAAATGAGATATGCTTAAATCTCAAATCTTCTCTTAAAAGGATCTCCGAACTTAAAAAGGAGAATTCTCGGCTTAGGCAACATGATCTTTCTCAAAAAGAAAATTTTGAAATTTTGCAAAAAGATTTTCTACAAACAAAAGAAAATCAAGATTTACTTGTCAAAGAAAATGATTCTTTGAAGAAAGAATTTTCAAATATTTCGACAAGATTTTCAAATGGTTCAAAAACATTAGAGCATATCATTTCTATACAAGTACCTTACCATAATAAGTCGGGACTTGGTTTCAATAAGGAAAGTGATTCTCTAATTGATTTTCCTAAAGTTAAGGAGAGACTTAGACAAAGACCTTCAAAGGCATTTTACAAAAATCATTTTCAAAAAGTGTTTGTGAAACCTGTTGGTGGAAATGCCCTCAAGTGTTCAAATTGTGGAGATTTGGAACACTTTGAGAAAGAATGTCCTAAAGTCTGGAGATCTGTCAAGAAAGATTGGATAAAAACAGCATACTCTATTAACTCTCATGGACCCAAGAAAAAATGGGTACCAAAGAAAAGATGAGTTTTTTTTTTTTTTTGCAGGAAATAAAGGAAAAGAAGAAATTGGTAAGGAATGTTTTTTGGCACATAATTCTCATTATGCTTGAAATTAGATATATCATTGGTTGATTCAGATTTTATAATGATCATATTTTTTGATTTGCTTTATTGAAGAAAGAATCGTGTGATTTATTATTCGAGAGATGAGATTTGATACGTGTGGTTATTTTTGATATTTTGCTTAGAGACAAATGAATTTATTTGGCTTGATTTTATACTCTTAGATTTTATCATATTTTGCCAAATAGAAATCTGTTTTACGTGATATTAATTTATTATGCAAAATATTCTTTCTTAAATACTCAATGATTTCATTCTCCCTGATTTTATTGTACTATGACTAAGTGAGAATTTTTTTCAAAATATCATTGTGCATAATATTCTTTCTTTGAATACTTTGTTATGTTGAATAAAGAAAGAATATTTGATTATGGAGATTTCATATTTTGCTCTAATGGAATGGAAGGATCCAAATTGATGGATACCAAAAAGGAAATGAGTTGATTGTAGGAAATTCAATGAGGCAAGAATGATTGCAAATCTACGCAGATTTTGTGCAATAAGAAAAGAATCTCAAGCAAAGATTGGTAATGTTGTTTCAATGGTATATTTCAAACATATATCATGGGTAAGAGAATATTTTTTATCATCCCGCCTTACAAATTTCTACGTGCATTTATCATAACTTTGGATGATTGTTTATTATATTGCAAATATCTTTTGTCATAAATATAAGGTATTGCAATTTTGATACGTGACAGAAATATCTATTTTCCTTTTGCAAAATGCATATCTGAAATTTATGCTCAAGGAAATCTCTTTGATCTCAAAAGATATTATTGCATATATATGGATACTCTTGCTATATTCTTAGAAGATATATTATATCTAGCAAGTTTGATCCGCAAATCAAAGGAAGATATTACGTGATTTTTTTTTTTGCAAGGATTATTATCTATTATACAAGATTTTGCAAGTTGAAAAAGAATCTTCCATATGGATTTTGGAAAGCTAGACTTAAAAATCATGGAGATTCTATACTATCTTCTGGAGGCTCAAAAATTCCCTTTCTCGTGCAAAGTTTTTGCAAATATTGTTAAGGAAATCCCTAATGTGTCGTACAAAAGGTTGAGTAGTTCTGAATTTTAATTTTATATATGCCATTCAATTTATTTATTTGAAGAAATGGCATTATATATTATGCGGATATTATTACAGCTTATTTGTGCAAAAAGTTCGTTAAGATTATGCAGGTTGAATTCGAGAAGAGCTTGATTGAAGAAAATAAATTTTTGCCTCGAATTTCAAAATGCAAGTGATCGTTGCCGATGTTGTTGCTACAAAGGGAATAATGAAAAATATTCTGTTCAACGTGCACAAGCAACAATTGTTTCTATTCGCAAATATTGTCATGATGACAGGGGGAGAAAGCGAATCCAAAAATAAAAGGAAAAGAATCGAGATCACCTCAAAAAGGCAACAAATTGAGGGGAAGCATTGATCAATTTTGGAAAGATCTTTTTGAATCAATCGTGATTTTGATTATTATGGAAGGAAGGAAAAGTAAATGTGTCAGAATTTGTTAAATTCTAAAAAATCCGATTAGTGCATCTTTTATTACCTTTTGTCATTAATAAATCTTTTATTGATATTATCATTTTATTATAACAAAAATGGTACGTGAATTTTATGATGCATCCGTGATTTTTATTGGATATTTGCTGATATATATGATCGAAGTGAGTTATATTGCATATCTTTAATATTCGATTTACTTTATAAAAGCTGATTTTTGGAAATTGTGATTCATGCAAGATATTTGTTATCATTTTCTACGTGATACTTTTTCCATTATTATCGCTTTTTGATTATGACAAAAAGGGGGAGAAGATATGAATATGCATATGTGTTGATTGGTTGATATTATTTATTGCATAATATTGAGCTGCGATTATTTTTCTATATATTGTTATGCTCAATCTATTTGCTATCTTCTGACATCCTTTGATTTAAATTAATATCTTTAAAAGTATGTTTACAAATCTGCATATTCAGAGATTGTTTTGTCATCATCAAAAATGGGGAGATTGTTAGGGAAATCCCTTATGATGTTTTGAAGATGACAAAATAAATCAAAGGTTACTAACATGTTTGATGGTTGAGTAATAGACTATGCAGATGATAGAACGTGTAAAAGATATTATCAAAGTCTATTCTTGGAAGAACCAGAAGACAAACTCTATGCTGAAGCTAAACCAGAAGACAGACTCAATGCTGAAGCAGAATATGTTCAGACTCAGATTGTAAAGTCTATTGCACTCAGACTCAGATTGTAAAGTCTATCGCACTCAGACTCAGATTGTAAAGTCTATTGCTCTCAAACTTTACATACAGATTCGAAAGAACGTAATACAAGCCCAATCATATAACGACTAGTAATCTGGTTTGGATTCTACATCAAGATTGATTTGATTGATTCAATCTAATTGATTGACAATTGGATCTTGAAGACAAGAACTTTCTATACGAAGAAGCTTTACTTATGGAAACCAAGATTCTGTTTGTATGGGCGATCGGAATCAATTTGGGATTCTACCTTTGTCACTCAACGGCTACCAAATCTTCTAGATACAGTGCTGTCCAATGGGTATATTAGAAGACGATCCTCAAGATACTGTCCAACGGCTAGTTTGGAAGTGGAGGAGTATTTAAGGAGATGAAGGACCGATGAGCAAGTAAGAGACGGAGCGTAGAATTTATAATTCCAAAGTCTGAGCGATCTTCGATCATACACTTGTCTCTTGTGAGCTTAAACGTTTGTGATCTTGAGAGAAATACCAAAAGAGTGACTTATTGAGATAATGTGATCTACTACTAAGTGTTTGCACTCAAAGTTGTAATCTCTTGTTGATTGCATAGTGCAATCTAGCAAGAAGGCTGTTAGCGTGGGAGAGTGGACGTAGGCTTGGATTAAGCCGAACCACTATAAACCTTGTGTTCTTATTCTCTTCCTTAACTCTTTTATTTTGCTCGAAGTTTATTTTATTCCGCATATATTTGCCAAGGTTTAGTTTAAACACCTATTCACCCCCTCTAGGTGTTCTTACTAGCACTCTCAGAAGGCACCACATGCCCATCTTTGACCAAGTTGCATTGTTCGAGACGAACTCGCTCATCGTCACTATTGGTGGGTTTTACCTAAATAATAGGTAGTTTGGCCTAAAACCTAGATAACTAATTCTAGCCTTGCAATGGCATTTGAATTTTCTATCTGAAAATGGAATAAAAAGATAAAATAATAGAAGAACAAAAGCTAGACTTGCCTTCGTTGATCATCATTATGGTTGTTCAGGGAAAATTGTCCTCGTCCAAAGGCAAACGAGTTGGAGGTTTGGTTGATGTATCGGGAGTAGTGGTGAAGGTTCTACAAAGTTGTAGACATTCTTAATTGGCAAGTGGTGATGTCGAGCTAGTGATCGTAATCTCATATAAGAGTCGTTCACATGCCCCTGATTAGACCAAAACGATGAACAAGGGAAGTTGCAAGTCAATCAAGACTGTCGGTGAGATGATTTGACACTCGATGTTCGACATCGGAGGTTTTGTATTTTGGCCGGTTTATGACCCAGTTGCAAGTGAGAACTAACCTCTCTAGAGGTGGAAGAATGGAGCTTGGTGGGTGATGAAGAAGAGGAGCACTGGGTCGTCCGTTCCCAAACTTCCTTCTCTCGAATGGAAAAAACTAGTTTCCCATAGGGAAGCAACTGTTTACCATTATTAATTGGATATTTCTTTTTTTAAGAAAACCCACCAATGGTGACGATGAGCGAGTTCGCCTCGGACAATGCGACCTGGTCAAAGATGGGCATGTGGTTGTCAGGCTAGACATTGTCTTTATAGTAGTTCTACTTTTGATCTACGCGATCCTAGTGCTCATCTATAGGTTGTTCACCTCCCCTCGTCACTACAGGTGAGTGAATCGAGCTTCCTACCCATCGTCCGGAGTAGACCTGAATCAGGATCGCCGCTACGGGGTAAAAAGTCTTGTCTTATGAATCTTCCTTATCTCTTGCTTTTCGAATTCCCCTCCTCCTTATCAAATTCTTCTTCTTTGGACTTCTTGACTCGCAGGCAGCTCTTCGACTTGCCTAGCCTGCTCTTTTGCCATGTCTGAGAGAAGGTATCATCGGCCGGCCTCACATTGGAGTTTGATCTTTGATTGTCGTTCATTAGGCAAAAAAGAGGAGAACTCGCCGAACGTTATTAAGGTGTCTTAATTCGGTGAAATGAATTAATCATGATAAACAGAGTAGTCTCGAAACAAGCACCTTTCAATTGGGCCCACCACGATTACTTGAAATGCGAGCTTAGACAAAATAGTTTTTATTGTCGCTAAAATAAGAAAGATCGGTGATCGGATATCAATCGTTCTGTACCTCAAATAACAAGTTGCATACCAATGGCTAACAATGGCTCTGATGGGGTGGATTTGCTGGGATAAGCAATGAAGAGATCACTTTTTTACAAAATGGTGTGGAAAATGATATTAACACAATTTACCTACTAAGACATTGCCCACCTCTATCCAAGACTTCAGCATCATAATTCCAGTTTTTTGTTTAAACAGCAGGGTTCGGTCGAGGATAACAAGCCATTTTTTGATTAAGCCTATGAGTATTGAGAACAAGTTATAGTGCTCACTTCAGGTAATTATATTCAAGTGCAAAACTGCCACAAGAATATGCGAAAATAACTATTTTTGAGAAAAAATAATCTCATAAAGAACTTCAATTCCAAGCACTTTTCTCCATGAACGACAGGCCTCCCACATGGTGTTGTTTCCCTTGAGCTTTTTTCAGTATTGGAATTGCAAGTGGATGATCAAACGCAAGGAAAGATATATGGACTCTGCTTGCACCAGCTTCGAGTTCATTTTTTTTCTTCATTTTTTTTCTTTTACTAAAGCTAAAAAATAGCCTATACGGATGAAGATATATAAATTAAAGAAAGCTAGAAGCATTGTCTTGTCCTGTTCTGTGAACTTTTTTCAGCGTCCTTGCCTAATACAAGGTAAATAGGTGAGATTCTCCCGTACTGATATAACGATCATCTCCTAATTACCAGTTAAATCATAGGGGGCATTCGTGCCGAAGGCCTCCAAGGAGCCGAGGTAGTGCTTGGTCCCCGTCCAAAGGCAGACGAGGCGAAGGTTGGCAGCGTTGTGGAGGAGGGCATGCGGGACGTTGCAGAGCATGGCGCCATTGACCTAGAAGACGTGGGTGACATCGGAGAGAGGCGAGAGCTTGGCGATGGTGTTGGACTCATCGAATAGGTCACACTGGATGTACTCTACGGAGTGGTCGGCGTTCCAAGGGGGGCAGGGGCAGTGGGCGACGCCATAAACCGCCCACCACCAGCTCATCTTGGCTCCTTCTTCAGATAGACATGGCATTATCTAGTGTTGATTGCCATTAGTTACCTTCTTGCTCCAGTATTGGGAGTCCCGGCGTTATTGACATGAGATTGAATGCTTTTAAAGGGTCGTTCGGAATGAAAGTGTCATGAAAGTGTTAGGTTCATCAAAGTTGCAAAGTACATTATCCCTCATCCAATTCGAAGGAAAAAAGATGCCCCCTTTAGCAAAAGTTAGAATGGCAATGCTGTAATCTCTCTCTCTCTCTCTCTGTACTTTAAATTTATGATGTTCAACCTGCCTATTTTTATCTCACTCTATGTTCTCTCTCGTTTCACCTTCAGTTTTGCTTCCTTCAACCTCTGTCTAATAAAGCTTGAGAGATAGAGAATCCAAAGAAAGATAGAGGGGCCATTTGATCCAATGAAGGTCAGTTTTTTTATGCTTAGATCACGCGCCCATTTGAAGCTTCTTAGCATCATGCCATTCCCAGAAGAGAGGAGAAGATTGCTCCATTGAAGGTCGGTTTTTTAATGCTTAAATTGATACACTTTCGATAAATTTACTCTCCATTAATTTTCGTTAAATTTTATTGTCAAATTGTTAAGTTAAATAATACGTGACAATTGACGAATGTACCAATTTGAGGTTTTACCCTCCGTTTGTCATGAGTATATTAATTTAAGATTTTTGGCGGTAAAAAAATTAGTTTGGGATATATTTATCATAGGTATATCAGTTTGGGATTCTTCCTAGTATTAATCCAAAAGTAAATAGCTCGTCTTGAAAGTTAAACATATAGAAAGGTAGAAGATGAATGAGGCAAATTTTGTAAAAGTGGTTAAAGGAAGTGTTTGAGAAGATTATCCAAAAAGTCCTAAACTTATTGTACTTTTGTCAATTTAGTCCTAAACCATTTAATCTTACTAATTCAATCATAAATCTTTTCACTGAGTCAATCTGGTCAATTTTGACTAGAAATTACTGATGTAGACACTAGCGTCGGCACTAACGTGAACAATTTTTAATAATATTTTAATTTTTTTGAATTTTTATTATTTATTTTTATTCTTTCTTTTCTTTTTGCTTTCTTCTTTTTCCTATTGCCGGTGGCCGGCCAACCGACCTTGCTCATCACAAGCGAGGGGAGCCCTCGCCTATGCCAGGCAAGGCTGGCCCTCGCCCAAGCCGAGGTGCCGGAGCTCGCCTAGCCGAGTGTCAGCCTTGCTCATGCCAGATTTGGCGAGGCCGGCCTTCGCCTGGCATCGCCGTGGCTCATCCAATGCTTGACGAGGCCACCCTAGCCTAGGCGAGGCTAAACCTCACCAGGCCTCACTTAGGTGAGGGCTACCCTCATTGGGGCTCGCCCTTGTCCAGTTGGGCTTCACCTACGGTGGGCAAGGCCAACCAAATGGCCATGGCCAATAGCCGGTTGTTGCTTGTGGCCGGTGGCTCGTGGCCAGCAATTGACAATACGAAAAGAAGAAAGCCAAAAAGGAAATAAAAAAAAAAAGAGGGAAAAATCAAAAAATTTATTAAAATATCATTAAAAATTATTTATGTCGGTGCTAGTGGTCCTACATGGCACCACCAGCATCTATATTAGTAATTTCAAGTTAAAATTGACCAGATGAATTCAATTGGTAAAAAATAAAAAGGTAAAAATGTTTAGAATTAAATTGATAAAAGTGGAGTGGGTTTAGTACCTTTTAAACAATTTCTTGAAAGTGTTCGTGCGTGCCCACTTGAACAGAGAAACAGAAGGAAGGAGAGAAGGATTGATGGGATGTAGTAGCATTAAGGGTTTTAACAGAAAAAGATTTAGCAGTCTATGCTGAAGACGTTCTTTATTGGGCCCAAGACACGCAGGATACCCTAACTCAAGATGCAATGAGCTGGCACTTCAAAAATCAAATTCAACACTTCAATACGAATCAACACTACGAATGTGGAAATAGTGGTGCATACCATTCGACCAGAACTTAACGAGTGTATAGATTAGTGTATTAAGTTCATTGATACCAACTACATGGGACAATATAACTTACAACAATCCTCATCTAATATAGCGCAATAGGTGGATGAACTTACTACTTTTCATCGAGAAAATCCAGTTAAAATCTTTTCATAGTTGCCATAAAAAACTTGATTATTTGAGGTCTAATCAATGGTCAATTGGATTGCCATGCAACAATAACCCAATTACAGACATGCTACATATTTGTGACAAATTTATTTTAAATTAATTTTGTAACTATCAAAAACTTCAAACTAATACACTTATGACAAACGGATGGTAAAACCCAAAACTGGTATACTCATTAACTATCACATATCATTTAATTGAATAATTTGACGATAAAATTTAGCGAAAACTAACAAAAGATAAATCTATCATAGGTATATCAGCTTGAGGTTTTTTATAGTTAAAAAATATATTTGAGATAAATTTGTACATGTGTACCAACTTGAAGTTTTTCATAGTATTAACCCTACTTAAAAAGATTTGTGAACATTTCTAGTCTTAACAAATAGTTAAATAATTCAAGAATTACATCAAGGTGGGTGGCTAGCTATAACGAGCAGATTATGAAGATAGACTATAAAGATAAATGTGCGGTAAACGTCAAAACTAATCATCTAAATGATCAATTAATAAAACGCATGAGGAAAAAAATGGCGCAGAAAAAAAAACAAAAAGTTGAAATATGCTTCTTCTGCATTCATTTTCCCCATCGCTCGTTTACCCACCATAATTAATAATGATGGGAGAGAGAGAGAGAGAGAGCTTTGCTGTTCATCTTCCGCAATACTCACACCAAATTTATTGCTCTCAAGCTATATTTTTTCTGTTTGGATTTCTTATAAATAAGATATTAAATCTAAGAATTTTATCATATTCTATCTACTTGTTTGGTGAATTATAGTAATAAAAGCAAACATATTTATATCCTATCATATCTGTTATTTGTTATAAACGACGTATCGGCATAAATCTTAAAAAGTGAATGGTGGGATGGGAGAGTGAGTACGGTGAGTCTCAACGAGAAAAGAGGACATGGGTGTGCTTTCTCCGATGCTGCCATTGGCGTGGATTTTTCCGTCAGAACGTCAATATTCTTTGCTCCTTCTCGTGGAGAGTGACCTCTTCTCATTTTAACCTAGTCGATGAAATAGTCTCCGGGCAACTTCTTTTAATAGTTTTATCTTTTATTTATGGTATTTTTTTCAAAATTGAAAAATATTAAAAGATTCGTAATCTTTCAAGTTTTTGAAAATAGTGCAAAATATAATATGATTTTACTTGTCGATATTTATTAACCCATTGATTGTAAGAGATATCAGATACTTCATTGCGGAACTTGAAAAATTTACAATAAAAAGAAGTTTCACAAACAAGTTGAAAATGTTATTTAAAACCTTGTAAAACTGTTGCAAACACCCATGGGGTGATGTCGGCATAACAACAATTTTATGTTGTGAAATATATTGATGGATGAGGTTAGGGTATCATACTGGATTTATGTCTCGACTACTAATTAAAGGCACGACTCATGCTGCACCTTAGGTGTATGTTGTTGTTGTGGATATTTTCCAAAAGAAATGATGGTAGGAATAAGTTAGGGCCACACACACAATGATGTATTTGGCTAAAAGCCAAGGTGGGGCATGAAATTTTGATCTTTTGGAATTCCCAACCTTTCCAATTTAACTTATTTAACCAAACAGGCATGTTTTTCATAATAAAACATAGGAATGTGTTGTTACCATGTGATTTCGTTCTGCCTTTGTTAAGCACTTTCAAGATTTAAAAAGGTAGAAGTTATGCGATGATCTCTCATGGAGTATATCAAGGATCGAGCACATATATAAACTCTTGACACGTAAATTTAATATATTTATCCATATATATATGATGGTAATTGTTATGATCGACGCTTAATGTCAAATGCAAATTAGAGTTGAATAATTTAGATTAAATCATGTGCTCCTCCAATACACGTGTTGTGCACGGCAGGAGAAAAAAGGGTACTCGAAACGTCCGAATTCTTCCCACGCGGACGTTCAATAAACGCATTTTAAGATATTCTTTAATTAACTGACCAAAAAATATATTCTTTAATTAAAATTTATTTATAATTATCAAATAGAATAAAGGGGGAAACGTCCGAAATCTTTGCACGTTTCCTAGAGGGACCATTTTATACAATAGAGAGATTGTCTCGAAATATTTGGATTTGATTTGAACCTGTATTGAATGGAATACGGGAGTTGCACCGATCCAAAATAGGCATGCGAGAGAGAGACAGAGGGATTCCAATTTTTTGACTGAGCGGGCCCGCAACGACACGTGTCGTCCATTGGCCTTGACTCGTGGGCCCCACCAAACTTGCATGCTGTGCAAGGCGCCACACATGTAAGCGGCGAGCCACGCCTCTCCTCCTCTTCCTTCGCGCACGTGCGGCGATCAATCACCTCGACATATAATTCTCTCTTTTTGTCCTTCCTTAGAAAAAGACAAAGAGAAAACAGTGAAAATTAGGAGGAAAAAAACACAAATTGGCAAAGGAAAAATTGACTTTGATGCGACTTTTATAATAATATGCCTTTTTATCCGATTGATTGAACTAAATTTATTGCGCATTCAATTCTCGAGATGCTCTTCCATTACTCTGGAGCTGAAATATATCCTATTTAACGAGGAAAATTTCTTGAACTATACTAAGAAGATATTCGAATTCACCCTACTAGTTAACCATATTCGGGATTAATTAAGGAAACCAAAATGCAATTTACCTTAGAGAATGGAGAAGAGCAGCCCTCACATTCTAGGCTCAAACGTGCCTTGCCCGATGCCAAAGAGGGCGGCTCTCGCCTGAGGTGGGCCGAGGTCAACGTGGCCTAAAGGAGGGAAAAAGGTCACTCCATGTTTGTCAATATCTTGATGACCAGCTCGACCACTCATTTAAATGTATTCTCCACTAGAAATCCATCTATACTTATCTTCATCGAACTTTCAGACATTTGTGAAAACGAGTGTTCTTGCAGGCACGTTCAAACCAATGTTAAACGTCCTTGTGGTAGATAAACACTACGGGATCTAACAAAAGAAATTAGATATTGAGTGGCTCAACCACCATAGAGCTTTTTAAAATGAATATTAGGTGTGAATGGATAACACATATCGGAAATGAAAAACCATTTGAGAAGCAGAAAACCGCTGCAGGCAAGAGCACAAAAGTAGTTAGGTGCCCAATCATCATCTGCATCCTTTTCCACAATTACATTCTAACTTTCCATCATAACAAGATATCTAGCCAGTAAAATTTAACCAGGGACTACAGATCAAAAACCTAATCAGGCAACTAACTATTGCATAAGTTGCAACATTGCTGCAATATTTGCGAAGCAATGCAAACTTCGTGAAACATACTAAAAAAGATGGTGAACAAAAATATGGTTGATCATGTCAGTAGTTCATCATTTACATGTTTTGTGATGTAATTAGAATAGCAAAGTTGAGTGAACATCAGGAGCTACCGCCACTCATTAAACATAAATATACATCATATGGAAAACGGCCCCTGGAAGAATGAGTAATCGATGATATTCACTACCAACCTTAATAAGCCCTTCCTGAAATGAGATCTTGATAATTTCTTTTAGAATCGGGAGAAGCTAGAATGATGCACACCAATCCCATATTTCAAAAGGGGTAACATATTTGAAACCTATGCACACATGACAAAGATAGATAACTATTAGATTGGCATTCCTTTACATTGGCGAAAAGGAGTTATGGAGTCAACACTATATCCGCCGCCTCTTACTACATTCACGGCATAAGTGGGGAAAAAGGAATGCATTCTTAAGGGCAAATAGATAAGTCTTCAGCAAGGTGTCGAGGAGCCCAATTTCTTCAATAAAAGCTTACACGTGTTGCGACCTCCTTTTCGGAGCTCCACAGCTAAGGGCTCACTAAGCTTAGTGCTTAGTCCAAGTTCTCCCAAGCCCACTAATTTATGGCTGGTGGTTCGAACTTTTTTAACTCGCAAGTTAATTTCAAGTAAGAGTCGTTATTAATCGATTCGGGCGAGTCAATTAAAAACCCAAGAAAAGTATTATGAATAATATTTTACTCCTGCACAACCACACCGACCAGCAGCTGGCCAGTGGTGACTGGGGTCAATTGGACCGAACGACCGACGCTGGATTGCAGCCCGGCAATGGCCTAAGCGTCGACGAGGATTCCTCGGATTATTGGTGCTTCGGGTGAGGATGTCGGCAAGGGGAAGACGTCGTGAAGAAGAGACGGCTTCACAAGGAAGAAGACCACGTGCAGGGAAGAGAAAAAGAAATAAAGAAAATATAGAAAATAGAAAGCAAAACAAAAGAAAAAGAAAGAGAGAAAAAATAGAAAATAGACAATAGAAAGGAAAACAAAAGAAACGGAAAAAGAGTAATTAAACAGAGAGGAAACGAAAAATCCATGGGCTTAATAGAGAATGGGCTGGTTCAGGATTAGCTATGGGTTAGGTGTCATGGGCTTAAAGTTCAGGAGTTGTGGGCTTAGCAGATGAAATATAAGTTGGTTTTACTCGGATTAGGCCCAGGGGGCCAGTCTGAATTCCAACTAGGACCTTTAGGGTCCGGGTCAGACCCATATCCACCCGGTCCAGAGTCCATTTTCCAGAATTAGAGATATTTTTAAAAAATTAAAAATAGAAAATATTAAAAATATTAAAAACTTTCCAAAATTAAAAAATTTAGAGAAAGTTTACAAATTAACTTTATGAGTAGTTTTTTCTTTAAATGTTGAAAATCCTTAAAAAATTGAAATCCAATTCGATAAGTCTTTAAGGGCTTTATCATAGGATTTTTGGATGCCTTTTCTTTTTAGAGGCACTATTAGGTTGATACTTGCACTTTTCAATTAGATAATACTTGATTGCCCAATTTCAACATAACGATTGTTATTTTCTTAGATAGATTAGTATGGACCTTAAAATCTTCAATAGGCGGCTATGACACTTTAGTTAACAAATAGTCAAGTTTAGGTACCAATAGGGCTCTAGTTATATAACTAAGGTAATCAAATCCCCGATTCCGAAATACCTTGCTGTGCATGTATCAAGACAATAGTCCTGTGTCTTGATTAGGGTTCCTAGCTGACCTTAAACAATGGCTAGTATGCGACTCTTTTTAAAAACATAGATTAGAAAATTTAATGTCACTCAAAGTATGGACTTAAGGATAGTCTACGCTTTATAAGCAAGTACCTCTAAACCCATTCCCCTAAAGGCGGCTCCTTGAAGCTACGTCGCGACAATAAGGTCATGGTTGTTTTTCATTTTTTTTATAGCTCTACTTGTTGTAAATTAAGTCAGATTACAATCAACTGTAGGGGAATTCTAATTATCAAAATTGCGTAATATGTGAAATGTAAATAATAGAGTAGATGAGAGAAAATTAGAACAATACATTAGAAAATTTTTACATGGAAAACTCAAGATTAGAAAAACCACGGGACGCTAATCAGGAACTCTCCACTGTAATTGAAGGATTACAATTAACACTCTAATGGTGTTTCTCTTATAATAAATCCTCACAAATGCCACAAAGCACATCATCTCTTAAAAATTCTCGAAGATTCTCGTGGTTACTCACGTTACTAAAGGCTCTTGTGATCTTTTTGGAATATTTTCTAGTGCTCTTTAAATCTCCATCCAATCCTTCTATTTATAGTGGTAGACTTCTACCCAAATTAGGAATCTTGCCCAATTGGTAATCACCTCCAAATTAGAAGCTTTCCTGATTTATTGAATTCCTCTAATTTAGGTAGTCACTAGAATTATATCCTATTATTCTTCATAAATAGGACTAATTCTTATTTATATTTCTTCCTTTTCAATGTCCTACCATAATAAGACTTGCTTCCTATTATGTAATCTTGATGAGCAATCTTCAGAATATTCCAAATAGGCTTTCGAACATATTGTAATTATTGTTGATCAACAAGAAGAATATACGGCTCTTCGAAACTTTATCACTTTGGGAATTCCAACAATTTGTTTAATCAATTTAAGTTGCGACCTGGATCTTGCAAATATTTTGATTACAGCAAATGATTAGCTCCTTGAGTAATAATAAGATCAATAAATTATTTTTTGAACTTCATAATTTTTGGAATTGATTGCTACTCTTGAATCGTATAAAAGAGACCCAAATTACTCTAGATATCATGTGATTAGTCACATCCAAAGTAGAATTCAACTAAGCAAGTTGAAAAAGAGGTGGTTGAATCAAAATAATTCCCTTGAAAGTTGTATTTCTATCATAGGGCAATATGAATGTTTTATCATGTTCTAGCAACACACCAAAATGATAATACGATATATCAGGTGTGAAATTAGGCCAACATTTCTATTGGCAAATAGGAGGATTTCAAGTTCATGGCCAAGTCCTTATTACATCTTGGGTTATAATTGCTATGTTATTAGGTTCAGCTAGTATGGATGATTGGAATCCACAAACCATTCAGAAAGATAGTTAGAATTTCTTCGAATATGTCATTGAATTCGTTTGAGACATTAGCAAGACTCAAATTAGAGATGAATACGGTCCATGGTTACTTTTTATTAGAACCATGTTTCTATTTATTTTTGTTTCGAATTGATCAAGTGCTCTTCTACCGTAGAAAAATCGTAGTGTAACCTCATGGGGCTGCACCCATGAATGATATAAATACTACCATTGCTTTAACTTTACTCATGTTAGTGGCGTATTTTTATGCAAATCTTGCCAAAAAAAAAATGAAGTTATTTCGGTAAATACATTCAATGAACTCCAATCCTTTTTCACAAAAACTTTATCATTTAGTTTTAGACTTATTGAAAATATATTAGCCGATGAATTGGTAGTTGTTTTTATTGTTTCTTTAGTACATTTAGTGGCTCCTATACCTGTCATGTTCCTTGGAGTATTTACAAGAGGTATTAGAGCTCTTATTTTTACAACTTTAGCTGCAACTTATATAGGCGAATCCATAGAGGGTCACGATTAACTCATTTTTAAGATGGCTTTCTTTATTTCTTATTTAGCCCATCTCCTTTTGTATTTCCTTGGTCCATGATAGAACCAAACAAAAGAAAGGCCAGCCCCAGCGTCTCTCTCTTCCCTCACACGGCATGTGTGACGCAGGGAAGGAAGAAAGGCCAAGCGTGCCTCGGTGAGCGAAGAGGGCGCGACAAACCGAACCGTGCAAGCTGGTGTGCGAGAAAAATAACAGAAAGAAGGCTCAACGGTTTTGGCAAAAAGGAGAAAAAGAAAAAAAAAAGAAAAAGAAAAAGAGAGAGATCGCAGAGAGAGAGAGATAGAGAGTCGGAGATAGGAGCTGGTCGCCGAGGAACAGCTTCGCGGGAAGGATGCTCGCCTGAAGAGGATCCTGTTTGCATAACAGAAGGAGGAGAGACGCCCGTCAGTTTTCGGAGAGGGCGACCACTGAAAATTCATTAAAATATAAACCCATAGCCAAATACTATAATAACAATAACAATAACTCAAAAATTCAAAAATATTTTAAAAATAAAATTTTTAAAAATGATAAAACTTTTGAAAATTTTAGGAAATAATAAAAATTTATAAAATTCGAAAATCAATAAAAAAATAGAATTTCAAAAAATCATTAAATAATCTGAAGATCTAGAAATAATAAAAATTTCTAAAAAATCAGAGACATTCAAAAAGATTAGAAACCCTTGAAAATTGAATCCCAAAAATTAGATAAGCCTTTTAGGGCTTTACAATAGGGTTCTTTGTTTTAATTTTTCTTTATTATTTTTAGGGACGATATTAGGATGCTTGTGTGCTTTTTCTTTACAATTATAATTGATTGCGTGTTTCAATATTTTGGGTGTTACCTTCTTGCTCTAGAATGGTTAGGACGAACCTTGAATTTCTTTCAGATTGGCCGGTATGGCGTTAATTAGCACATTAGCAAGTCAGTACCGAAATGACATTAGCCTTAGGGAAAACGTAATCACGTTCCTGAATCCAAAATCTTCGATTGATAAATAGTAAGATATCCTCCTCTATCTTACTAGGTTTTTAGTCGACCCAAAAAGGCTAGATTGACAAGGTTAGTGGCGACCCATTAGTTAAAATTTGCATAGGCTTAAATGATTTAAAATTTTAAATGCTCGACGTCGTGCAAGATATGAGCTTGGGAGAGCCTGAGTCAATGGAAGACCGTTGGCCCGAAGTTGACTGATGCCCCTTAAACCTAATTCTTATTCACTACTCAGAAAGGATTAGGTCTTGACAAGATTATTTTTCTAAAACTCTTGCTTGGCCCATTTAATTTATATAATGCCTACCCCAATAAATAGTTTCTATTACTATTTTATTTAATAAGGAAAATAATAATAATAAGAAGAAGTATATATAGATTATATATGGATAAAATAAAATAATTATAAATATATATAGGAATTAAAAATGGTATGAACTTTTACTTTTACATCAATGAATTACTAATATTTCTACCTATGCTATTCAATTATCCGACCTAACAAATTCGTCCACGTAGATTGTATATATGCAAAATAGTGATAAATAAAAGGAAGAGTAAAATTGACACGATTCATCATGAATTAGTTGATATGGGTGGGTACAAATAGGGTATGCATAAAGGAATGGTTGGAATCCAACTATTGGATGTTTCTGTTTTAAAAATAAAAAATAATAATAATTCCAAAGCTGATTTAATCTAATAAAAAATAGTTGGTTTACAATATGAAAGAAACCCATTTATATGTGATATTAGATATTGCTACTTATCTATGAACGAAAAATAGATCTAATCTAATATGCTCTACACTATTATGAATTATGAATTTAGATAGGGATCTCAATAGAAGTATTTCCCTTTCATCTGTGACTGTGAATTGAATAATTAAAATTATGAAATCAATAAAAAGAATGAATAATTCAACTAATGGTTCGGAACAAAGAAATGGAAGAACAAAAATCAGATGGAAGAACAAAAATCTCTTTAATAAGAACTAAAAAATTCGAAGTTGTTGATTACTTTGTCTGAATGAATTTTAGTGATGGAATAATTAAGTCATAATTCATTGGATGATTGAATCATTAACCATTTTTTTTTTTTGTGAGGAACTTATCATGAATCCACTTATTTCTTCCCCTTTGGTTATTGCTACTAATTTAGCTATCGGGTTTGCATCTATTAGACCAAGAGTTAGGGGTGAGCATGGTTCTAGGGTATAACCGAGAATCATAGAATCGAAGAACCAAAACCGCTCAGTTCCTGATTCTATGAAGGGATGGGTAAGTTCTCAGTTCCATTTTTTAAGGAACCGCTGGTTCCCAGTCCCTATAGGAATTGGAAATGGGACCAAGAACCAGAATCAGAACCGGGAACCGGAACTGAGAAATGAACCCAAACCGGGAACTAGAACCAGAGAACTGGGAGCCGGGATCCCAAACCCTAAAACAACCAAATCCTTAATGTGGCTTCCTTCTTCCTCTTTGTCATTCTTGTTCATCTCTATCGACAACAGGATGAAATCCTTTTCTCATTCACCTCTGTCAACAAGCGTAGCTTGTTTTTATTTTCATCACAGCCTTGTTTTGCTAAGTGAAGAAATAGGACCCCAATGAGGCATCGTTTCGTACTGTGTAACCATTTTTCAAGAGGCCAGTTGCACCCTTTTTTTTTTATTATTATAACTAGTACAAAGTAACAAATACGTGATCCCGTAAACTACTTTTGAATAAAATAAGTTAATTAATTAAGAAATAACATTTAAGAGCCATAACTTTCGTGATTCATTGGTAAATCCACTTGATTCTCTATTAATCAATAATGTGGGACCATTCATATGGTTAAAGCTAAATCATCTGAATTTTAAATTTAGTATGGTATTCTTTTTACTACAACATTAATTTATTACAAAAGAGTTTCAAAATGGATAATTAAAATGTTTTCTATGATAGAGAGCACTAATGTTGATGAAATCATTTGAAACTTTTATTAGAAGAAAAGGTCAACCTTTTTTTCTTAATCTTAGCCAATGTTTGATTCGATGACTTAAGTATTGTACAATGTATAAAGTAAGTAGAATTCTTTAGATTTTTATAAAAAAAAAAAAGAAACAACTCGGTTGACAATTTCATAGTTTTGTTTGGTCTGTAGAGTCCTCCCAACACTATTTTGGTCTTGGATTAGTGATCTGTTTAGATATCTTTTTGGGACAATATGACCCGTACGTCAAAACATAGAACTTCATTAGAAATGTAGGACAATTTTGTACAATTTACTATCAATACCTTTGAGTTCATTCATTAAAGTTTTATCTATCAGAAAGAGCATGAAAGAGTAGTATTGCTAGTAAAATTAAAATGTATTGCCCACTCCGTAGATTTCCCCAATTCCTCGCCACATTGGCTTGGCATAATCGACAAGGTCATATCACATCCTTTAGAATAATATAGAACATTAGAAAAATCTTGTAGGTCGAACTAGTTTAGTTAAAGGATCACTATTAGACAAGAGCATAACCACATCGGTAATCTCACACAAATTTGATTTCGTAAAGTGATGATGACAATACTCTGACCAAGGATTTTTGCTACCAAATGAATATAGTTTTAAGATGTCATCTGTCCTGGTGAGTGTATTGAGGTCCAAGCTTGTGAGCAAGAGTCAAATCTCTCATGGCAAGAAGTAAATGTTATACTGCATTGGTAACCATCTATTGCTCGTGCAATCTTATCATGTGTGATGTCAAGTACTGAATTTACAAGCTATAAAGGGAGGATGCTGCAATTTGTTCTCTCTCCTTGAAGCAAACAGACTTCAAGTTAATAAAACAAAGAGATGTAGCCCATGTAAACTGTTGTGGAAAGTGAGCGATCAAATAATAAAATAGACATAACAAAAAATAAATTGGATATTCGATTTACGTAATTCAGTCATAATGACTTACGTCCACGAATAGAATAGCAACGAATTTTATTATAGACCAATCATACAACGGAGATTACACACTCGAGTTACTCAAACATTTTTAGTATTTCCCAAAGTGTAATTAAATCCAATAACGCACGTGGCGTTTAGCCCTATAATTTCTCATGAAATAATCTCTCAATCTCACAAAAGAATTAACAAATCTTGAACTTGCAAGATTTAATTTGGCTTCAACACTAAATCTTCTTGGTGTAATTATGGGAACGAAAACCCACCAAGCACTCGCTAGAACAACCACACTTTAATGCTCATATCAACAATTGTTTTCTTTCTTGCGCCCCTATATATGTTCTATCTCAAACAAGATGAAGATAACTGTTTCTGAAGCAAACTTCAACACAGAAATGAAAGTTTGAAAAGCGTGTGGTCAACTTTCCTTTTTTATTTATTTATTATTATCTATTTTCCTTTCTTTGAGGATGTTAAACGAGTCCATGTTGGACTTTTTACTTTGAGAACAAACACCAACTCATAAACCAAAACTGTTGGTTGTGCTTCAACAACCTTATATCCAAAACCAAGAAGTCCATGTTGGAAGCGTGCAGTAGAAGTTCAATACCTTCATCTAAGGAGATTGTCAAGAGAGAGTCTAAATCCAAGTCCATCCCGTCAATATTTAGTTGGACCCATCTTCACTCAAAAGCTTTGAGTTATGGGCCAAGTGGGATTTCTCTAACATAACTCACTCACGTGCATCCCAACAATCTTCCGCTCATGTGTGAGTTTAGTGTTAGGTATGCTCCCCCTTAATTTAGGTATCTTTCTGGCCCAACTTCATACTCGCGAGCTCGTGTTGCTAGACCACAATGTCCTACCTGCTCGGATACCGCAACCATCGACTCTGATACCATTTGTTAGGAGTGCGCAGCAAAAGTTTGTTACCTTCACCTAGGAAAATTGTCAAAAGATAATCTAAATCCGAGCCCATTAATATATCTAGTTAGACTCATCTTCACTCAAAAGCTTAAGTTAGTGTATTATGGGTCAACTAGGAAATATTAACTGCTCAACACCATACCAGTTCTCCGATGTGCGATTTCTCTAATATAACTCATTCACACGTGCATCCTAATAGTCCACTTGCCTGTGCATGGGAATTGAGGAAAAGTCCATTATTTTCTCGACATAATGTTTCAATAACTCATAGATCAACTAGGTTTTTATAGTCTCGAAATGCGATGTGTGGATTGTTCGAAAGCGAAGAGAAACAATAGCAAGTAGATCATCGTATAAAAATTACGGCTCAAGTGAATAAAATTATTGTGACAAACCTTCTATCCAGTACACATATTCAACTCTATCCAGAGCAAAAAATGCCACCAAAGAAAGGAAATTAAAAGAATTCAAAGCTCTGCAAGGATGACACTAGAGACTTCATAATTTGAAAAACCCACCTTAAGAGGTGAAAAGTTATCTATTGAGAGGATCCCAAAAGATAGGACCCATAAAAAAATAAAAATAAAAATCTAATTGAAAAAGGGACACGACCAAGAAAAAATGAAATGATACTTTCTTAGAACGATGGTGGAAGATGGATGCTAAAAAAAAGTGGGAGTCACAAAGGGCAATATAGCCAGGGTATTGTGTTGAGGAGTACTTCAACCAAAAAGGAAGTAGAAAAACCATTAAAAAGAGTGGTCAACAAACTTTTACATATTCATTGATGTGGTAGACTATTATTAAATGTGGAGTATGACCGACTTATTTCATTGTCTATTTGCAATTTACCATGTTAGTACAACACTCTCTAATATAATTTTTTTATCTAGAAGATCAATTTTAGTAAATTTAGCATTACTCAATCGCCAAAATGGGTACACTATCTTTGGGATACCAACCTAAATTAGGGAAACTGTAGTTGTATAAATATGGCTCGGATCCGTTCAAGGCCTTTCCGAAACCAATAGGCCCGAAAGTTCAAAGATAAGAGGCTCTTGCACATTTTAATTTGGTAACTTGAGCTGTGTATTTTGGGCTAAAAATCTTAGTATTCAAGAATTCAAAGCATGGAACTAAAAAAAAAAAAAAAAAGCAAAAATAAATCAAAGCGCAAAATCCATATATGTCTCATATTTCCAAAGCCGTCCTACCAAGCATTTCAAATGTCTTAAAGTACTTAGAGGGATTTTTTCTTAAGATGTATTGTCTACACCACCATGAGGTCTAATAAAACAGACAAAAATTTACTTTAAATAATCAAGATAATAGTCAAGTGATTCTTGAGTAAGCCATGCCGCTCAAAAAAGAAAATATCATCAGTTTCCATACGAACTAGGTGCTCTAAGCACCACCCACTCCAGCTCTAGGTCCACCATCGCCGAACCGAAGAGGTCCGAATAGCTCTCCCTCATAGTTAATGAACCAAGCCTTAAACCGCATGGGGATACAGTCAACACACCCATCGTCCATCCGTAATATGGCTTCGTACCAAGAGTAGGTCATTTCAATGTTGGGGTCATAAACATCGTGGAAAGACCCCTCAATATAAGCGATAGTCCCATACAGTGCCATAGGCCCACCATCGCCGGACTGAAGAGGTCCGAACAACTCTCCTTCATAGTTAATGAACCAAGCCTCAAACCGCAAAGGGATCCAGTTGACATGCCCATCATCCATCCATTTTGTGGTTTCAAACCGGGTGCAAGTCATTTCAATGTTGGGGTCGTAAACATCATGAAAAGACACCTCAATACAAGTAATAGTCCCATATCGTGCCACAGGTGGAACATCCATTCTAACAATTTGAAGGAAAAAAAAAAGTGTTAAGGTTAATCCTATGTTTGTGCATAAATTCCTAAATTAAATCAAAGACAATCGATCAAGACTTCTTGCTGACGAACAAAGATTTTTTCGCCCAAACGGGGCCTCATGTATACATCCTCGGCTCTATCAGCCCTAACCATGGCCCACTAGGCCCAAATCTTGGCCCACGAGGTCCTTTACTCCACTTGTTCCATGTCAAGCTCAATTCAAAATAACAAAAAATAACAATTTATTTTTTTAATTTAATCTTTTTAAATTTATATATTCAACTTAAATTCTATCTTTTAATATAAATTCAATAATATAAATATAAATGTATATTTATAAATTACATATATTAGGTATTTTAGTATTTTAGGTATATTAGTACAATTTACTATTGAATAGAATTTTATAACAGAATGATGGAAGGAAAAAAAAGAAACAAAAAGAAAATAATTAAAAAAAGAGAGGAAAAAAAACAAATAAAAATAAAGTAGACAAGAGTGTCGCGAGAGATTTTTATCATCTCCATTTGTGAACTCTAAAGTTTATTTGCATTGATATGTCGTGTATATCAAAAAATGTACATTACATTATATGAATATATTCGACATTAGGTGCATGCTAAGGGGATCCTAGTTGTCCCACATTGCTTGGGAGAAGCCTGTTGACCTGCTTTATAACCGTTGCGGCCCACCTCTCATCTCAAGACGTCTTTTGGGGATGAGACCCCCAGATTGGCAACAGAGCCAGGTTAAGGTGGATTCGAGTGCATGTTAAGGGGATCCTAGCTGTCCCACATCGCTTGGGAGAAGCCCGCTGACCTGGTTTATAACCGTTGCGGCCCAAAGACCCCCAGATGGTGAATAACGGATAAGATAACGTGGCGGAAGATGGATGCTGAAAAGTACGATTAAAAAAGGAAGTAGAAAAACCACGACACCAAAAAGAGTGGTCAACAAACTTATATATATTCATTGATGTGGCGGGCTATTATTGAATGTCGAGTAGGACTGACTTATTTCATTGTCTATTTACTATTTATCACGTTAGTACAACATTCTCTAATGAAATTTTTTATCTAGAAGATCAATTTTCGTAAATTTAGCATTACTCAATCGCAAAAATGAGTACTATATATATCCGGCGGATCCTCGGTCACCAGAAAAAAAAAAGGGTACTACATTGGGATACCAACCTAAATTAGGGAACTGCAAATGTATAAATATGTCCCGGATCCATTCAAGGCGCTGCTCTGAAACCAATAGGCCTGAAATTTCAAAGATAAGAGGCTCTTACACATTTTAATTTGGTAACTTGAGCTGTGCATTTGGGACCAAAATCTTAGTAATCAAGAAATGGAAGCGTTGAACCAAAAAAAAATAAAAAATCAAAGCGCAAAATCCATATGTCTCACACAGAAAGGCTCTCATACTATCATCTACGAGCCTATTCCATCAACTACAAACGCATGGATCTGCTAAAAGGTTCAATAACTTGTATATTCTTTTCCCAAGGGATTTCCTTAAAACTAATGAACTACTTTTTAAGTTCTTCCTTCCTAATTATTTACCCCCGATTTCCCTCCATGTCGAGCATACATAAACTAAAACAGTTTTGTGCCAATGAATGAAATCCCCCTAAACACCACAAGTGATTAGTCACGGTACAGGCCAAGAAAAGAATATCAGTCTATCAACACATTATCATCAATTCACCTATGGAAGACCAGCAAAGATCAGTCAAGACCCCAAAAACAGGAAAGTTCGTAAATTTATCGAAATTGCAGCACTTTGCAATCCATCTGACATTATGTTCATAACAACGAATATCAAATCAATCCCCAACATGCAAAAGGACATGTAGCGCCCTAGTGAAACTAGCCCAAAAGGAAAAATACGTGATCGACATTGTTCAACGTCCCGGAAGCTTGACCACAACACAATGCCAGAGAAGTTGCTTAAAACGTCGACGACCAACAAGAGCTCGTGTACTGAAAACAACGAATCAAAACTACGCTAAACGAAGCAACAATGCGGAACCCAGTTTCAGAATTTAGGAAACATTACGTGGGAAAACTAAAAGAAACCTGATCCTCCTTTTGGGTAAGCACAGGACCTTCAGAAACGTAGTTCTTGCTGAGAGCAGGAGATTGCACAGAGAGAGAGAGAGAGAGAGAGAGAGAGAGAGATGGAGGGTTTTTTGAATAAGGAAAAGGTGATATGTTTCTTTAATCTATGAGATTAGATTCAAATAATAACCACCGCTTGACTATGTTGGAACTTGACTCGAACTAGGACTCGCCAAGTCCGTCGGAACTTAGGTCTAGTTTTTTTTTTTTTTTTTTTTTTTTTTTTTTTTTTTTTTTGAGGGCAAGATTAATTAAAAATTTAAAACTACAATAGAATATGCTAATTCATGAAATTTTATGAGAATTTTAAATTTCATTATAACTGAATTTTACAAATTACTTTCAACCGTCTAATATCGAAATATTTCGACAAATTAGTCGGACAAGACAAAAAAAGAACACTAATGTGGATAATATGTGTGATTATCATAGACTTGTAGATAAACAGTTTAACTAAATACTTTAATATATTAATACGGCATTGCATTAGTTTGGAATTAACTTATATGGTGAAGTTGTTTCTTATTAAAAAGAAAAGGAAAAATGATATTCATTTATTTTCTATTCCCTAAGATATTTTAACTAACGTTCAGTCTTTAACTTTTATTCTTTACCAAACGTCTGATACTATTGACAATGTAGATACAACACATATAAATCATATTCGAATGTTCGAATAATTTATAAAACTTGAGATCTCTCTTTCAATATGCTCAATTCTTTGAACGCCACGCTCTCTGTACCAATTAACCTATCTCTCAACCAACGTGTAATATCAATTTTTACAACATCAAGTTGCACAAAATTCAGCTCTTCCAATGTGAAAACTGTACCTTTATCTATTATGGGTATTGGATCGTAATTTGTTCAGATGCAAATTCCTTTCATGTCATTATTTGTCCAATTGTTGTTTTAAATAGACATTGCGAGTATCAATTAAGATAGACAACTTCCTAGATAATTGAAACTGCATTATATATTGACTTGAATTGAAAATCAATAAGAGAAAAGGTTTCATGAGAGAATGATTAGGATGAAAGTAATGTTTCTTAAGTTTATGTTAGGTAAAATAAAGATTCATTTATTAACATTTCCATTTCTCAAAATTTCTTTTATTTTGTTTCTCAAAACAGAAAAGAATAGAAATTATTTTAGTAATGTCAGTTAATTTTTCTATTCTTGAAAATAAGATTTGGAACAGAAATAAAATATAAAAAATAGTTATTTCTTGTTCCCGAAACAATTTCTGAACTAAGTCATTTTCTTATTTTTCTTTTCTTTTCTTTTCTTCTTCTTCCTCCTCTTATGGTGCAATGGCCATGACAAGGCTTTGACTTTGACATTCTAAAAATTCAGGTTCTGATTTCGATCGGATAAGTCGGGCTTTTCATCGACGCGACTATAATGCTTTTCTCTCAAATGGCCACTCACGAGATAATTAGCCTATCAGGTGAAGCCATTAAGGAATATAAATGCAATAGACTTGAGAATTCGACTAGAAATCGACTACTCGACCGTGTTCATCTGCCGAAATCATTACGACATAGTAAGATCGATTAAAAATCAGAGATAGGTCGGTTTGACTAAGATATGTGGTTAAACGTGGGCGATCCCACTAAATTGCAAAATTCTCGTCAATCGACATTAGATTGATTTTTCTATCGTTTTGGTACTCTGTGTCCATATTTGAATCATCAAGATTTTTACGACAACCGAGAGTCGTCAATGTGTCGAATGGGTTCACTGTGGCTCGAAGAAAATCAACCACGAGTCATCTGCACTAAAAATTTCTGAAATATACTTGATGGCCTAGGTCATGCTAAAATCGCACCGGATTGAAATTAACCTCGAATTTGAATCCATTTCAGAAATTGAAAGTCCCATCATGTCACAGGTCATTTTAGGAACGTTAAATCATCTTTCAAGAAATTTTCAGAGAGTTCGGGATTTTTACGGAAATTCGATTCGAACGATTCGGAAAATGAATGGAAATTCAGATTGGCCAATTTGAATGGATTTTTGGCATCTAGTGTAATTGAATTGGTGACAGGAAATTTCGTGGGCTTTTTCCTCAACGAATCGGACTCGAGACATATGTTTAGGGGAAATTTGGTGTGAGAAAGCAACTAAGGATCAAGTACTTTAGCATGGGGATTTTTGGGAACCAATTTGGACTAAACAAGAGCAAGTGGGATCAAGATTTTTAGGTTATAGAATTTTATTTTTATTTCCTATCTCACACCCCCCCCCCACTTGGTCGCACGCCCCATTTCCCTTTTTCCTTGTCTCTCTGTGTCTCTCTCTCGCGGACGCTTTTCCACCCCCACGCCGACGTCCCATTTTTCCTTTTTCTCTCTGCCTTGGTCTCCCTTATCCCATCATCTTTGACTATTTCCATGCTTATCTTCCCTTTTTGATTTTTTGCTGATACACCCCCCCCCCCTCGACGTCTCTCTGTTCTCTCTCTTTCTAGCTCGTTCACCCCCCTTCGGTGACTTAATTTCTTCCTCTTCGTGCGCTAGAACATCACCCGCGGCCCGCTCGATTTTGGTCCGGCTCGCGTCTTCGTTCAACAGCTCATTGAAGCCACAAGTTCAGCCCTTTCTTCCACCGAATTAGCCGCTCAAGTAGCCCTTCAGCCAAGGAAAAACCAACAGCCTCATGAGCTTTGCGGGCCAAGTTTCGGGCCCGATTTGTGCCCCGTTGGTGTCGCCGATTTGGAACTTTTCGTTCCCCATCGCGTCCCCGTCATTTCGAACCGAGCGGTTCGTTAAACATGTGAGTTTATCTCACTAATCCTCGCTTAGTAGGTTAATGACGTTTAAGGATTGTTTAGTTTAGATTAAGCTTGGTTTAGTGGATAATTAAAACGGTTTAGTAAATTAGTTGATTATCGATGCATGTTAGGTGGTTAGAATAGTATAGTTAGAACCTAGACAAGTTCTAGAATTTATCTAGAGTAGTTCGGAAATTTTTCAAGCTCATCTTGGCTTCCAATTAGGCTTTTTTCGGGCCTAAGTCTCATTTTTAGTATTTAATAATTAATTTTTGAAATTAATTAATTATTTATTTATTTTCTGAAAATTAGATCGGGATAGCCGATGACAGAAATTTTGATGCTGGTTATTATGGTGCAGTCCGTTTATTTAATTGAGCTCTAGTTTGTGCCGATTGTGCATGATTTGTATTTTTGAAATTTATTCTTAAATTCATTTAATGTTAGTAATTGAGTGGAAAATAACCGAGCGTCGGTTTACAACGCCAAAAATATTTTGGTGGACTATATAAAATGGTGGGATTTATGGAAAGGAAATTATTGTATTTTGGCTAAGGCCGACCGTGTACCCACACACGATATTTTTATCAGGAATGATAAAAATGGTGTTTTAATTAAATAATCAATTTTCAGCATACTATGAAAGTATGGCTGGCAGCTTACGGTGAGCATATATAATTTTCAACATACTATGAAAGTATAGCTGGCAGCTTCTGGTGAGCATAATAAATATATCAGATCAATGGATCTGGCAGCTTCTGGTGAGCTATAGTATACTATATTGATAATTGCGGCAGCTTCTGATGAGCATAAATAGTATACTATATGAGTATAATTGCGGCAGCTTCTGGTGAGCATATATAATATACTATATCAGTATTTGAGGCAGCTTCTGGTGAGCATATATAATATATTATATCAGTATTTGAGGCAGCTTCTGGCGAGCATATATATAGTATATTATCTCAGTATTTGAGGTAGCTTTTGGTGAGCTATACTACTTATTATCGGCTTATAATAAGCAGTCCTGGGTATGATCGGACTTATAGGTAGTATTGATTGAGATGACCGAGGAATGGTCTTGTTGACATGTAATCGACTGAGTCGATTGATTGATGATTCAATCTGGCTGGGTAAATTGATTCGTGAAGTGATTGATGGAAGTGATTTGGTGAATATATGAATTGTATAAATTGTATTGACTTGTAGGAAGGAATAAAGGCAAAGATAAGACCTCCGACTTGTGAATGTGCTTAGGCAGCCCTTAGGGCGTATTTTCCTCCTAATCGGGTCTTAGGGGGATTGAACTTGCTGAGACGTCGTCTCACCCCGTTGTGGGATAACAATTTCAGGTCCCTAGATGGTAGTCGTGGAGGACCGGCAGCTTTGGAGTTTGGAAGGTAGAGGTTGAAGAATCGACATTCGGGTTTGACTAGTGGGTGTTAGGATAGTCCCCTTTTTTGTTAAGCCGACATTTTTGTAAACAGCCTGATTTTGTAATTAACCCGTTTGTCTATAAAAGACTTGTCTTGGTTTGAAAATTTTAGTCATGCTCTTCTATCCTAATTGTTTGTTATCTGGGGATTTTATATCTGCTTCCGCATGCGTATTAAAATGAAAGGGTTGGCGACGCGTCCTGGGATGTCGCTATTAATCGACCAAGGAGGGATGGGCATGCATTCAGAGAATCGAGGCGTGACATTGACCTTGCCAAGGGTTGGCAAGGTGCCCTCAAGGCTAGCAAAGTCATTGGCTAGAGGAGAAATAAGAAAAGAGGAAGAAAAGAAAATAAAAATGAACAACCTCAGAAAATTATTAAAAAATTAAAAGAAATTCTATGTCATAAAATAATTTGAGGGTCATAGAATATACATTCCTATTCTTTTTTTATTCCAGAAATATAAATTTTGTGCAATAATTAAACGTATTCTTTTGCTTAGAAACTGTTTTAAGAAAGTGAAAACTCTACCTTTATCTATTATGGGTAATGGATCTTAATTTATTCAAATGCAAATTACTTTCACGTCGTTATTTGTCCAATTGTTGCTTTATAATAGACAATGCGAGCATCAATTAAGATAGACAACTTCCTAGATAATCAAAACAGCATTATCTACTGACTTGAATTGAAAATCAATAAGAGAAAAGGTTTCATGAGAGAATGATTAATAGGATGATAATAATGTTTCTTAAGTTTATGTTAGGTAATAATAAGGGTCCATTTGGTAACATTTCTATTTCTCAAAATTTCTATTCTTTTGTTTTTGGAACAGAAAAAGAATAGAAATTCGTTTAGTAATGTCAACTAATTTTTCTATTCTCAGAAATAGAAAAGTGATCAAGGAATAAATTTGGAACAGAAATAAGATATAAAAAAATAGTTATTTCATGTTCCCAAAAACAATTTCTCAACTACATCATTTTCTTTTTCTTTTTTCTTTTTCCTCTTCTTCCTCCTCTAACAGGGTGATGGCCATTGCGAGGCTTGACCTCGCCAAGGGCCAGCAAAGCGCACTCAAGGCTAGCAAGGTCATTGGCTAGAGGAGGAAGAAGAAAAAGCGGAAGAAAAGAAAAGAAAAAGAACAATCTCAAAAAATTATTAAAAAATTAAAAGAAATTTTATGTTAAATGCAATGCCTCTTTTTTCTTAAGATTTGGCGTATAAACCATCATGAGGTCTAATAAAATAGACAAAAACTTACTTTAAATAATCAAGAAAATAGTCAAGTGATTCCATAACTATCTTATTTTTCAAAGTTAAACGTAAATCTTGGTTAACTTATAATCATTTGTACTTCTTTCCTAAACAACTTTGTATTTTTAAACATTTATCTCTCTTCATACGTATTTATTGTTTATCATTCACATACATTACATGTCCTCTTTTATTCATATACAAAAGAGAGAGTGTGTTGTCAGTTTTTTATTTTTATTTTTGGTGACCCGGGAATCGTCGTACAGCTGGCAGCCGGCGGCGTAAACCCGAAGCGAATCGAGCCCACCCACCTGACCCGGCCGCAGGTGAGTCGCACAAGCGACCGCGAGGATTTGAACCCTCTCCCTTTGCGGGGAGCAAAGCGCAAATCGTGCGACCACCAATGGGGTGGGTAGAGTGTGTTGTCAGTTCGAAAGAAACTTTTTGATAATCATAATACAATTATATTTGGACATTTAAAAAATCAAGAGACATAGAATGAGAAAAAAAAACCAACAATCAAGATGACAAGAGACCACTTACAAATGGGTTCAACAACTTTTTTTAATGTTATATCAACGCAACCATAGGATCTCGCTCAATGTAATCTTAAGAGATTTCTTAATTGTTTTGGGGGACTAGAGGAAACACCTAGAAAATTCTCTTTTAAAGGCTAGTCAATCAATGTGTTTATAAGATGAGATCCACGCCATGTCCTTTATATAACCAAAAATCTAGTTAGGCAGTCATACTTTTCTCGCCTAAAAGATCAATGCTATTGCAATGGTGGATAAGGTTGCCTTGCCTAGATCTAAGCAAGGACCGCGACCCTTGGCAGGAGCTAGCGAGCCTTAGGGACCCTCACTAGTCATAGTGGGAAAAGAAAAAGAAAAAGAATAACTAAATGATTTAGAAATTTTGAAAATATTTAAAAATTGTTCAAGTCAACGATAGTCATGCCATGTAAGATGGCTAGCGTCATTTTAATGATTTCATAATGAAATTGACTAAAATGACTACATTAGTAAATCATTAAAAAATTTAAAATTAAATTGACCAAATTGAAAAAGTTAAGGAAATGAAATGGTTTTAGGACTTTTTGATAAAATCCTTGAGATTTCTCGTACGTGATTGTGCATAGAAGCCGGCAACGAGCCTATCATTGATGGTGAGGAACATGCCTTTGAGGGTTTGGTGCTTGCTCCTTAAAGTCAAGGCGTGCATCTGATTCTAAAGGAAGAAGTAATTGGATGACTGTTTTTAATTTACTATGATAATAACAGTTTGTTCTAAATCATAATAACATTAAATAAAAAATAATTATAAATCATTATAAAGTTCATTCCTTCAAGAATTTATAACTCACAGTAAGCTTTATTCTTATAGTAGCCCAAAAACTGTTATACTAGCAAAACCCTTCTAAAAGATGCATTTCTCGTTGTCGTGCATCTCATGGTGGAAGGTAGGATCTTAATCCCCAATGTGCTTGTTAGTCAAACCTAGCATCGCTTGCAATCAAATCTTGATTGATAACTTCAATCTTGAAACCTAGTCAATAAAAAAACTTGATTTGATCAGTTTCTTGTGTAAACGCATTTTTGAGAAAAGAATACGGACATATTGGACCAACCACCCATAATAGTCAACCCAAAAGTCAAAGCAATTTAACTTCTCGATTTGCTTTTTAGGTTGTTATTTCAATTGAATTTTTTTAGGGATCAATAGGTGACAATAATCTTTACAATTATAAGTGAATGGAGTTAATACCACAGAAAATCTTAAATTAGTACGTATGTGATAAATTTATTACAAACTAATTTTTTAACTACAAAAATCTCAAATTAGTATACCTTTTATAAATTTGGTGACAATTTTTACCCTATATTAATTTCGTTAAATTTTACTATCAAATTACTGAGTTGGATGATAGGTAACAATTGACTGATATACCAATTTACAATTTTACTCTTTGTTTGTCACAATTGTACCAATTTTGTGATTTTTTAAAGTATTAATCCAATTTGTCTCGAGATGTACAATTTTGCGGCTTCTAGCGGTCAAAAAATTAATTTGGAGTAAATTTATCACAAGTGAACCAGTTTAAGTTTTTTGTGATCATTTGGAGTAAATTTATCATAGATGCACCAATTTGGGATTTTTCATGATAAAAAAATTAGTTTGTATAAATTTTTCATAGATGTATTAGCTTAGTATTTTTTCTGGTATTATCCCTAAATAAATTATTGTAGCTCTCTTTCCTTGTCTTTAGATTAAATTCTGATTTAATAACAAACTAAAAGTTCTTAGGCAAAAAAAGGATTGTTAACTAAATCCAACTCCTCAAAGAAATGTAGGAAATTCACATAGATCAGATTTAAGTGAAAAGTTGCTTTGCTATAACTTGTCTACAAGTTATGTTTACCCCTATATAAAAGCCAATGAAATACTCTGTAATCTCCATGAATTAGTAAAATTCACAGCTTTGACCTATATAGGTGGCCTCAATTCAAAGCAAATGATTTTATTGGTAAGCCATGCAAAATCAAGTCAATCTTTGTCCCGCCACCCCACCATTACAAGCCCTGGCAATGGCGGGGAATGGTTGGTGGGGGGTCAGCTACCACTAGTTGTCCTTGGCTAGAACTGGGCAAGGGAAGACTAACCTGATCCAATCTAGGGGAAGGTCGCAACTCTCGTCCAGGTCTAGAGCTGGGGCCTAGCAACCCCCGCCAACCGTTCCCCCACCATCTTAGCCTTCCCAATGATGGTGGGGCAATAGTGACAAGGGTTGCAAAGCCCACGTCACCTGGTTCCTTTTCCTCAACTTCTTTTTCTTTTTATTATTAGCTTATTTTTATTTTAATTTAAATAAATTTATATTAAAAATCATATTTGGGCTAAACAGATGTCGTTTTAGTTTAATGTTTCATGTTTTAGCCATGCCATTGCCACTTAAGAGAGAGAAAGTATTTTTTTTTTTTTGAAAAAAGCAATATTAGCCTTTTCTATTGGCCAAGTTGAACAATATTAACAGAATAATTCAATTACATCAATTTGACAAGTTTTAGAACTTAATTACACTTTTTGCAAATTTTAAGACTCAATTACACTTTCATGACAAATTTTAAGATTTCTAAGGTACATATTCCTTAATCAAATATTAACTTTTACTTGGAATCGTTCGCTCCAACTTCAATATCAACCTAATGCTTATCCCAAATAACAACACACCTTAATGTTGTCCCTAGATCAAGTATGGGTCATGCACCTGCCTCAGTACACTTCAAAATCGCCAAAACCCTTTGTGACATTCTAATTTTTTTTTAATAAATCGGGCATTTCATTGACGCGTCTATAGTACTATTCTCTGAGGTGATCACTCATGAGATAACTAGACTATCTGGGAAAGTCATTAAGGGATTTTAACGCAAAAGACTTGAGAATTCGACCAGGAATTGACTGCTCAACCGTGCTAATTTGCAAGGGTCATTACGGCACAATTAAAAATCGATCAGAGATCAGAGATAAGTCGATTCGACTGAGATAGGTGATCAAAATGTGGGTGATTCCACTTGATTGCAAAATTTTCATCGATCGGCACTAAATTGAACATTGAAGCTATTTTAATGTTTCTATTGAATAAATTAAAAGTTGTTCTCCATTTTCCTAGTTTTTGACGATAATCACAACAAAAAGTAGTTTTTATGTTTTTTTTTTTTTTTTTCAGGTTAATCTCTCGAGTGACAATAATATGACAATTTAAATTTGGAGACAACATTAAATATTTTAATATAATTCATAGACTAAATTAAACATATATTGTACGATAAATTAGAATTTAGGGATCATATGAAATAAATTTAAAGTTAAAGGATGAATAATGCAATTTTATATAACAAAGGTAGTTTTGAGGAGGGAAGTGCAGGGATTTTAAAGCCGTTTTTTTCGGGGGATCCGGAGGTCTTCTTCATCCACGAAACCCGTCTGGAGCCTCGGTTATCATAGAGATATTGCCTTCCATCACGGCGTCTCAAGTTAACCGCAGCGGTTTTCTTCTTCGGAGGCGCCATTTTTTTAGAGAGAGAAACGGATACCGTACGCAGAGAGTGAAAAAGAGGCTTCGAGAGAGTGAAAAATCGATCCTCCAGGAGGTCATTCATCGCCGCTAGGCTCCGGTTCCGGAAAAGCGCAGGACCCGCTGGTCCGTTTCTCCCCTGGTGGTTGATGGTGGTCGATGGCAGTGTTGTGCCGCCAGTGTCAATCTTACAGCCGAGACAGCAGTTATATGGCCTCTATTTGAAGCTGAGGCTGTACATAACTGGCAAAAAGAGTTGGGAGAAACAGTTGCAGAACGCTTGACAAATTGTGGCTTTGAGTCTAACCCTCAAGGTAAGCAATTTTATTCACTATATGCTTGTTGTAGTAGAATGAGGTTTGGCTGTCATTCGGGAATATCAATGCTGCATATAACGTGCCTTTTATCACAAATTTTCTGTGTCGATTACCCCATCTACTAGGTTGAAGTATAAGCTTTTATATCCCTTTGGCTTGTCAAAGATACATATCAACAGTTGGGTTTTACTCGCTTGAGATGCACTTCCTTTTTAGAAGGGAGAAAAGGCCACATGTTCCGTAACAAGGAAAGTTGTTGGGCTAAAAGGTTTTCTTTTGAAATATTGAACTGGCCACTTTAGGTATCTTTCTTTAGTATGAAGAATCTCAGTCATGATTATAGTCAAATAGTTAGAGTTGTCGCCAGTACAGAAATGTTGCCAGCCCTTGAGTTGCTACATTAGTTCAACATGGTGCTTGCAATAATTGTACCTTTTTTGTGTCATCGTCATTTGTCAGCCTTGGCTTCATGAATCTTTGTTGCTCATTGAGATTAGTCCGGAAATTCTTACTTCAACCGAGCTCAACATGGAGTTGGAATTTCATTCTCAACGGTCCCCGATTTCAGATGAACTTCCTTCGTTACCCTCGTGCAAGCGACGAAATCACCGAACGCGACACGGAATATGCCCGCCAACGGAGGAAGAAACCGAGGGCAAATCAGGAATGATACGTAAATTCGTCGTCGTCCTCCGCTTCCCTTCGCCCCCAACAAGCCGCTGACGCGGACGAGAATCTCGCGATCTCTCTCTCTCTCTCTCTCTCTCTCTCGTTTTGATTGTGCGTGATTGACTGCGTACATGAAAGTTGAAAGGTGCGGAAGTTGGAGTTTTTTTTTTTTTTTTTTGGTCCTTTTCTCGACGACGCTGTTGGATCCGTTTTCTCTTGCAGGATATGGAGCGGAGCGGGTCATGGTTGAGGGCGATGGTTGTTCTGACGTGCTTGGTTGCCGCAAGCGGGGCGAGAGAGAGGTAATTGCAATTCGCGTTCGTGCATCAGTCAACTGCTCTAATTCTCCGATGGGGAGTTTTGATTGTGAGAAGGCGCTAGGATTGAGTACGTCGGTTTTTGAGCACGGACAGTGAGATTTGTATTGTGAATTTAGGGGATTAGGCATTTCAGGGTTGGGTGAAATCGTTGACTGCGTCGTGGAGCTGGAGTACCTGATTGAATTGGGGCAAAACTATAGCTATATGATCCCTCTAGTGTACAATTGGGTGGGTGTTTTCAAAGCAAATGAAGGACGAGCGTTGAGTTGTATTTGGTTGGTTCTGTTAAGCCCTTAGATTACCGAGTTTGGATCAATGCCACGGCTGGAATATGGTCAGATTGATCGAATTTCCTTATATTTGTTCGATGCAAATCTCACTCTGCTGTTTCTACTCCGGGGAAAAAATATGTTGAGCATCTTAAGAGTGATCGAACATTCGCTATTCAGCTTTTGTTTGGTTGAGTTTTGGATTGTAGCCTGTAGGTTTTCATGGAGTAGCTTTGTGGGAAAGTGGTGCGTTACGTTGTTTACGTATTCCCCCTTGATCGCATTGGATTTTGTAAATACTTCTTCAGTTCACGAACAAGGACTGGAAAGACATACTGAATGTTGTTTCGAGTTGATGCTTCCTTAAAGTGTTCCCCTCACTTGATTTGTCATAACAACTTGTTAGAGTCGTAAGAAACTTGATTCATTGCTTGTGATTGAATGAGTGTGACTGCATTTCAATCCAAAATTTTATCTACTGGTAAATGCAGAGCTTAAAGTGAGGTCCAGGGCTCATGAAGCTATTTACAATCACACACTCTAGCGACGATATCGGTGGAGTACGCATCAGCCGTAAGTGTTCTTTAAAAAAAAATTCACATTTGCCTAGAGCTTCTTGTTACACATCAGGTTTCACCATTTCAATACAATAAAATTGTAAATTAATGCAAAGCTTTTTATCATAGGTTTACATGTCAGATTTGACAGAACTTCTTGGTTGGACATGTCCTAGGTGTGATGGAAAGACCGAGGTAATCTGACTACTTTTTACGCTGAAATTGCGTGAAGAATGGATCTTTAGTACTAAATACCAAATTTTTTAATATGAGATTTTGTGGGCATATGCTGCCTCGTCTTATGAGCTTCTGAACTGGTTATTAATGCCTTTTTAATATGAAAGCAGGGATTCGAAGTCATAGAACTGATAGTAGACGTTCAGCACTGGTTACAGGTATATAAATCGTTTTACGGTGGCCTATCAATTGGACACCTGTGATGCCTATATGTTTGAATTGCATCTAATTGCTTGTCTCTATTTCTAAACTATTATATATATAGGCATATGTTGGGGTGGCCAAGGACCTTAATGTTATGGTTATAGCTTTCAGAGGTACCCAAGAACATAGGTAAGCATGTTAACTTTTGCAATTCCTCCCCTTACAATTGACATGCAAAGGATTTGATCAAAATTTAAGCTAAGAAGAGCACCCTCAGTGAATGTGTACACAAGGCACATGGGACTGCCATCCATACGTACAGAAAAAAGGGTGAATCATTTGCACCAAGACGTGGAAGTTACTTTCTTGTAATTTCAGATCACATACTTCACTGATTTTATTCTATGAAAAATTCTGTCACGTCTCTTTATCATTTGAGCTTTTTAGTTAGTGATTGCTTCTATTTATGTCTACAGCATACAAGCTCGTATCTCACGTTTCCTAACCAAAAACCTTAGCCTCGAATTTACGATAATCACCCTTGCAAATTCCATTTTTCAAGATTATTGAAACTTCCTGAATTGATATGTAATTAATTATTCACTCTAAACCATGATGATGTTACGAGAAGTGTGATTTGTTATCACTGATCGTGAATTACATGATGATCAACCTTCGAATGTTGGAAGAACACAAAAAGCTTATAGTCCACGACGACCTTGCCACTATCTCCAAGCTTATAGGCTCCTGGAAAGGACAAATTTACTATCTAATTAGCTATGAATTGATTAAGCGTTTGTATCTCTTGATTGAGTTCACTGGGGCTCCAAAATATAAGAGCAATCGAGTCAAATGAAATGAAAGGGAAATTCGAGAACTCACCACACGAATCCAATTTTAATAATTTGGTAATTGAATTTAATTTCACTACATAATGAACTGGTGGATATTATCTACCGGTCACGCCCTGACAAAAGAAAAAAAAAAACCATTGGAGCACAATTGATTGTATTCTTGGAGATAGGATGTTGTTCAATGGCTCCTCGTCGTGCCGATTTCGACCATGCCAATGTCATGCGACTTTTGGTGGACGATTCTGCCTTTGTTTTTTATTCTCATCTTTGTGCTCGCCCATGCACTCGTTTTGATTTCACGTCCTGAGATCTTCTTTCCTTCGTATATCCTCCCACATAGGTCTAGCATGAATACTCTGCATGCATTTTTTTTTTTTATCAGGAATCGCAACTATTATCATCCTCTAAGAAACATGGATTTTCTTGGAATTTTTGAGAAATGATCAACATCGAAAGTTGCTTTCGAGTTTGCTTTACAATATACAAACATTAAACATGTGTATCTCTAAATATATCTAGCGAGGGTATCCCAACCCTCACACCTAGGTGTGAGCATATCGAACTGCCTAAATTGATAACCGCTCGGACTGGATTTGGTCAAGTTCCCATAGGAAATGGTCCAGTTCCTGGTTCCATAAAAATAGAACTGCTGATTTTTGGTCTAGTTCCCGATTCTGGAGGGAAACCAGAGCAACTCTTTTTTGTTTAAAAATTTGTTTTTTAATTTCTTGAAAATAACAATAAACTCTAAAATAGTAACGATTCTAGTATTTTTTTTTTTTTTTGCTAAGTGATTGGTTCCATGGGTAGGTCCGATCTTGTTCCCGATCCTAGGATAGTTCGATTTGTACCTCAATCCCAAAAATTAGGAACCGATCCTTCTGATCCAGTTCTCAGTTCCTAGGTGGGATTGGATTGATCAGAAACTGATCACCCCAACTCACACCAGCCATTGCTGAGGTTAGCGACTAGCTTAGGGAAATAAGGAAAGAAGAAAAAAGAGAGGGGAAAAAAGAGAGAAAAAGGGGAAAAAAAAAATTGTCCATGTCAGTCATTCCATAAAAGACGGCCAGCATTGACCAGACCGCAGTGTGAGCAATTTCTGGTCAAAAAATCCTTAAACATGAATGATCCTATGTGTAATTTAATATATATTCGCTTTATTTAAGACAATTTAATTCATACATTGTCGAGTAAACTAAACAATCACTTCTTAGCATTCAGACCCCATGATCCCCGCCAGTTCTCAACCGGAATGACAATGGAGCGCAATAGCTGTCTGATTCCTATTACCATTTAAGGTCATTATCTCAGTCAGAGTTCCCAAATATTTTATATTCAAATAACTAATTATGTAGCTACAGAAAAATTAAAGTATGATTAATGTATCATTAGGAATTAATGGGTGGTTTTGTATGATGGTGAAGAAACATAGTTACAGTACATTATGAACTGAAATGGATCATCATCACCATGCTGAGAAACTTACTTATTATAATCTTCTTTGGGATTGTAGGGCTGGTTAGGGCCACTAATGGCTATGGAATCCAAATCCGGCATAATCAACTGGGCATGTAGCAGAAAATAGAAAGGAAAAAGCTAATATTAAGGGTGAATTAGTGGCATTAATATATTTATTCACCAAAGGCTAAACTGATTATTTAAAGGCTCTATGTGATGTACATCGACATGTGTTTTAATTAAGGGTGAATTAGTGGCATTAATATATTTAATCAATGGGTCTCTATGAAAAGGCAGCATTCCTAATTCATAATCTAGTATCGAAAATTATCAATTTACAGATTCATTTATATAATTTGGTTGCTATTCTTGGGAGGGAGAGAGAGAATCCATGTTGGGTGAATTTTATTTTTATTTTTTCCAGCTATGCACTATCAAAAAATGATACGGTTAGTTGCAAGAAGGGAAATGGGCACGTGAAAAAAGGCATTATAAAAGAAAATGGATAGGTGAGGTTTAGTCACACAATTATTTTTACCTATTTTTTAGTTTCTTTCACACAATTTGTTCAATTTGACAAGAGAAAAACCAGAAAACAAAGCGATGGATATCGATGTCAACCCAGTTCCTGCAAAATCAGCTTCTAATCTTTGTTTCTTTTTGTGTTTTATTTTATTTTTTATTGGAGAAATGCTGCAATATGGAGGAGGGAGGGTGTTAATAGTCAATTTATTTCTTAATTTGCGAATTCTTCGTTAAAGAATTCGTTTTTTTTTTTTTGGATTTTAGTAATACCACATAACTTTTGAATATCCATTCAATCCTAAATCCAAATCTAATTAAATTGTTTCACGAAAAACTCAATGATATTGAAAAAATATTTTCCGGTAAAATATTTTTTAGGAATACGATTAGTTTAGTTTTCCTTTATTTTGTGACATATGATCAAAAATGTTTTTGACATTAGGGCTCCAAAAATTTTAATTTTAATTTAGTTGACCCCCCTTCCCGCGAGGCGTGGGAGTCACGCATGGCGTGTTGAGCCCACGTTTTCCCCCTATCATACTAAAATCCAGTATCAATATTTCACGAGGTAAGTCTCAAACTTTTTGTTATCGCCGTGATCCATTTGATCTTAGGTCATTCGGACATGCCATCATTATATAAAAAAAACAAAACGAATTGGGAAAAAAAAGGTCAAAATTTTCATTTTTTTTATTTTTCTCTATTTTTTTCTTCTTCTTTTTTTAAAAAAATCAAATTATTAATTATTTTAAAATTTTCTTTTTTTCTCTTTTCTCTTTTTTTCCTTTTCTCTTTCTCCCTTCCTCTGCCACTCCTTTCCAATCTTAGCAGAGCCCGAGCTCCCACATTTGGCAAGCCCCAAGCTCGCCATCATTTAATATTTTGGAAAATGTTTTCCAATTTTTTCAAAGGGGAAATTATTTTCCGAATTTAAGTTTTGGTAGGAAATTTTTTTTCGTTGACTAGGAAAATATTTTCGGTCGACTCATTTTTCTAAGTGAACCAAATGCTAAAAAAATGAGGAAAACGTTTTTCCAGAAGAGGTTTTTCGCGAAGCAAATGCACCCTACATAAACATTGGCATACAATAATCATTTTTTTGGCATTATAAATTGAAAAAAATGGAATAATAGCTTGGTAAATTTTAATTAGGTAATTAAATAATAAGATATATCCGTAAGATATATCCTTAATAATCCTTTGTTTTGCGGAAGATAAATAGTTCGAAAAACATTTTCTTAAAAGTGATTGCTTGCATTACTTACAAAAATGAATGAACTAAAATTATTTTCATCACTCATGAATATGTCCAGACGCGAATTGTTTTCGATAATGAAATTTTTTTATCTACTAATTTTTTTAAACAATCATTTTTTTGGGGATATTGTTACCGTGTCATAAACACCGTGTGGTGGCTATATCATTAGTAATAAGTAGAAATAGCTTACACTTTTTTTTTCTTTTGATAATATCTATTTTTTTTAACAATTGAGATTCAAATTATTCAAGTATTTCGAAATTTATTGTTCTATTTTCGTTTTGAGTGAATGCCACTTTTGTATTACGAAAGAATTTTGTTTCATGTATTTATTGGATATTCTAAGCACTTTGTTGAAGTATCTTGATAATACGTAACTGTGGAATCACTTGATTTGCAGAGAAAATTGATTGACCACTGAGCACTTGCGTGGTCACCAAAAAAGAACTTTTGGAAAATTAAAAAAGAAAAAAACACGCACAAGAAAGAAAAGTTATGCCATGTAAATAGAAATCGTAAAAGTTAAAAAGCCTTGAAAATTGCGGGCAAAATCCATAGGAAGATTTATATTTTTACGTGAGAGATCGTACGTGAAAACGTTAGCACAAAAAAATTGACGAAAAATCATAAAAGTAAGTGGATCCTAAGCTTATGTATCTGGCCAAAAAAGTATTGAAGCTTTTATATATGCGCAGCATTGCCTGCGCGAAACAACAAGCCATGTGATCTTCTACCGCGTACCAAAACAACAAATCAAAGCAGACAAAGGTCAGTTATCGAAAGATCTAATCCACATGCAGTACCGCAAATTCTTCAATATCAATTCATTTTTAATTCACGAGCAAAAGATAACGCTAAGTGTGAATTATATGGTCCCGATCAATAATCGTGCTCATATCCCAATAATTATCGACTCGATCGATCATGACATATCTTCAACGTTGAAAAATTACATCTTAATCACGTATCTATTACCAACTTGATATGAGTTAATTCGTGACGATGATTTTATGAAAAATGATGTTTATTTTTAAAATTGACAAGTTTTTCAGCAGTCACATTTTGACCCTACATTATATCCATCGTTCTTACCAAATCCCCGATGGTACAATGGTACAATGTCTCGCGCAAAGACTTTCAACTCCGCAAGTGCAAGCCTTGGTCACTTTTAATGGCGTTAATTGAATAGCAGACATATTGCATCGTGGGTGGTCCAAGAAAACAACAGATAAAAGTCAAAAGAAAATTTACCGAAAATACATATACATATACATATACATATATATACACGAGTGCGCGCGCAAACACTAGACTTTCAAGCTGATGTATACCCAAGTTTCTGTGGAGAACTTTCATGGTTTTTCTGGCCATTAGGACCCTAGTTGATGAAGGGGCTAGCTTGGTTTTTAATGGCCCAACTAAAATCATCTCATAGATGTGTGGCCTCATTCTGATCAGACAAACCTACGTAAGACAAACCTACGTATTTCTACTTTTAACCTTGTTCGACCAAATATATGTATACTTTTAATCTTGCAAAGGTTTGCTTTTAGTTGGCCTTTAAAATGGAATGTTGGGATTACTCCTTTTGTGGAAATATTTTCTTGAAAAATTGAAAGCTCAAAAGAGACAAACAATGAAGTCCTACAAGGCAATAAGCTAGAACCGAGGTTCTATTCAAAAAGAAAAAATAAATCACGACATAATCACCTCATAGAAGGGTAGGAAAACTACTTTCTATCCCCTTACTCTCGCCACTTATATGATCAAGACTCTCTAATTTTAACTTTTCTAATCAAATCCTGAGGTGAGCAAATGGCCCAATTTAACCTAAAAACCAACCTTATTGGTTTCAAGCCAGTTCACATGGGGACCAATTCCTAGGCAAAAAAATTAGGAACTTATCTTAACCTATTTTATACCTAGTTCAGTGATCGACTCAATGCACATTCAATCACTTTTTAGCATCTAACTTTTAAGGTATAATATGAAAATTAAGAAAAGAAATGACATTATCTCATCATAGTTCGATAAGCTTACATACTAGATTGAAGCTTATTTTTTTCAAGGTTGGATGTGATCATAATTATTAAGATGAGAAAATGGGAATCAAGACAAAAAAATTAAGAAACAATAAAAAAAAAGCAAAAAAATTAATTCATCATAAAGAAATACCTTATATGGGAAATTGTCCAAAAAAACCCTGAACTTATTATTAGTATCCAATTGAACCCAACTTAATCGACGGTGAGGTGTTTTCTTTTATTTTCCAACCCAGTACCTTCAAACTTTTGATAAATTCTACATGCTTTTATTTTTAATAAACTTTAATGGTGAGGAAAGATCACCCATTAAATTATATAGATACACCCACATACAATCATTAGCGGAGAGTTTCCCCGTCCAACGCATTATTAAGAAAAATACCAACGCCTGCTTGTGCAATTAATAATTGCATATTAAATTGTCATGTCAAATTATATTCCCTCTCATTCCACTGATGAACTTTTCGAGGACCACCAGGTTGACTTGCCTGACCGAGGATGAGGGAGACATCGACTTGTACCACCCAATTCAGCCGGACTGGCTTTGCCCAAAGATTCAATCAATTTAATTCAAAACCTTTGATCTTGAAATTGCCCGTGGTCGTGGAATCTAACTTGAGTTAAAATGTTAAAATTGATAGGATAATAATTGGGATATTTATCTAAATAATTCAATTTTAAATATTTTAATTATGAATACTTAATCCTAAATTTTTTTAATAATTCATCAATATAATCATAAATATTTTTATGATTTATCAATTTAGTTCTTTGGATTAATTTTGATTAGATTGCTGACATAACGGTTTAGTTAGTGTCAGCTCATCTTCTTGGCATGGCGGTATTGAGCGTAAATAATTTTTGCAATTTTTTTTAAAAAATTTTTCCCAAATTTCTTATTTTTCTTTTATTTTCTTTTTGTTAATCAAATGACGACTTAAATTCATGGTTAGAGTCAATCCCTTAGTTGCACACATATACCATCTGATAATATGCAGGCTCAACTAAAAAATAGTCTGTGATATCACTGGATCCAAGAGCTTGTTGATATAAAATCGCTCCATTATAAATAATTTTTTGAAGTATATACATATGATTCCTATCACATTTTATTATTAACACATTGGGCTTTGCGTTTTTGTTTCCTTGTGCGTTTGCTTTATCTCTGTACTGGACAATCTTCTCGCTATGGTCCTCCATGAGGAAGTTGAGCGAAGATCACCGGTTGGCATGTTCATCAAAACTTTATTATAATATTTAGAAACCCATATATCGGCTTCGGGAGTTCGTGGTACTTTCATATTGAAATTTCGTCACCGGATGGCTAGTGGTGATGGATGAAAAAAGCCAATGGCGGAGTTGTGTTATGGTGTAAGGAGATTCGATCAGTTGGTTTCCTGGTTTTGCAAGCTTCAGCCAATGGTTGGTACGTTCTCCGTAGTGAAGACATTGTAGGAAAATAGAGAACATAGGGGAAATAGTAATGGGCTTATAACAGGTTAATGGGCTCTGAATGATTAAAGAGGAACATGGGCCGAGTTTGGTTATATTCGAAAATGGGCTTATGGGTTTCAATAGAGATGGGCTTGAAAAAGTTTGGGTCATTGGAGTCATACTAGGAAAAATTTAAGGATTTTTGTGGTAGGCCGAAACATACAAGTTTGAAGTATCGTTGATTTGTTCTTTCGTCTATATTTATTTATCTAATATTATCATTATATATATATATATATATATATATATATATATATATATATCTTGGTTATGGAGAGTGATTTCCATGGTGGTAGTTTTATTATGATTTGCCCATAAATTTAGGCAGAGAGTGAAAATTTATTAAACTTGGATAATGATTTTGTTCTGCTAAATGCTTTAAAAATTCCTACGAATTGATTCAAAGAAAAAGAACAATTAATTAGCATTCCATGGAAATGTTAAAGTAAGGCGATATCCACCTTCTCAAAAACTCTCGATGAATACCTAAATAAGCTCTAGATGATTCATCAAGCATTCCCGATTCTGAGACGACCAAGAAACGTTGAAGTCCACTGAGCCGCACGTGCGAGGCGACACAAGCGAAGGAAGGGGAGGAGGAGAGGTGTGGCTTGCCGCTTACACGTGGCGCCTCATTCGTGCAAGTTCGATGGGGCCCAGGAGTCTCCTAGGCAGAGAAGGTGCTGTGCTGTGCTGTGCTGGCAACCCCGAATGTTGACCGACGTGGCGCCGGCTCGCGCGGGAAATTGTGTTCCGGGTTTGGGCTTTTCACTGCTCTTTGACATTCGACTCTTCGTTATTGAAGAAAATAATAATAACAATAATAATAATAATAATAATAATAATAATAATAATAATAATAATAATATAATCCCCGTAATAAAAACAATCAAGAGAGGTTTGCATTTCCCAAGAATTTATGTACAAGATTCAGTTCCCTCCCCCATTATTGCGAAGCTCACTATTTATTGCTTCAAAAAAATTAAAATTTCAAAAAATATTAAAAAAAAATTATACGCGTCGGCGCCGACCATGCCACAATGTATACGTTGGTGATTTCCGGCCAAAATTGTTCAAATGAAATCAATCGATAAATTGTGAAAATATTTAGGATTTAATTGACACAATTATAATGTTTGGAATATCGATCTTAATCTCAAGAAAAGGCAGATAGCACTTAGTACTCAACGGAACACTTACAAGTTAATTATATCATTACATAGATAACATTTCTAATTGACTGAATATTTCAAGCGATTTATAATTATTGATAAGCAAAATAAAAACAAAAATTTACAATTTCCTCTTAAAGATTATTATTCAGTTAATGCAATTTTAATTAATGGGTTTGTAAGATTCCGATTTCAACTGCCTTAAATGCCGACATTCGCAACGTCCTGCAATGCCCCCAACCCTTGTTTGCCTTTGGACGAGGTCTGTTTTCCTAAACAACCTTATGATGATCAACGAAGGCAATTCTAGCTTTCGTTCTTCTAATTTTTTATTTTTTTATTTCATTTTCGGATAGAAAATTCAAATTCCATCGCAAGGCTAGAATTAGTTGTCTAGGTTTTAGGCCAAATTGCCTATTATTTGGGTAAATTATAACAGTGATCACTGAAATTTTTCAAAATTATTAAAGATCGTTTACGGTACGATTCTTTGATCTTTCCACATTATTTTTCAAAATTGCATATTGGGGGCCGAAGCTCTAGTTACACCTTTTGTTCATTTACAAACTCATATCACATTATTTCAAAGGAAGTTTTTGAACATTTCTTAAAATTTTGATCCACTAGATTGATATAAAATTTACGTTAGTTGCTCTTTGTATGGCAAAAAGTAGAGCCACAAGACGTTCTACTTTACTTTTGCTTTTTGTGTTTATCTTTCGCTAATGTTTAAAGTTTGACCACACTTTTTAGAGAGAAACCTTTTTTTATGTATCGTGGTTCCTTTTTTTCCTCTACCTCATTTTGGAGTAAATCAAGGGAAACAACTCCATGCATGAGGCCTGTCATCATGAGGAAAGTGCTTGGAATTGAAGTTTTTCATGAGATAATTTTTCTCAAAAATAGTTGTTTGCGCATATTATGTGGCAATTTTGCGCTTAAATATTATTACTTAGAGTAAGTGCTATAATTTATTTTCAATACTCAATGACTTGATAAAAAAAATGGTTTGTTATCCCCGATCGGACCTCGCAATTTAAACAAAAAATGGAAATTTGTGATGTTGGAATCTTGGTTAGAGTTGAGCAATGTTTTAGTAGGTAAATTATGTCAATACCATTTTTCACACCATTTAGTAAAAAAGCTATCTTCTAATTGCTTATCCCGACAAAACCACCCCATCAAAGTAATTGTTAGCCATTAGTACGTAACTTGTTTTTGGAGGCGCAAGACAATCAATATTTGATCATTGATTTTCTTGTTTTGGCTATAATGAAAATTATCCTGTCTAAACTCACGTTTCGAGTAATTGTGATGGCCCCTATCGAATGGCGCTTGTTTCGAGACTATTCTGTTTATGGTGATTGATTTGTTTCGCCATATTAAGACAACTCAATTTCGCACTCACCCAAAGATCATCCAGAAATTCTTGCTCTCTTGGATAGACAATGCGTGCTTTATGCAGAGAGGAGATCGCCAATCATAATGGGCATTCCACACATTGGGCCAATCGGGGCATGTTTTAGTGGGCTAGGCCATTCATGCTTTTTTGGGTCAAAAAAGCCCATTTGAGTTGCATAGGATTAAGAAGCGTAAAAGCTATTTCGTATTATGTAGATTTCTTAAAGTCCAGTGAAAAAATTCGAGTCCAAGAAGGAAGATGTTAGATTCTTTTCCAGCCATAAGAAAAAAGTGTCGCATTTTAATTAATTATTTATCAAATAACAAAATAGAAATATGGGCTGGAGGCCCAACTCTTCGTAGAATGCAATATGGAGGATCATTCGAAAAATACAATGAATCTAAAATTTTTAAGTAATGCAATCAAGTCATAAAATTGGTTGGGTAAAATACCTGAATCTGAGCAATTTGCCTTGTTCAACGCCTCTTCCTTCGTGGATAATCCAAGGCTTTGTGGTTCGATCCTAGACATTAGATGCAATCTCACCATATTCACAAGCACATCCACCAGAATTCATTTCAATTTCAAGTTAATTTTGTCGCCAGCTTATTGATATGCTCCCTAGCTTTCACCATGGTGGCCGAAATCAAAGCTAAGTCATTTAAAAGAAAGGCCAGCACCAGCTTGGGAAGATGATGACATTTCAGAAGCTCGAGTTCTCGGTCCTAGATGTCCTGGAATGTGCCAAAGATGGCAATGAGATAGGAAGAGGTGGAGCCAGGATTGTCTACCACGGGAAAATGCCAGACAATGCTGAGATTGCTGTCAAGAAATGCCTAGGATTTGGCACGACTAGTCACGACCATGGCTTCTGAGCACTCGGCAACATCGGGCATCAGAACATCGTGAGGCTCCTGGCATTCTGCTCAAACAAAGAAACCAATCTCCTCGTTTACGAGTACATGAAAAATGGGAGCCTAGGTGAAACACTGCACGGGAAGAAAGGTGGTGCTTTCCAAGGATGGTACTTGAGGTACAAGATCGCGGTTGAAGCCACCAAAGGCTTGTGCTACCTGCACAACAACTGCCGCCTGCTGATCCTTCACTGAGAAGTGAGGTCAAACGACATTCGGCTAAACTCGAGCTACGAGGCACAGGTCGCCAACTTCGGGTTGGCCAAGTTCTTGGCAGACAATGGAGGGTTAGAGTGCATGTCGATGATAGCGGGGTCCCATGGTTACATTTTCCCCCGGTACATCACACTTAAATTCTTCATTATCATTCATCGATTAGTAATTCACTAGATTATTCGCAATTAATTGTTAACCACATCGAGGCTATCAGAACATTTCTCCGATCCTAACTCTCTACAAATTTCAATTCTTTAAGTTCTGAAATCTATGCCACATTTCTGGTGTGTTTGTTTGACCCCAAGAAGAAAGGAAATTGAAAATATCACGCAAGAACACGACACGGTCTAGTCAAATTCTTGTAAATTGGAATCTAAGCGGGTCAACTTTGGTACCTGATACATCTTCAAGGTGAAACAGAGCATTGAGCACAGTGACACCAAACAGACATGCGCATCCAAAACTAATATCTCTGAAAATTACGTAAAGATGGATAATTTCTTGGTTCCATTTCTGACAAGAAAATATTCAGTAATATGAGAGTGCCAGGTCACAGGCTGAAGTGGCACGCATTTATCCAGCTGGATCCACTCGCCACTTGACAAGTGGCAATTGAATTAAGATTAAACAAAAGTAAATTTCTGACCTCCTGCGGGATCTTTAATGTGGAGCAGATTTTGGGAAAATTTTAAACACCCGCCCATGTCTCTCTTCAACCTTTGTTCGTGGCTTTAGAGGAAACCTTCATCCTTCTTTCTTTTTATCTCAGATCTTACTTTTCAGACGGAAAAAACCTTCTTCTATTTTTATTTTTCAGCTCTTACGTTGCAGAGTGCCGCTCGAACCGGCACTTAGATGACCTCCATTTTCGCTTTGAACCCTGTAATTTTCCAATTTATTAGTGGATTATTTGTAGTCTCTCTTTGTGGATGTAGATTCCGACGCTAGGATTGAATCACGTAAATTACTTATGTCCTTTTACTGTTCTTTGTTTTACTTATCCATCAATTTCTATAGCTCCTGATGATTGCAAAGTTACGACGCACTTCCTCCGTGCGGCCGATTACAACACTCTATGATAAAGATGTTGGTGAAATACTGAGTCCACTGCGGTATTGTGGTTTTGCATGTCAGCTGTTTATGTTTTATATGAGATAAATGAATGGTCCTCTCTCTTTCTAGCTCATGCTGAGTTTCCTCTCGGTTTCACTCACTGTGGTAAATTACAGTGCCGGAAAATGACGCCAATGACATTCACAATTGTCAGTGGAAAGGTGATTAATGATGGTCGTAATATTGGACAGGGACTCTAATGATGACGGGGACATTGAAAAGTACAGAAAACATGAAGCAGACTATACTCGGCGACTGTTGGCAAAGTACTTCTCAAAAAAGACTATATACGGAGGTTAGTTGTTTTCTAGTTGAGCTTATTTGCCTTTATGCTACCTAGGGGACGAAAGGCTGAATATTAGAAGAACCATTAAGGTTACGATGATTATGTCTCTAAAAGCTATTTGAGATATCTGGCTGCTCAATGAAGAACCAAGATTTGGTGCTCAGAAAGTCTTTCATAACTATCTTTTGCAATGGCGTGACCAACACTCAGGTTCAGTATCGCACTAGTTTCTGTAGGTTGATATGGAACATATGCATTCTTTACCTATGGTGCCCTATGGAAAAATGAGCACAATGGGCAAGTGTTAAATCCTTTATGCGGCTTGTGAGGATCGATGAGTTTTACCCTGAATGAAGTCTCGAGTTGCAGGTGACATATTTGAGGAGGAATTGACAATAGATGGTGAGGTTATATAGTCAAACAGGTCCACTAAATTCTATGATATAATCAAATTTTGCAATTATCGTCCTGCATCATAGGCTAAAACGGATTACTTCTGTTTAGTTGGCCTTGCGCCCGATCATACGCAGACACTGTTAACAGTTTTGAGGACCAGAGCTGCAGCGGCTCAGCTTCGGCAGCTGAAACGGCTATGGCCATTTCAAATGAGAAGCATCCAACGAAGAAGAACTGCTGACCCTGATGTTCTCACTCTCGTACTTGGGGCTGAATCATTTCACAATTCAAGGAGAAATTGATGCGAGAGAATGTTAAAGCTAATGAAGCGCGCTTTTCCTCACCACCTATCCAGTCTTTGATAACACTCACTGGGCGAAATAATGAAATGCTACGCAATCTACTGAACGATTATTGAGAATCTGAGTTTATAGAGGAATTGGGGGATGCCCTCTTGTATATTTTATGATAAACTCTTCATTTTGGAAGAAAGCCTGCAATGAATGGCCCTGAAAATTGAGTTCACGGTAAAGCAAGTCCATACCCTGCTTGTTAATGTGTACCGCAAGTCAATATCTTGTCCTTGAGAAGAAGCAATTTTTTAGGAAATAATGATATGACGGTACCTTAAGTTTTCTACATGGACCAGTGGCTTCTCCACCTTTAGATCTCCAGCTTGGATGATATGAGTAGATTTGTTTCTTAAAAGAAGAAGCAGTGCTCTCTCAACATGTGTATGAATCGCACCGTTGTAGAGAGAGAGAGAGAGAGAGAGAGAGAGAGCATTGGGAGGGCAAGAGGGTTTTTATAGGCAAGTGCCTCAAGACAACGATGCAACAGAGTAGAATTTTTAAAAATAACGTGAGCAGTATGTAAGCAACAAAAGAGATTGAGTATATTGCACGGCATTTTATGCTCTCCGATAGCAACGAAAGGTCATGGGAGAGACGATTTGCTCATGGCGAATTTTCCTCGACGCGATCATACGAGTCTTCGTATTTTTTACCAAGTAATTGTGGATAGAAATTTAGATAAATTGCTGGTGCCTTTGGTCGAGTTGTCTTTACTAAGCCTTAACCATGAGTATCGCAAGAGGGGCGCTAAGTACGCTACGACACAGTTTCATGCTTTGTCTCAATAAAGCTAACTAGGTAGCCAAAATAGTCAAGAGCATTGTGGTTTTATGGAGACTTGATCTCGCTAAATGAAAGAGGTCGTAGTTGGTTGCATCTAGTTAAATTTGGAGCATATCTATGAATTGTCAAAGGTGTTCGACAAATAGACACGAGAGAAGTATCAAGTATCAATAAGTAACCAATGCGGAACTTACTTAAATCAATTGAGTTCGTGATAACATAATGTCAGTCCATTTTATTACTAGGCGAAATAAATCATATCCCAAAAACAACTACATGACCTACCAAGGGGCTCGCAAAATGCAACATATCGTTTCGCAAACTCATTATTGGTAACATCTACCACATCACTCT